>JAGSMR010000015.1:4490000-5237500 GCA_029286605.1 Sericinus montela | reverse complement strand
GGAGTCCACCGTAGCGACCGCCAGGAATGTTTCTTTTTTATGCATTCATAATGCTGGAGTGTTTGTTGCTTGTTTTAAAAACTGAAATCGTTGCGTTCTCAAAGTCTCGATCGTTTTTTCACCTTCTTGATATTATGTGTCTTATTATGTACTTTAGTTACTATAATAAAGTGAAAAGGTGACTGAGTCAAAATATTACTAATTAATAATATGTTTACGGAATGAGTAAAAACCGAATGGTAAAGAAAATATACTGCGCTAAACATTAAAAGGAGTTAAGATTATGAGAACAAATCTCGAAGAGGGGAGGGTCAAGAGTACTCGGATACCTAGACGAGTATGCAGAAAATGATTAATTTGAATGAAGCTAAAGAGGTATTCTTTATAAACCTCGTAGTTCTTTTCATAATCGTTTCTTTTTTCATCGATCTCCTCTTTATATGTAGACGTATAAAGACGAGATCGATGAAAAAAGAAATCAAGGCATTAGGGATTATGCTTGCAGATATATAATACTCTAACGAATTTTGAATTATAAAAAAATCCTTTATACTACGAAGAAGTTAAGAAAGACTTAATAGAAAATTATAATTTATAATATTTATGACCATTACAATGTAACATAATTGTGTTTTATGATTTAATTTGTAAAATTTTAAATACTGTTATATTTCAGAACTTTATTAATTTATTAACCGTATTGTCAGTATTGGGGTGGTCATAGGTCTAGATAGTTTTGTTTTTCACCGGATGAAGTGTTAGTTGACCGTGGTCATCTTAGTGTCCAAGTTTTCCAGTTCCAACATTCCAAATCTAGTAAATAACTAGAAAATACCCATTCGTACAAGCTTTTCTCTTGGGAAATCGAACTTGAGTCTCTTATTCTACATATTGTATAGGATATAGTAGAGTTCATTTAAATAATAAAAAAATATCTTCACACAATTCCCAATACAGGGGTAAACAGAGGTCAAGTCTAGACGATGAAGTCCCTTTGACCCACCTTCCACCGAAGATATTTTCGGGACAACGTGACAGGTGGTGAGCCCGTCGCCGCCTTTATGTCCAAGCCAACGATGAAATTCGTACATAAGTTTTTGAAAAACTCATTGGTACTGCTACCTGGGGATCGAACTCGGGTCTCTCGACTAGAAATTCCGACCACCCAACAACTCGGCTATCGTGACTTAGTTTTTAATTTTTGTCTTACCAAACACACTTGTTACCGTACCCCGAACAACGCCGGGTACTAGCTTTAATAAATTTTACAGTTTTGAAATTTTCGTAGTCTCGCGTAAACTTCCGCGGTAGGATCCGTCACGTCGCACCTGTCACCGGCCGTTCATTGGCCCTGTCTCGGCGCGTGCAACTTGGATTTTTAAATGGCGTTTATTTTTTCTCATTTCACAAAAAACTGTGGATTCAAAAGCGATATTACATTAATTCGATGTGAATTCGTTTGATGTTGGTAAAATTATTAGTAATTCTTTCAATGAACTAAACGATACATATATGAAAAGACGAAAGGTCTAAAACATACATGCACACTAAAGAAGAACATAATTATGCGAACAGTTAGTGTTGATGGTGTAGATGTTGATAGTGTTTTATTAGTGTTGATGTCTTTGGGCGTAACTATTACTGTATTAACTATTACTTTAGAAGTGATACAAAAAAATGTACAAAGATTTTCTATAATAATTTCATCTGTTAATAGGCGTGTAAATAAAAATACTTATGTTAAACAATCGTGACTATTTTGAGCCAATGAATCATTTGGAGTAATAACTGGGCGTTCACTTTGCGCATGTCGCAAGAACAAAATCCGGTAGACGCGGCGTCAATGTGTCAACTGCATCTTAAGTAGAAGTCGGTTTGCTCTGATTGCACCGGACCTGACCTAGATGCAATCAATCTACCGGCTGACGGATTGTAAATGGGGTTACCAGATCTGTTAATGGTGGCCCGGACATTCAACTATGGTGGGTCGTTTGAAGTTAAACGGATAATTTTTTTAATTGATTTTTTTTCACGTTTTTAAAAAAACGTTAAAAAAACGTCACGTTTTTGAAAAAATATCAAGTATTTAGTTTTCGAAAAAATAATTGTATATTTTGAACATAACAACATAAGTCCCTAATGTTAAAATTAGGAAATTAAAAAAAATATTAACCATGGCTGCATATTAGTTGCGAGTAAAACCTAGAACTGGGTCAAAAGAAAAGCAAACTTGTGCATAGGTATAGCACAGCTGTTAATAGACGTAACCTACTTTGAACCGCGTGCGGCTAAACAAAACACAGTGCCAATTGTACTACCACTCGTTTTATGAAATTATTGAAAATAGTATGAAACGTTAAAAAATTATTAGTAATTGAATCTCCCTTTATGCGTCTTATAGTCTTTGAATATCCATACTATTTAACTACCCTTATATACTAATATTATAAATGCGAGAACTCTGTCTATCTCTTGCGGCTAAACCGTTGTATGAAGTTTGATAAGGGGCTAGTTTTAACCCGTGGGAGGAACTCAGGATCCTTTTTATCCCGAAACAAAAAACATATTTGCGCCATAAAGGCCTTTCACACGGTTCCCGTTGCAGGTTATATCTGTTTTTTTTTTTTATATAAAATTTTATCTTTCTCTTTATTTAGTAAATAAGTTATTTTACCATAATCTGTATGATATCAATAATCAAGTAGATTCGGTATTTTTTAATACCGTAAAGGCGAAATGTATAGCAACAGCCTGTGAATACTCTTCTTTCAATATGCTTTTTGCGAAGCTGAAACACGACCGCCATGCCGCCGCTACTCTGTTTATGCCATAATTTAGTACAGTATTACGTCACAACACATTTTAATGCAAAATTACATATTTTCCCAATTCGCTTCAACACCATTACATCATTGTCAGAGTAAAACGACTGTGTGGTTTTGTCACTCACGGTTTTAAGTCGCTCAGGAGAACTTTTCAACGAAAAAATATTTGAGTTAGTGCCAATTTAATGGCGTCTCGGAATGTCTTAAATATGTATTTACATATAATTGAGTTTAGTTGATCAAATGATGTTATTATACATATAATAATTGCTTAATGATTCTAGTGTCTAAAGATAACTGCATGACTAGGTCCGGAAATCTGATCTTAATCCACGAAGGTTACAGTGTGCAACTAGCTTATTATAATAATATATTGTTACATTTACAAAACAACATGCATTAGCTCATACTTCAATTCCTCACTACGGAGTGCAGGCTACAGTCTCTGCTAAGTAAACAGAGGTAAAAATGAACAAATGGGTGATCATATATTTTTTTTATCTTCTCAGATCTTCCTAGCACTAGTAATAGAAACAGGTTTAAACAATTAAGCTCTATCGACATACATTTCAAAAATACCTATTTGGGACGACGTAAAAGGGTGTAAGCCCATCGCGTAGCATCTAGCCAAGACGATAATATTACAACAACCTTACGACATACCGTGGTGTAACGGGAGTTCTATAATTATTTCTATTACACCGAATCGCCAACGCATGGCATATTCCGCCAGCATTACATTGTCGAACTATTGCATCTCCATCACCGCTGCATGAATGACATAATCTCGAAACACTGAGTTTCAGAATTCCTGATTTCGTCAATACCGAACCAGATATAAATTGTTAAAAAAATTGGTTACGTAAATAAAGTACGAACGAAATTGGAACAAGGAACTTTCGATTGAACGTTGCATTCACATTCTCTTTAGTTCTGGTCACATTCAGACATAGTAAATGTTCGATTTATCTCTTAAAATCTCTCAATGACAAACACACATGAAACAATATAATATTCAGTTAATCTTAGAGCGTTTAAAACTATAAAATACAAAGCAAGACTTGGTAAATAGATAGATAAATATAATTATGTATATCGGTATACAGTAATACAAATATATATTTTTTATTTATATTGTAATTTATTTATGAGTCGGTTTATAGGTGTTTCGGATTCCTATCCTTTTTCGAGCTGTCCAACAAATATGGGTGAAAAACTGAAAGGATAAAATTTCACTAAGACGACATAAGTGCTATCTAGAAAATTTTCATCCCCGATATTCATTGTCGTAAACAGTTGGAAAATTCTATCTACTTGTAATAGACAACTTAAACTTGCACTCTTTTAATTTGTTATTATTCTTTTATTATTACTTTATATTTACCTTGCGATTTAATTCAAATGTTTACGTAACAGGTAAGTTTAACGGCATTATGCACAAGGAGTACCGAATGACCGGTTCTGAACTAGCCGGTGTATTTTCTCTAACGCGACTATCAAATCATAGGTATTATTGGTGGCCTGTGAAAGTGAAATCGGCTACTGAACAGTGAAAGCCCCCAGCGCGATGACAGTTGTCTAATTTTTATTCCGCAGCAACCGGTTGTATATTGATGACGTTATACTGATTCCGTTAGCGTGCAGTTGAATTTGCTTAATTTTTTGTGAGGTTTGCTTCTAACTTTGTCGTGTTCTAACTACGTGACTATGAATTTTTCTATACCGAGGGTGTCAATAAGAAAGTAATAAGTCAATAGAGAAATCCGATGGATTTCGACACATGACCAAATACTTTTCAATTATGTACATATTTTTATAGCAAAACAGTTGTCTGCAAATTAGGATTCGATTTCCTCTACAATCTATCGACCGAAGTAAAGGCAACATATTGTACAAATGTAATTTATACTCTTTGTATGGTATTTCTTTTTAATTAAGAGTTTAGTACCATCAAAATTGTACAAATTTAAGCGTTATGGTGATGAATGTCTTTTCTAAACGGTTATGAAGAAGTAAAGCGCACGGACATCCACCTCTATAAACTTACGTCGGATATTAGTTAATCACACAATATAGAAGACCTTCATATTACGAACTCACGTCAATCGTAACGGTTTATTAGAAATTTTAATGGTACTTTAGTAAATCAGCTGTGATTGTGCACTGTTGCGCAAGCTTCTGTCAAACATTGCTTGAGAGAGATTAGATTCGGTTATTGTCCGCCATGCTGCTCCAGTATAGTTTGGTTGACTTAACATGTACTCGAATTTAGACTATAGTTTTTCTGAAATACTGGTTTCCTCAGGATATTTTCTTGGTCACCCATCTACTGTTATAATTATTAAAAAAGTTATATATAGGTATAGATACAGACAACATCACATTCTTTGCTCCGATCTCAAAGTAAGATGCTAAAGCACTTGTGGTGCTGGAATCGGAAACAACGAAGGCACCACAAACACCCAAGACCCGAGAAAATGTTGACTACACATTGACACTGATTGGATTTGAAACCGGGATCATGAGATGGCGACACCTTGAAACTTTGAAGGACTTGCAACTCGTCCAGAAAGGTTCGACGACCTTTTGACGATTATTATAAATTGTTATTTTAAAGTTAAACATTTAACAAAACCATCTAAAGTAACCAACCATGTAATTCGTGCAAAATAATATAATCCATATATAAATAAAATGTATCACAGACTTGGAATGCAGTTGACTTTTAATGCCTTTTATTTATTATGACGTAATGACTTAAGCATTATCACAAACGCATTATCTAAGTAAATGGTTCCTTCCGAGTCCATAGCCCGTATTTATAAATTTCTGAAATACCTGAAGTAGTCATAAATAGTAGGAATTTCTTTTTACGAACGATGACAATTATCTTTTATACTGTGTTACGTATTGTGTAGGTATTTGTACGATTCATAATAATGTATTATACTTCATAAGTCTTAACTGGTTTCTTTGTGCGGGATAATCCTAAAAATCTATTCGACTGCTTTTGATACTTTTTGGAATGATAAACTTAGAGCAACAGTTAATAAATTCAATAAAAATTAAATATCTTCATGTCATTACCAATACTGGGGTAGACAGAGGTCTAGACAATTAAGTCCTTTCAACGAAAACTTTTTTTCGGGACATTGTGACATGTAGTGAGCCTGTCGCCGTCTGTTGTGTAAATATATATAATTGTTATACATATAGACAAGTATTGAAGCTGATTTGGTTTTTTCCCAAGGTTTAGTTCGTTTTGAATCAAAATAATATAAAAAAAATCATTTCTGTGCTCAACCCACATTTCAGTAACGGAAAGGTTATTACATATATTTAAATATTTATTTATACTTTATTAGATTTCGAACTATTTTTTTCAGTGTTGATCAAATTCGAAATTGAGAATAGCTGTTGCATATACCAGCTAAAAAATTACATATCAAAGTTGTCACTCTTCTCCTACTGAGAGAGGTCAGAAGCACACTATTACCTATTTCTGCCGCATAACCATGCATCCAAGAACTTTTTTAATCCGACTTGAAAGGTAAAGAGAGCCTGTGTCATTACTCGCTATGACGTATTAATCTATTCGGAGTGTGACAACTCATTTCTATTCTTCTTTTTTTTTAATTGTTCGTAGATAGCTGACCATAGACTGCAGAAGCCAGTTACCACCAGGTGATCTCGATTTTCGCCCGTATCTCGCAATAAATGTACTCTCATAATAAAAGTAAAACTTTTATTACGTGAATTCCGTAATTATGCAAAACAGTGCTTATCGTATCATTCACTTAATTCTTGACCCCTGCCTCGGTTCCCACGGCCCCTTTGTTACCTTTTATTAGTTCCCTGTAGTTTATGTTTCACAATGGGCCATTTATTGCAACAGTTGCTATTTATAGCGATATCATATAGGTTAATGTTCTTAATTACTACAGGTTAAAATATTTTAAATATACATAAGTCGTCATTAGACAAAAAAAGTCACGATAGCCGAGTTGAGTGTGATCGGAATTCGAGTCAATAGACCTGAGTTTGATCCCCAGGTGGCATGTTCGTACTTTCGTACCAATGGTTTTTTTTAAATATGTATGAGACACTATGTATAACAAACTGCCCAGTCAATTTAAAGAGATGTTTATATCATTGTTTTAAAATAGGTTGTCGAAATGGCTTTTAGGTTACTGCTTTTATAGTGTTAATGATTATTTAAGTACCAAAATGACATTTAATTAACTAATTGTATTTTGACTTAACTATTGAACTTGTTATTTATATTCTAATTTTATTTGTATTTGTAACATTATATCAATTGTATATTATTTATTGAATTATTTGTATAAATCTTTGTTACAATATTTAATATTTATGTAGATATTTTATTTGTTATTTATATTTGTTATGGGGATGGCGAGAAAATAGTTTAGATGTTAATACAGACCTAATAAAACCTAAATCGTTTACGTTTTTCAAAAGAATCACACAATGGAATGATCAAACACGCTTAGATTCGTCCAAGACGCGTTCAAGCATTTTTTAATAACTTTTGTCTACACAAATAAACTCGTAGAAAAGTCTGTATTGTTCGTTAGATGTTATTTTCGGTAAAAATTACTGGAATTTTCATAATTTTTCCTTTAGCTGTCGTAATTATTAATTTCCCTCTAATACTGCCTTTATTTAAGTTTTTGTGTATATTGTTTTTTGAATGTTTTAACATTTTTTAATTCATTATTTAGATAAATTAAAACGTATCCGTGGTCAGGAAGATATTGCTGTCAGCAATAAAACCAACCGCCCATTATACACTACAATAATATGTGTGTTTTAATGTTAATGTTTTATTTCTTTTCGTGGGCAATAATGCATATATAAATGAATATAAACTTAAATCACTATTTCAATACAAATTATTATCAATTCTTTGACGCTGTTTCCAAGATATAATGGATATGGATGAGGTATTTTTAAATATGTATAAAAATAGAAACGACTTAACATTTTATATAATAAGATTAAAGTAATAAAATGTAATAATAAGTAAAATACAATTATAAATAAGTTGTTACAAAACTGTAATATAGTTTAGAGGGTATAGAGTAGAGGGTCCATACAACTAATATAGTCAATGAAGAGTCTCACACGCTCGGCACTGAGCCTCTACAGCCTCATCGAGCCCAGGCCACCATACAAAACTTTTCGCTAAGCTCTTTATATTAACCATACCTAAATGTGTTTCCTGTAACTCTTGTAATGTCTGGATAAATAATAATAATAAATAAATATCTTCACGCAATTCCCAATGCATGGGTAGACAGAGTTCTAGTCCAGAAAATTAAGTCCCTTCAACCCACCTTCCACCGAAGATATTTTCGGCACAACGTGGCAGGTGGTGAGCCCGTCGCCGTCTTTATGTCCAAGCCAACGACATAATTCGTACATAAGTTTTTTTTAGAAAAGCCCATTGGGACGGCCACTTAAGGATCGAACTCGGGTCTTTTGACTCGAAATTCCGACCACCCAACCACTCGGCTATCGTGACGCAATGTCAATGTTGTTGCAAGTGGAATGATGTAATGGAATGCACAATATAACTTTCCATACAAATCAAATAAAAAATAACAAGTACTTGATGGGAACATTCTACGTCTTAGTATCTAAGTCAAATATACATGCATACATACATATAATCATGCCTCTTTCCCGTAGGGGTAGGCAGAGACCACTTCTTTCCACTTGCTACGATCCTTATATACTTGTTTCGCTTCGTCCACTTTCATTATTCCCTTCATACATTCTCTTCGATTTAGGGTACTCTTGACCTGGCCTTTTCAAGTCAAATATACAAATCGTTATATAAGTTTTTTCTTCAAAATTGTGGTTTTTTTATAAAATCTTGATTCATAATCACAATTTTTACGGACACACGCGTACAGAAAAACGGCCCGGGTGTTATATCCATGTTCTTACTTAAAAGCTTTACTTAACCACTACTCGACTGACCTCGTTAGTTTGACCTTAGCTGCCACTGTACGCGATATATCCGATATGTAGTGTAAATGACAATTGGATTGTTAATACAGATAAGACATTATGGCCAGTATAAGATATGTTATCCAATCAGAGATAGAATTATAGAATGTAATATTTAGAAAATCAGTTGACTGTCCTAATGTCTAGTAGGTAGTAACCCTGCCTTCGGGTTTTGGGATTCGAACCCCACTAGAGGCAAACATTGATAACATATACGTCAGTACTAGAGTCTTGAATGAAATCACTGTTTAGTTCTTGAGACTCAGGAAATTCTAATTTGACGTGAATGAATGAAAGAAACATTTATTCAGCACAAGTGAAAATAATAACAAGCATAACCAATTAAAAAAAAATGAAAAACATAATTGTGACAAAAAGGGGTTGGCTCAGCATATGCTAAGCAAGGAAAATCCCGCTCAGCGCTGATTTTCAGCCAAATAACCTCGTCATTGGCGTAACGAACGCCGCATATTTCTTATTTAGTTAAAGTGCTAGCTACGTGTAGCTAGCACTTTCATATTATTATTATTATATTATTATTATTATTACTAGCTTTTATCCGCGACGCGTGGAATACTGTTCTCATCTCTGGGCGGGGGCACCCCAGAGTCAGCTT
The DNA here is from genome assembly GCA_029286605.1 of Sericinus montela. Lineage (NCBI taxonomy): Eukaryota > Metazoa > Arthropoda > Insecta > Lepidoptera > Papilionidae > Sericinus > Sericinus montela. Next base: position 5,228,020 of record JAGSMR010000015.1, on the reverse strand, counting down.
CTTCCATTTGACCGTGTCCAAAGAAGAGCGGCTCGAATTGTCGACGACCATACTCTATCCGATCGGCTAGATCCCCTGGCTTTGCGAAGAGATGTTGCATCTCTTTGCATTTTCTATAAGATCTACTACGGGGAGTGTTCCGAGGAATTGTTCGGATTAATCCCAGCCGCTGAATTTCACCATCGCACCTTACGGCATAACCAAATATTTCATCAACACCACCTTGATGCTGGGCATTCTACCACAGTGCGTTTTTCGCGGAACTTTCTGCCACGCACTTGTACTTTGTGGCTAATGAGCTGCCGTCAGCGGTTTTTCCGCACCCATACGACTTAGGGACCTTCAAGAAAAGAGCCTATACCTTTCTCAAAGGCCGGCAACGCATCCGCTATTCCTCCGGTATTGCAGATGTTCATGGGCGGCGGTAATCACTTACCATCACGTGTGCCACCTGGTCGTTTGCCTCCCTCTTCTATAAAAAAAAATTGTACCCAACTATATATTTTATTTGCTCGTGCAAAAGAGCTAATCTGCAAAAATAAACTTATTTATTTTGACTTATAATTTATTCTGCGTTCCTTTATACCTTCTTATCTATATACCGCTTACATACTGACATATGTACGCGGTATATAGTAGTGAAGACGAACATTAAGGAGGAATTTTGGGAAATTCCCACGGAACTCATTAATTTTTTAATAGCACCATACTATTCCCTTTGCTACCAATAAAACGCACAATAAATTTAGTATACAAAATCAAATTGAAGTACATAACACTTAATGGCTACACTATACCTCAAAGTTAATGAAGTATTAAAATCTAATTGAATCCTTTGTTGTAATCCCCGCTGTTTAATTCGTGAGACGCGGACTGGCTTGGGTCCAGTTTCGCGAGACGCAACTTAGACTATTGCACGGGTCCGGACCTGTTATTTGCGTCAGACCGCAGTCTGCCGTCTATTGGTAACCGAAGACGTTTCTTTCATCTCGCGTGAAATTATCCTTTGAGTAAACGCCCATTCGGCGCGTCTAACCAGTTTCTATCTTTATTCAAATTATTTCGTTTCGGTAAATTGCTTCGGTCTATGCATAACTTCGTACATTTTTTAGAGAAATTTGTTTAAAAGTTATTGACTAAAAATGTGAAACTTTTTTATATTTGTCTTATCGTAAAACATTGGTTATGTGTAATAATATTACTTGTATGCCCGTCTGGTTATGGCGAAAAAATATACCACCTTTTCTTCCCGTGGGTGTCGTAACAGGCGAAAAAGACGAGGCTTTTCGAGAAGCGAAAAGCCTTGAAATGCAATTGGGTATTAATTTTGGGTAATGCGCGGCGTCTGTCTGAGGACTGTCATTGCCAATTAACTTGCTAAGCGTGGCGATTATGGAAAACGCTTTGGTACGGAAGAAACCAGTTCTGCAGTGGAATGTTATAGGCCGTTATGATGATGATGATGAAGATGAAAACAGTAACTATGACAGTAAAAAAGGCAATTAAAATTCAGTCACGATAGCCGAGTGGTTGGGTAGTCGGAATTACGAGTAAAGAGACCCGAGTTAGATACCCAGAGGGCAGGCTCGTACCAATGAGTTTTTCAAAAACTTATGTACGACTTACATCGTTGGCTTGGATATAAAGACGGCGACGGGCTCACCGCCTGTCACGTTGTCCCGAAAATATCTTCACTGGATTTAAGTCCCTTTGACTCTAGACAATTAAGTCCCTTTGACCCACCGGTTAAAGGGACTTAATTGTCTAGACTAGACTAGACTTCTGTCTATCCCTGTATTGGGAATTGCTTGAAGATATTTTTTTTTATTTTATTTAAAGTTTCTGCCCGCTAGCCTGGACAACCAATCCCTTCGAAAATAATCGAGTCGGTCTGGTTATATCCCCAATTCATTACATTTGTTAAAATTTGTTTCGTCGTTTTAGAACACAACGGCAAGACGTATTAAAGATTATTACAACACTCACAGGATAAATTGGTGTGTTAGATTTTCTTACGCAACACGGATGCATATTATTTTAAACTTTACGCAACAAAGAAAGTTAAGAAAAGAAACCAATCAACTAAGAACCGCATTTTACGTAAATAACAAAATCCACTTATGCCAATATCGATATAAAATATTTGAAAACACAAATGAAAGTTGGCTACGTCTGTCTGCGTATTTTATTGGTGTTTCGCATCAGTTACCGATTATAATTTGAGCGTCTGTACGAAAATAAACTATAATATTATTACTCGTCGACCGCTCGCAACCATATGCCTGTCCTTTTATCGCTTACTGGCGACTGTTCTTGATGTAGTCCAGTTAAATTTAAAATAAATATTTTAGGTAGATTCGATGTTAATAAATTTTTGGTTACAATAGTGATTAAAGTTCACACATGACTGCCCTGCCAGGTAGACGTTTATCGATAAAAATAAATTTCTTCACGCAATTCCCAATACAGGGATAGACAGAGGTCTAGTCTAGACAATTAAGTCCCTTCAAATCACCTTCCATCGTGATTGGGGACAACGTGACAGGTGGTGAGCCCATCGCCGTCTTTATGTCCAAGCCAACGATATAATTCGTACATAAGTTTTTTGAAAAACCCGTTGGTACGAACCTGCCAACTGAGGATCGAACTCGAGTCTATTGACTCGAAATTCCGAATACCCAACTACTCGGCTATCGTGACTACGTTTATCGATGGGTCGCAGGTAATATGAATAAAATTATATGACTATGTTTTTCAATGTAGGTACAGTTTTATTTAAAGTAAGTAATTTAAAGTAATACTGTAAAGGTAAAATTTCATTTTTATATTTGTTTGTAATGAATAAACTCAAAAACTATCAATTTTATAGGGAAAATTGCATTAGGGTAACCCATGGTAGCCACGGTATAATTTACCTAAAATAGTCAATCATTTGTCGTGTGCTTTTGACGATATCAAGAAACTATTGATGAAATATAAAATGATGTATGGGTATAGTTCTCATAATTACATACCAAAAAGTCCGCGCGTCTGTATGTCTTACTATTATAGTCTGAGCGGTTCTCCCACCTAGCAACCTTGAGCCTCTCGTACCTAAATAATCTCTGCTATCCCGCGAATGAATTAATGCATTAAATAAGCACCATTTTATGAATAAATTTGTATATTAAGTATTTTTTTATTCTTGCTTAATTATTTGCGCATCATAATAAATAAAATATTAAATAATTATGTGCGAAAATTATTGCTTACAAGACAAAGATTTAGTTTGTTTAGAACTTGTTCGCGATTTACGTCGCTGCGCATGATCTGTATGCGTGGTCCGTGAAACTATAGACAGGTGTGCCACTATTTTAATAGAATCATTGAGAGATGAACGCAGTAAAATAACAGCCTATAAATGTCCACTGCTGAGATAATGCGATATTAGAACAGTCTAGACTTGAAATGTCTCCTACACTTCATCAGTACGGGTTGACAGATTTCACACATCCTTGAAACAATAATTTTAGTGATTTCCATTAGTTTTTCCTAATATTTACATTTAATTGGATTCGTTAACGAATTCAATTAAATCGATCAAGTCACGATAGCCGAGTTGTTGGGTGGTCGGAATTTCGAGTCGAGAGACCCGAGTTCGATCCCCAGGTGGCAGTGCCAATGAGTTTTTCAAAACTTATGTACGACTTACATCGTTGGCTTGATATAAAGACGGCGACGGGCTCACCACCTGTCACGTTGTCCCGAAAATATCTTCACTGGATTTAAGTCCTTTGATTCTAGACAATTAAGTCCCTTTGACCCACCGGTTAAAGGGACTTAATTGTCTAGACTAGACTAGACTTCTGTCTACCCCTGTATTGGGAATTGCTTGAAGATATTTTTTTTTTATTTTATTTAAAGTTTCTGCCCGCTAGCCTGGACAACCAATCCCTTCGAAAATAATCGAGTCGGTCTGGTTATATCCCCAATTCATTACATTTGTTAAAATTTGTTTCGTCGTTTTAGAACACAACGGCAAGACGTATTAAAGATTATTACAACACTCACAGGATAAATTGGTGTGTTAGATTTTCTTACGCAACACGGATGCATATTATTTTAAACTTTACGCAACAAAGAAAGTTAAGAAAAGAAACCAATCAACTAAGAACCGCATTTTACGTAAATAACAAAATCCACTTATGCCAATATCGATATAAAATATTTGAAAACACAAAATGAAAGTTGGCTACGTCTGTCTGCGTATTTTATTGGTGTTTCGCATCAGTTACCGATTATAATTTGAGCGTCTGTACGAAAATAAACTATAATATTATTACTCGTCGACCGCTCGCAACCATATGCCTGTCCTTTTATCGCTTACTGGCGACTGTTCTTGATGTAGTCCAGTTAAATTTAAAATAAATATTTTAGGTAGATTCGATGTTAATAAATTTTTGGTTACAATAGTGATTAAAGTTCACACATGACTGCCCTGCCAGGTAGACGTTTATCGATAAAAAATAAATTTCTTCACGCAATTTCCAATACAGGGATAGACAGAGGTCTAGTCTAGACAATTAAGTCCCTTTGACCCACCGGTTAAAGGGACTTAATTGTCTAGACTAGACTAGACTTCTGTCTACCCCTGTATTGGGAATTGCTTGAAGATATTTTTTTATTTTATTTAAAGTTTCTGCCCGCTAGCCTGGACAACCAATCCCTTCGAAAATAATCGAGTCGGTCTGGTTATATCCCCAATTCATTACATTTGTTAAAATTTGTTTCGTCGTTTTAGAACACAACGGCAAGACGTATTAAAGATTATTACAACACTCACAGGATAAATTGGTGTGTTAGATTTTCTTACGCAACACGGATGCATATTATTTTAAACTTTACGCAACAAAGAAAGTTAAGAAAAGAAACCAATCAACTAAGAACCGCATTTTACGTAAATAACAAAATCCACTTATGCCAATATCGATATAAAATATTTGAAAACACAAAATGAAAGTTGGCTACGTCTGTCTGCGTATTTTATTGGTGTTTCGCATCAGTTACCGATTATAATTTGAGCGTCTGTACGAAAATAAACTATAATATTATTACTCGTCGACCGCTCGCAACCATATGCCTGTCCTTTTATCGCTTACTGGCGACTGTTCTTGATGTAGTCCAGTTAAATTTAAAATAAATATTTTAGGTAGATTCGATGTTAATAAATTTTTGGTTACAATAGTGATTAAAGTTCACACATGACTGCCCTGCCAGGTAGACGTTTATCGATAAAAAATAAATTTCTTCACGCAATTTCCAATACAGGGATAGACAGAGGTCTAGTCTAGACAATTAAGTCCCTTCAAATCACCTTCCATCGTGATTGGGGACAACGTGACAGGTGGTGAGCCCATCGCCGTCTTTATGTCCAAGCCAACGATATAATTCGTACATAAGTTTTTTGAAAAACCCGTTGGTACGAACCTGCCAACTGAGGATCGAACTCGAGTCTATTGACTCGAAATTCCGAATACCCAACTACTCGGCTATCGTGACTACGTTTATCGATGGGTCGCAGGTAATATGAATAAAATTATATGACTATGTTTTTCAATGTAGGTACAGTTTTATTTAAAGTAAGTAATTTAAAGTAATACTGTAAAGGTAAAATTTCATTTTTATATTTGTTTGTAATGAATAAACTCAAAAACTATCAATTTTATAGGGAAAATTGCATTAGGGTAACCCATGGTAGCCACGGTATAATTTACCTAAAATAGTCAATCATTTGTCGTGTGCTTTTGACGATATCAAGAAACTATTGATGAAATATAAAATGATGTATGGGTATAGTTCTCATAATTACATACCAAAAAGTCCGCGCGTCTGTATGTCTTACTATTATAGTCTGAGCGGTTCTCCCACCTAGCAACCTTGAGCCTCTCGTACCTAAATAATCTCTGCTATCCCGCGAATGAATTAATGCATTAAATAAGCACCATTTTATGAATAAATTTGTATATTAAGTATTTTTTTATTCTTGCTTAATTATTTGCGCATCATAATAAATAAAATATTAAATAATTATGTGCGAAAATTATTGCTTACAAGACAAAGATTTAGTTTGTTTAGAACTTGTTCGCGATTTACGTCGCTGCGCATGATCTGTATGCGTGGTCCGTGAAACTATAGACAGGTGTGCCACTATTTTAATAGAATCATTGAGAGATGAACGCAGTAAAATAACAGCCTATAAATGTCCACTGCTGAGATAATGCGATATTAGAACAGTCTAGACTTGAAATGTCTCCTACACTTCATCAGTACGGGTTGACAGATTTCACACATCCTTGAAACAATAATTTTAGTGATTTCCATTAGTTTTTCCCTAATATTTACATTTAATTGGATTCGTTAACGAATTCAATTAAATCGATCAAGTCACGATAGCCGAGTTGTTGGGTGGTCGGAATTTCGAGTCGAGAGACCCGAGTTCGATCCCCAGGTGGCAGTGCCAATGAGTTTTTCAAAAACTTATGTACGAATTTCATCGTTGGCTTGGACATAAAGGCGGCGACGGGCTCACCACCTGTCACGTTGTCCCGAAAATATCTTCGGTGGAAGGCGGGTCAAAGGGATTTAATTGTCTAGACTTGACCTCTGTCTACCCCTGTATTGGGAATTGCGTGAAGATATTTTTTATTTTTGTTTTATTTAATTGGATTCGAATATTACGTATGTTCTTTAAAACATGTTGAGAACACATATAAACCGTATGAACGACAAATATACTCTATAAAGAATTGTTAATTAGCACCTATGTAACAAAGTTCACATTGAGGCGGCAATCGGCTGGCTCTCGGCCGAGCGAGCAACTTTTCTCGGAATTAGACGACCTGCTCCAAATAGTCCGTTGCACCGTTTAATTGGTCAGTTCACTTTTGCATCAATGGATCTATAGACAAGTATAAAACGAAACTATTCGTACATAAGATTGAATCATTGAAATGTGGTTGCTTAATACAACTAGAAGTATTACCTTTGTACTTTTTGTAAAAGATTTTTCGTTTAAAATAACCTATTGTTTGTGATTTGAAACAAAAAAAGTTAAAAAGAAGCCAAATAAAATTCCTCATTTTCGGTCTATACTTCTCATAAGTGCGGTACTTGAGAATTCATAACACTTTGATCACGAGTAAAATGTAGTATTACGAAAGGTATTTCCATATACATACGTACACAAAAAGATAAATTTTTTACTTTCTAGTGTCTATTATAGTAATGTAAAAAGTTCTAGTAAATTAATATTATTTAAATTATTACAAGCTAAATTAAGATATTTAATTATTTCAAGTATAAATAAACATGATTAGGTTTTGTTTACTAGTTATTATACCTGATGTAAAACATGGCAGTAAACTTACCTGTTTTTGTCAGATTTATATTATATTTCCCTTAGAATGTCAACAAAAGTCTTACGTCATGTGAAGACGTTGTAAGATATTATCTTCTCCTACATTTACTACATTAAGGAAGCAGCTCTGGGAAAATGTGTTGAGATAAAAAAAATGGAAGTGGTGGTTAGTGAACTAGAAAAATCTTGAAAATAGCCATGATTTCGATATTCCTATACCTCCTAGACCGATGAACTAGTTTTGTTTTACTTTTGTTTTTTTTTTAACGTGACATCATCCACTAAACGTTTAAAGAAGTTTAAGGTTGCATTAAGTAATATGAACAACCCTATGGTTTAAATAGATTTTCATATTTTCATAGATTAAGAATTTTTCAATATAAATTACTCCATATTTTTTAAGTTGCTATTTATTTTCATTTCACGTTACTGAATGTTATATTAGAATGATTCAATTGTTATTTGAAACGTCCGTAAATTTAAGCTTTGTTACAAAGAATTCCAATAACATTCATATTGTTACATTGACTGAATGATAAATCAGCTGATTTAGCAGGATTTTGACGTTCTTTGTGCATCGGAATAGTTGTTAGTCATTATTTTTGATAATCATGATTATATTACACATTATTTCTAATAACTCAATATTCTAACACATTATTACGTATAACTCGTATAACTATTTACCATTACTGTTTTTGAAAAAGTAATAAATTACATGTCCCATATAAACTTTTGTGAAAGGTGGGTCGAAAGTACTTAATTGTCTATACATCTGTCTACCCAAGTTCTGGGAAAATGCGAGAAGATAAAAAAACGATGTTATTGATATTAAAGTTATTGGCGCGAAATTACGAAGCCTTGAATTAATGTTTTTTCTTCTTCTTTTTAGTTTAAAAGTGTAAAGTTTAATGTCTTTGTATTCTGTAAGAAGATAATAATAATATTATATTCCGTAACTTCTAAACATTACATATTTGTTTGTTTGTAAAGGTTACTTTAGATTAAAATTGTCCTTATTTGCATAATAAAATGGCAGACTTAAAGGCATTCTCTACCCGTTTAACCCTGGTTTGAACAGAGAATCTAGTGAAATTCTAAAGAAATTTAAAGTGAAAATACAGCAAATATTACAATAACAGGATAATAAATATAGTTCTCATACATATACATATAAAAATATACATTATGCGTGTCGAGCGATTAGTTTAGAAGGTATATAGATTTATTTCATTTATTTCATTTATAATTTTGTATACCTTAATATTTTCTTGCAATGTATATGAAATAGTATTAGTGAATATATAGTATAGTATACTACAGAATAGATACTATAGCCGTTTCGTATAGGAGTAAGAACCTCTCTACCCGTTGATGTTTTAAGAGGCGACAAATGGAAAAGCCTAGGAAATGCAATTGACTACTGACAGATAACGGGTTAATCACCTCGATAAACACCAAATCAATATTCATTAAACCAATGACGGGCAGCAGCGTCTAGGTTGCAAGGTATCTGTTACAGTGATCGCCAGTCCTCTTGCCAAGCGTGGCGATTATGGGATATATAGGGGAGGTCCCGTGGGGTAGTGCTCCTCGGGATGGGCCCATGTCCTGTCGTGGACTTTTGTAAGCCGTTATAATGATTATGATAGTAGTAAATTATTGAACGTAAAATACATATTTTGCGAACTCTCACATTCTAACAAAATTTTATGGAGTGCATTGTAATGAGAACAAACTTGTGCACTTCACGGCGTCATAATAAAACTGTACCACTAGCAAGCTATATTGCGTCAGCACAGAGAAAGTTTTATGTACACGTAATACTCGAGCCCTACTTTGATTTTATTATTAACTAATATTATTTAACTTATCTGCATTATTATTCTTGACTTCGGTCGTATTTTTTTAATGGAGTAAGTTATGAAATAGTATATTTATATATATTTTTGTTGTTATCTCTGCACCATTATACAAAACCAGAACCATTTTTTTTTAAATAAGTATTCACCATGGGCTAGTCAGAGAAAACAGATTGCTAAATGTCAATGAGAGTATCTCATGGCCATTTCTCTTTCATACCCTTCGCTCTTCGAATAATTTGAAAGTTACTCTCGGTCGACCTCGACTCCTTTTATTGTTAATTTTCGCGGTACATATTTTCTTCACCATTCGATGATATCTTAGCCAATTTTGGTGCCATTTATTCATTATTAGATTATCATTACATGGTACTGTTAAAAGTTTATCTGCATAAAGACCAAAAAGCATTCAAACTATATTAATTTAGTTCGCGTTAAACATTCAAGTGAAACGGACACCAATTGAAAAGTCAACTGTAAGGTCAATTGGCAATTTCCTTTCAGATTGGCAACGTCTAATTGCTTATTTGATCTCAGTAAGATCTCGTGCTAGGTACGTTGATAGAGGAATCGATGTGCAGATGTTATAATCTGTGTAATTACATCTATAATTCTTAATTAGGTTATTAAATGTAAGAAGAAGAAGAATAAGATTACTGAAGATACTGATTTTTAGTCCAAATGTCATCCGGTTTGTCATAGAATGTACATCTTTTTTGTAAAGTCGGGTTTTTTCGTAATCGAATTTTTGAGTAAATCCAATCTAAAACTATGTTTCGTATTCTAACAACTTTTCTGGTAGAAGATCACCCACACACGTTCCTTTAATTCGACTCTGGACTAGTAAATATGGGTACACATAACATAACAACACTTTGTTACAATTTGTTCTCATTAAGTTTACTGACAATTTTACAGCATAAAAAGTTGAGAAGATCATTAAAGTTGCCATTGTTAACTTTTCCTGGAAGTCATAAACTTCGTGCTTTCGAAATTTATAAATTTTATGTTTTAATGATTTACACATGACAATATTTTAATGATTTTGTTTTGTGTGTGATCGTGTCAGTTTTATTGTAATAACTATTGTAATTGCTATTTTGGTAACATTGTAGTTGTTGCATACGTAAGTTATTTAAGTACCTTTACTTTATTACTTATAAGTACATTCTTCGGAATTAATAATTTTTTCGGGAAAACATTACGTTTCAAGATTATATACGTATTATATACGTCTCATTGTGTAGTAAATTAACACTTTTTATCGTAAATCGACTAAAATGGATAAGAAGAACCCTTTTATTAGTGATTGAGATGTAAGCAATACAAATAATAATGACTACAACTTCTGTATAAGGACGAAACACAGATCGATCGTTTATAAATACGCGAATTTATGAAACACGACATGTTTAATAACGATATTTATAAGAATAAAAAATTAGGTTAGGATAGATAGCTTTTTAGGTTATATTGGATGCTCGCAGCTGTGGGTTGTACTATGTAATGGCTCATTAGAAGTTATGGTAGAACCTTTTAATAAAACTACTAAACATAGTACTTACATGCGCCTCATATCGGTAAACTCGATAAAAAAAGGTAAAGATGACAAGCAGCGTCGGACGTTTAATATATTAATGAAAAGTTGAGAGACATGGAACGGAAAAAAATAAGAATTCAAATCTTAAAAGGCGGCGCGTTCAAGCAATAACTGGTCACTAGGGTTAGGGTTACCATTCATCAGCGACATCGGAGAATTAAAAAAAAAACAGGTATCTGCCATGTCACAGGCTTGCTATGTTTTTTTAGAAAAGACTTTGCTTAGCTCTTTTCGCTTGAGGTCTTCAGATGTAATTAGCTCAACCACAGTTTTGATTAGCTCAACTTCTCACCACAGTTTTACATCTCGGAGTAGTTATTAACTCTGCTGCTAGTGGCTAAACAAGATGCTAGAAGAATAAATAAAATAAATAAATATAAATATCTTCCCGCAATTCCCAATACAGGGGTAGACAGAGGTCTAGTCTAGACAAATAAGTCCCTCCGACCCACCTTCCACCGAAGATATTTTCGGGACAACGTGACAGTTGGTGTGCCCTTCGCCGTCTTTATGTCCAAGCCAACGATATAATTCGTACATAAGTTTTTGAAAAACCCATTGGTACGACCATGCCACCTGGGGATCGAACTCGGGTCTCTTGACTCAAATTCCGACCACCCAACCACTTGGCTATCGTGAAGCACTGACAACCAAGCTATTCTACAGTCAAATATCTGATTTTCTAGCTAGCCGGCATTGCGTTGACCATGACCCACCCTAAAATTTATGTGAGATATGAGCTCAATAAACTGGCAATTAACTAAACTGAGTTCTTAAACTTAAAAAAGTCCACTGTCTCCTTAAAAAAACAATGATTAAAATTGTGAGAAAATTGGTATTGGTCGTCAATACTGAGAAATAAAAAAGTGGCCACAATATGCAGTTCGGCAATGTGCGTTCCGTCTGCTGTATGAAATCAAATTAATCATATCAAATTAAAAAGCGAAAATGAAGGTAGATTTAAACTTGTGAATGTTCTTAATAGATCTATGTACTTGTTCCTTTAAGAGTGGTTACCCTCGCAAGATTTTATTTCTTTTAAGTATACTACGTAAAAGAAAACAAAAGTGTTGAGGTTCTTTTCTCCTATTTGCCTCTGACCTCGCCTCGGTGCTATTGACAATGGCTGCCAGAATGAAATATGGCGCGTCGGTAACGAAAAAGAGATTAGTCGGACGATTATTATTCCTCATCTATTGTGAGTTATTGCTGTACTGGACCGGCGGGCTGTTTGCCGATTCAAAATGTGTTATATTTCCAATCACCTGTTAAGCTGTGACGAAGGTTAAATGTTTTCTTAGGGAGATATCAAGCCCGTGATATATTGGATAATACAGATCCATTCAACATAGGTGCAGACTTATAAATATAAACCACTTTTACATAGTTTTTTTATTTATCTCAAGTTTTTATATTCTTTATACCAATCATCTGAGATTAAATTTGAAAATGGACTGTGAAACAATACTTAAAATCTTAAAAGGCGATAGATTTTTTGTTTAATATGTATATGTATGTTTGAATTCATACCTAAACCGATTTTAGTGACATGTATTACGGAGGTAGCGTGAATCCTGAGTAAAGGATACTTCATATTCCGAAATAAAAGAAAAAAAAACAATTTTGCACCATACAATATTTCCACGCGGGCCAATAACCAGGGCAAAATAAAAACTAAATGGTGATAAATTTATATATTTGAAAATATTTTTTAATTATTTAGATAATTCAATGTCTGTTAAATGATATAATCAGCGCCGGTAAAGGCAGAAGGGTTTGCAAGTTGTGTCTGGCACTTGGATTGTCAATCCGCTTGTCAAAAATGGCGATTATGGCTAACCCTCTCTTAAGAGAGACATATGCCCTTCAGTGGCATTTAAAAATAAAAAAAATAAAATATCTTCACGCAATTCCCAATACAGGGGTAGACAGAGGTCAAGTCTAGACAATTAAGTCCCTTTGACCCACCTTCCACCGAAGATATTTTCGGGACAACGTGACAGGTGGTGAGCCCGTCGCCGCCTTTTATGTCCAAGCCAACGATGAAATTCGTACATAAGTTTTTTGAAAAACTCATTGGTACTGCCACCTGGGGATCGAACTCGGGTCTCTCGGTGGCATTTAATAAATAATTTATTTTATGTTATTATCTATTATGCACACTTATAGTTAACACTCAGAATAACATGAAATATGTTATGCATGACAGTCAACATTATTACATATAATTGCTTAAACGATAACTGCGGTTCTTTATCCATTACCGATTTGGGTAGCGTTAACTCACTTAAATAATTAGAGCCCACTTGGCGCCTTAACCATAAGTTTAGGTACATACACACGATGAGTTAAAGGGGCTGAGGTCTGATGGACCATGGCAGTGCGTGTGGTATTAGGTTGTCACAGAATTAAAAATTCTGTAATATAGTCTTATATTTAACTTCTCTTCGCTAAAATAAAAATTGGGATAAATTTTAATGTCTTCAAAATAAACAAAAACTATTAAGTTGTTATTGAAAAAAATACTTTTAAATACTAGAGACAAGTAGACTCTATGATGAGCGACTCTGCGGTCGCTCATCGTAGAGTCTACTCGCTTGAGGATGCCTTGTTTTGAGGCGAAACACGTGTCGCGTTTTCGATGGTGGTATATGTTACCTGGTTTGAGTGTAGTGGTGGTGGTGCATACAGTGGAATTAGTGCACACATCTGTGGAATTAGTGCACGCATCTGTGGGAGGGAGGGTGGTGCTCTTCTTCTCTTCGGACCAGGTAACATATACCTTTTATATTTTCATGCGGAGGGTTGCGAAGTAATTTTTTCAATAACAACTTTACAATGAATTTCCGCAAAGTAACGCCTGAGTCAATTAACTATCAAAACTATTAAAGAATAGACACAGAATTATTTTGTAAATACAATCACTAAAAACCAATAAAGCTAACATCAATAAGTTATTTATAAACACTCCTGCGATGCATAAACTTGTTAATAATATAAACTGTATTTGTTACAAAACATGGTTTCCATTCAACAAAATTCGTTGGTAAGTATAGAGTAGGCAGCCCTGTATGGGAGGGCAGACACAATAGCAGCCGCCGTCGCCATCGGAGCCTTCCAAGAACCGGTCTCGGGGGCAGCGCTCCGCCGAATTTTGCGTCGACCACCCATCGCCCGCACCGATGCTTATCACTCTCGTGTTTATGGCTAGATCAGAAACAGTGTTATTTTGTAGTGAGATATTTCATATTAATGTTATTGGACCTTCTTCCGTTATACATCCCAAAGAGACTGTAAATATATTTTTATTTCATAAAAATTAATTGAAGGAATTTTCTAATCTAATTTACACTTAATTATAGGTAGAAAAATGTATTAGAAATCTGTTATAAAGTTTCTTTCTGCTAGTTTACCTGAGTTATAAATAAACAAATTCTCAACACAAAGACTTAACGCTGAAGATTATTTCAAAAAGGACTTGTGTTAAAAAGCTTTATATTTTAAAGTCAATAATGCGTGACTCGAAAGATTGAATAATTTGTGTTGGGCCAATTTTACTGATTTATTTATTTTGTATGGGTATCAAAGAACGCACGAGAGAGAAGGAAAGTTTTTATGGTTAGTCGGTGCAATGATCCTGCTTACTGAGTACACTCTTACAGGCAGGTAGTGTGATGCCTGGGCTAGATTTAAGGTTTTTTTGAAACATTGTTGTTTCTTTTTGTAAAGTTCACGTCAATAGATTTATGATATTTTACGTTACCAAAGTAATCTGTAAGGTTTTTTAATGCTGCGTTTTTGATCTGTATTTTTTTAAATAACACAAACTTCATCCAGTTTTAATGAGTCTGGTTGGTCATAAGAGGGACATAGTTAAGATATAAATTAAGTAAAATGCAAACATCTGTGTAGCCAAGCTTCCTTTGGTGTCAATAGATGGTGTCATTTTTTTTAGTAATTATTTTATTTGTTTATATAAACGAATTATCTTTAATGTTACTACTATCAATAATTGTAAAGAAACCCTATCCTTAGTGATCTCCATAAGAGATCTCTATACAACATAAAAGAGCTAAAAATAATAAATAACTGTCGTCCTTCAAAGGTGAAAAGTTGTGTAAGCTTTCTTACGTTTTTTTTTTTCGAATAATAAATAAAAAGCGGTAACATTATAACCTATGGGCAGACCTGATTTTATGTTATCTTGATGATATTATATGTATATGTACTTTGACGACGAGGTCGTCGTAAACTTGGCTATCACATCACCAATTTTCTGTTAACGTTAATGACTATATATTGGGCGATGTCTGTTACAACTATAAATTAAAATTAGTAGCGACTACAGGAACTGATGGCGAGCGAACTAGTTCTTGAATACACTTGTTGCGCCTACATTTGAATATGATGACGCACCTACAGAAATACATTACCGGCCATCTGATGTTCGGTCTACTGTATAATCTGTTATTTTAAATTTTCTTAACAAACGTAATACATATAAATCTTATACTGATTTCTAATTGAATGTTAATAATACAATTTTAATTAATACAAGTATATCACATCTATCAATTGTCATTTTCTTAATTTAAAGCCGTTTTGTAATGTGGTTGTTCTAATGGAGAATAAAAGCAAAGGCAACTCCGTAGGTTCTCAGTTTTTAAAAAAAGATAATACGATATTGAACATCAAATATCGAAATAGCAAGGGAGTAATACACTCATTTCCAGCGTTACTACAGTAGTTTCTATCATAATTTATGTCCATTTTATCATCATAACTCTGGGAATTTGTTTTAGAAGTAAACAGATCATCCCCATGAACAAAATCATATTAACATGTTAGATTCAAGTACAAACATTTATATTCATCACACAAATGTTAGTTACTGCGAGCAGAAAGCAGAGAGGTCACATCAACTGTTAAAATTAGAAGACTATTACCTGCAGTAGACTATTACTATAACTGTACTTGGCGGTACGCTGGTAAGGTAAGGATCACCAACTTATGAACATTGAAAAGATATTCACTTTAAATATGTTCACCTATTATTTATTATTGTTCGTAAACCTTTCCTCCATTCACCAAAGTAACAAGGACAAAACCAGACTAGTTCTATAGCTTAAAATTTTCCGTTTGAAGTAATCTGTCGTGACTGAGATGTCCGTGAAGAAAGTTGAAATCCTTGAAAAGTGCACTCGGCTTAACACGAGAATCGAATATTGTAAACACATCGTAGCGTAAAATAACAGTAAATTTTTCAAGTACGTAAAAATAAATAAGCAAATAAGTATATCGGTTTGCGTCAATCGGACGCTAATTAAATTATAGTTTGGTTCGTTTATTGTAGAATGCTGTGTAAAAAATTCTGGGTCATGTACATAACCAGACTTAAGACTGCCAAAGTTAGTGGCAATCTATGTCTTAACTCTGTTAATATTGGTAATAGATAATTGAATAAATTGTCAATGAACTTGAGTAATATTTAACTAACTCCCAAATAGTTACTTTTATTTATATTAGTTAAGTTATTTTGAGCAATAAAAATACATATTTTATTAATAAAGTAAAAAAAAACGCATTGTCGATAAATTTTAATTCAATTCTCAGCCCTCTGCACAGTTCATTGAGTAAACCTGTGTCCCAGGCCGCTTGAGCGCGCGGCTTTATTGCCTCCAGCGCGCACGAACTTGCGTGGGTGTGCGTCTGCATGTAAATTGCTTGCCTGTGTTACGGCTCGTGAGTTGAGACACTCGACAACCACCACTAAACAACCAGCCTTAGCAGGTTCGGGCGCCGCATTCAACGTGTTCCGGTAACTCATATTGTATGTTGTTGCTTATTTATTGATGTCCCGGTTACTTTCTCGGTCGATCAGCTAATCATAATATGTTAATGTTTATACAATTCAGAATTGGCAGCTTCAAAAAGCATTGGACTTGCGATCTGTTGGCCAACTTTTAAAACTACACGAAGCTGAAATTTCAATTATAATTAAACGTGTATATTATTTACTTACTGTTTTTTTTTCTCACCAGTGATGTTTATTGATTGTATGTTGTTATGGATATGTTATAATTATTTTTGAATTTCCATCTGGTGATTTTTAAAGCTCGACTTGATTTCAAGTACTTAACCTACTACATAAAACAAATATACTTAGATCGAAAATTGTGTATAATATTCCACAGTACGTTTACAGGGGAAATCCTTAACATAAACCTACGGAATAAATAACGATTGAAAGTAAAAGTACACCGTTCAAGTTCGTATATAAAGAAATTTGGATACAATTTGCGTAATGTTGTTAGTTATACAAAGTCTTTTCTTGGAAGAAATTATTAGAGTTGTATGACTTGTAATTAAAATTTGTTGAATTTACGTCAGTTAAAAGCAAACATTATGACAAAAAGTGTGCAAACATAGTGACAAAAATCATCGTGACATATAAAGTTCATATCATGATATATAAATGTAAAGATGAAAAAAAAATTTGGGTATGATGATGAAGTAAATTTTTATAATCAAAAGTGTTTCATGAAGTAATAAATAATAATTCCAATGTGATCGTTGAATGAAATCCTATAATACACATAAATAACGTCATAGTTAATGTTACTATTTCACCTCTCCTCTAGCTGGTGCAACTTTACTTTACTCTGATATAATTTAACCAGTCCCACAAGAGCCTTCACGACATAACGGGCTTTACTTGAATACAGGTTTGATCTATCTGTTTGATTAAAGAGAGCAGGCTCTTCGTAATGCGGTTCAAGATAACAACAAACGTTAAAGTTTGCTTAGCTGTACAAATAGTGTCGGCTAGGTAGCCACACGCGCCGATACCGAGAACTTCTAGTTTGCTCACTAAAGTACTACAATAAAACTTATCTGTACCCAGTATAATCTTTACGTCATCGACGGATGTTTGGTTATACTGTCCTAAACCTAATTCGTATGTAAGTGGTATAGTAAAATTATGTTTGGGTGTCGGCATAAGTTTATTTGATATTGCTTTTACAAATTGTATAATTATGTCAAGCATAATACAAGTAACAAAAAATCGAATTTATTATGGATATGGTTCTTCCCTATGATGTGAGAAACTTTTACATTATGTCCAATGCTTTATATTAAATTTTTTAAGGTAGTAGAATACTTCTCTTCCTACGAGTTATCTGGGTCTAACCTATTTCTGCCGCCAAATAGCAGTGCACCAAATGTTCAACAAAGTGTTTTGTTTATCACAAATTTGTTGGAAACTCTGAGCTCCATATGCAAATGCCGGTAGTTACGAATAAAAATCACGACTAAGAAACTGTATCGGTTTTAAAGAAAATTATTGTTTTCATATAATTGGTCAACAAAAATTAAATAATTGTTCATCTTCCGAATTTTTTTAAGTAATAAATACATTCATAATAACACTTAAATACATTTATAAAGTGAAGTCTTCTTACTCAGCTTTACGTTGTCTGTTTTGTGTTTAAAATGTCATATAGCTAAAACAGAAATATTGATTTTCAATCCGTCAATACAAATGTTTCACGTCAAAACTCTTATTGTAGAACACTCATGGACGTTGGAGATTGTAGTTTTCTGCACTCGGAACGTGCCGGTATGTTGAGTCAATGTCCTTACCACAACATATGAGCCTGTTTATAGTTTTAACTTGTGTCTGGTAATACAACAGAATTTTAATGATAAGTTTAGATATTGCACCTACAGTAAGTAATATCCTAAGTTTTTCTATTTTCTAGCAGTTCTTATTTAGCATTACAAATCAATAACCAAACATTGTTTATGTATATTAGTATGTGTAATACCCTATTTAATTTATTACGAGTATTTATGTACCCTTTTCGGATTTTTACGCGAAGTAATATTTATATTTTCCTATTATTATTAGTCATGATAGCCGAGTAGTTGAGTGATCGGAATTCGACTCGAGAGTCCCGAGTTTGATCCCCAGGTGGCAGGCTCGTAGTAATGGGTTTTTTCAAAACCTATGTACGATTCATATCGTTGGCTTGGACATAAAGACGGCGGCGGGCTCACCACCTGTTACGTTGTCCCAAAATATCTGCGGTGGGAGGTGGTTCGAAGGCACTTAAGTGTCTAGACTAGACTTCTTATTACCCTTATATAGGGAATGGCGTGAAGATATTTATTTATTTATTATTATTATAAATGCCTAGACCTATAATTTAGGTCTAGGTCTATAAATGCAAAGCGTTATGAATGTGAATTAATGAACACAATGAAACTTCCTCAGGCAATAGGCATTTGTGTTATTTGAAACTATTCGCTTGTTGATCCTAACATTCCCTTGAACTTATAAACTAACTTCTAGTTAAGGTTATGCGCGGATCCTATCAATGTGAATTCCATTATGACTAACAATATCCATTGAAATATTATGTCTTGCTTAATAGGTCAGATCATGTTTTTAAAAGTTGTTTAATGAATAACTACATTCTCCTCTATAAAGTCATTTCTTGACGGTATTCTCTGACGTACAAGATACTAAATATTTTGAGCTTTTTTAGTTATAACATTATACACTCTTAACACGGTAATGATTACACGGATTCGATTATTTGGGATAAAGATGACTGTATTAACCTTGTATCCTTATACTTTTTCCTGTTGTCAACGCACTAAACTGTATATATGTATATTATGTTACCGTGTGGTAATGGTGTAAGACTCTTGCCACTCCTTTTCTTCCCGTGGGTGTCGCAAGAGGCGACTAAGGCAAACAGTCTAATATCGTTATGAAACCGATAGATGGCGGGATAACCATCTCTAAAATGTCAGACTTTAATGATCAGACTTTAATGAGATGGGCAGCAGCTTCTGTGGTGCGAGTGGTCCGTTACTGCGATCGCCAATCCGCCAAGCGTGGCGATTATGACAAATCCTCCCTATGGGAGAGGCCTAGAGTTCTGCAGTGGACTTTAATTAGCCGTTATGTATGTATATATGTATGTATATTATGTGTTAAATATAATATGTGTGTCCGACTAGTTATAAATGTAAAAGAAGTTTGTTTGTACACGTACTTTATTTGTACACTAACTTTATTGCATGGAACAGAATAATAAATATTAACAGTCCTAATAAACGGATAGTTGTACAAGCCTTAGGTGCTAGTTCTAATCTGTCTCCAATCTTGTGAACGATGTTGTGAGTCATCTGAGTTATATTTATTACAATTTGAAGCATTTATATTAGCATCGGTGTCTTGGTGCTCGTATAAATTTCGTTTGCGCTATAGGCTTGATGCATCTAATTGCTCGGCAAATTGAAGCCGTGGGAAGGTGCGTACGCGTAGTGACACGGTGCGTGCCCTATGTGTGAATGTAGACAGGAAATGCAACGCATATCATGCATGTTGTCATGCATCATATGCTGCGTTGTTTCTGTGATGTTAAGTGACAAAATTTTAACACAGTTTATTCGATGTCAAAATAAGCAAATTAGAAAATTAATCATGATGGCGACCTTGCTTTTAGAATCTATCTTATTTTTATTGCAATATTTAGGGGAAGTCTAAGTGCAACAGTAGACTTTTGATAGGTATACCGAATTACCGGTATTCATGCGCACTAGTCAAGCTACTCCCTGTGCAAATCCCACAAAGTACTGATAGTCAGTGGGCCCCGCTTCAGCATTATTTCGAAAAATATTCCGCCACCATTGGTCACCATAGCATCATTTTTAATATTAAAACGTGCAGAAAAGGAAGTCATTTGCAAAAACCTGAATGTTTATTGAGCCCCGATAGCCATGTGGTCGGGTGTGGAGGTGCTGGAAGGGTCGTACCAATGGGTTTTTTCAAAAACTTACGTACGATTTATATCGTTAGCTTGGACATAAAGACGGCGACGGGCTCACGACCTGTTATGTTGTCTCAAAAATATCTTCGGTAGAAGGGAGGTCGAAGGGAGGGGTCTAAGTCTAAGTGTATTTATTTTCTTTGTGTTTAATGTTTACTAAATTTATAACAATGAAATAATTTCGCCTATGGCTGTTGTTATTGGTATGATCAGGTCAAGTGTATATTTCCGTGGAATAAAACAGTCACGCTATTTGTTCTCAGCGAGGTAATAAGAAACGTGTATATAGGTACTTGTTAAAACACGAAAACATGCGCCGAGCCGTCTGGTGAAAGCCGCATTGACCACACCTGTAGTCTGATTCATTGAGACTTCATATACGCTTTAAGTACCTTGTGCTGATTTTAAAGCTTTCTTTTAAAATTTGGACGAATGTTGAAATTGTATCGGTTTTATTGTTTTGTAGTTATTATATACCGAGGATGTACAATGGTTTGAAAATGGGTTATTATACTGACAGTAAATTTAATGAACAACCATAAGATTTGCGTTATTTTATCGTTTGGCAAACGTTTTAACCTCAGGTTTAACATGTTTCCACCTATTTGAAGTTTATACATATGTGTTTATAACTTTGAGATAAAATTGTATTTTTTAAACGTTATTTTCTTTAGGTATTTCCCTTTTAGATAAGTCGTACCCTTTGCGTCGTAGTAGATATACAAGATAGGAGTTTTTAATGGTCGGTGGACGAAAGGATAGATAGCTTAGTTACGTTTAAAACACCATCGAACCTCTAAAAACTTTAAAAATACATATACATTACACACACACACACACACACACACACACACACACACACACACACACACACACACACACACAATAACAATACATACCAACGAATTTACAAAAACATATCAATAAATTCAGCAAATTACTGACAACCGGCTGTGAAATTAAAAATGGTAAGACCGATCTAAAAAAAGGGTTTACAAACGAACGAACAAATTAGTGCTTTACGCCGAGGAATCGATCGCGTGCGGAATTTTAAATATTGCCTTTCCACTCGCGTCGCTCCAGGCGTATCCCGTCATTTGCTATGTGCGAGGCGCATCAAGCTTGTATGACCACATTGGAACTTAATGTACTACACTACTCCATGAGTCTCGTGACTCAGCCGATAACCAATTAAAATATTACTCGTGGGACGTTTTTCGCTGTGTGATGGACATGCTTGTATCACTACACACGGAGTCATAATTAAGGTATTCAACCCATAATGTCCGAAAGCATTTAATATATGAGGAAAAACGTTATTTAGGTCTAAAGATTCGATTGAAGGGTAATCGTTATCAAAATACTAAGTTGTCAAAGTACTAAGAAGTTATCTTAGTACACAGGCCGCAACATTTTGCATGTCGTCACTGCACTTACATAGACTTCCATGCCAAAGTTTTTTAACTTGACTGAGGACCGATCTATGTGGAGAATTTTAGGAAAGACTTATGTTCAGCAGTGGACTCTTGATAGGCTATAAAGAAAAAAAGTAGTCGATTATGCCCTGAAATAAAAGGTCGGTAGTAATTACCAATAATAATACTGTTAACCACTCCTTGAAATGAGTAAAGAATATTAATAAAATATCGGCTCGACCAAAGCAGGAACACGGTGTTACAGAATATTTATGTATAAGCATTTTGTGCTGATTTGGCATTTTGTCCAGTAAGTGGGGTAAATGGAGGCGCCCAAGTTGCATCCAACTCTTTTTTCTCCTTTTCAATTGTATTCGAATGTACGTGGGACCCGGTAGTAATAAACCAAAGGGTACTTCAGGATATTTTATTCCATTGACTAGTGTTTGAGAATATAATAAATAAATAAATTCGTACATAGGTGGAGACAATATCATTTATAAGGGTGAACTTATTGCTCGTTTGAATCTTCTACTATAAAGGAACGAATCCGTTTAATGGTAACGTTGACAAGTACCGTATAACTTTTGTAAATATATACCACCCAGAATCATTATGATGCTGTTTTCCTGTTCATTTTGTTCCAATAAACTTGTTTTCAAGCGTGGGTATAATATTTCCATCAATATTCCGTTAACAGGGAGTCATCGATGAATCGAGTAAACTGTTGTAAACACATGGATGTATTACCTAACGTTTTAACCTTTGAAATTATTTGACATGTTTGTGGTGTTGCACTATGCAACATACTCGTATTATCGGAATAGATCATACAAAAATGAAACCTTATAGGTTTTTGGATTCATAATTTATTAAATTATTTTGATAAATTTTACTTTTTGATCATGATTTAATGTAAGCAATCCCTCGATTTATAAGTAGTTTAAATACTTACATCTTAGTAGTTTATACATGACATCTTTAAAATGTCTTAATTCATAAAACATCTTTGATTTGTTTTGCAAAATCATTAAGATGTTATTGTGTGTAAGTCGTGGCGAGACCTTTAATGTTAATTTTGCTACAAGTATAATATGATGTCCTAATAATCCTGGTCATAAAATAATCAATTCTTGGTTATTAGTCCACGTTAGGGTTTGTCTGAATGTTATTTCAAGATTTGAATTTACTTCTATTACAGATTAATTTTTAGGTCCTTTACTGGCTGCTAACATAACTGGGCTAAAATTTAAACACCAAAGCTCTAATAATAAAATTTCTATTTTTGCATAAGTATAAAATAAATAAATAAATAAATATCTTCACGCAATTCCCAATACAGGGGTAGACAGAGGTCAAGTCTAGACAATTATGTCCCTAAGTATAAGATATATGAAACGTTAACATATTTTTACAATTACGGCTGAGGTCCTGATGCGAGTTCTTGTAGTCAAAGGACTTCGTGCAACACCGAATGGAATAAGCGTTGAATGGAAGCAAAATTGTCCTTTTTCCGAGAAATGGGTTAACTAAGTGAAGGACTTTAGACCAATAGCGATACTAAGCCATTCCTACGTACTGTTTTCGTGATTAATTACAAATCGACTAGCAAGCAGGCTTGCCGATTTCCGAAAAGCTATAGTACCATAGACCATAGACTCTTCGCGAGGTCCTGCAGAAGATCGAAGAGTTCCTGCTAAAGTCATCGATTAAAATCGGTTGGACAGCCTTCGGAAAACAACTTGATATCGTCTCCTCGCGTACACCTCAAAACCTTAAGACACAAATATCCAACCAGTGCGTGTTGTCGGTGCAAACTTCTGAATCTGATACGTTGTCCTTTCCTTAACTGCCTTCCGAATAAGGATGCTTAAAGTTGTTTAGCGGGCTATAGAGGAGGAGAATGAGGTTAGCCGACCTAGCCGTCAGGATCAACACGCTGAAGAGGAAATATGCCTCATGGTAAGAAAACGAGGGTATAGGATGGGTCCGCTGCTCCTATAACTGGACGTCGATGGACAAATGTGTCATAGTACCATTACTGCAACCATAGTAATCTTTAGTAATCTGTTGTTCGGCAGTAAATTTTTGATCACGTCAATCAAACACGTCAACCAGTACGAAACTAGGATTTCCTATGTTTGTTAAGTGGCAATAGACATGTTTACATAAGTAATTTAATCGATTATTCATCATACAAATAGTTATTACTAGCTGAACCGCGCATTTTTGTCTGCGCCACATTTATTTATCTGACTTACTTAAGACTTATCGTATAATGGCATGGCGTATACATATATGCAAAAGTAAGACAAAATGTTTATAAATTGTAGCCTATGTGTTGTTATTCAGTTGTATAGGTAAACTTTATTATTATAGTTTCATAAAAATCCATTCCGTGGGTTTAACGTGAGAGTAACAAATATCCATCCTTCCTTAAAAACTTCCAAGTTAAGACCGAATGGTGAAGAAAATATATAGCGCGAAAGTTAATATTAGTAGGAATATAAATAATATATATAATAAGTAGGATATTTTATAAATTTTTAAGCAGGAGTTAAATGCCTGTGTCAGTTGAATTTTAAATTTTTATTTTTCATCCATA
Source organism: Sericinus montela (assembly GCA_029286605.1). Classification (NCBI taxonomy): domain Eukaryota; kingdom Metazoa; phylum Arthropoda; class Insecta; order Lepidoptera; family Papilionidae; genus Sericinus; species Sericinus montela. The sequence goes on along the minus strand of JAGSMR010000015.1, from coordinate 5,203,297 downwards.
CAATTAATTGTCTCTAGCGGAATTAGAGGACAGATGTAGGTAATGGACGATACGTATTAAAAGTAAAGTATGCAGGTAAATATTTTCATAAATGTACCTAAAGTTAATTGCAATGTGCATCAAAGCAATCTACTGAGGTCATTACGTCGCTTGTTTCCAAGAACCAACGCTTTCTCTACGGGACAGGTAACGACTGCGCTCAGAGATCAAAGATGTACTCGAAAGACTCCCCTCGTTTTGACAATAGATATACACAGCTTCATTATAACCATCCATATATAAATGTAACCAACCATATATAATTCAATGATTATGATCAATATAATATATAAAAAAATACCTTCATGCAATTCCCAATACAGAGGTAGACAGAGGTCTAGTCTAGACAATTAAGTCCCTTTGAGTAACTTTCTTAGCAGATATTTTCGGGACCAAAATAGCAGCAGACAGCATGCTTTTACCACTTTCACATACCTAATGTAAAAGGCCAGGGCACAACAATAGCCTTGCATAATGCCGACGTTATGTAGGCATCTTGTGCTTCAGGCGTTAAGATTTTTCAATTGATATTGCTCAATTGAAAAATCTAAACAGCAGTAGAGCTCGCTACCCTACAATTTTCCATTTTCTTATTCCTTTATATAATGTAGGCAACGCATCTTATAACTTGTTGCGAGTGTATATGCTTTTCGGTAATCAGTCAAATAGGGGAGAAAATACGCGAAGATTAAAAAAACCATTTGAAAATTCCTTCAGTTGTTTAGTGGTTACAAAAAATTACTGAATTATGAGATATTATATAAAGTACTTGAATGCGAGGGTCTTTTTAAATGAATGCTATAGCTACTTGAATTACTTATTGAACTAAACAGGGTTATGTTTGTCTATTTCAGTTAAAAAGTTGTTGTGACAAAAATAAAGAATATATCTTGCCTATTAATATGTACTTATCTTTTTCGTGTCATACGTCTTTAGACCTGACGATTATATATATATATATATATATATATATATATATATATATATATATATATATATATATATATATATATATATATATATATATATATATATATATATATATATATATATATATATATAGTTATGTATATATTGTTATGGTGGTTTCGCGGTTTTAAATTTATTAGCAAATATTCGTTTGAATCGTGATAGTCATAAATAACAAATTGTAACTTATAGACACGCAGCATTTTTAAATCGTGCATAATTAATGTCTGACATTGATATTTGATGGAGCCCTTCGATTTGTTTTTTTATATTGCACTAATTGAGTATCGCTTATTTATTTAATTTATATCAGGATACTTGTTTTTCTTCGCGTTACAAGAAATCGGTTCTTTTTGCGTGCTTCTTTATGGATTCTTACTTTATAATGGTTAGTTAGGATTTCTTTTTTAAACTCGAACTTTTTTATCAAATCTGACTACTGTCAAAATCTAAATTATTTTGTTATTCATGCATTCTTTTATTTTTTTTAATCCTAAATAAATTAAAAATTTAAAAAAATAAACGTAATTAGAAATGTGTGTGTGTGTGTTTTTTTTTTATTTTACACAGTACTGTAATTACTACTACTAAACATATTAATTGCTAAATAAATTACTTAATAAATTACAACGTTAAAAGTTGTCGAAACCACAATCGATTCCCTTTCCCTTCTTCCTTCCACTGCGAATTCCTTATTTAAAGATCGGCAACGCATCTACTCGTACAGCTCCTTTAGAGTTACGATGATTATGGGCGTTAGTAATCACTTACTATACGGTGAAACGATTACTCTTTGCTATCTTCTCTACTACATAAAAGAACATCAAACATATAACCTCATCCTTTTTAAAGTCTGTTAAAAATATTTGTATTATCAATATAAAAACTAACATGTTGCGACTTAGCCACGTTCGTGTATCCTTTTTGCATTGCCAAAGAATAAAAATTCTATTGAACAAACCGTAAACTTTTACTTATCTAAAAGCACTAACGGCAAAAGTCATTACCTATTTTTTTTTTGTTTAACGATAACAATGTCGCAATTTATAAGTTCTAGGTTTGAGCGAACGGTGAAAATTAAAACGACAATTTTGCAGACATTTAAAGAGGTCATCAGTCCACTTACTTTCTTAGTGACAGTGATATCATTGAAAAGCACACGCCTAGACCGCGATCCATAGCTAATGGAAAAGTGAAACCTGAAAAATAGACAAAAATTTTGGCAGTGAAACATTTTTTACACACTTTGGTTCAGATATCGGTATAATATGCCATTCACTCAATATCTAATTGAATGGTTGAAAAATAAAGTATAAACCTGTAAATGCCCACTACTGGGCTAAATGTTCTCTTTATTCGGTCATAGCAAATTCGGTGTCGGTTCAAGAGTCGATTCCAGGTTACTCGGTTATTAAAGCGGGTGCCCTGACACGGCTCTCTTTTAAATCGCAACAGATACCGTCGGATGGGAAATCTATGGTCAGATGTTTCTATAATTATCTCGTATATATGTCAGACCAAAATAAACGCATTGATGAGGGACAATAGTGTCTGTGGCAACTTATGTCTTGTTGTGAGAACTTCACCATTGTAGAAGATATTTTTGCAGTTAGATAGTTTACTTTTTATTTTGACATTATTTTTTTATTTTTACCGACCGGTTTTGCCTTACATCATCAGGAAAACCAACTTCACACTTATATCACAACTTATTAGTAATCTGTGGTTATAGTACACACTTATTTTATTTCTATTTTTCTTTATCGGAGCAGACGTAAATAAATTGAAGTAAAGCAAATAATATTTTATAAATTATTAAAATATAATAAAATATATAAAAAATAAAATAATATAAATTATAGTAAAATGTGTAGACCTTGATCGCGTTTTATGTTCACTTTTGGTTCGTGCAGTCAACACAACAGGGAGCCACACAGCGAACCTCTCAGAAAACTATATATGTGATCACAGTTTTTTCTTTTGTTTATTATTATTACAATCATTAAAGATGTTGTTTACTTAGCTTCATTATCGCGTTAGGTAAAATCCTTTATGAGCGTAATTGTAATTGTAAGCGGATTTATAACAAAAATAAAAATAAAAAATTGCCTAATTTTTTTTATTATTTAGAGGACATTAGTTAACCACTAGGCCTTGTTCAGTAGCTTAATTTCATAATTTATTCATACCTGTGTTCTTAAGTTTTGTATATAGTACGTGCAAATTCCATGTTTTCCTCCTTCAGAAGTTTGATCTTACTTCTTTAAAATTTATACTGGTATTTAACCAGTTTTAATTGATTCATAAAAATTTTATACCAAGAAGTAAGTCTGGTCAATATATATTTTTGTTTTAAATAAGCATGATGTCATTTCGCAATAAGCAATTGGCTCGTTTGGATGAGAGCACATACAAGATGTGTTCGGTCGGTATGCGAGGGACTAGTTCTATGTGGGTCATCAATGACAATAGAATAGGATATAAATGTCGTTATTCTTAATCGGCACAGTATTTCGCAATAGCATTAACGATATTACTCATCGAGTTATGAAACTTTCATTTCACTTTTTTAAATCTACCTCCGTTTCATAATGGGGTTTCTCTGACGTAGATAAAGGCGACAGAAAAAACAAAAATATTGCAATATTATAATTAATATAAATAATCGTATTATTTGTTTATTTGTTTACGATTATTTATTCCAGAACCTGCTTAAAAGTAAATATTGTCTATATAGGCTATCTTCAAGATTTTTTATAGAATAATGGTGTCAAAGCAGCAAGCAGTCCTTCTCATTGTAAGTTCCACTTAGTTGTAAGCTGCAGTTCATAGACAAATTAAAACAGAAACATTTATATTTATATAAATTTGTTTTTATATATATTTGTTCTTACATATTCATGCTTCGAGGACTATGATTTAGTATTCGTTATCACATAGGCTCCCGGGTTGTTACACTTCTGATGGATGGCAGAATTGAATAAGAGCGTGGCGATACCTCAAACGACTAGGCCGATATTTTTATCTAATGAGTCTGCCTCTGAGGCAATTTAATATCTCCACACTGCTTATTGCCTCTCCGGGACAATACACGCCAATCAAAATACAGCAGTATTATTTTTATTGCAATTATATCTTATTGTTTCTAAAATACGGGTGTGCATTGATTATTTACTAAAATAATCAGTGCACACTAAGCTAATGTTATAAGGGGTAACATAGGCAACCTTTATTTTAGAAACATAATTAGGGTTCCGCGTTAACTGTTAAACCGTAGGCAAAGCAGCTGGCTCAACTAGTTTTGGATAATGTAAATATGATGCTGACCTTGTCAAGTAAACAGTGCGTCAACCCTGTTTTCAACGAAAAAGAAGCGCTTAAATATTGCTTTTACCGTTAGGCGCCATTTGCTTTGTAGTCTCTGTCATTTTCCTGCAACAAAGTTTTGTTTTATATGCCGTTGCCGTATTCAGTATAGTTTCTACCCTCAAAAATCAGAATTCACGGAGATACGTACTCAGTACGTTTTAAAATACTGAGAGTTATGTAACAGAATAACGTTACTGGTATAACAGAACGTTTACATTTAGCGAACTCCGAAAAATACTGTTTATGTATGTTGAAGGTTGAATGTTGATGTTATTATTTTGACGTATTTATGTTGATGTTATTAGAGAACGCAATTCTTGAGTATAATTTTATACATTTTCATTACGTAATATTTCGAAAAGCTGATATTAATCTGAGCTTCTAAAATCCCTTACGAAGTAATATGGCATAAAAAAGAATATTCGAAATTATGATGGGCTGTAAATTACCTACCCACGGGTAGGATATTTGAAAAAATTAATAAAAATATATCTTTCTGTTATGATATTCTGAAAACTAATCAAAAACACCACAGGAACAAAGTGGCGGGTAATATTTAGTACATAACAGTTTCTTCTTATGTGATTGACATCATAATAATTATGGTGCAGTTCCAATTTTTCATTCCTGTCCTTTTCGGATGCTAAAACTGCTTTAAAGCAACATTTCTAACGTTCCAACAATTGTTTTAAATGTCACGGTATTCATTGCAACAAATGTTTAAGGATATTATACTATATTGACTGTACAACGCACATGATGCTAATGGAATAAGACGGCCCTTAGCGGTTTACCGCAGAGCCCGGGAGACTTGAGACTTTGTTATTATTATTTTTGTTCTCACGTTGGTAACATTTTAAGTATCGCATCGAAAAGCATTCTCGGAAGGATTGTCTGAATGGTATTTAACTGCTGTATAGGTGCGCTGTGTTAAAATTTTGTCGCAATATTAAATGAATATTTTGTTGTTTTGTTACCAATTTTATCTATCACTATCAATTCGTCTGTATATATCGCTTTTGTATGTTTTTAAAAATATCATTATTTATCAATTACTTGTCCTGATAGATTCTACACCATTCATTGTGGTAGGTTCTACACCACTTTGTCGTCTCTACAAACTAGAAATTTTGTCAATTAATGTCTTTAATGTTGTAAGCATCTTGTAAAGAATTTTTGGAAATTACAGCTTAAAAGTTGTTATTGAAAAATTACTTCGCAACATTCCGCATGCAAATATAAAAAGGTATATGTTACCTGGTCCGAAAAGAAAACTCTGCGGTCGCTCATCGTAATTTACTCGCTTGATAATGCCTTGTTTTTTGCGGCGAAACACGTGTCGCATTTTCGTTGGTGGTATATGTTACCTGGTTTGAGTGTAGTGGTGGTGGTGCATACAGTGGAATTAGGCACGTATCTGTGGGAGGGACGGTGGTGGAGGGATGGTGGTCATCTTCTCTTCTTCCATGACATTTTCTGCTTCTTTTCTAAATAGAACATTCTTTACGAGGTTTTTAATAGCACTCTGGTGGAATACTTTTCGTTTCGTAATTATCCTTTAAAAGTACTCTGGAAAGGCTTAAGAAATGATATTTATCAAGTTTGAAATCATACGAAATGTCACAAAGGTGTATGCTTTCATGTGTGTTTCAATATTACACTTTCCTCGACGCTCATGTAACGTACACTTAAATAAATTACATAAAATTCAATGCACTTTCGACGCGAGTGCTCATAATAGTCATTAACATCAGTAATGACATTAGTATGTCGATCATGGCTCGAGGTACCGTACCTTCCTAGCGTCACTACCAGCGTACAGGTCACGTGCTTGATGATGAACGTTTTAATATGCGCTATATATAACAGCCGGGGTATTGAAGGCATTAACCCTTGATTTAATAAAAATTAGGAATATTCGTTAGGTTTTTGGGAATATCTAATTGGTTCTTGTTACTTATAGGGTTTCATACTAACAAAACACCTTATTGCAGCGTCACGTTGTTTGTTAAATCCAATTACTTAACGCCTTAGTATATTAAGGAAACGCCTAACGTTATTTGTTTTTTATCTTCACGGAATTTCCCATACCGAGGTAGGCAGAGGTTTAGATAATGAAGTCCTTTCGACTCACTTGTCACCGAAGCTGTCGCCGACATTTACATAGAGTCTAACAATATCAAAGCATAAAAAAAAATATTATCAACCCATTCGAATCAAAGACTTATCAGCCACATTTGAGCTATATATTAGAAATAAATTGGAAAAAGATTTGTTTCTTGAACTAATACTCATTAAATTACGGTCGCAGATTATTTGCCTCTAACAGTTAAAAGTATAGCACGCATCAAATTATGCGTCACTAATCCATAAATTATTACCCTGGCTGAAGCCACACATTAAGGAGTTTTTAATATCGCGCGTCTTTTGACTCACTCATGAGACTATAATGACGCTATTAAGATGTCGAATGATTCAGTAAATGCAATTTTTAAAATCTTGAAACACATTACGTTTGTTGTATTTAATTGTTATTTATATATTTACTTTTGTTATACTTTTAAGTTTAACGATAATTATATATAATTACTTACCACTACTAATTTCTTGCGTTTTGAAACAACTCTATACTGTATAGAAGTGCATCCAGTGAATTTGGAGTATCGTTTAATAGCTGACAAGTGTCAATATTTTTTTCGGGATAAAAACTTTACTTTGTGTTAATTCTTATTATATACTATATGTGTGCCAATTTCATTCAGATCCGTAAAAAGTATAATAAACAGATTTTCAGATTTCTTACATGAGTAAAATTCCTGATCTAAGATTGTTCGCTTCAATTTTTATGAGTAAATTAAAAGGCTCGCAGGCCACTGTAGTAATGCTTTCATTTTTATAAATAAACATTGAAATGATTACTGATCAACAATTGGCTAGCAACAGTCGGCGGCGCAGATGGGAATGTTATTCCAATCATTTCCGGTGAGTGAGGCTCGTGTGTTGACTTTTGAAGGTTGTGCTCTTTTAAGCTAATTATATTTTAAATAATCACTTTTATGGCGTGATTTCAGTTACATATTTAATTAGAAAGGTTACTAGGTCAACGGTTGAAAAATTATTATTTTAAACAATTATATTAGGTAAAATGATATACATCCGTTTGTAAAAAAAGACTGATAATGATGGGGCACCACGAGGATGAAATAATCATCAATCGAGTATCATTCAAAAGTTTAACCCTTGTTTTAGAGAGATTTTACCAGTCATTAGTTTAAGAAAAGTATAGTATTCAAATATTTATATTAATATTAATAAGAGATTATTTGATAATTATATAAACGTATTAGGAGGTAAGTTAATAATAATTACCCGATTTTGGCAATTTGCTTACTAATAGGAAGTCACATTAATCCCTAGAAACTGTTATATATTTATTGTTTGAAGTTTTATATGGAAGTCGCGGGAAAAGCTAGGCTACATTAGATATTATTTCCCGGATATCAATTAATTGTTGTATTTATCTATCAATAATCAATATCCAAAGAAAGTCTCCCACGTCCCAGAAATCCACGTCGCTTGAAAAGCTTGTGACCCACTTTTACGGTGCTCTCGAATGGAAAATAGCAAAATAACTCCGTTTATTTGCAGTTATTAATTACGTGGTAACTCATAAAATAACATCGTTTAAATAAAGATTTTTTTCTTACGAATGCTTTACAAAAAGCTTTTAATTGTCAAATTATACGATTTTATAGGACTGTATTAGAACAATAAGTACATAATAATTAAGCTACTTCAGTGTTAATTGAAGTATTTTTTTACTACAGGAAGATTTTTTTAAAAGTTTAATAACTCCGCAAAGCTTCCTGATTAATAATTGTTATTGGAATAAAAACAGTGTGTTTTGTTAACTGTGAATTCAAATTATGTGATGTTCATTTATTATTGTGCTAAACTTCTTTTAAGACGCTTTTACTTTGCTTTGTGGTTGTTGATCACGTAGGTATTGTCTTTAAAATTTTACTGTTGACTTGTAATTTTGTGAGTAGTTTTCGACTATTATTTTCACGTGTTACAGCTTTTCATTTTGTAGTAGCATAAGTGTATGTCCTTTCTTCTCGTGACTCATAAAAGTCTTAAGGGAAAGTCTCAAATATTGTAATGGGTACCGATAGGTAATGAGCGATCAGGCGATCATCTCTAAAAGTAATGACGGACAGTAACGTTTAAGATTCAACGTGTTTGTGTACAGCTATCGTAAATCAGCTTCCTTTATATTGTAACAAATTCTTCGTAGGAGAAACTTTTGCAGTGGATATTTACTGGTAGTATGTACGAGTATAATAACCATACCAATATAATTATCATGGCCTAATTTAATATCGGCGTGAAGTAGAATCATCTTGTACATCTGGTTTTCGGGAGCTCACCGGAGGCTATCTCCCTTTCCTTCTTTCTTTGAGCGTATGATTTCCCTTACTTCATATATCATTATTTTTCGTATTCCATAAATAAAAACATCTTTATTTTTTTTATGACTATTGCTACACTCATACATTCATATAATCTAATATAATGATGTAATAGTGTATTTGATTAACGAATATTTGATAAATAGCAGCAACAGCAGTTGACTTTATCGTCACGATAGCCAAGTAATTTGGTGATAAGAATTCAAGTCTAGAGACCCGAGTTCAATCCCCCGGTTCGAATTTTGTAAAAACTGATTCTTTTTTAAAATTAATATATACCACTTATATCTTTGGACGTAAAGACACAGGCGTACCTTTTGTTACGTTGTCCCAAAACAGCTCACGTGAATGTGGGTTGAAAGGAGTAAATTATCAAGACTTCTGGCTACTCCTGTATTGGGAAATGCGTGAAAATAGTGAATTCAATTACATACTTGTTTTGTCTTAAGCTGAGCAAATCAATCATCAACCAAATACGACTACTTATGAAAGATTATTTGTATTTGTAAATTTCAATAAAAATAAGTAATTTAAAATTTCTTTTGTTTGCAGTTGACTGAAGAAGTGCAAAGGAAACAGAGTGAATACCAGAAGTGTCTCGAATCCTACAAACAAATGAGGGCCAAGTTCGAGGAGAACTACCTTAAATGTAAGTGTAAGTTTAACCTTTATTTAATATTTATTACATTTGAAATAACTGTACAATTTTTACAGAATATTATTTATGTGGGGTCAGTAGGGTTTACTGCATTTGGGTTGGTATGGCTTACGTAGTGTAGTTGCATGCATAGTAATCTCAACACTAATGCATCTGGAGCTGGTGACAAGTTGATGATTTATACAACAATTTGTAATTTTGGTAATGATTAGCTTTGTAAACTCTATTCAGGAAACACGTTATCAGCGTCATATTCTTTTGTCCAAGGGGTCAGGGACTGCAAAAGCACGGAAGATTTTATGTTTTGAACTTGGCCTAAAACCGATTGAACTTTAAAAACTTACTGTTTACTATAGTTGAATTAACAATATGTAATATTGTATCATTCTAGATGTGAATGTTAGTTTTTGGAAATAAAACGATTATTTATGGATTTTATCGCGTTCGTTACACATTTATGCAAAAACGGATCCCAATGAGATTTGGTACGCGGATAGTTCTGTGTTAACACTAAAGATATATTTTGTCCCGGAAAAATGTATAAAATGTGATAGGCTCTTTCTGCCTAGGAATCATCTGGTTACCATGCACTAGCCCATTTAGGCCGCCATGTAGCAGTGTAATAACGTTTGCGTTCCGGTTAGATACCCAATGTAAATACGGACTATTTAATTGCAATAATAATATATACGGTAATAATTAAAATAAATATATTAATGCAAATTTAATCTTAGTCGGCAGGAGTGACAACGCATGTGTTTTAGTTTGAGTTTGATGCTGGTACTCATGTGCCGTATTTACAAGATCACCTAACAATAGTACGAGTAGTTACAATAAAGTGGGTTAGCACGTATTCCACTTCACTCCCGTTTTCACAAAAAATGTGTTGTACTTTAATTGTTTTAATATTTACATTGTAATATAACATTGTTCAATTGTAGTGCTTAAAATATATTAGTTTACTTTTAGATTACTTTACTTTGTTACATTCAAGTATCTTTAGATACTTAGCAAAAGCATATAAAATTAAAGCTTACATGTTCCGCATTTGTTCTAAGTGAATTAGGTATTTAGGATCACTTTCAACAAATTAATATTTCAAAGTAGGCGTTTTAAGTAAACAATTCACTTAAAAGTAAACAATTTGATTCAAAAATAAGCGTTCGCTGACGTAAATAGACGATTGTTGACATTATGGGCGTAGATTGTAGACTAAACTGTTTAACCAATGTATATAATAGTCGGTACGCTGAGCATTTACCATAAGCACCCACGATGTAACTCAGACGCTATCGCAGGACATGAATTGCACGTTTCATTGCGTTTCTGGCGCCAGTGGAACGTAGTTTCCATTCCTCTGCAAAACTATTTATCAGTTCGCCTACACACAAATGTAACGTTTTATTAGTATACATAATAGCTACTATATATAACGACATTCTAGTTAAATATTTAACATATGTTGAAACTCGGGCGATAATTCTTTAAAAAATAAAAGGATGATTTTTTTCCGGGTGTTATTTTCATTGCAAAATTTGACTATTATTTTTATAGATACATTGCATTTGACGCAATACGTGCTAAACAGCAACTCAATGAAGGTACTTAATTCCGTATAGATAGTCCTATTAACAGAGAGAGAGAGAGAGAGAAAAATTGGCCACGGCTGAAAAAAATATTCACATCTCACGCAGTTACGCCGTCAGCCTCTTATTTTTTGTGCCGACTTCTTTATTATTTGTAAATGATGGTTTTGTCTATAGGCTTAGTAATAGATTAAGTACATTTATTGGTAAATGGCAATGAAATTCTATCATTCCCTGATCTCTTATTATTATCAACTGTGATTAACAATATATCAACGTTAACGAATTCATTAAAAACGAAGGCACTACAAGTACTCTGTCCTGACACAATGTATAAGAACGTGGTTTTCTAAATTGATCCGTCCGCACATGAAACCTGGGACCTCAGAGCAACACACACTGTGTTTTCGCCACTCGTCCATGGAGGTTGTCAATATCCCTACATATTTTAACATGAGTTTTACATTTCCATTGATCAAATTCGCCTTGATGATCGAGATGATGGAATAGTTTATTAAAGCTGGTTTGTAAATGACATGAGTCAAAACTACTTACTATGAAACAGTATATAGATGTATGTAATACCAATATGTACTTTACACCCTGTATACACACACACACACACACATATATATATATATATATATATATATATATATATATATATATATATATATATATATATATATATATATATATATATATATATATATATATATATATATGTCTTTCCTGCGGGCATCCCGATATCACCGAAAAATGGAGACACATCATATACATACATTGCTATGGTATACATACATACATAGGTAATAGTAGGTATACCGCAGGAAGAAGAAGAAGAAGCAAGAAAATTCTACATTAATTGCAATGTTTTTGTATTTACGAATGTAATGTACATGGTGGAGCTTACCATGCGTCTGCGACTTATAAGTATGTTAAGACACAAAATTTTTATAGTATTTTTATGAAGATTATGAGACAACGAATCAGCGACCGTGTGTCTTAGTGTACCTGATTTAAACCAACGTTCTTCGAAACACATTTTGAAATACATTTATGTAAAGCTAAACCTTTAATTTCGCATGAAAATTATATTTCAACCTTTCCGGATTATCTGTCCAGAGCAATATCTTGATTAAGTAGCTTAAGATATTGTAATGCAGAAATCAGGGACTTAGTGACTTGCTTCAGATCTATAAATGTATGTTAATTTAAAATGACATCCGTTGATAATTCGTTAGGATAGTTTAAAAATATTTTATAATTTATTATCATTGCTGGATGTGTATTACTTGTGTCTTGTGTCGTCGGCGTTGTTATTAAGTATAAGTAAGTTAAGTATATATATATATATATATATATATATATATATATATATATATATATATATATATATATATATATATATATATATATATATATATATATATATATATATATATATATATATATATATATATATATATATATATATATATATATATATATATATATATATATATATATATATATATATATATATATATATATATATATAATGTCCAGTCCGTTTACAATTCCACTCAAATCGTGTGATGTTACAATGAAAAAAGTAACTAACATTCGTTCATTCACACATAATCATCATTCAATCATCACACAATTCAGTGCAATAAAATATTGATATTAATTTTCTATATATTTAATTGTTACCAATAAATAAATAAAATTTGAAGGTCAAATTGTATATATAGAAATAATAAACAAAGTAAGTCAAATGCAAATATGCCGACTGCGCACAACCCGCCAGTGAAACAGATCTTGTTTAAAGTTATCTCGTTTATGTACACAAATGTTATATATTTACAAATATATATTTACATGCCTTTATTAAGTGGGGTAATAAATAGCATGAAGTATTTGATAATTTATGTGTGGCAGTTTATGTTTGCAATATCATTACATTATATGTAATATATTGTCTAGCTTAGGACTATGATTTGAGCCTATCATTGCATATGCAGTACTGCCAAATCATTGTGTACGCTGTTTGTATACAAATGAAATAAAAACAATATGATTTGAAAATCTTCCTTACAGTTTATAAAAAGTAAGGTGCTAAATACAAAGTTACACCAAAAATGTCTGATAAAACCTACACTGTAAAAAGTCTTGTTTTTATTACAATAATTGCGTACCTTTCACGTGCCTACTTTTTAATCCAAAGCATTTGAAAATTGTAAATGTGTATTGCTTAGAAATTTTATTATTGCGTAGATATATATCATATATCACAATAAATGACAAATAAAAATTTAGATATGAATGAGGAACATTTATTTCAGGCCCAACTGGGCGGGGCGGTCGTAAATTGGATGAGACCCGTGATAAGTACAGCAAGGCTTGTCGGAGGCTCCACCGCGCCCACAACGAGTATGTGCTGCTGCTGGCAGAGGCTACGGAGTGTGAGCGAGCTCTGAGGACCGCCGCCCTCCCGGCGTTGCTCGACCAGCAAAAGCGACAGGGCGAAGCGACGGCTGCTTCATGGTAAATTACATTTGTTTTTTATTATAATGAAGTTGGAAACGATATATAGGAAATCTCATACGCATTGCTTTGAGCCATGGCAGCCCAGGGCGCTAGCTTTTTTACCCAGTTGCCGCTAAAATTGTTGTTAATAATTTTTCAAGTGCCTAAGTTTATTAGCTCGGCTAGGAAATCTGTATGCTTGAGAAAATTTGATTTTTTGTCGATATCTGAAAGTACTCCACGGCCTTTTATCAGCAGTAGGCTGTTACAGACTGCGACTGTACTTTTTATTTATTATTTACTGCCTGTTATAACTTACTGCAGGCTATAGGCGCCTCCCTAAATAGGAATTACGATAATTACAACGATTGGTAAGAGAATTGGGGACCAGACAGACACCTTCGTTGTTGCTGCCCGTTTGCTTAGTACTTTGGTATTTATCGAGATGGTGAATCTGCAAACTGTCAGTTTATATTGCCATTTTCAAAAGTTTTCCTTCATTCGGCTTTTATGAAAAAGTTGTTTATGAAATATGGGGTGTTCGTTAAATGCGTGTGCTAACTTATATGCATTGCCGAAAAATTATATAATTATTTATACAATGGTTTTTTCCTTAACATTACTTGTTTTATAAGGCGCACAATACATTGTACCTCGTATGATCCAATAAGATTTCTGCGAAGTATTTACTTATTATCTTTTACTTAGTTATTTGAATACCTACACCTACTGGAAACAACTCTGTTTTTTTATTCTTAGAAAACTCATTAAATTAAAATTCGATAAAATTACTAAATTTTGTTCTTCTGAAATGAATAAAAAAGATATATTTAGTAAGATAAGTGGTAGCCGTTCAAGGCCTGAGCCTAGTCAAAAAATTCGCTGAATTACGCGTCAGAAACTTAATCACTCATACAAAAACTTATTTTATTGTCTTACAGTAATGAAATAAAAATAACATGGTGTGATTTTAATGAGAAATAAGATGGCAAAAACATGAGGAAATTTAAGGCACCTATAATTGGGAGTAATGTTTAATAAGCGTTTAATTCTGTTAATATAAACATAAATTAAACGATACTAGGAATCGTATGCTAGTATAAAGTAATGCGCAAGACGTAATCATAAAAGGAAATATTAGCTCGCACACAGACATTTTTATGTTTATGCAAATAGCGTTTTTCTCCGCAAAGATTAACTAGAAGTCCTATTATGTCCAATTATACAATGTACAGCGAATTAATATCTTAATTAATAAATACGTCCGTATCTTTTTGTAACAAGAAATTCAATTTAAATTATTTAAATGAAACGTATAAATAATTTATATATTCAAAGATTTAAGCCACGGTTTTTTAATAATAATAAATACTCAGGAATCTATATTACATAAAATGAATTTATGAAATCTGATACGAGTCCGTCAGGCCGTTCCATACAACTGATTTTCTTAATTCTTTTTTTAAAAGAAAGATTTCAAGCAATTCAATTCAAGCATGAAAATCACTCAACTTTCTGCTCATACATTTCTTATGTTTACAAATATAACTCGACTTTTACGACGATGTTCTATCCTACCGAATTAATTGATTCCTTTTTAAAATAACAAGTATTGATGCACACATTGGTAATTAATCATTTTAACTTTATTACTTTTTAATTTATCGACCTCCGTAGAGAACCCGGGACCTTAGAGCTGGAGCAGGTATGTGCTCCATTTTCAGAGCAGAAAAACATTTTTTCTACATAGTATCGGGTCTTAGTGTTTGTCTTTCTTTCGTTATTTCCGATTCCATAGCACAAGTCCTTTAGCTAGTTATTTTGGAGTCAAAGAATTATATGTGATTTTGTCCCTAAAAATGTGCCTATATGTATAGTAAAAGTCGAATGTGTGACTAGGATATAAGTAGGTATAAATAAGTGCATGCTGTTTTTGTCTTGAAGAAATGCCTTGGCACTTGGTTACTATTATTTTTAAAGTAGGAAAACCTTACTAAATAAACAGACAAATATATTTATAATATTCTACTTAGTCTCAAGACAAGGGTATATGTAGGTTTACATTAACTCTAAGACATCTCAAATCTCTTTGTACTATTCTATGCGAAAAAAGATGAGAAGATGACTTTAATGCGACTCTAGGCTTATAGGATCTAGAATTTTGATGTCATATAGTGACTGGCTTATTACTTAGTATTGTGATTAATTTCGGTCTTTAATAATAATCAGATGTCGTTTTTTTTTACGAACAGGAAAGCCATATTGCTTGAGGTGGTGCAAAGGTCCGACTTCAGCACGGACAAATTTAGAGAGATACAGAGCAAAGTCGAATCAACTGTTCAGAATCTGAAACCTCAAGACGAATACAAAGAGTTTATGGAGAAATACAAGTAAGAAATCTTTAATCTTGGTTATAAAGAATGTGTTATCTTTTAAATTTTTATATTTTTTTTTCAACGATATATTTATGTACATAGAACAAAAGCATTTGATTTAAGCTGTTTAGTATGTTTTCCATTGTGTTCATTTGCTTGTTCGTATAAAATTGAAGTAATGTATGGAGACGACTTTAATAAAACACGTAATAGGATGCGGTGCGCCAATATCCTATCAACCGCAAGTACTGTCGTCAGTGCTAGGCACTTCGTCTTTGTTTTCTTAAGTTAAATCTCTTCAAAGTAACTGAATTAATTTATGTTTAACATTATAACTCTGGGTTAGTTATCTAATATATAATGGTGCTATATTTTATTTTTCATTTATTTAAGATACAAAAAAACATTACAAAAATTCGTAACATCCTCACAAAAAAGCCTCGCAGGGCTTATCTTAGTGACGGCTGGTCGTTCACATACAGTTCTTTCAGGTTTTTTTTCAACATATTTTTATTTCCAAGCATGTACAATGATTGTACAGGGTGGGCCAAGAATTCGTTAACATTTAAATGTAACTTACCGCGCAAACAATTGCGGCGCGGGGCGCGGGCGCGGGCGGGGGCACTAGCTCGCTTCTTGGAAATTTAGTCGCAATGGATCGCTTCATGGGGCCGCAACGCGCTTACTGCGTGAAACAGTTTTATTTAAACGACTTTTCGCTCATTACTGTGAGACGCTTATTTCGCGTTGAATATGGTTTATACGACTTAAGTCAGTGTCCAAGTGCTCCTTTAATAAAGAAATGGGTGAAGAAGTTCGAAGAGACGGGATCTACACTAAATGTGAAACCAGCCGGCGGCCCACGGACTTCTCGGAGCGAAGAGAACGTGTAGCAAGTTTCCGCTTCTGTTCGACGTGATCCAGATTTATCGACACGCAAACGTTCGGCTGAATTAGGATTATCCCGCACATCATACGCCGTATTTTGAAATTAGATTTGAAATTACATCCATATAAGATCCAGCTAGTGCAAGAACTAAACCCTAATTTAAATTTGCGTAAGTCATATGACGAAACAATGTTAACTCGTTTCAGTAATTTTCACAACATCTTATTTTCTGACGAAGCCCATTTCCACCTAAATGGACATGTAAACAAACAGAATTGCGGGTATTGGAGCAGCGAAAATCCTAAAGCTAAACATGAGAGGCCACTTCACTCTCCTAAGGTAACTGTATGGGCTGCAATTTCAGTAAAAGGAATCATTGGACCTTACTTTTTTGAAGATTCTCGAGGCCGTTCAGTTACTGTTAATTCTGCCGAGTATGTGAAAATGTTACGGGAATTCTTAGCACCGATGCTACTGGAATTTGCTGGCTATAATCGTAGCACATGGTTTCAACAAGATGGAGCCACGTGTCACACATCGAACGAGTCCTTGCCGGTGGTCAAAGACATGTTTCCGGAAAAGCTGATATCCAGGCGGGGTGACATCCCATGGTCACCCAGAAGTCCAGATCTATCCCCAGCAGACTTCTTTTTATGGGGTTATTTAAAGAGTCGTGTCTACATTGATAAACCGAATACACTGCGTCAACTTAAAGAAAAAATCATCGAAGAGATGTCGGCGATCTCGCGGTCTCTTTGCAGAAGAGTATTCGAAAACTTCAGGACTCGCTTAGATGAGTGCAAAAACCGAAACGGTGGTCATTTAGACGAAATAATTAAAAAAAAAATAATAACTAATTAGCTTTCTCGTAAATTAACGATTTCTAAAATATGTTAAATGATTTTTTTTATACGATTTTTTCAAATGTTAACTAATTCATGGCCCACCCTATATATCAGGTGATGTTTCGTTCAGATAGTAAGTGAGATAAATATAATTTCGGACTCCGTATATCTAGGTAAAATATATTTGCTACAATATGTTTGTTTTCTTAAGAGATTTGGTCGAGATCTTTCTTCTTAATACTCACTCTGATTACTATCTAATAACAAATGGTATTTAATTTCATCAAAAACATTTACTACTTTACAATATTTGAAAATATGATCACATGTATTTCATATTTCGGCGAGGAGTTTTTTTTTATAATTACATTGAGTTAAAAAGTTCTCGGTTTGCAGTGTCCAAAGCGTGAGTAGGTTGGAAAGAATCGGAAATTTGTATTCCCTGCTTATTTTCATGTATAACAGCAGCATCATTGTAATTGTTTTCTGTATTGTTCTTGTATTATTTGCTTTCTATATACGTTCGCAGTAAAACATTTCTATTTTTAGTTACTGATGGTTCTAAGGAACATCCATATATGCGCATAAATTAGCTCATATATATATATTTATTCTATTTATAAATTTCGTCCGATAGAGAGCGAATTAGTGGCGAAGTTCTTTATTTATTATTGTTTTGATTTCAGATCGCCCCCGTCAACTCCGATAACTTTCACCTTCGACGAGAGTCTAGTGGTGGACACGAGCGGCAAATTACAACCAAACCAGCTAACGGTGGACAATCTCACGGTGGAATGGCTGAAGGAGAAACTAACGGAATTAGAATCTACGCTACAGGACAACAGGGAGAAACAGACTGCATTGCAAGGGCCCGAAATCATAGGAAACGGTGTTTGCAAGAACAATAACACGGGGATTACCAACGGTGTGAATGGTATCGATAGGTACGTAATTTTTTTTAAGTATCTACACGCCTTTTTCCATTACGGGGTAGGCAGAGGTCTAGACAATAAAGTTCTTTCGACTCACTTTCCACCGAAACTAATTTGGGACAACGTGACATGTGGTAAGTATATTTCTTAGAGTTATTTTTTTAGGTGTGAAGTAGAGGCTAGTTTTGAACTTATCTCGTAAGAGGCGAGTGTAATGCCTAAAAATGGTATAGGATACCTCTGTAACGCGGAAAACTATTTTAAATAATACGAAATCGTCGTGAAGCACGCCGGACACAAGAGTTGCAGCTTAGAGTGCTTGATAGGAACACTAGTAATGTAATTTGGCATTGCTAGTATTCTTTAGAAAAAAAAAAACACATTACAAGTAGTACCGTCTTGTCAGGATCGCTTTGCAATTGTCAAAGGTCTGCATATTTTTTTCTGATCTTTTCGAGATGATCATTCGGCTATGGTTAGCATTTTCTATTTTTACTTTTCGATTTTTGGCATTGCCATTTTTTGTTTTACGAATTACCGCTCATTGCTCTGATACCAGAGTAAGTACCTAAAGCACTTGTGTTATGTAAACAGAAATAACGAGGGACACCCAGACCCGATATAATATAGAACAGGTGCTTTTCAACGTTAACCCGACCGTCAACAGAACCCGGGACTACGGAGCTAGGCAACTTGAACGCGGAAGTCGTCAAATGGATGGAATCGTCGCTTAGGAAACCTTACATGGGGACTTTTATTAACTTTAATGACTTTTTTTTCTCTTTTAGCAATATTTGCACGCCAGCAATGGCTAACGTGTCTAATGGATAGTATAATTGTATTAACACCTCTGTACCACATTATTGCAAATAAAGAATTATGAGTTACATGGGGATGCGTGGTTATGTAGGCACTCGCCGCCGCCGCTGCCGGTGACGTCATCGGAGCCGACGAAGCTGCTGGAGCTGCGCGTGGCGGAGCGCAAGTGCGCGCGGCAGGCCGAGCTCATCCGCACCGCGCTCGCCGAGCTGGGCTGCGAGGAGGCGCCCAGCGGCTGCCCGGACCTGTCCGCCGAGACCGTCGGCGGCGACAGCCTCGACGGCAGCTCGCCGGACCACCAGGTGCGACAAGCTCGCCGCGCTCTGCCTCCACCTCTCGAGTCGAGGCGGTGCATCAATTAACGATATCGCTCATTCCAATGAGTGAATATATTAATATTATCACAACAAACTTTTATTATGAATATAATAGGATTTATTTACAGTTATATCTGTCTTAACATACGTTAACAAAAAATGAATGTAGGGAAAGTTTAAACACAAATATTATGTTAACTTTATTTTATTTTAAAACACTGACTAAACTATTTCAGAGGATTGTGTAGATTTATATTTTTTTAAATTACAATGTATTTTATGAAGAAACCAAAAAAATTTAATTCACACAGTCGGGATTGCAATTTCTTTTTATTGCAACAAAGACGCACGAAATTCAGAGCTTAATTTAAAATTATGTATTTAAGTAAATCACGTAAATATAAAAGAATAAGATATATTTATAAATTACAATTGTAATTTAATTTCGATTACGTAGCCCGCCTCAGTAGCAATATATTTTACAATTTATAAATTAACAACAAAATATGAACAAATACACTTTAAATGAACACTGTCATTGAAACTTGTTGTACTTATAATATGGTACAATATAATGATCATGAATTTTCTCGATATGTGAAAATTGAATCGTCAGGATCGAGCATCGCTGGGCTCGAAAGCGTCGGTGGACGCGTTGCGGTTGCACCTCCATTCGATAATACCACCGAGGCCTTTCTTCAAAATGTTCACGCGGCCATTTAGACGCAAATCCGTGCCATCGAGCCCGGCCCTACCACCGAAAACTTATCGGAGTAGCAGCGAAGGGCCCGCAGACACGGTAACCATAGTAAGGAACCTCCGTCACAAACGGATCAGGGTCCTGAAGAGACGCTTGCGGAAACGCGTGGATGTCTATGTGCATTGTCGTGTTCAAAGTCATAACGCGCTCAAGAGAAGGAAGCGTTTGTGTAGTTGCCCTAACAGTGTGGTGAGTTAGACTAATGGCGTCGCACTAATGCATGAGCTTTTTCTCTCTACCGTGGACACTATCGATGACCGATCTGAACACAACACGCCGGCTTAATTTTAGCCACCGTGCATCCTACCACCGCGCGAACTTCGCACCGGAATATACTTTCGTTTGGATTTAAAATAGCACTGGTTAGCTCTGAAGCACAATTTCAAAATCAAGGTGAAACACGTAGACGCCCGCCTGTTCACGCGATCGCACCGTAGGAAATTTACTAGTCCGTTGAGTGTTATCTATGGTTTGTCTGAATTGTGTAGCGTTGGATTTTATAAATTTCCGCGTTGTCTAAGTGATGGATCCTTTCTCGATGTATATAACACAAGCCGATCTGCTGCCGCCGATAATCATTCCACGCAGGAAGAAGCGTTTGAAGCAACTCCAATTGGAGCTTGAGAAAGAAGCAGTGCGTTCTAGTGTCCGCGTGTGTTTCTTGTAAATTTAATTGTGTAGTACTATATCCACATGCATGATTCATTAATTGATTTCTTCTAACATGTTTGAGTGTGTGAGTGCGTGAAACTTTTCATTAATCTTTAACTCACTTGAAAGTTTCTTGCATCAGATGGTACATAAAAAGAACATACAATTTTATTTACATTAGAGTTATATATTATAGATTTACGTAATTTAATTAGAGTTAAACTAGATGATTATTCAAAATATGTACATTTAAACTATTTTCGAATATAATTTTGTAAATTTTTTTGCACACGTTTCGAAAAATCAATTTTAGGCGCCGCCTACTTCTTGCTCCAGCATTATCCTTATCCACACTGTCGTATGCTCGACGTACAGTCTTAAAAATGTGAGTCATGTTACGATTTGTCCATGCTAAGCGTGTAATGTATTTGTATTTTGTATAATTGGTTCTGTTTATCGCTAAAGTGGTTTTGGTTTATTACTACCCATAGCTCGTTTCTTTGAATTGTGATAAGATTATTCAAATATTCTTTTAGTTTAGACTTTATGCTACGTATACATTTAACCTGTTATAAAATGAGAAATTATTTAAATTAACAATAATATTAAATCCTAAATTTATTTAATCGAGTTTAATCCTTGAGAGAAGATAATCTAAATCTTTTCTTATGGGATTATAGCACTGTGGACTTTTCTAAATTTCCCACTGTACATATTTAATCTAATTGCTAAGGGTATATATAGGATTACGTATGGTTTCTTACTACAGATACAATGGTAAAATTACGTGGAGCAATATTAGCAATTATAGTAAAGACCATTGAAAGTTACGTTGTGTATGCAATTATGTTGTACTTGCAATACAATTATAATTGATTAAATATATTATAAAATCTATATCGTATATTGAAGAGGGGAGGGTCAAGGCAAGAGTACTCGGATACTTAGACGTGCGTGTATGAAGAAAATGATGAATGTGAAAGAATTCAAGGATCGTGAAACTTGGCGATTTGTTTCCTCTGGTTACCGAGTCAGGGGCTAAGCGTGAAGATTTCTAATAATAATGAATTACACAGGAATATAAAAACTAAACGTTTACCCTTACTTTTTATTGGCGAGCTTCGCTTTACATTGTTTATCGAAAAACGCAGTAATTAAACCTAGTTTAATTGCTGCATTTTTAGATAATCGGAGAGAAATCACTGTTCAATACAAGTTACAATTCTAATAAGACAATCTTCAGGATTGTGACTTGTAATAAAAAACTCTTTAAAATGTGTGCTTTCCCTATGCACATTACTTAACGGCATGAAACTTCCGCTGCCTGGCCTACAAGGAGGATTTGCCGCGAACGCCACGCTTGGTAAGCGAATTGGCGATCGCAGTTATAGTACCACTAGGAGTCTAAGACATCTTAGACGCTATTGCCCTTTACCAGTCTGTCCAACTTTGGTGTGGTATTTTTCAAAATTGTAATCCTGACAAATGGCGATGCGATGTTCAAGGCTTATACTTCTTCTTCTGTTTCCATGGAAGAAAAGGGGTGATATTATCCTTACGCAGATACCACATAACTGCTATTTATTTTATTCTAGAATGGTTATGTGCCGCTTGCTTAGTAGGGATCAAATCGGTTAGTAGTCTGATTTATGAGTTGTACCATACTCTTACCCATTTTCATCCTGCAACAGAAATTAGCTAGGGTAATTGCAGAATGTGAGAATCCTACTCCATTCATTTACACGGCTGTAAGGTTACGTTCAGTAATCCCCATGGACTGAAGCAGCGTATTCCAATAAAAGAGAGCGTCATACTTCTTAGTGAAGCTATAAACATGCTTTGCCTGATAAGCAGTAGTGCGGTAATACAAGATGGTAACAGGCGTGACGTCGGCGGGTACCATTGCAGGTGGCGGTGAGCGAGACGGAGCGGTCGCTGGTGGAGCAGGAGTGGTTCCACGGCGTGCTGCCGCGCGAGGAGGTGGTGCGGCTGCTGCGCGCCGACGGCGACTACCTGGTGCGCGAGACCACGCGCAACCACGCGCGCCAGCTCGTGCTGTCCGTCTGCTGGGGGCAGCACAAGCACTTCATCGTGCAGACCACGCCGGAGGGCCACTACCGCTTCGAGGGCGCGGCTTTCCCGTCGGTCGCGGAGCTCGTAGCGTGGCAGCGCGCCAGCGGCGTGCCGGTCACCGCGCGCTCCGGAGCTCTGCTGCGTCGCGCCGTGCCGCGCGAGACCTGGGAGCTCAACAACGACAACGTGCAGCTGCTCGACAAGATCGGCCGGGTGAGTCGCACACGACACGCGCAGCTCGCCCCACGGCGTTCCGCCTTTGCCGCATGTTGGCAGGGCCACGGGGACGCTCTCGAACATATCCGCGACGCCACCGGCGCTTGCCGCCCAAGGGAGTTTGTCCTCGGGAGAGAATGACTGCTCTCCATCTCGGAACATGTACGTGTCTCCCTTCTTGGCCTCCAAACCCACGTAGGTGACGAAACCCCTAGTCCATCCGCCCAGAGTTCATGGGGATCAAGAAGGTGGGTGCTTCACTGAGCACCAGCCCACCTGTCAGCCTGCGGATCTGAAGTTTGCTCCGCCGCAGACGACATTTCGGCCGCAGAGGGGCAGGAAAAGCGGCGCCTTGCAACACCGTCACTCCTCTCCCTCCGCGGCCCTAAGACAGCCCCATCAGCGATGCAATCCTCGGCAGAGTCACGGTAGATGAGGAGCAAGGCGAAACGCAATACCAAAACTCTTCTTCCGCTCTTGACTCCACCTCGCAGTGAAGGGCATGAAGAGCGGTGCAAAGGCATGACTAACGACGCAAACGCTTCCACAGTCCACCAACACGCATCCGAAATGGTCTGACTAAGTCTACTTGATGCGGGCATACCCCGCGAAGTTAGACCGGCCATGCGGCTTCCTCTTGGTTCATCGTGGTTGTCGAAGCTACGGTTACTGAGCCCCACCGCCGCGGCATTGCGGGAACCTTTTCGGGGGGATAATCGGATGTACCCCAACAGTAGTAACCGTTTTGGATGTGGGGTGTTAATTTAGAGAAAAATAACTAAAAATAACTTAATGTTTTTTCTTTCAGGGTAACTTCGGAGATGTATACAAAGCACGTTTAAAGACAACTGGACAAGAGGTTGCAGTGAAGACGTGCCGGGTGGCGCTGCCCGAGGAGCAGAAGCGCACCTTCCTCCAGGAGGGCCGCATACTGAAGCAATACCAACATCCCAATATCGTCCGCTTGATTGGCATCGCGGTGCAGAAGCAACCCATTATGATTGTCATGGAGCTTGTACCGGGTATGTGTTATGACATATATATATAGAATTACATACCTGCATTTTCTCATTTTCTAATACGTCATGATAGCCGAGTGGTTGGGTGATATCTTCAGGTCCTCAGGTGTTAGGTTCGTACCCATAAGTTTTTTCAAAACTTATGTACGGTTTATATCGTTGGCTTCGAGATTTAAACTCTTCCTTGAGTGGAGGCGTATGTCCTCCCTTGGACATCTGTAGTACAGGCCGTTATGTGGTAGGTGTATTTGCCGTTTATGTATAAATTTATACATTGGTTTCTTGGAAACGAAATGATTCAGAAATATTTTGTATAAAGATAGTTTTTTTACATTACAATTCATCTGTACAGTTAGTAACCCAGGTAATAATATTTATTAATAAAGAAAGTTAAAGCTTTACTATTATTTATTCTTAATTCTGAGATATCATCTCTATCAGCTCTAAATTAATGAGATGCTAATTTAATACTTACTGCAAATTTTATATCGAATGCAAAATTCCAAATGATCTTAAGAAATAGCGAAAGAATTTATAAATTTCCATTCGTTCCGAGAATGTCATAAGAGGTGATTTATTTTTGGTTTTCCGTTGTTAGTATTCCGTAAAATACCGGATCGATGTCGGCTGGCTTAAGTTGTTCTTTATACAGTGATCGCAGTCCGTGTTTTAAGTAATTTTCCTTATTGAATTGTGATATGAATAGTGGACTTGTTACCGGGTTGCAAGTATTTTTTTTCGATTTTATTTGGAATGGCATGCGCCACACGTATGTACATAATTTATTATTATAAATTATGTATTAATAAGAAAAACCTTTTTACATACTTTTATTAGCTTCACTTGTATCTTTGTTTGTAACCGACTCCTTTGAACGCAATTTTGACTCAATGGTCTGATGATCATAATATTTTATTTTCAGTTAAATTGTTTTATTGCTTTTAAATTCACAATTAAGTCATGATTGCCCCGAGGTTGAGTGACTGTAAATCTAGTCAAGAGACTCGAGTTAGGAGTTAGGCTTGTACTAATGATTTTCAAAATTTACATACATACATACATATCGGCCTGTTAAAGTCCACTGCTGAACATAGGCCTATCCCATAGAGAAGATTTGCCATAATCGCCACGCTTGGCAAGCGGATTACCGAAAGCAGTACCAGACTATTCGCACCACAGCCATTGCTGCCCTGATTATTTTGATCTGATGTTTTTAGAGATGGTTATGCCGCCATTTATTGGTTGCCCATGCCCATAGGAAGAAAGGGTGTGGCAATATTCCTACGCCGTTACCACACGGCTTTCAAAACTTACGTACGATTTATAACATGGAGAACGGCGACGGGCTCTCCGTCGCGTTGTCCCCAAAACAACAACCTTGGCGAGTGATCCGTGTTTCGGGCCGAACTGCCTGGAGCTCGGGCCACTCGCGTGTCGAGCGCGCGTGTCTGAGCGAGAGTGCGCGTGCCTGAGCGAGAGCGCGCGTGTCTGAGCGAGAGTGCGCGTGTCTGAGCGAGAGCGCGCGTGTCTGAGCGAAAGCGCGCGTGTCTGAGCGAGAGTGCGCGTGTCTGAGCGAGAGCGCGCGTGTCTGAGCGAGAGCGCGCGTGTCTGAGCGAGAGCGCGCGTGTCTGAGCGAGAGCGCGCGTGTCTGAGCGAGAGGTCGGCGCAGGCGGGTCGCTGCTGACGTTCCTGCGCACGCGCGCGGCGGCGCTGGGCGCGCGCGCGCTGCTGGGCATGTGCCGCGACGCGGCCGCCGGCATGCGCTACCTGGAGTCCAACAGCTGCATCCACCGGGACCTGGCCGCGCGCAACTGCCTCGTGGCCGACGACCGCACCGTCAAGATCTCGGACTTCGGCATGTCGCGCGAGGAGGAGGAGTACATCGTATCCGGCGGCATGAAGCAGATCCCCATCAAGTGGACCGCGCCCGAGGCGCTCAACTTCGGTCAGTCACCTCTCTGCAACTAAACAAGTCTCTTTTGCTTTTAAATGTACCACAGTTTCCATATTATGTAGGTGTGGTTCTTTAGTTGGTCGAGCCAGTTGCGCATTTTGCACCTGCAAACACGGACCACGGTCTAGCAGAATACATGCGTCAAAATGGGTGTCCACTGGGGGCAAACATTTGTTTGATGAACGTGATGAATGTTTCTACTCAAGCCGTGGAAGTTTATACATATATATGAATATTTATATTTATTTATTCGTCTTCTTCTTATTTATTTCTCTTCACGCACACTCCCTGACGGAGTAGCCAAAAAGAACAGGTTTGAAAGAAGCAAATCTCGAAGAATACAAATGTGAAAGAAGTGAAAGAGAACTCTTTCGCTTCTTATAGATTCAAAATTTTCTTCATACATGAAAGTCTAAGTATATGAGTATCCTTGGCTCACAAAATCTTCAAAGGTTAGTCTCGGCCTACCTCGACACCTTTCTATATTAACTTTCGCCCTATATATCTTTACCATTCATTTGGTCGGGTTGAATATTTATATATGTATGTGTTATACATAGTAAGTACAAAGTATGGGAAATTGCTTGAAGATGAAAAAAAAATTTTTTTTTTATAGAAAAGGAAAGGGAGGCAAACGAGCAGGTGGCTCACGTGATGGTAAGTGGTTACCGCTGCCCATGAACACCCGCAATACCAGAGGCTTAGCAGATGCGTTGCCTCCCTTAGAGTGTCCCCCTCCTCTAATGGGGGTATGTGGGACACCGGTTACCTGCACTCATCAAACGAAACGCAGAAGTTTGTTAGACTTCTACTTTACGCCGGTATTCTGTGAGGTCGTGGTACTTCCCCGGTCGAGCCGGCCCATTCATGCAACAACAAAAGCTGATGCGTGGCTCTACCACTGTAAAATTATAAAAGTTTTAAGCGAACTATATCATTGGCTTGTACACTAAAACGACGACGGGCTCACTAGCTGTTACGTTGTCCCAAAAATATCTTCATCGAAAGTCTTAATTGTCTAGCCCTTGTCTACCCCTGTACAGTGAAATATCACGCATATTTTACATATATTCATATGAAGAATAATATTGTGCAATAATAATGTGACCAATATATTTGCAGGCAAGTACACGTCTCTGTGCGACGTGTGGAGCTACGGCGTGCTGATGTGGGAGATATTCTCGAAGGGCGACACTCCGTACGCGGGCATGAGCAACTCCCGTGCGAGGGAGAAAATTGACGCCGGTGAGTATTGCGCACTGTGGTTAGAAATCCGATCCGATGGTTGATTTCAGTTACGTACTTATACCGTTAGACACATGCCTCTCGTAGGAATTATGTTATAATCATCGCGTTTGGCGGAATACCAATTATAGTATCCGACCATGCACCGTAAATGTTTGATTTTAGATAGGTATATTTCGATATGTCACGCCATCTGTTGGTTTCCATTAATATTCTGTTCTTCTCTTACAATATTTATATAAGGAAAAGGATCGTATGGTGATATCTATAAAAAACCTATTTGCTTGTCTTCCCAACATTGAAAATTAAAAAATTCAAAGAAAACTATTCGCGTACTTTAGATAACATCTTACAATCTTTACTGAAGAATACCACTATTTTCTTCAAATAATAATAGTTGAGTATGTTTAAATGGAAAGCCTTTAGAATAATGTTAAAGATGAATTGTAATCAAAGTCCACATTTGTGCTCTAGGCTACCGCATGCCGGCACCTGAAGGTTGCTCCGAAGACGTCTATGCTTTGATGTTACGCTGTTGGGAGTACGAACCAGAGAAACGGCCGCATTTCCACCAGATATACACAATCATCGACAACATATACAATAGATAACTTTATCACACCCAAAAATCATAGTTTATTGAACAAAGTTATATAACAATACTTGGAGAACTACATAAAATCTATTCAATTAAAAATTATCTCAACAAAGTCAGCGCTAGGTCTGATTGTTTGCATATGATGGTAAACTGTGAAGTGATTTTGTTCGAATGAAAGTGTGTAATGACTCAATTTATAAATAATTAGAAAAATATTTCATTCCTCTTGTTAGTAACATACATTTATTCAACGCATCCCGACTTTTAAACCCTCAAAATTGTATGATGACCCGTACGGTGTCCGTCTCCACAAAGCTTAGGAGTTGGTAACATAGCCCAGTTATACTACAAGACTACTTTTCACGTAATAGAAACATTTTTATATTATCATTCAGAATCACGGAAAGCTACAATTTAAATCCATAAAAATAACAAACTATAATGTAAAGAAAACCTACGAGTAAGGAAAATATATTACCACACATGTTATCTATCTTATAACAAAGCATAATGTTTAAGTATTCAAATAATTTTAAGCTTTACAATTTGAATGTATGTATATGTACAAATATGAACAGATATTCAAATTATATTTTAACAACATACACAAATACATAGGCCTCGTAAAATAGGCAAGCGGATAACAGTACGAGACAAAGTCGTCTCTTACGACACCCACACTAAAAGAGGGGACCAAACACAGCAACATAATGTTTTAACAATAAATATGCTATTGTAATAGAATTCCATTAAACTATATTTCAAGATTTTTTGAACAGTGATGATATATAAATTCAGAATTTTATGCAGATTAGTTGACAACTTATTTTTGTCAATATATAAGAGACAATTGTGAGGATGTTTCAAAATCTTTAGAACCGGTGTTCGGAAATCACTTTTATCAGTATTTACTTCGTTTTAAATACCACATATATTTTAGACTTCCATGGCCGACTTTATATTTTGTTATTAAATTTGCGTGCATGTTTATAAGCGGTTTTATTTAGGTTAGGTTAAATATTTGTATTAATTATAACCACTTTTTTACAGAAGGATCAACTTTGTGTGCTTAAATATGTATTATTTTGTGCCTTAGAAATGTTAGTATAAATGAATTATTATGTACTAAATTTCTATGTAGTCGTAATTATAAATCTCCATTAATTATATTATTATACTGAATTTAGTTTAATTAATAAATACTGTTACGGTTATTTTTTTATATTACAGTTGACAATAAACGATATAATAAGTGTAAGTTACTTTGTATGGCTAGGAGTTAACTCTTCTAGATGTTTACTTTTTAAAAAGTACAATATATCAAAACTGTGTCCGAATATTCGAAAAATGTAATGTAATTATGTATTACTTATAAATTGTTAAATTTATTATTGTACTTTGTAGCCCTAATTACTGTATTTACATAATAAATTATAATTCTGTAAACCACTTTTATTAATTTTTACTACAAATCAAGAGCTTCCGTGTGTGTGTCTGATAAATGTAATAAATAGTTTATTGTTTAACTCGTGATATGAAGGAAATGTGCTTCCATATTATAATTTGTAATACTAATAAATCTAATGATATCTAAAGAGATTTTATGTATTTTGTCTTGCCTAGATTGGTACCTAGATCTAAATTAAAAATTATTTCAATAAAGAGATCTTGTAATTTGGTGAGATAAACGATGTAGTATTTTTAGTGTTTATTAATTTAGAAATAAGCAATATGCGAATGTAAATAATTTCATACAGAATATCAAATAAAAGTGCCAGATAATGTGGTTTTGAATATTTTTATTTGTCTTATTTATAGACCCTAGAAACACTTACTTTCTTACATTTAAATGGTTTAAATAATGGACCCAATTTGTACATATTCCAATCAGGAGATTAAATGTAATTTTACTTTTCAAATAAGTCGTAAGGAATGACTTATCTGAATTTTTATTGTAAGCGACATGACTACGTGCACACCACCAGTAACGATGTTGTTACTAGCTAATATTATATCTTCATGTATAGTTCCTGACAGGGTAGCCAGAGAGACCAAATTACCAAGTGTTACGTACCATGCATACCTCTTCCGTTTTCAATTATCATTTTCTTCATACACACACGTCTAGGTATCCGTTTCTTCTTCGAGCAATTTGCTCACATGGTCGTCGAAAGTTAGTCTCGGCCTACCTCAAGAACTTTTAACATTAATTTTCGTTGATTTAGTTTTCGGTCGCACAATTTACGAAAACTGCATTGCATACTGCATTCAGTTTACTTTCATGCTTCTTATGACTGGCCCAGGATTCGCTGTCATATAACAAAGGCGGTACCAGCACTGCGTTGTGTATCGCAAAACGTCCGTTTTTCACGACACTTGCCTTTAGATTAACGCAGTCAGGGCACCGTGGACTTTTTTCCGGGAAGCCCTACCATTATCTATATCTAAATCTTAAGCATTAGAATATTTAGCAGGTAATTCACTTTCAAGTGACCCAATTTCACACCCAGACAACTATCCTTCGGCTTCTGCAAACTGCTGTCAAGATAAAATATGAATAGAGCAGACATGACAAACCGGACGCCAATTTGGACGCTGAGCATGGGTCATCCCTTACACAAGCTGCCACTATAAAATGACTGCACAAACCTTTGCAGTAGGCCATGCAACCTTTATCATGGCAACAGCTCCCACAGTTTCTTCCCTACTACCTTATCAAATGTCCTCTTAAGACTCACAAAAGCACAAAAAAACTGAACATCCTCGTTACCACCACCTGTGTTTACGTAGTAGTTCACTCACCAGGAATAAATCGAACATAACTCTCTCAATCTTGCTTTCTATACTATACGTAGAGATTTCACAAACCCAACACAGTGTTTGCCACAAGGATACCTTTTTTCTTGCATACAGCCACTATAAGCTTGCCTGCATCGTTCACCCTTTTATCACCAAACATTCCACGCTCCGACTGGTCCAACGATTCCAACCGATTTATTCAAATCACCACAAACGAAATTGTACTAAAAAGGAATAACTTTTTAAATCTCGCATGAAAGGGAACAATTATTAGAACAATATCTCATGTTACCCAGTTCTATATGAGCGGAAACTGGTACGAATTGTTATCACTATCCGACTGCATGCAATACTAGTTAATAGGAAAGTGAACAAAAAACAAATATTTACATAATATAAATTTATATTTTTGTACATTATATTACAAATCTTATATTATTTAGAGATATAATTTAATTAATTCGTCGCTTACTGCTGAGGGAGTAAGAATACCGAGATCAGTGAAAAGCAAGGTAATATAAGCCGGTGGGGTGTAGTCCACAAGAGGATGCTCCTTTGAGAGATCTTTTCCACTTTTCAAGACACTCGATAGATATTTAAACTCGTTGGGCAGATCTTGTTGGTTTAGTGGATATATTCTTGAGAATTTAAAGCTCTCCGTTAGCACATGGACAGGCTTTTTGAGTTCTAATGCTGACATAGCTAAACAGTATGTGCCAATCTGAAAATAAATACAGTTGGTGAAAAAAATATGTAAAAGTTACCAATAATAGGTGTCGCGGTAGAACAAAAATCAGTTTCGAAAAGCACGTGAGCAAATTGTTTGAAGAGGGGATGGCGAAGTGTTCTCGAATATTTAGTATATTTTGTGAAGATATAATAATAAAAAAGTAAAGATAATATTGATGATGGTTCTGGCATCAAACATGACGGCTTAGCCCTCTGGCCTCTGGCTTTAGCCTTAGTATCAATATACTCGCATACCTTTTTCATTTAAGCCGAGGCGTGCAGAGACACAGTTTTGAAGATCATATTAGCAAACTGCTAGAAGAAGAGAATGTTAACAGTACTTGGAGGATCAGATGTATACAGACAATTATGATTCTGATATTGAATAAATAGGTATGTCAAGATTGAGGATTAAAACCATCTCTTAAAAGCCTTAGTCAAACTAGAGTGTTCATATAAGAAAAATTTCTATAGTAATTACAGTATAACTAGTAAGTACACATATACATTCAAATTTTAATTCATTTTATTATGAAATAGTAATGTTGAAGACTAGAAGATTTCTAGTATTAATCATCACAATTGTAAATAGCATCTATCGAGACACGAACCGACAAATAAAGATAAAACTACAGTAGTACATATAAATTTAAAAAAAAATTTTATTGGTTACGATTTGCTAACCATCTGTTACTTTACACCTCTGCCTACCTCAGTGGGAAATTTCATGAAGACAAACAATGGTTATACTAAAGCATTGGGATTTTAAGTTTATCTAAACTTACTGATGATTATTACTGTTTATGATTATTATTGCTGTTCTAGTCAAGAAGAAATTGCCAACTTGTTTAAGGATCACTTCAGAGTGTCTTCACCAGTGGGACCGTCGGTGAGGGAATTTGGTGAAGAGGTGTGTTGTGATAAGGAGCTTCTGCGTTTTTCAGCAAAGCAAATTTCGGAAGTAATTAATAAAATGACCAGGGGAAAATCGCCTGGGCATGACTGCCTCAGCATAGAGCATTTGAAATACGCGGGCGTGCACCAACCTAGGGTATTATCTATGTTTTACTCGCTTTGCATAAGTCACTCGTACATACCTATGGACATGATGAGAACTATAGTGGTCCCTATTGTAAAAACAAGACGGGTGATATTGCAGACCGAGCTAACTATAGACCGCTTGCTACCATAATTGCGAAGGTGTTGGACAGTCTGCTTGATAAGGTGCTTAGGGAAACACTAAATTTTCATGACGCACAGTTTGGGTTTCGACCTGAGCTTTCCACAGAAGTTGCGATACTGGCCCTGAAGCAGACAGTCCAATACTATACTAGCCGAAACACTCCGGTTTATGCTTGCTTCCTTGATCTTTCCAAAGCTTTTGACTTGGTCTCATACGATGTGCTCTGGGAAAAGATGGGACAAACGGGCGTGAAGGCGGAGTTGCTTAGTATCATGAAATTTTGGTACGCAAATCAGTCTAACCAAGTTAGATGGGGTAAAGGACTCTCTCATCCGTATACTTTGGAGTGCGGTGTGAGGCAGGGTGGCTGGACTTCGCCAAAGCTCTCCAACCTCTATGTAAATGAGCTGATAGTGGAGCTCAGCAAGAAGCCAGTCGGCTGCTGGATGGACGGCAATTGCGTTAACAATCTAAGCTATGCTGACGACATGGTTTTGCTGGGCCCCACAGCTGGCTCAATCAGAAAGTTGCTTAAATCCTGTGAGGCATACGCGTCTAAGCATGGCTTAGTTTATAACGTATCCAAAAGTGAATTCCTGATCTTTGAGGCTCCTGGAAAACGAGTACAATATGACCCTAACATTGCACTAAATGGGACTGCACTTAAGCGAGTGTCACAGTTTAAATAACTGGGTCACTATGTTACAGAGGACCTTAAAGATCACGTGGACATGGAGCGAAGAGCCTTGGCTATAAGGTGCAACATGTTGGCCCGCAGGTTTTCTCGGTGTAGTAAAGAAGCTATTATAACGCTATTTAAAGCTTACTGTCAAACTTTCTACACGGGAAGCCTGTGGATCAACTACACAAAAAAGGCTATGGATACCCTTAGAGTGCAATACAATAACGAGTTTAGGATACTGTTGGGTTTGCCGCGGTTTTGTTCAGCGTCTGGCATGTTTGCTCAAGAGCGAACAGATGACTTCTATGCCATTTTAAGAAAGAAAACATCATCACTACAAGCAAGACTGCGTTCTAGCTCTAACAGTATTCTGAAAATGTTAGCTGAAAAGTTAGATTCACCGATCCTTCACCGGTTTATAAAAGTGCTTGTTCGGTGAATCAATGTCTTTATAAATAAATGTGCTTACTATTATAACTATTGTGATTGTTTTTGTGTTATCTTGTTTTATTTTTCAATGTCTAGCTCAATTTGTAAACGAACATAGCGATTAATTAATTTGTTTATAACTTTTTTTTTTGTATACTAACAAGTGGGCCTGGTTGCACCAATAAAGAAATTATTATTATTACTAACCTTATTGATGATTCCGCCACTTTCCGTGACACCTTCAGCGCCCAGCATCACAATATCCACCTGCTCCATTATGTAGCCGACTGCCGCGTCCAGGATCAGAGTCGCATCCACTCCACCAGCCACTAGTTGCTTGTGCATAAGAACCCTTAAGAGAATATCCATAAATTTTAATAAATTGACTTCATATGCCCATTGTAATGTGTAAATAATTCTAACTACAACAGAAAAATGTTCACGGTTACTCTTACTTATGAGCCACGGTGTCCTGCATGCATCAACCATTTAACGTAGATGGCGCCAATGCCAAAAACTGGCATTTATAAACAAAGAGATTTAAAATTTCAACTGATGCGTGCAAGAGCATTGGCACGCTACAGCAAAGGCTCAAATCCCGCTGGTGTTACTTGAATTTTTTTTTTTTACCTTTAGTTTAATAACAAATAGTTTAGCGTAAAGCATATAGCTTTAAAGTCAATGAAATTATAACTGTAATGAAATGTAATAGAAACATTTTCATCCTTTGAAACTGAATTTAAATTTGCAATGTAAATGAATTTTAATTTTGGAATAAACAGATCTTCTAATATGCATGCTTTTTGCGACCCTATTGTTTCATAAAACTTACCAACTATAGATATGTGACATTAAGACATTAACACATTGTTATATTGGTAAGTCACCATACTTTATAAAAAGTATTAAAACCTACCCACTGTTGTCTGGTCCTGACATTGTTACATAAACATGAAATCTTTTATTGGCTTTTGCTGCTTCTAACATTGCCTGAAGAACTACTCTAGATCTGGAATGTGTAAGAATTTTCTGGAAACAAGGAAATCAAATAACAATGGTTCAATAAATCATTAAATAATAATAAAACCAGAAGGCATACATAAGAATATTTTGTTGTCAATGGCATTAGAATTATGGAATTTATTTTGTAGAAGTTTGGTCTTACAACATAACAATACTAGTTACATTAAAAAGCAATACACTGTTTCCAATAAAATTACGAAAACAATAATTTATGATCTGTACATTGCATACTGGAAGTTGGATACATCCGTTTTATCCCTGGCCTTAACATCCATTTGCATTAAAATGCTCTGTAATTTTTGACAAAAAAATATGTATATACATAAAGCACAAAATGTGTGTATCCTCTGCCATAGTAGAGGATACACACATGTATACACAGAAACATACGCAAAACACCATCAAGAGGCAACAATCACAAGTATAAACTACTGATAAAAAAAAACAATTATAACCTCTATCTTTAAATATTGACATAGTTAGATACAATATGATGGGACTTATTAATAGTATGGTGACACAGGTGATGTGTTTTAGATTTCTGTGTAGGATTTTAAGTCTAGTACCACATTCAGAAACATCTACTTATCTCCGGAATTTTGTAAATGTATATTGTAGTCAAGTTATTCCAAGCTAAAAAAATGGATTAATGTGATACTTACACAACCATCACTAATAAAAGGTAAAGCTTGTTTAGCAACTTTCCCCCTTGCCTCGAGCAATGTTTCCAAAAATATGTGACCTCTTTGCAACATGATTTGTTCACACTCTTCAAATGACTGAAAATAAATAATGTAGTCTATATATTTATAAAATATATAAAATTACAGAGCTTTGCTCTAGTGCGAGCATCACACCCCTAGTTAAAAAATATGCTAAAATATGCCATATCTTAGATTAAATTTGATGGGTTGGTTTCTGCAACTCCGCAACTGAGCACTTATTTGGAATAGTCAAATGCTATATCTTGATTGCTATATCTTCATTCCATATAAAGTTCTTTTTTAACAAACAACAATTTTCATAAGCACTTTGTGTTCAGTCTTGTGCGAAGGATGTCGTACATTTTTATTTTATAGAAAAAGGCCGGCAAACGAGCAGGCGGCTCACGTGATGGTATGTGATTAGAGTGTCCCCCCCCCAGAATTGGGGGAGGGGGGTGTGTGGGCGTCCAGGTACCTGCACTCACCAGACGAAACACAGAAGTTTGTTAGACTTCTGCTTCACACCGGAATTCTGTGAGGTTGTGGTACTTCCCGCTCGAGCCGGCCCATTCATGCAACAACAAAAGCTGATGCGTGGCTCTACCACCATAGATTTGTCCTACCTCTGCCTGATGATAAAGTTAGGACCAGCTGTGCATTATTTGTATTAAAAACTGAATGCTGTTCAGTAGAACCTTGAAATGCAGTAGACAAAGGTGACTTTACATGTTAAAGTGATGTCTTTATTGATTATAATTTTATTATTATAGATATATATACACTCCTAAATATTGATGCATATCTATATAAAAAGAGTAACATTATAAAAATACAGAGAAGATATTTTTTTTTATGCAGAAGTATAGATATATCTGCTAGTCTATTAATATTTATAATTGTGTGTAAGCGGCAAAAATACTTATTTGTTATCAGAAGCAGTGTTAAAGTAAGCAGTAAGAAGTATTCTTACTGCTTACTTTAACACTTGTTTGTCATATTTTTAATAAAAGCAAATTTTCTGATGATTTTTTTATGATTACTTTTAACTTACTAGGAATTTGTTATATTTTGACTCTAGGTGCCTTTTGGTGCAGTTAAGTTTTCCATTGAATAAAAATAATAATAAACACATAATAAATTGTAGTACAAAATAAATATCATACTTAAAAATGAAATAGACTGACCTTTACATCAAGTTTGGTAAATGTTATGAATCTCATGAAAAGTTCACATCCAGATGATATAGCAGTTACAGGCTGGTCGCAGTGTCGCATGGCATCAACAGCTAGCTGGAGGTTCAAATCCAACTCTCTGACAGTTGCCACTACAATTATAAAAATAAAAATAACAAGTAGTATTATTATAGTATCTAAGCATAATATATTTAACTACGAGAAATGAAAACTAAATGTATTGCTCTATACTGTATTCATATTTTTATTGTAAGAATAATGATAAAAAATAAACCTAAAGTACCCCAATTTATGTGTCCAATTTTTTTTATTTCCATTTTTTCTATACTAAAAAGAAGGCAAATTGAGTTTTATATGGACTAAAAAAATGAAAAAATATTAGATTAAGTTTTAAATTAAGGTTTTATTAATATTAAAGTAAGGTTTTTTCTAATTTCATCAAATAAGAAGACAGTAAAACTGCTTAAGTTTCCTTCATCTCCACCACCATATGGAATTGTTTTGCTTTTTAGTGAAACAACTTACCTTTATAATTTTCTATAACTGTAAGAAGAGTTCTAATTGCAGCGACTCCGGCCGATACATCTTCTTCTTCTCTTAGAATTTTTAAGAAAATCTCTTGAACCTCTGAAATACACATAAAAAGGGTTTAGCAATGTAATCAACTTTTTAAAGGTAACAATTACAGTATTTAATTAATACCTTCTTTATGCATTATTTCAGATATACACCTTTTGAGATTTAATTATAATTGATAATTTCAGATTATTATATTTTGTAACCTTTTTGTATACTTTGCAATTTCAATCGAAATTGAATTGAATGACAGTGACAATCCACAGTTATTACATATTATCTGTGGTGAGTGATGACAATGTCAACCGATCATTAAAGGAATAGACTCTGACTAAGAGGGACCATAAAACTAAGCAATGTGTGTATCTGTCCGTCATATAAATGCGCTTTACGTTGTTGTTATTTTACTTCCTAAAAATAGGCACATTCAAATATTTCAGTAATTTCATATGGTATTTTCGATTTATTTTCAGAAATTAATGACAAAAAGGTGCTCATAATAACGTGGTCATATAATCAGGTGGTGGTAGTAATACACATATCAATATACATATAAAGATATATAACAGACAAAGATACATATATGCAGTACCATAATTCAGTATAAATGTTTGTCTCGAGTCATAGATGTTAATATATAATACAAATGTATGTATATGGTACCGTTAGCTTGGACACTAAGGCGGCGATGGGCTACCTCTCAAAGAAGTCCTGGCCTTCCATCACCTAGTAAAGTTTACTGTGAAAGAAAAACTGATGAAGGCAGTACTATGTTGCGGGATGCGAAACATTTGAATGGGATTCTCAATAAAGTGTTTATGTGTGTGTTTTGGTTATCCCTTTAAATTTATCTAAAGGATGGATTAAAAATATACATACTTACAACTATAGAAGGAAACGTGGTCATACTTGCGCAAGCCGAAAATGTAAGGTGCAGTGTAGTTTTGAAGCAGGCGCATATCTGGAAGAAATATCTTAAAGCTTAAGCTAAAAGACGAGTACGAATATGCTCTTCATCTTAAATAAATTGTAGAATTTTGGAGTTATTATTTCGCCATCTGTTGGTAGCCAACGGTGTTGTATTCTTGCGCCTACTTCAGTGATTTCGTCGATATTTTATTCCAGTTTCTTCTCCTTCTTCCTTACAGCCTATCAAGAGTCCACTTTTGAACATAGACCTCCCCTAAATGTTTCCACAGTAAACGGTCTTTAGCCACCTGTATCCATCGACTTCCCGCAATATTTTGCAAGTCGGCGCTCCACCTCGTGGGTGTTCGTCCAAGACTGCGTTTGCCTGTACGAGGTTGCCACTCGATCTTTCTTCCCCAACGGTTGTCAGTTCTACGAGATATGTGGCCGGCCCATTGCCACTTCAACGTGCTGATCCTTACGGCTGTGTCGGTTACTCTGGTTCTGCTGCGGATGTCTTCATTATGGCTTCTATCACGCAGAGAAACACCGAGCATAGCCCTTTCCATAGCACGCTGAGCAACTTTGAGCTTCCTCATACGGCCTGCTGTGAAAGACCACGTCGCGGATCCATATGTCATCACTGGCAACACGCACTGGTTGTAAACTTTGGTATTTAGATTTTGAGGTATTTTAGACGAGAAGATAATATTATTCCAGTTACCAATGTGTAAATTTACATTAACAGAAGAATAGTTATACGATTAGTATGCATAGAGATTTGTTGTACCTCACATTTGCAGTGAATTTTCCAGTAGGCACCATATTCCCTCTGTCGATAAAAACGTTTCTGGCGCCTGAAAAAATTAATAATTAATTTATAATAAAATCACATTTTTTTACAAATTGATTTTCATAAATATTTTATGTTGAGAAGAAATGACGTAAAATTTCATATCAATGCTAGTTGGGAATGTCATGGTCAAACGCATTTGTGATTTACCTGTAGTCGTGGAGCTTGATTACAGTCTTACGGCTACTCGAATGGCAGACACGCGTTCTAAAACAGTGTACAACCTTATTGCGTCCACTCACGGATCTAGTGTTAGGGGAAGTGTTTTGGCCGAAGTACCGAGCATCAGTTAACATGGGAAATTCCGCTTCTCTCAAAGTTAACGATAAAAGGAAGTGGCAGTAAGTTTTTTCTGTACATATATTAAAAATAAAAATTATTATCCATTATTAAGCTTTATCTATATTCCTACTTTGTGTAGAATTTTATATTTTGTTATTTGAGGAAGCCTTTGTATTAAAAAAAAAACCCTTTGTCCCATTAATAGAATTAATGAATATTATTATTAGTAAATTCGACCAAGTTTGTGGCACAGACAGTTGTTAATTAAAAGGGAAACGGTTAAAAACTTCTACGGTTGAATCTAATTTAATTTGAAATTTTTTTTACAGAGAAAATGTTATTTAACATGATACTCTACCATGCGCCACAGGAAAAACTTATCATGGCATATTCGGGATAAAACCGAATAAACGCAGATTTCAAAATTTACTCAACGTTTCGAGTTTTGCGAACACAAACATCCATGTATGTTTGTATACAGTTATAATCGATTGTAGATATTATACAAACACATCCACACATGTACATTTAAATATACATAAATTTAATGTATTAGTAGCTTTTTATTAAAGGTATTTAATAGCTTTTTTCAGTTTATGATGCATTGATTTTGATGTGATATCAATGATGTTGATTCCAATTTTGATAACTTATCAAAAAAACGGTTATCGGTTATCAGTGACACAACTATAGTAGAAATAATGCCTTTTTAACTGATTATTGTAACTAATAGGTAAACGATATATATGTATGTTACTTAATAGCCTGTAAAAATCCACTGTAGAAATTAAGTCGCTCACTTGGAAGAGAATTTGCCATTCAGGCTTGCAAGCGGCTTGGGGATCACAGCATCAACCAGTTTGCACCGTAGACTCTACACTCCGATACTGGTCTGCTTAAATTTGATCTTGTATTTTTCGAGATGATTATCCCGCTGTCTGTAACATTTATCCTCTAAAAAGCTTCTCCGTCAGTCACATCTTACGACAACAACGGGAAGAGAGTGCTACACACAGCTACATTTATCTAAACATAAAGAGAGAATAATATAGATAAATAAGATCCAAAAATAAACATTATTCTCAACGAAGTGTTAAAATAGTTATGAAATCAACAAATCATTTTAATTAAGCATCATTATAGTTATAATTAGTCCCCTACAAAACTGGCCAATTATTTTATACGGCATTGTGTTGCACTGATTAAATAGCTGTGTGAAAACTTTGCATCTTAATGTATAGGATTGGATAGGAGGTGGGATAGCAACATAGAATCTGCTATCAGTTTTCTGTCTCTCTATTACCGTAGGCGACTTGAAAATTTTACTCACCTTTAGGGCCGGACCCTCCTTCAGAAGAGAAGTATGTTCAATACTGAGTTACGTCTTAGGTTATTTACTACTTTACAGTATTTTAAACTACAAACACACTGAATGAGTCCCCTAATTATCATAGGCTTCTACTACACGGGAGAACTGCTATACAATTATATAGCAGATTTCTTTTTGTATTTTTCCTCATTTAAAATCTACATTAATATATTATGTCTGTCTGAAAAATTTTACGACCTCCGTAGACGAGTGGCGTTCACACCGGTTCTCAAGTTGTCAACGGCTGAGGTCCCGGGTTCGATTCCCAGTCGGATCAATATAGAAAACACTTTTTAAACATTTTCTCGGCCCTGGGCTCTTTCTTACCATATACAGTGGTATCTTCGTTGTTTGATCCCGTAAAACTAGGGCATAAGCTACGTACCTTGGGCATTTTTTTTACTTTGCGATCAAAGAAATGTACGTTATGGTGTCCCCTATCATGTTTATGTATGTATTTGGATAATATTAGGTAAATCTGTGGAATTAGCCCTACCTTTGGATTTTTATCATATTTGGTTGTGAAATACTTTCTTTAACGCAGT
This sequence comes from Sericinus montela, assembly GCA_029286605.1. NCBI lineage: Eukaryota > Metazoa > Arthropoda > Insecta > Lepidoptera > Papilionidae > Sericinus > Sericinus montela. The sequence continues at coordinate 5,161,724 of JAGSMR010000015.1, read as the reverse complement.
TGGTGCCTGAATAAATTAAGTTAAATTATAATAGTCACATTTGGCTAGCATACACAGCACAACCTCACAGACCTCGCAATTTAGACGCTGCCTCTCATTGTAGTTCTACGTAACTTTTTATTCGGTATGTATTTTTAAAACAAGTATCCCGATATTTGTCGATCGCCTATGTGTAATTTCTTAGTGTTTGATACTAATAAGCAAATTATTTACCTAATAACAAAAAAAAAGTCACGATAGCCGAGTTGTTGGGTGGTCGGAATTTCGAGTCGAGAGACCCGAGTTCGATCCCCAGGTGGCAGTACCAATGAGTTTTTCAAAAACTTATGTACGAATTTCATCGTTGGCTTGGACATAAAGGCGGCGACGGGCTCACCACCTGTCACGTTGTCCCGAAAATATCTTCGGTGGAAGGTGGGTCAAAGGGACTTAATTGTCTAGAGTTGACCTCTGTCTACCCCTGTATTGGGAATTGCGTGAAGATATTTTTATTTTTTTTTAATAACAATAAAATTTGCTAATAATAATTTGCTTATTACATTTAATTTTTTAATCATTTATTATAATACAAAATATTTATACATTTAAAATTATTGTAAAATTTTAACACGGTTTCCTCAAATAACATTGAGTCAAATAATAATATTTTAATATTTAAAATCATTATGTTTCGCGAATTATAAATTCTTTAGAACAAAGCAACTTGAATTAGTACCAGGAAATGTTAATGGATACTAAACTTCCTTTGACAGAGGAACAATGGTATAGATGTGAAAACAAATGCCTGCCTTCATTTGCGTTGCATTTAGTGTTTACTTTTAGGCGTAACTCTTTAGTTGCTTGGTTACATGATTTTATGAAACCGGAGCAGTTGCACCGTAATGCTTAGTTAAAGTCACGAAAGTAAAAGTGCTCATGTTATTTTGAAACGAAGCAGGTCAATGTGACGGACGGTACGATTGCCGATTTGGTCGTTAGCCTGCATTTGAAGCTATGGCTATGGAGTTCGAAACACGCTCATATTTGTACGATGAATATATATATTTATACTAGATTTAGGAGTAATAAGTACCTGGGGGTGAAAAGGAAGGCCGTATAATAAATACTTTCTTTCAGAAATAATAGATATATAAATAATCATTATATTTTCGTGCATAATTTCTAACAAGTAATTTATAATTCCTAAACACCAAATGTTACGGTTCTTACCTTAATTGATAAACAATACGTTGGTTATACCTATATTGATTACTCAATAATAAAGATTATTAAATGCATATAACTAAACAATAAAAAAACTTTTCCTAAAATCAAAAAGAATAAATGTTTTGCTGTGCACAATTTTCAAATTTGTGTCTTATTTAAATACATATATTACACTTTACCAAATATCTGCTTTATTTTATAATTTTATATTTTAACTAACTATATTCACGATATAACTAAGTCACGATAGCCGAGTTGTTGGTCGGAATATCGAGTCGAGAGACCCGAGTTCGATCCCCAGGTGGCAGTACCAATGAGTTTTTCAAAAACTTATGTACGAATATCATCATTGGCTTGGACATAAAGACGGCGACGGGCTCACCACCTGTCACGTTGTCCCGAAAATATCTTCGGTGGAAGGTGGGTCAAAAGGGACTTAATTGTCTAGACTTGACCTCTGGCTACCCCTGTATTGGGAATTGCGTGAAGGTATTATTTTTTATATTTAATAAATTCACATACATAATATTCATAGTAGTAATTAAATTCACAGTTATATGAGTTATTTATTACGTATAGATATTTACGAACAAGACGATGCTGTAATGCTAATAATTATTGCCTTTATAAGAATCTTTATAAGGCTTCATCAGATATTTGTTGAAAAATGATTCTAAATTTTTCCAGTCGTTGGTGATACCAAAACATTCATGACTTGAATGATATCATTTGTATGCCTCATCATATATTTTTCCGGACCGGAATTTGAGCCCGCAATCCTCAGTTTCAAATTTAAAAAAGGGGGTGACCATATTGCTTAATACAAATTTGGGTGTAAATGAAAATGGAAAGAAACCAGATTGTAAATCTGTAAACACTAACTAGTTTATTCTAAGTTTAATTAATACTTGAGAGTTTTTAGAGATAGCAATAAATATTACAACAAAATGAAAGGACTCCGCATGCTTCGCTTCCCTCAGTTGGCTCATACAAACTTTCTCGTTGCTTTTGGGCATTTTTTATTCACGTATAATAATAGTTTAATACATTATTAATAACTTATTCTTGCATTATCTTATTATTAGAACCGATTAAGGGATGCGCTGAAAATCAGTTTTGTCTGTCATCACATTGGTTTGATTACTGTGTTTTAATTTTTGTTAAAATTTATTTTATATTTTGAAACTTTACATTATATAAATGTCTAGATAATGTGTTGGTTGCGCAATTCGTCGAAAAATAGCATCCGACTGTTGGATGATAAGTGAAATCTTTACAATTACTGCCATTTGAGACATGGCGGAAGATACACCAAGCGTGTAGAAATTGCTATTTATTATAAAAAGGCCGAAATATATACAAAAACAAATCTGGGTAATGGGAAAACATCTGAATAATCATTTGTGTCCGAAAATTCATTGACATATTATTTTATTATAAGATGTCGGAAATAGATTTTCATAAATATTGTCGTGGGTAAAATTGGATTAAGGTTTCTCAGGTGTTAATTACGAAATTGAACTTCTTCGTCAATTTCGAAATTAGTAAAAAACTTACATCAATTTCGAAATTAGTATCCCGTAGAACCATGGAAAGAGGCAGCCATGTCGAAAATTTTTAATAACTCGGTTTTGGCCATAAATATTCTATGTGCGTGTGATACCAAGAAACTCAAAAATGACACCCGCATTGATATTTTTTAATTTATTTATTCCCCATATCGAACTTAAAAATGGAGCACTTCGTTTTTTGAAAACGGATCGCCGCATAATTTATGAAGAGGTTTAGTGTCTAGGGCAATTTAGTGTATTTCCACTGCATTATTCAAGAAAGTCACACAGTTGCAGTGCTGGTACCGACTTTGTATCGCGAGCCGTGCACTTTTTCCTACAGCCTGCATTTTGACTAATGGAGCGGTGTACATCAATGACTTAGTTTCTGGCAGCTACACGTCTGTCCACATCTAAATAACATCTTCAATCCCGGCTAAAAGCGCTCCTCGAATACAATTTCATTCACCCCTAGTGAATGATAAATAGATATGAGAAATATGAATAAATTCATGATTTATTCATATTTCTCATATCTATTCTCTATGTCACTTCGTATTCTCTTCATGGCTTTCAAATATACATAAATAAATAAATAAAATAAATACATCTTCACGCAATTCCCAATACAGGAGTAGACAGAGGTCTAGTCTAGACAATTAAGTCCCTTCGACCCACCTTCACCAAAGATATTTACGGGACAACGTGACAGGTGGTGAGCCTGTCGCCGTCTTTATGTCCAAGCCAACGATATATTTCGTAGATAAGTTTTTGAAAAACCCATTGGTACGAGCCTGCCACCTGGGGATAGAACTCGGGTCTCTTGATTCGTAATTCCAACCACCCAACCACTCGGCTATCGTGGCTTATTACAGTATCATTCTTGAATTTATCATTATGATCTGGCCTTAGCCTTAAAGCAAGCCTTAGTATTGCCTCCGTAATTCGTTCTCACTGTATTTAATGTCACCAATTCTTTGGGCGTTAGTTTAGTAAAACCACTTTTTGTTTTGACGGCAAGTTAACTACCATATCAATGTCGCAATTTTTAAGTCAAGGCGAATGTTTTTGCTACAACTGTGATTAATGACGAACTGTGAATCATTTGCAACGGATGCATGACAAAAATTATGATATTAAATACAATAATAATATTAAATACTTAAAAGATTTATTATATGGTATATCATCGTAAAATGGCCAAGTTGTATGCTTGTATGTTAATTATATTTTAAATTATTTGAAAAAAAATGTACTCTCTTCGTTATTTACGTTGGGAAAATTCAGGAAATAGAGCAATTCGTTATGGTAGCGAAAAGGTTAAGTTAGTTGTCGCTGTCACCCCATCTTTTTAATCGCGATCGCAGTACCAGATATCTACAGATGCGGCTGCCCGTCAGCGGCTTGTGATGTTAGGCTTGTTGATGTTTAGGTAACATCTCGAAAAATACCAAATTTCATTTTGATTGACGGGGTAGCCAGAGAGAACAGATCGCTAAGTGTCACAATCCTTAACATACCTCATTGAGATTCATCATTTTGTTTCATTTTCATTTTAAAAAAAAACGAACCATGACAAATGTGTTATAAAGAAATTCAGGCCACTGTTGGACATTTTCTGTAGATCTCTACTTACGTCACTAATATGCTACTACTTCACCTCGGCATTCAGCGAAGCCATGGGAGTTTATATAGTCGAACCGGTCCATTCATACATTAGCAAAAACTGCATGTAATACGTTAGCGCCGATACTTATTTAGACTGTGACGACAGAGTTTCGCGACGAAACATTTTTACGTTCAAGCGATATTTCGAATTTAACATTGACTCTTTGGATATTTAAAATCATTGTCGGAACTAAGAAGTCAAAGAAATTATTATTAGTTACTAGTACATAGATAAAAAGCGCCTTTTTCACAGGCTTTTTTATTAGTCGCGCAGAACTTTATTAGGCCAAGGTCTACGGGGTCTAATAATCAGTCAGATTCACAGCAGTGAAGTGAAGAAGCCGAAAACAATATATGACCTTTTCATAAATTTGAAAACCATTGCAACTAGTAACGATCGCGCCCCCTTACTCTCGATCTTAATGGTTTTAGAGGTTATTTAAAATTAAAACATTAGCAATTATTTGTTTTATTCCTACTGGTATTACGATGTGACTTTGACCTGCTCTTGGTCGTGCGACGAGTCGTGTTCGCTCAACAACTAATGCAAGGTTCGTGCATGCTTGATTTATTGCAACTATTTATTACGTATCGGCGGGCTTACTTAGATCATTTATGATTGACAATATCAATTAAATTGTCATCAATGTATAAGATAACAATGTTATGATTCCATAAATGTTCCACATTATTCTTTAGATTTTGGTTAACTAAAGTAGAAGATACCTATTTATTTAAGGTGCCGTTTCACCAGTATATATTGTTTTCTTACATAGAATATAACTTTTCTATCTATGTATCTTACTTATGGTACGCATATATATGAATATCGATAGGCGGAGACGTTCTCAGATTAATCACACCTGACCAGGAGGATATCGACACTTTTCCTGCAGCACATCACCCCCTACTATCAAAAACATACATAGAATCCCATATTATCAAAAACATACATAGAATCCCAATCACTCTTAAACACAATTCACATTCTCAGTGAATTTCATTCGGGTTTTTCGTCCTGGTCACAGTACAACCACTGCACTTCTCAAAGTTACAGAGTACATTCGAGAGGCTATGGAGAATAGAAAAGTCACTGTGCTTGTCCTTATTGACTTCTCTAATGCTTTCAACATGGTTGACCACGACATTCTCCTTGCCATGCTCCATAAACTCAATTTTTCTGCTTTGGTTCTTGAGTGGTTTTCTTCCTACCTCTGTGACCGTCAACAGGCTGTTAAATTAGGAAATGATGTATCTGACTGGCATCTGCTCCTGTATGGCGTGCCCCAGGGTGGAATTTTTGTCACCATTATTATTCTCTATCTTTATTAATTTTCTCTCTTCTCACCTTAGTTGTTCATACCATTTATATGCTGACGATCTGCAAATCTACACTCACGCAGACGCCCATAATATAAACGAAGCAGTTGAGAAAATCAATACAGATTTATTTAATTTACGTAGGTAGGCTGGTAGGTTTGGCATACAAGTCAATCCTAATAAATTTCAAGCCAAAATATTGAGGAGTATCCGACATCATTCAAAGATCAATATTAGTATTTGTGTCTCACCTGTCACGATTGATGGGTCTATTATATCATACACACCACACGTAAAACACCTTGGTAAAAAACCTGGATAACTCAAACTTAAGTTGGTCTACCCATATACAAAAATTTGCGGTTCAATCATCTCAAAACTGAGTGTTTTGAATCGACTCAGAAACTTTCTCCCGGTCAAGGTAAAGGTAACTCTGGTGCAATCTATTATTTTGCCCATTATAGATTATGCTGATGTGTGTTATACTGATCTTAATGAGAATCAATTAGATAAGCTGGACCGCCTAGTTAACAACTGTATCCGTTTTATCTTTTGTCTTCGTAAATTTGATAATGTTTCTTCATTCCGTTGTCAGCTTAAATGGCTTCCTATTCGAGAATGAAGACATACAAGGATAATACTAACGGTTTTCTCAATTTTATTCCATAATCTTTATCCAGACTATCTGAAACGTAAGTTTCAATTCCTGAGTTATACGCATAACCGACACCTTCGTACTTCAGAGAATTTGACTCTCTCTATTCCCCTTCACCGTTCCGGTTTCATTTCTTCGTCGTTTGCTATACAAGCTGCGCGTCTATGGAATGCCCTGCAAGAAAAGTCAATAGAACCACATTTAAAAAGAACATTAAGGCTAATTTTTTGCAAAATTTTAAAATTCCTGATTTGTCTTAATCATCAACATCTTAATTATAATCTTTTGTTTCGTAGTTATATATTTATATATTGAATATTTGTATTTGTTTGTGTATGTATATGTTGTATATGTATATACGTATGTGTGTATGTATGTATATATTTATGTATGTGTGTGTATGTATTTATGTAAATGTAGGCATTGCGCTTGTATACATAGATATTAATATAGCGTTATATTTTTACACAATATTTTTTTTTATTGTTTCCTTCAACGTTTTATCACTCCCTAAGGTTGACAGGTAGAGAATGCTCTTAGCATTATGTCCGCCTTTTGATCTTACATTATGGTAATGTTCAATAAAGATTAAATAAATAAATAAATCCCACGAAAAAAAAGTTGAAAATTCCAAATCCATCCAAAGTCACGAATCCCAAAATATAATAACCGAGTGGTTAGTCGGAACTTCGAGTCAATAGACCCGAGTTCGATCCCCAGGTGGCAGTACCAATGAGTTTTTCAAAAACTTATGTACGAATTACATCGTTGGCTTAGACATAAAGACGGAGACGGGCTCACCACTTGTCACGTTGTCCCGAAAGTATCTTCGGTGGAAGGTGAGTCGAAGGAACTTAATTGTCTAGACTAGACCTCTGTCTACCCTTGTATTGGGAATTGCGTGAAGATATTTACTTATTTATTTTATTATTTTACATAGAATCCGAAATCAGTTTAGCTGATTTGAAGATAATACAGCTCAAACAAATCAGTTATACCATATAAGATACCATATCGATGACTATGTAAAATGAAAGAATTGTAATGTAAATAATTGAACGATATCCATATCTCTGAAACCTTGTCACACCTTTCGCTGAGTCATTTAAGAGAACGTATCAGTACCAGGTATAATCTATACAAATTAATCTTGATTAAATTTGATAAGTATGTATCACGCATAGAGAGACGAAATATATTTTTTTCGGAAGTTTGAGTTTTTCTTTTAATTTAAGGGCCGTTTAATAATTGAATTTTAATATTTCTCCTTCTCTTGTTACCAAAGAAATCAAGATAACAAGAAATAAGCTACTAAATAAATAAATATTGCTGACATAATCACCATCGTAATCAGTCCCTTCCCGTCCCTCATATCGTCAAAAATAAGTAAAACAAAGACCCGACTTTGCCGTATGGTGGGTCTGGACTCACGTCACGACTGTCTACTATTTGATTGAAAACCTAAGGGTATATTTGACCATAATGTGACAAAAATGTTAAAAATAATCTTTACGCAAATCCCAACAGGGGTAGACAGAGGTCTAGTCTAGACAAAAAAATCCCTTCGACCTACCTTCCACCGACAAAGATGTTATTAAAAAAAAACATGACATAATTTTTTAAAATAAGTTCATACGAACTGACTTGACATTGGCAGAATTCTAAAAAGAGGGGCCATAAAACTAAGAAAGAAAGAAGTTAATACGATCAGTACTGAGCTAAAAAACTTAATGACCGGTAACAATATGAATAGACCGGAATAAATGATTCGTAATGTGATAAATGATCACTTTACTTGTTATTATTTTCTAATTAAAGATTATATGGTCTCTCGATTATACCTGAGGTTTAGAGTGTGAGCTAGGAAACATAAAGTCGCAGGTTCTAGCTCGCTATTTGCTTAAACCATAAACCCATCCAGATGCAAGCATTGCAGAATAGTTGGAGTGATTATCAGGAATACGAGTATTTAGCATTGCTAATATTCATTGAAATAAAAAAGTAACAAAGAATTTTTTTTAATTCGTGCACAGGATATGTGAATACATTTTCCCTATGGCATACAATTTACATATTTTACATATGGTTACGGCGTAAGAATATACCGCCCCCTCTTTCTCATGGGTGATGTAAGATGCGACTAAGAAAAAAGCCTTGAAAATACTATTACCTATCAACAGATGGCGGGACAAACATCTCGAAAAATACCAGAAATCTAAATTGAGCAAACCGGTGATGGGCAGCAGCGCCGAAGGTACACAGTGACGGGCACTGCGACCGTCAATCCACTTGCCTAGCGTGGACATTATCGCTAACCCTTCCCAAAGGACCTATGTTCTACAGTGGACTTTTATAGGTCGTTACGTAAGTATATATAAATAAATAAATATCTTAACGCAATTTAGACAGAGGTCTGTAAATCTGGAGTAGACAGTTTTTTTTTACCTTTGACTCACCTTCCACCGAAGATATTTTCAGGACAAGGTGACAGGTGGTGAGCCCGTCGCCGTCTTTATGTCCAAGCCAACGATATAATTTGTACATAAGTTTTTGAAAAACTCATTGGTATGAACCTGCCACCAGGGGATCGAACTCGGGTCTCTTGACTCGAAATTCTGACCACCTAACCACTCGGCTATCGTGACTATAGTATATATGATATAGCATATATTATACGATTCTTTATATACAAATAAGAATTTTATTACTAAGATAGTTACGAATAGGATAATTACGGATTATGTATCCGGACGTGCATGTTTAAAGAAAATGATGAATCTGGAAGAAGCGAAAGGGGTATGTAAGGTTAGTGACAAGTGGCGATCTGTTCTTTCTGGCTTTCCCGTAAGGGATTGTGTGTGAAGATAAATAAAGCAATAGTTACGAAGACATTGCGAGCTCTTCTTTGACTTTGAACATAGCTACTCTATGACGAGAGTGATTGATGTTTGTTATTGGGGAAGTATAGCATATATGTACAAGTACTTGGCATTATATTACCCTGTGAATCGTTAGCGAAACTGCGTTATATTGTATTCGACCTTTGAAATATCGATCAGAAAACAAATCGTTATATAAATGTATATGTATCATGTTTTCATTTAATTAAAGAAATATCAAATCCCATTATAATAGGCATATGTTTTCTTGTTAATTGTTGTTTTTGTACACAAAACGGTTTGTGCCAATTACGTTACGTAGCTATTAACCTTTCGACATATGTCATTTATTATATTAATATCTTCACGCAATTCCCAATACAGGGGTAGACAGAGGCCGAGTCTAGACAATTAAGTCCCTTCGACCCACCTTTCACCGAAGATATTTTCGGGACAACGTGACAGGTGGTGAGCCCGTCGCCGTCTTTATGTCCAAGCCAACGATATTCGTACATAAGTTTTGAAAAACCCATTGGTACGAGCCTACCAACTGGGGATCGAACTCGGGTACCGTGACTCAAATTCCGATTACCCAACCACTCGGCTATCGTGACTTCATTTTATCAATCAATTTATTATATTGAACTTTTAATTAAAAACCAAAAAACATAAGCGTTACTGTTGCGGGGATTTATTTCAGCTCAGACAGAGCAAGAGCTCTAAAAATATCATAAGGATTTGGTTACATTCCTAGTTTATTTAGATAAGTGAAATCTTATTTTTTAACGAGCTAATCTTGTAATATATATATATATATACATATATACATATATACATATATACATATATACATATATATATATACATATATACATATATATATATATACATATATACATATATATATATATATATATATCTATATATATATATACATATATACATATATATATATATATATATATATATATATATATATATATATATATATATACACAAATAGTGGCACCACAACATACATGGCTCTGATCCCAAAGAAAGTGCCTTATGCATTTGTATTATGGAATCGACGAAGGTACCGCAAACACCTAAACCTGAGAAAAAGTTTTGATCCAACCGGGAATCGAACCTCAGAGTTGGCGACACCGTGATAACCGGTGGGTACGCTACTCGTCCACGGAAGTCATCAATTTTATTAAATACACATTGATATTTCGAAAACTATTCTAATAATTTGATCCATGTTTTGTTATAAGATAATATTTAAATGTTTAAGTTTATTCATATATGTATTTCGCTGAGAAAATTCTTTTACACAAAAAAAAAATTATAACCCAGTAGTCACGATGGCACGATGGTTGGGTAATCGGAATTTGAGTCACGGTACCCGAGTTCGATCCCCAAGACTCGTACAAATGGGTTTGTTAGTTTGTTGTTGTCATAAAGACGGCGACGGGCTCATCACCTGTCACGTTGTCCCAAAAATTTATATATATATATATATATATGTATATATATATATATATATATATATACATATATACATATATACCATTCCCAATACAGGTGTAGACATAGGTTGGGACCATTAAGTCCTTTCAACCCTCCTTCCACCGAATAAATTTTTTGGGACAACGTGACAGGTGATGAGCCCGTCGCCGTCTTTATGACAACAACAAACTAACAAACCCATTTGTACGAGTCTTGGGGATCGAACTCGGGTATCGTGACTCAAATTCCGATTACCCAACCACTCGGCCATCGTGACTACTGGGTTATAATTTTTTTTTTAAATTTAGATTCAGTATTTGGGTATATAATTTAGTGTACACAAATAGTGGCACCACAACATACATGGCTCTGATCCCAAAGAAAGTGCCTTATGCATTTGTATTATGGAATCGACGAAGGTACCGCAAACACCTAAACCCGAGAAAAAAGTTTTGATCCGACCGGGAATCGAACCTCAGAGTTGGCGACACCGTGATAACCGGTGGGTACGCTACTCGTCCACGGAAGTCGTCAATTTTATTAAATACACATTGATATTTCGAAAACTATTCTAATAATTTGATCCATGTTTTGTTATAAGATAATATTTAAATGTTTAAGTTTATTCATATATGTATTTCGCTGAGAAAATTCTTTTACACAAAAAAAAAATTAATTATAATATTTATAAAAAAATCCTATGGACATTATTATTAACAACAAGCAATGCCTAACCATCTAGGTTTCAGTTTAAAAGGAATATTAATATATAACTATGTATATACCAACTACTTAAACTCATGACAGAAATATAATTATAGTATAAGCAATATTTATAATAATACGTATAAATATTGCTTATACTATAATTATATTTCTGTAGCAACTAGCTTTTACCCGGGGCGTCTTACGCGTTAGTCTTTAAATTACTGTCAAAGATATAATCGTTATCATCTGAAAGTAAAGAAATTGACATAAACAAATGTATACTTAATTGAAAATTTAGTTAAACGCTGCTATTTAGTAATCGTCTTAATTTTTATCACTTTAATGTAGTTGAATGTTAATTATCGGAGGGATATCTACTCGCTAATAATGTAGCTTTCTAATGGTGAGAGAATGACTAAAATTGCTTTATTGGTTTAGGCGTTATTATTAGTTAGGGTGTATAATGACGTATAAATATTACTCGTAACAGTGGATCGTTTGAAATTTTGGAGGGATGGATGAGAGTGACTTTAATATGCCAGAATTTATTATATGTATAAAATAGAGCGAAATCTAAAACATGATTATAATCCTTAATAGAGGATTACGCAATATGCCATATTTGGGCAGTGGTCTAGACGATCAAGTTCTTTCGACCCTATTTTCACCGAAGCTTACTTGTGATAACGTGACTGGTGGTGAGCCTTTCGCAGTCTTAATGTCCTAACGGTATAGAAATATACCGTTAGGACATTAAGGGATTATAACGGGATTCGGACCCATAGTATCGAAGGCAGGGACACTACCAACACGGCTATCGGGTCATTTTCATTCATGGTTTTTTAATTTATGTTTTAAGAGTCCAGATAACGGACATAGGCTACTTCTTGACCAAGGAATCCCGCGGGAATTGCTGGACACACGGGGCACGCACGGGAAAAGAACTGGGTGCGATATACGACAACACAAGAAAACTAACGCGTATTTTTTACAATTGTGATTTGTTTAACTGGTTAATTTCCACAGTAAAAAGGCGTAACCTTCGATAACGATGTCACACAGTGCTAATAAAGAACAGCATGACCATGTTAAGATAAATCTAAAATGATTATTGGTAGATAGAGCAGTAGGGAACCTAAAGAAATTAACTCACATATTACATCCAAACATTTACTAAGTTTACCTCGAATGAATGGTATTTAGAAATGTAATAAAATTTAACATTGAATACTAACATTCGCCGACAAAAGAATAGCCATGGATAATAGGTTAGCCATTGATAATTGTTTTGTACTTGTACTTCTTTGCTAAAACCAGCAGGAAACGGAATATAATGGGTAGTGGTGATACAGACACTATTCTACATATGCAATATAAATTTGTTTATATGTAAATTTGTTTATATATATGTAAGAAAATACCGACCAGTAAGTAACTCCTGTGACAACCCAGCAGTTTACTAAAATTTAGCCTAATATACGGCAAATAAATCTCAAATACATCACTGTATTATATTATTTACATTGTTTTGACATAAGTTGAACCTGTAATTACTTATTATAAGTATACATTATATTAATTGATAAGTATAGAGTATGAATGTATTTAGCGTGATGGCTGTAGGTCAGCTCTTCAGTCGGTTTTATGAATTCACAAGAGTTCAACAAGATTAAGACTTGATATTTTTGCATTCTTTAAATTTCTTATTCTTTAAATTATTCACATTGATATTCAGATGAATTAAAGACGTTAAAATTAACTAACGTGTAAAATTACTTTAAAATATATTTAAACTATCTGTGATATTAGATCTCTTTTATTGAAAAAATATTTTTAAAAATGGAATTTTTCACTCGCAAAGTCAAGCCGGTCGCTGAAATTGACACAAGTCAAACTAATGGCGCGAGTGATGCTTACAAACATAAGCGGTAAGTTTACAGAAAAGTAGTTTATTTCTTACTGATTTACTTCTTCTTTTTAGTATCAAAACATTAATTTTTGCTTATTGTTAATGTTCTAACCGTTTTTGTAACTACGTACGTAACGTGTGTAACTACGTTTAATGACTTATTCAAGCAAACAGATGATCTCATCGGTTGGTGTCTCTTTATGTTTTTTAATTAATTATAAAAAGCGGTATAGTTTACGTTAATTTTTATTTCTTCATAGCTATTTCGCGATTTCTCCAGGGTGGCGGAGACTATCTTTAGCCAAAGGCGGAAAGGCAAACCGGACTTTTGGTTAGAATTTGATAAGTTTTTGTAGTGATAATAAGGAAGTAATTGCCGTTTGGTTTCCGTAAACGATTTAATTGAAAATGTAATTTGCTTTGGCACTAGCGGGCAAGGCAACTGAAGGTTAAGGTATCGTAAAATATTAGTCAGTGTTAAAATAATGTCAATGTAATGTCTATATTTTAAAAGAACTTAAGAAATCTAAAACGAGTCTATTCTATTTCCTATATTTTTTAAGGAACACAGATAGATTTATCAAGCTTTGGAAATCATTAACCTTTCACCGTTCTTATGTTAAACTTTAACGCGATCTCTCTCCATACATTTCGTTGGTTTTGTTTTCGATGATCTCTTTCTATATATCTGCAGTTGTAATTGAAGGGCGGTTCACTCGTGCATCTCTTTGGGGCTTTGGCTTTCATCTGAACTTTATCTGATTTGGAGGATAGGTAGGTGAGCAGCACGAAACTTCTAGTATTGTTAACTTATTACTCATTTAACTTAACTTATTATATTAATGCTAAAACATTCATAAGTGTTTTGTAGCCCTACCGATCATACTTTTACCATTTAATTCAATAGGTGAAATAAAAATAGCTTTAAGAGTATAGTCGAAGAGAAGTCCGTGTTTAACTCGTGCACCGCGAATTTTGGTGAAAATTACTATGAGGAAAGGAGAACAATATATATATATATATATATATATATATATATATATATATATATATATATATATATATATATATATATATATATATATATATATATATATATATATATATATATATATATATATATATATATATATATATATATATATATATATATAGCTCTAGGTAGGTAACAATGAACGAATGGACGGATAATGAAAATTATATTATAACCGATTTGATCGGAATTTCAGTACAGAGACCCGAGTTCCATCCCCAGGTGGCAGGAACGTGCCAATGTTTTTTTTTTTTTTCAAAAACTTAAATACGATTTATATCGTGGCTTACTACTACGGCGACGAGCTCACCAATTGTCACGTTGGCCCATAAATGTGATCAGTGGAAGGTGGGTCGAAAGGGCTGTCTACCCCAGTATTGGGAATGGCGTAAAGATATTTTTTATACAATAACTGAATCTAAAAGTAGCCCTAAAAGTCAGAACATTTCCTTACTAGACGTATAGCTATTGCTTTGAAAATAAGTTTATTTGTATAGTTTACTTTTAGTTTAGTTCACACATAGCCACAGTAATCTAAATATTATTAATTGGATTTCGGTGCTCGTAACAATGTCCGTTTGTCTGTGCGGTCTGTATTTAATAATTTTCTAGTGTATTGGGCTATTTTCTAGGAATATCTAAACACATACAACAAACAATAAAATATAAAAAAGAACATTAGCAATGTCAAATAACAGTATAAATATTCCTAATAACCACTCCAACTAAGCTGCAATGCTTGGGTCTGGATTGTTTCACGACAATAGACGAAAAGGCGGGCCCGAACCTGCGACGTTATGTTTCGAAGTCCGCACCCTACATCATTAGGCTATTGATGCTTTGTACTAGTATCTTTTGTATTCTTTAAAATGTTCTCTAAATGTTATTAAACAATCTAGTCTAGAGATTAATTACTAAGTAAAGGTAGCGTAGTCCCAAAGGCAAAGCATACCCTGGAATTTTTTTAACCTATACTGTCCCACTGCTGGGCAAAGGTCTCCACATATGCTTCCAAACAACTCGATCTGTCGAGTTTTCTAAGCACTGGTCACAGAATGCGTCTAACTCGTCACGCCATCGTTTTTTCGGTCTTCCTCGGCATCGTTTTCCACATTCCGGAACCCACTGCGTCAAAATAGCCCATCTATCAGGGTGCATACGAGATATATGGCCGCTCCAATCCCACTTTAGTCTGGCAGCTTTAACACCCACATCAGCAATGCCTGTCATCGAACGTAGGGTTATGTTTTGGACTCTCTCCGTTCTCTTTATACATAGGATAATACAAACTTCGAGTTCACACTTTTGAAACTCGGTGCACTATAAAGACCTGAAAAAATTAAAATAAGAATAAAAAGAAAAACAAAAAAAAAATAGTGAGGGCAAACCAAAACATGTTTTTATTTGAAAACATCTCCGTTCCGATATTCAATTATGTAACATCGCAAATGATACCATGACATTTGCCATTAAAATTCATACGATAACATTATCAGATGGTGTTATGGGTTCGCAAAAAGTAAATAAATATTTTATACGTAATTTCATTTATCATTACATAAGCTCATTATATCATCACATGACTTTGTACTTAGAGTTGGGTAAATTTTCTTTTTTAGTTATTTATTTCCTTGTCGACACTTATTAATGGATAAAACAAATAATTTATCTACGTTATAATTCACTCAAATACGCAGTACTAAGTTTGACCGTTTTACATATTTATGGAATAAGATAAAGATCATCAGTCAAACAAATATTATCAACTACCTTGCATATTGAACAAATTTTCAGGAGTTTGTGTGGTCTAAGTCACGATAGCCGAGTGGTCGGGTGGTCGGATGTCGAGTCCAGAGATCCGAGTTCGATCCCCAGACAGCAAGCTCATACTAATAGGTTTTTTAAAAAAAAATATGTACGAATTATTTCGTTGGCTTTGACATTAAGACGACGACGGGCTCACCATCTGTCACCTTGTCTCAAAAATATCTTCGGTGGTAAGTGGGTCGAAGCGACTTAATTGTCTAGATCTCTGACTACCCCTGTATTGGTAAAGGCATGAAGATATTTTTTTTGTGTAAAAATTAAATGCCGAACTCCTAAGTACTTTATATTTAGCAATCTCGAACCGCAGAGCAGAGCCTATCATCCAGGCACCCAGTGATAATCAGTGATTCATTAAATTTCAAATACTACACCTATAAATGTTAATGTTACCGAAGTACCGTAGTGGCGACCGCGGTTACTTATCTAAAGTATGAATTCGGGTGTACTGAGTTCATTTCCGTATCATGTTTTTCAGTTGGTTAGGGGTCAAAAACCTCTTTTATTGTAGTGTTTTCATTCATATTTTTGATCAAGTAATATACATAATATTAAATGTATCTATGCTACAATTTAAATATTAATTCTTCCTTGTATGAATAGAGTTATATATATCATCATATGGCTATAACATAATTATACATAATGGCTATTTTAATTTCCCACTCGTCATCCAATCTCTTAGTAGGATTCCGTGTCTGTAATTCGATGGTGACAAGATATGTATAAATATACTTATATAGATTAAAAATAACTTCATACATATAACCGTCCATAGCCGTCCATATTTATATTGATAACAAAAAATTTGCCCCTAGCGGGATTTGAACCCGACCGAAACGGGGTTCGAATCCGCCAGTGTCGTCACATTTACATAGTGCATATGAATGTTTTTATTGGAGTCATGGTTGTTTTACGAGTTTACGATTTTAGCAAAAGACTTCAGCGTCGTTTGAGGCTTTATTTGATTAATTACGTGTGTAATTGTCAGGCAGCAATTATTATTATCCTCATTGTTAAAATTAAAGTAACCAAAAAGTAAATGTTATTTTAGAATAAATGAAGCGACGGTTGAACGAACAACGAAATGATCTAATAATATGGAACCCAAAAGTCTAACTAAAGTCAGAACATTTCTTTACTAAACATGCAGCTATCCATTTGAAAATCAGTTTGTTTATAAATATGTCACGATAGCCGAATAGTTGGGTGATCGGAATTCGAGACAAGAATCCCCAGTTCGATCCCCAAGGCTCGTTCCAATGGGTTTATTCCAAACTTATGTACGATTAATATCGTTGGCTTGGACATATAGATGGCAACGGGTTCACCACCTGTCACTTTGTCTCGAAAATATCTTCTAATAGAATATAGTAGAATATTATAAGTGATATGACGCAGCCAGTCAAGCCATTGATAGTATCACGGGATCCTGTAAAGCCCTGGTATAGGCTGATTATAGACATTTATGATCAGGTCACAGCTATTGTGCATCAATACGTAGACGCACATTTAGTTTAGTTAGAAAACACTTTTTCTACATTTTCTCATCGTTGTTTCTGATTCCATAGTACAAGTGCTTAAGCTGCTTACTTTGGGATCAGAGCAATTTATGTTATTTATTAAATGCTGTAACTTTCAAAAAAAAAAAACCTAAACCCTCTTCTTCAACGCCTACGAAACGAATCAAAATCAGTTTCGTAAAATCATATTTTAGATCTAAGCTTAGCCTTAGCCTGCGCTTAAATGCAGTTCAATTCATACGAAGCAAACTCTTTCAGCTAATTTTAATTAAGAATCACTCACTTTCATTTATGAATATACATTTTCAAAGACGCATTACTTTAATTACGACATTAAGCCGTTACTTAGAATGTTGCCAACTGATTTCAACTCTCCATTTTATAGTGTTGGGCCTCGTTGCAGGCTGCTTAAAAATCATAAGTAGGTTTTTTAAAACTTTTGCAATCCAAATTCATTCAAACTTGGATCGTCAGTCTCGTGTATACGGTGTAGTTATCCATGATAGTCAGCCTAGGATAGCTAAGTGTTTTGGGGATTCGATTCATATAACAGAAACTTATTTTTATATAATATTAATATTATATATACGTAGTTTTACTGATTTCTTTTTTTCCCTTTTGACAATAATAAAGAGGAGTTTAAATTAGCGACATTTTAGAAATATTTATTTATTAGGGAAATACCTAGAAATTTTATATAGCGATAAAATAAAAAGTCACGATAGATGAGTTGTTGGGTGGTCGGAATTTCGAGTCCTGAGACCCGAATTCAATCCCCAGGTGGCAGTACCAATGAGTTTTTCAAAAACTTATGTACGAATTTTATCGTTGGCTTGGACATAAAGGCGGCGACGGGCTCACCACCTGTCACGTTGTCCCGAAAATATGGAAGGAAGAATATTCATAAATGAAAGTGAGTGATTCTTACGGTGGAAGGTGGTTCAAAGGGACCTAATTGTCTAGACTTGACCTCTGTCTACCCCTGTATTGGGAATTGCGTGAAGATGTTTATTTATTTTTTTAATTAAGAATATGTAATAATTAATTACACTTAAAGTGTTAATTACGTTAAAAGAGCTAAACCTGTATGTATATAAATAAATATATACTCGGAAACAAACGACGAGGAAATATTTTGCGTTTAAAAGGGGGTTTTCTTTCCAAATTTACCTGATTGGTCATCCTTGTATTTATATAAATGTGAGTATAAAGTTAAAATTGCATCTTGTTCTTTTTTTTAAATAAAATCTATCTTTATATCTTCACGCAATTCACTATACAGGAGTAGACAGAGGTGTAGTCTATAAATTAAGTCCCTTCGACCCACCTTCCACCGAAGACATTTATTTTCGGGACAACGTGGCTAGTGGTGAGCCCGTTGCCGTCTTTATGTCCAAGCCAACGATATAATTAGTACATAATTTTTTGAAAAACCCATTGGTACGAGCCTGCCACTTGGGCATCAAACTCAAGTCTTTTGACTCGAAATTCCGACCACCCAACCACTTTGCTATTGTGACTTTTCATTTTCGTGAAGTTCATAATTAATCTAATCAATTCTCATTTAATAAAAAAGAAACAAAATCTTTGCAATTAATCAAAGGAAAAACGCTGGATTTCAAGAAAGATTGACTATGTTACTAAACTACTTAAAGATATTTAAAACGTAATTAGTACATAAGTTAGAGTTTGTCTGGAACTTTAAAAGTCGTTGAAAATTTGGAGTTTATAAATAAATCATGAATATAGTAGCCTCCGGTCTATATGTGAAGAGATTCATCAGTAGACGCTGCTTGTGTTTGGTTAAATTTCGATCTGAGATTTTTTTTTTAAATTGGGATTTCCTATTGGTAACCATTGCAACTGTTAAGCCTTTTTTCCTTGTAACGACACTGATGGAATCAACACAATTCATGTAGGTTGCAAATGGAGAAAAAGGAGGGAGGAACTAGTTCTTTAATAAATTTGATAGGTAATGCCTCGATTAATAGGTAGTAATTTGACGATAATGTTAATGTTTTATCTTTTACCACCAACTATAACTAGCCCTAACTATTACTATAACAATTCGGCTTTGGGAAAATAATAGTGTTATTGTTTATAGAATTTAAATATTAAAATACTGGTTTAAAGTTTACTGGTTTTTTTAAAGAAACATAATTTAAAGGAAACCATATGTTTATTGTTTATCTGAATAATTATTATTTTATCTCAACCGCCATGTGTACTGCATCCTTATCACTTCCACCACATGCCGGCACTGATTTTCACGATATGAGTACATCGACCCAACGCCATCTGTTATCCAACGGTTGAAACCGCAACCTGTGGTTCGTATCTGTAGTGTCACTGAAAAATTTTCCTATTTTCCCAGGAGCGAAACCGCGATGAGTCCAGCGCCCCCCGCGCTGCAAAACAAAAGTAGCGCACAATTCTCAGCCGGCAAGCAGTCGCTCTCAGCTAGTGGAACCAAGTGTACGCACGACGAAATGGAGCGCGATCGTATCGGACTTTGGGGCTCTGGGGACGATGTATCAACCAGCAAAATCTCCGGTCTCGACCGGCTGAAACATCCAGGTCTTAACAAGGTAAGTGAAAGCCCAACAAGTTGTCATAAATGAAGATTGATTCCCATACATTAGTCGTTTAGGTAAACGATGTACAAATGTCGATGCGGAAGGTGTACCCTTTAAGTGAAGAAGATTTAAATCAGCTGGTGTGTCTGGATCAAATATACGTCATACATTTGCATCCAATATTCGCTGTACTACTTCATGTTTGTTTTGAAAATAATTTTCAGCGCCAAAGTTCACGCGTTTCTACTCGTAATATGCAATGTCAACGCACTAGTGTGCATTTCCAGTTTCCTATATTTTTGAAGTCATGTAAACTTTCAACAAGGTTACGCTATAATATAGTAAACAAGTAACTTCCTTATTTGTAATATACCACATTACCAACATCTTAAATTATGATCACATATTAAAGCCTGTTGTTTTTAAATCGGAAGTACATTTCAATGCCAATAATTGTAATCATAAGGAGCAAATACTTTTCATGTTTCGATTTAATAGTACAAATAGAGCCATTAAAACTATTTATTATATCATGGTATGTTATGCGTCACGTGATCAGCCCATAATTAAATATTAATAAATCAATAGGATGCTATAGTTTTTAGGCCAGTAATATAATAAGTTTGAGTTAAGAGCTCAAATTACTCTATGACCAAAATCAATAGAAAGTCATATTCATGTGGGCGTGCTTATATGGAAGTACCTTTAAGTCGACATTCGTTTAAACTTAGGGCATCATAGGGCCCTCTTTAAGCCCTATTTAAATTTTTCATGACAATAGAAAAAAACGTCGGCTTCAAGGGTGTTCACAACCCTTTCAATGTAATAAGTCATTGTTGGTATTTTAGATCTCACTTTAGGAGGCATATTATAGTGAAATATAGAACTCTTGGTGTGAGGAAATATCTAGAAATCTATGTTACGCCCAATAATTTACCTTCTTCTTTATGAGTGTTGACAATTATATCATATGATTGTTATACATTATTATATATTACAATTCAAATATAACATATAGTTCAATTCAAAACTTTCTTTTAGTATAAACGTTTTTGTGAATATAACGGTACATTTTTTGATGTTAGCACTCTAAGCAACTAAATAAAAACACCATTTATATTACTTGCTTACAGATTAAACAAAATGTTTTTATCTGTGTAGATCTATTACCACGCACTTCACACTGCTACATAGTTTCAACGGCAATCATAGATTTAAGGTTCACATTGTCACCGACAAACGCTAAATCATGATTGCTATGAACTTTCACCTGAATTGCGTGATTGTTTGCATATTATTTTAAAACTGTTTGTGTATGTGTAATTGTCAGAATGCTATTACTCAAAATAACACTGTTTTCAAATTACACTACAAGTTATTGACCAATGATGGGGTGATCAGACACACTGTTTTACTTTGCGTTTTAACCCATTTTAACTTAACCTAAAGGCGTAAATCTGTATTAAGGAGAATTAACTTCAATCGATAATAAACACGCAGTTTAGTACGAATTACCTCGTTACTGCCCGCTGGCGATAATTTTGGTAGTGACGAGAAGCTTAGTTAGTAGTGACCACTGCCTTCGAAGCGAGATTGCTGGTTCGAATCTCGCTAAATGTTTACTTAAGTAATTCATATAACTGTTTTATCATTTTCTATGTTATTCCTTCCACTTTATCTCTGAACAGCTGAGTCTAAAATTTTGAAAACAAAAGGAACTATGGGTTTCCCTCTTAGAATTCATGTGAAGCGATATAATAAAATCTTTAATTAATTCAGAATGGTATGGATTTTTTATCTTGCCTTGGGGTCACATATTACTTATTAATAAATTATAAAAAGATTTCAATAGTAAAATTATACCACGAAAACCAATTAAATGTTATGCATAAATAGCGTAAAACTAATTCACAGTGAGTACGTACGTTCATTACGTTATTGTAATAGAAAATGGAGCACACATCTTTTCGAAATTTTATACTAGATTCTTGTTCTTAGTGACCTGAAAAACTCTTATAGTTAGTGCTGGCAAAGGTCTAATCTTTTATTAATAGTCATATACATATTTTACAGTTAGTATTTTTCATATTCATTTGATATAGTTTATGTTTACTTTACTTGAGGGGTACTCTTTTCTAAAACACAACCTCTTATATTAATTCTAAAATGCATATACTTATGTATGTTTACATGAAACTAATACTATATGATACTAATTCTCATAAGTAAGATATAATGAAAAATCTAAGATTAAGAGTATTGTTTATGTAGTTAAAGTTAAGCTAACAACCAAGTACATTTGTTTGCACCACTGTTAGAGGTCTCAGTGCTACAATATTCCTATTCATTTTACAATATAAATATACCTGGGTAATACCATCCCCTCTCATTCCGCGGGTATCGTATGAAGTGACTAAGGAAAACCCCTACCTAAACCTACTAAAGTAAGTGAGTAGTACTAAGCACTGATGCTACAGAAAAGGTAATCTTGAAACACCACCAAAATAGTATTTACTATTTTTGTCAACTTACCATTGTAAAGTAAATGATACATAGTTATGTTGTATTGAAGAAAAAAAATATGAATCTTAATTTTTTATCACTTACGTAAACACTTTTGACCCTGATTTATTGTGGATTATCAGCTTATCGATGTCTCTATCTTGTGTGCGTAATAAAAAAATCGCTTCGCAATATTGTCTAGCGCCATCGTTGTATTAAAAATACTTGTTCGAAAAAGTTCAATATTGTTATATCTATATATGCACAAGTCTCAAGTAGAGAGCTGAAAAGCATTAACTACAGTAATCTTTTCTTTCGATCCTACCTACCCATTTGCCACTACAGAACAAGGACCTTCATATCACCAAGGACCAATAAATTACAATCTTAAAGTATGTTTAATTAATGTTTTGCAGTTACGTGCAAATTTGTCATTGGGTCAGTACTTAAAAATTTAAGTCGATTTAACATTCAATTTTTTGTACCTAATCGTACAACCATAAACATATAATATATATATTTTTTATAACTTGATTCATATATTTTAAATTTGTTTCTTTAATTACACGTACCACAACTGGATATTATCAATTTATTTGGTTTCCCGCACTATCAAAAAACAGTAAAGAAGTAATAGAAAAATTTATCCATATTTATTTATTTAACTTAATAAACCTTATAAAATATATAAGTACAAAGGGCGGACATAATGCTTAAAGCATTCTCTGCCTGTCAACCAATATTATTCGTTGCAATTTTTTTCTTGACCCTGAGATAGTCCTAAATGGTTTCCTATTATATTTTGGGTCATTGTTACCAGGTTATTAGATCAACTAGTGCTGTTACGTCACCGGACTGTTAACGGTAACTAACAGCATGCCACTGTTAATGAGTTCAGTGACAGTAACGTATTACGTAAGTAGAGCGATCACGATAGAATTTCTCGCGGGCCTATACGCACGTAATGTAAGTATATATGAACTGGAAACAGAAAGTTTAATATAGATTTTTAAAAGGTTATAGATATATAACATAGAAAGGATATATAACATAGATTTTAAAAATACTTATTCATGACTATATTTATATTTATCGTGTTCTAAGTCACATTTTCCAATTATTAACTGCTGTACAAAATATGATAAATTCTCTCCTGATTCTTAAATTTATTAATTTATTACAATCGACGTCAGAGACGCTCGGGAAAAAGTGAGTTTGCTCATTCGCCTTGTAAAATTTATGGTGAGCGCCTACCTTCCATTGGTTATAACGGGTGATTGTGATCATGTACTTGTTGCTGTAAAATACTACTATTAAAATCTCTAAATGTCACGATGTAACGTGACACAGGCTTAGAGATATGGATTGTGATATTTCCACTTGATATCCAACATGATTTCATGTTTATTCACATGACGTACGATTTATGAAATTAAAATAAATTATTTATCTATGCTATTTACAACTGCTTTTGATAACTTGTTTACTTTATAGCCTGCAAAAGTCCTCAGAAGCATACATCGTAGTACAACCTGTACCGTAAGCAGGATATTCCAAAAAAAAAAAACTTGGCACGTGGATCAACGATCCAGTAGATCTCGCATCACAGACGTTTTATTTTAGTATAATATTTTCAGATGGTTAACCTGCCATGTGTTGGTAACCATTGCTGTTTTCAAGGTTTAACCCATAGTGGCATCTATCGTCACTCACGGGAAGATAAGACGTGGTCAATTCTTACGTCGATAGCACACGACAACAAACTTCTTGTAGATTGCTAACGGTAGCTGTATAAAAAATTCAAAAAGCTTTTAATGGTGCATTTTTATTACTTTTTCAAAAATGTGAGACATACTGTACTTTATGTTATTATGCTCTTACCTCCGTTACAGTACCGCGGAAGTAGTGGGTTCGAATCGCGTTCGTATATGGTGATTTTTTAAGTATCTCATTTGTATAATAGTTTTTAATGAGACAAATACTGCATAAACCGTTATCTTGTTATCAATAAACACCTGACCCTACTGACATAAATATCTGATAACTCATTGTGACAAATTCACTGCATTGCGGTTTTTATCGAGAGATACTTTAAAATATGATGTAGGCATATAATACAATACGAATTATTAAAATGCGTATATAGAAAATAAGCAGCAAGCAAAAACGAAAAGACGATTCGACAATCGATTGTGTGCCCTTATTCCAGTTCTCGCTTGAATATTTAATTAACAATATTCAATTGTTAACGACTGTAGTAAAGTAATAATTCATAACAAATATCTCATATTATGTAAATTATCCAAGACGCTATTAGTAGTTAAGACGCATTAGTTCCTCAAGTGTTGATCCGAATTCAAGATGCAGGGCGAAACAATCCTGTGTTAAAGCGATAACGCACCTGATTAGGATTAGTATTATTACATACATGTATTTAACTTAAAATTAAGTAACAAAATCAAAATCATTATTTTTCGACATTGGAACATACATTTCACGTGTTAAAATCTTTTAAATTTATCACCACTTCGTACGCCTGATGGAGAAGAAATCGCCGAAAGTAACTCAGTTACTATCTCCTCCCATCGTCTTCTTTTTTAATCATATTTTAATCCAAAAAGTCCCACAGACAATCGAGGCGTTTCTATAACTTAATTAAAGTAATAAGAAAGAACAATGTCAAGGGTTGCAGATCCGAGATAAACAGCCCTCTCAAACAAAGCCTGGATCACAAGTATGAACGCGCAGCAGCCGTCACCCTCCTCAACAATATTAATGTTTAGTTATATGGTTACTTGTATACGATATTTATGATGGTTCAATATTAACACTGCAAAGCGTTGCCATGATCACAATCGTTTTGTTGATGTTAAACTGATGGAGAGAGCTGTCGTTTCAGTAGCGTGCTATTCACTTGTCGCGACTGAAGTGATAAAAAGCTTATATACGGTTGATAATAATTAGTGTAGATTTTTAAACGAATATTTTTAAATATTGCTAAACTGTGTTATTGTATGTTTGCTTTAATTATTTTCTAAACGCAAATAAAATGCCTGTGACAAACGTAGCAAAAAACATACAAAATATATAATAAATAAGAAAGGAAAATACAGAATTGCTAATTCGTTATTCGCATTATTTACAGATCACGTTTTTCCTTAACCTCTTCAAGCAATCAACTTATAACTATTTTCGCGTGTTTTCCAAATTCAAGGAACGTGTTTTAAAACTTTCGGCTTAGACAATAAAGTGCATATTTTATGTAAATTTAGATCAAAATTAATAAAGATATTGCGACGTAACATAATGTGTTATAGTTTCAGCTCAGCTAGTTAAATTTGCATCGTGACTATTTAATTATCTTATGATAATTATAAGATAAATTGCTTCAGATGTTGATATTACAAAGTCACAAGATAATTAAATAGTCAAGATAGATCAGTGTTTGGGTGATCGGAATTCAAATCGAGAGATCCAAGTTCGATCCCCAGGTACCAATAGGTTTTTTTTTCAAAACTTGTATACTATTTTTTTCGTTGCTTGGCTTGGGCATAAACGGAGACAGGCTCACCACCTGTCATTTGTCTCAAAGAATGTATTCGGTGAAAGATGGGTCGAAAATACTTAATTGTTTAGACCTCTGTCTACCTCAGTATTGGGAATGCGTGAAATTGAAGAATAATTAAATTTCAGGTACACTAAATCGGGGTGACTGACGCTTGATTGCCTCTCTTTTAATTCGACACGCACTCATGCACAATCTAATCGCAAATTTGTAAATGCGTTTGTATTGAAAGGTTAAATGTTTGTGAAATTATTCATAAATTCTATATTTTCACTTTATAATAAGTATTGAGATGTTAAAACGTTTTAATCATAAAGCTCCACTATAAATTTCATAAATAATATTTTTTTAGCTTTGATGATAGTAAGTCCAAAATTAAACTTAATTGAACCATCTCATGTTAAGTTGGTACATTGTTTTTGAAGAGATCGTTTACTTTTGTTAAAATCTCTTCACGCATAGTAGTATAGACATTCTGGATTTAATAGCTTATTTTCAAATTTCCTTTATAAATATTAGTAACATCGGCACGCGGTAAATTCACCATTCATATAATTATGACTAATGTCGGATATTCCATTCCACAGTGCCAACTCAAATATAATAGTAGAGTTAAGAGAATATATACAGTTATAGTATATATAGTTAGACTGTATCCTTAGTTCAAGAATGTCACTGGCACTACGGTAAGGACCCTCCTGTCCTATTCTCAGAAATGAAAAATAGGAAGTTAACTTACGTGTTAATTTTTCTTATTTATCCCATTTCTTGCTGTTTTTCATTTTTCCGAATGCGCTGAATAGATGATTGTTAAAAATAATTGTAGAATTTTTCGAATATCTGTGGTAATTTTCAAGCGAATAAACCACCCGGCATTATTAATTACTGTCGCGACTCCTCTTAGAAATCTGACAACCCAATTAATCCGATATTAATTATCCGCTTAGTCCTTCGAATTATGGTTAGAATCTAAAACAAAAATTGAAACACACATTTTAGGCAACTGAAGCTTTGTGTTCTTACATCAAAATTTCGATACCCTCCTCCTCTGTGTGTAACCTTATTTTTAATGCGATTATCCTGTACATGTATTTTGATTATGTCTTAAATGCAGAAAAATGAAATAAGTGCCATAGTAGGATTCTCATATATCTTAATAAGTAGATGTTGATAACGTATTGACGTTTGCTTTCTGCCTGTTAGCTATTATGTGCTTTAATTGGCTAACTTATGTGCTAATGATAATCAAAATCGTTGTGGCGTTTTGCGGCAAAATAACAATCAAGTATTAATCGAAACAAATACAAACGCGTTGACTAACTGGTGACAACAACTGCGTATAAATACAAGAACGACTGATGTAAGCGATCGATAATCCGATTACGTTGGTAAAGACTACGTCGGACCTTTTGCAACGTAGTTGGGAAGACTTATACTGCTACCTGTACTACGATTCTGTAAAGAAATGGAGCATTTGGTTGACACCGATAAAATTGATCATAAGCGCAATCTATTTTATACGTACATAACGGCCTATAAGCACTGCAGAGTCCACTGCAGGTCATTGGTTTCTCCCATTAAGAGGATTTATCATTCAGCTGCAGAGCGTGCCAACGAAAAAGACACAAACATACATACCTTTCTTGGAAAAATTATTTTTATGGAAAAATTAATTATTCTTCACCTGTGCAGATACATTTTTCTTTAATCTTGGTCACGTTAGCCGAGTGGTTGGGTGATCGGAATTCAATCAAGAGACTCGAGTTCGATCCCTAGGCAGTAGGTCAGCATCATACCAATGAGTTTTTTTCACAAACTTCAAATACCTACCGAAAGGACCTAGTTGTTTAGACCTCTGTCTCCCGCTGTATTGGAAATAGCGTGAAGATATTTTTTTATTTATTTATTTAACCTTTGTAGGGATAACTGAAAGGAACTGTCATCGTTGTCGCTTTTGATTACCATACTTCAGATATATTGATTCGCTTCTCTTAAGGTGCTAAATCTGGTTAATATAACTAATGTCACGATGAACGTGTAGTATGTCGCGTCATGCTCTGACTCTCGTTTTGAAACGCAAGTCATTTTGTAACTTACCTGCTGATCACGGAACGCTATGCATTACGTCAGTCAGTCGAGATTTATATTAAAATATTAGATATGAGCGTAATATTTTTTAAAAGCAATTTTAATATCTTAAACACTTCGTTAAATCGCTTATATCAAATTAAAATCAAATTGCCAATTGTCAATGAAACGTATTAAATCTACTTCTTTATTTTCTTTATTTATTTAATCTTTATAGCGATTCCTTATACATAGGCCACAAAAGACTTAATGTCTATAAGCACTAACTTCCTCTAATATTCTAAATAAAAAGAAATACTCTATACTATTTATCTACAATTCATAGCGGAATGAAACAGATGAATTGTAATTATTATATATCAAAATGGAACAAATATATTCGTCAAGCCCTTTAGAGGAGTAACATCACTTAATTTTTTAAACATTTAGAAAACAAGAATAGGTTACTTTGAGCCTTCACACATATTCGCCACAGATCGTTTATAATCCGGTGGTTCAGTACCACCACGATAAAATAACGATAACACTAGTACGGGCCGTTCTTTCGCAGCTCGCAGGTTTATTCCCTTGTCCCTTTTGATTAAGCCGTTCATTAGGACCATTGACAGAAACATGACTCCAATGGTAGCACCTCTTATTTAAATATACATAGATCTACCATCAAATACAGGTTATTTGATGGTAGATCTATGTATATTTATCTTTTATGTCATAACGGTAACAAAAACAGTCAGAAAGCGAGAATTTATAATCAATATTCCTCATGACCTCTTAAGTGAGACTTATTTTCCAAATTTCCTAACATTTTTCAACAGACCTACTTTTGGCCCTACTCGAGCGAATTCACAGGTCGCTGATAATTAATATTATTGTTAAAATCGTTGTAATAATGCTTCTTTACGTATTTGTAATAACATAAAATTGTTGAGAGATATCAAGAAGAGGATTTTACACCGTAAATTGTGCTGCTTACAATTGAGTAAAATACCAAAAGCTTATATTAAAGCTTTACAATTACTTTCTTTTGTTTTATAACGCCTTTTATCTGTAAATTTTTTTGTTATATTTTTATTCTTCATCCCTCATGGAGTATCCAGAGGGAACAGATCATCAAAAGTGTTCTTAAAAAATGTAATGGAAAATATATGATTATTTTGATTCTACGTAAGTTGTAATTGTATAGAGGTACAACTGAACGCAATTTAAACATTAAAGCTATTGCTGTTATTTAAACGTAATATATATATATATATATATATATATATATATATATATATATATATATATATATATATATATATATATATATATATTTATTAATTAAAGAACATTATGAAATCTATATTTGAAATTTTACTAGGTAATAAGATGTGAAAAAAAAACAATAGAAAGTAATAAAAATAAGTAAAAGTAAATAACTGCACAATCCCGAACCGAACAGAGAACTGTAGTGTAATCTCCTTCGACGTGTCCTGAATAATATTATAATGATTTTATGGGAGCCAGACTTGTGTGGATCAATATTTACTGGTCCGTAGCGAGTCGTTATACTTAGTTAAAGCGAGATAGGATTAGATATCTGACCTGACAAATTAATACACTACTAATGTAATCTGTGTACACTAAGCTTTAATATAATTTTGTTATTAGTGGACATTTAAAGTATAATTATGTAATTAGACACCTTTATTAAGCAGCTATCGATAGATAATCAGTCCAGGCTAAATGAAGAAGAATTAATCAAAATGTTATCTAACCATATCCGAGTACTTTCGCCTTATTACATAAATGAGAAATTCAAAAAGTCAACTGTTATGGGTGGGGAAGTTTTAGGTAAACTATATTACAATTTTTCATTACAGTTTTCTGAACGAAGTTTTTATGTGCAATTTTAAAATTAACGATACTTAAGTCGTAATACTCGAAGGGCTATTTGTCTTTTTTTTGAGAGAAATTGCGTAATTAACAGTGTATTTAGGAAAATGGATCACGATTGGTGGCAGCTGACGCCTCGACGGGAGTTGATTTCCTTGCCGTATTGTTTGGCAGCGCTTGATTCAAGGGTTAGCATAATAAATTTTCCTTTACAGTTTGTTTTGTGATGTGTATTTACTGGCGACATTTACTTGAAAATGATTTTTAAATTGCTTATGGACGCCATTAAAAATAAGCTACATAATTTCACATTATTATTGTCACTATAATTTTCTCACCAACCAATTAAGTGTTAAGATACTTGGTATAAGCTAAATATAAAATCTCCAAGTCTTATTTACTCAAGTGCTCGCTTAAATAAATCTGCGTTATTAAACAGGCTGGGCACGTTGTTTTTGTCATCGCAACATAAAATTTTAGCTCGCAAAATAGCAATGCCTTTTCCGAGTCCCCTCATTTGCGGAGTGTTATTACGTAATGGAAACGTGGACTCCTGGAAATTATATTTTTTATAGTTTAGTTATATTGCATAGTTTTATTGCATAAAGGCAGAGTATTTATTGCCTTTTATATATATAGTATACTACTACCCCTGTATTGGGAATTGCGTGATTACTTAGTATATATTACATATTTTACTATCCCACTTTATTGCATGGGAATATACAAATAATTTTGCAAGTTTCTTGCAGACTTGTTTCGCATTACAGTTCACGTTGAAGTATTTCTGGTGATCGTTTGCGAAATTCTTAAACATTCCTTCCCTTTATTTTCATAAAATTTGCTTTAATGCTCTTCAAAAGAGAGTCTCCGCTTCCTCGACCAGTACAATTTCTTCATAAATAATGAAGAAATTATACAGGTCCATCAAAAAAAGTATTTAGTGAGGTCGAACTACAACTACTAAGCGTTGCGACGAGCGAGTTAATTATGCAAAGTTCAAAATATGTGATGTGATCTTTATTCAATAACAATAGAAGTTTAAATAATGTGCAAAAAATATCCGTCATAGTTGAAATTAAAAAAATAATGATATCAAGTTGATAATTTAAAAAATCGTTGATTTTCAAACGCCTGAACAGATCTGCGTAAGTTATGTTAAGATCTATCTTGACCGAAAAATCGCATCACAATTGTTCCTTTCGTATGGGAGATACGTTGCTACAGGCATACACCTACATGCAGTTATATTTAATTTATAACAACACTCTTTTCGCAATGCAGGTAAAAAAAACAAAGAAAAGGAAATTATTAAAACAGACCTATCGTTTATCTACTAATAATATCTATTGTATTGTGCATGTGTATTGCAATCTATCTTTCTACAAAAATATTTTTTCTTCTTCAGGGCTTGGCATTTACTATTGAAGAGCGTCAGGCGTTGGGTATCCATGGCTTATTACCGCCGAGAGTCAAGAGCCAGGAGGAGCAAGTACAATTGTGCAAGATCTCCATCGAGAGATATGAAGACCCGCTGAACAAATATATCTACCTAATGGGACTACTTGTAAGTGAATTTACCCTTTTTACAATACAATAGAATACTATAAAGTACATGGAATATGTTTTGAGAAAAGGTTCAACACCTCGTCAAGCGAGTCACTATCGGAAAATTATCTTCAGTTGACTCGTATTTCATACACTCAACTGAAGATAGCAAGAAGGCAAGAAAGAACAATGCTTTAATTCTTTATAGATTTTTTTAAGGTGTGAAATGTAAAACACTTTCTTAATACATAATTGTCGAGAGAGCATATAAGAGACTAACAAAAATTTTTTCTTAGTGGATTAGCTACTACATATAGTAAACCACTAGTAGTAGTTTTGACGACCTCCGTGGACGAGTGGCGCAAACACTGGTTTTCAAGGTGTCGCCATCTCGAGGTTCCGGGTTCGATTCCCGGTCGGGTCAATGTAGAAAAACCACTCTTTCTACATTTTCTCGGGTCTGGGTGTTTGTGGTGCCTTCGTTGTTTCCGATTTCCATACCTCAAGTGCTTTAGCATCTTACTTTGGGATCGGAGCAATGTATGTGATGTTGTCCCTATCTATATATGTATTTATTATTATTATATAAGAATCTACTAGCTAAATTTATATATCCTGATATTTCGTGAAGGGGTTAACCATTGAGCGGTATTTCGATTTTATAATAAAAATAGCTAATGTATATAGTAGCTAATGTAAAAATGACTTACAAGTTAACAAAAAATATCAGAAATCATGCGGAAGATACATATAGATTTACTATAACAAAACATAAGAATAGAAATTTAACATTAAAGCATAACATCTGACACTTCAATGTTAAATTTTTTATAGCATTGAACTAATTCTATCAATACTGCATACATATGTAATTTGTAACAATGAATAACGTATCGCCGTGTACATTCACTTGCATCCTGTCTTTCTTAGCATAGGAAGGTTATAGCCTTAGCCAATGCTATTAGTATGAGTGTATAAGTGCAAATTAAGACAATGCAACGTTAGGTATGTTCATAGGATTATTTTAACTATGGTTTTAGCTAAATTTGTCAAACTATCTAGCTAAATTGAGTATTATACTCGTACCAAGCAAAACTTTACCTTAAATTCATATACCATGAATCGCCAAGTTTTATACTTCTTTTTTGCAAAAAGCCTAATGAAAATGTATCATTGTAAAATAAAACGTTTTTTAAAACTAAATAAAACAACCTGTCAGGCAGATCATCTTTTTGCTTTTCCAACCTTTGACTTTACTACACGCCGGGTTTCTTACGATGTTTACTTTTATCGCAATTTTGTTGGAATTTCAGTACTTGAAATTGCTAGTTACATATTTATTGTTGTTGTCTCGGAGAATCTAGTATCTGCGCTCGTTATCAGGCGGTTAGGCTCTAACAGATTACCGGTAGAGCTAAAAATGATTAAAATAATAATTATTTTTAAGCAAGAATTAAAGCGGATCCTTTTGGAAAAATGTTGCTATACGGTTGATGACTTTTGACGTGTTTAAACTAATGATCAATGTTTTTCTTTTTAGTCAGTCTCTTAGTTACTTGTTAATTATTTTGTGTATGTAAATTTCGAAGTTAAATTGGATATTTTCGATGTATATCAAACACAATGTGATATTGTTACTGAATAAATAAAAATGAAAAAAAAATCAAACCTGTGTCACACGCATCTGAAACGTGTAACTTTCGAATCTTTTCTTTGTGGGGAAAAATTAAAAATACAAATAACAAATTTTCCTGTTTGTCCTAGGATCGCAACGAGCACCTATTCTATCAATTCTTGAGCGAGAATGTTGCGGATCTGATGCCCATCGTGTACACGCCAACCGTAGGGCTGGCCTGCCAGAAGTACGGCCTCATCTACCGCCGCCCTCGCGGTCTCTTTATCACAATCCACGACAAGGGACACGTATACGATATATTGAAGAACTGGTGAGTTACATTTTATATATTACGAAATGATAGGTAATCCTTTTCGAATACACTAATATGCACACCGCTCGCATCTTCTGGATGTCTTAATACCAACCGCAAAGAGAAAGCCTTGAAAATGCATTTGGCTACCGACTGATGGCCGGTGTAATCATCTTGAAAAATAGCAGACCTAAATTTAGCAGACCGGAGATGTCACGTCTAATGTGCAACGTGTCTGGTACTGCAAACGCCATCCCTCATACCAAGCGTGTCTATTAAGGCACGATAAAATGCACGAATATACGAAAGTGCTGGTCATTATCGTCATCTTAACTGCCTGTTAATGTACAATGCTCAACATAAGCCTCTGACGTAAGGAGGTTTTGCCATAATCGCCACGCTTCGCTAGTGGAATAGCGATCGCAATACCGGATACCTCGCACCTTGGACCCATCCCTACTCCTCCATCCATCACTTATTTTTTTCAAAATTATTCCACCATCGGTCGGTAGCCACTAGCCATTTATTTTTAAAGCTTTTAATTGTGTCTTACGACACACCCGGCGAAAAAGAAAGTTAATATACCTAAGACGATACGACACGGAAATCTAGATTTAATACAGTTTATTATCATTTGTTTTGTATGATGTTATCAACTGGGTTGGATTGTGTTAAATAGTTAATAATAGGCCTGATTCGATGATAAGGATAAAATTTTAAATGAGTCAAGACTGTATATTGTACATGTATATGGTTTTGTATTTGAACATTATAATATAAATGGTTTATGTTATTGGAATTTCGATTTGCAAGACCCTGGATTTTATTACACAAATGCAAATTATAACAATAATTTAAAATTTGTCACGTTACGAGATATTTCCGTAAATTGCTTGTCACGCCGAGACTTAAATAGTCTAGTTAATGGAGAAGAATGAAAAATATGTTATATGCTTGTAAGAAATGAATTGCCGAACGCCGAGATTGTAAAAAAATTGCGCCTTAGACTTAATTTGACCTTAGTTTCATATCAAAGTCATATGCCTGGGGTGAACTGCAGGTTCCGAGGCGATCTAGTTCGTTACAACAGTGTGTAGTAGGTTGCAATTAGAACCACATAAATTATATCATTATTATATTTCAATAAGACATTGATCACGTCTTGCGCTCATTTAGCAGCGATGGCAATTAATATATTTCACTTTAAAAAACTCAGATCAGAATTCTAGTAGATCCTCAGGAGGTAGGCCTATACCAATGAAATTTTTCAAAATTTTCTCTCTCTCTCCCAGGTCTTATTATCTTCTTTTATCTTGACGATACATATTCTTTTATCTTCATGCTATACTAAAAATACAGGGGTGTTTGCAATGGCGTGAAAATAAAAGAAAATGGAACATAATAACTGTTTCCATTTTTATTTTCCAAAATTTGGGATAGCTTTGTTTGTTACAATCTTCATTTTATGTAACATAAAAGATTAGATCATTTAAATAGTATATCCATATATATTGTTTATACATCGGCGTGAAGCAGACATTTTCGTGCTTCAGTACTTCACGCTTTAGGTAACCGGTGGCGAACAATAGGGCATTCCCTCTTCCTAACCTATAAATATCTGCAACGAATTTACAGTTGTTTTATTGTTGTGGGTATACATGGGAGTACCTTTAAATGAGCCGATTGCCTGTTTGTCACGTTTACCCATAAAAAACTAATTTCTTATTAAAACTCTTGTGTTTGTAGTATAATTGTGTAAAACGCCCTCTAGAATTCAAGGTGTCATTTCATTTTACTAACTCTATTTAGGTTTTTATTTAACTCGCAATGTTGGTTAATTTCGGTCAAATATTGAAAAATAAAGATCCGATGCAAGGGTCGAAATTAGATGTTTTGATCCATATCCAATAAAAATGCACTTAAACATTTTATATCCAGCTCGAAACGAAAGCTTAAAAAAGCTTGTTCTTAAAATATTTTTATACATCATCTTATAATCTTATAACATCAGTCATGAATGGTCTGATACCTTCTAGGTACCAGACCATCAAGGGTCATCAATAGATAGGTTAGCTATCTACGTAGTTGATAGTGACCCTTTTTTGAAGGTTAGACTTGGTCGTTTGAATCTCGCCTGAGGCAAACATTTGCTAAGAATCAAAATATAATTGAGCTATGTCAATTCATATGTAATATATAAGATTACTTGTCCATTTTAGTGTATAGTATTGTTTATAAATCTTATCAACATCCTGTTACTAAGATATTTTATCTAAGTTTGGGACTGAATGACGTGTATGATTGTTCAATATGTTATTATAATGGTATTATAGAACTAGAAAAAATCGCCGAAATCAACGCTAAACATCCCAACTACGATATACATTTGGCTCGAAGGCCAAAACGAGAACCCGTGAACGTGCACTGAGAATATAAACCCGAACATTCGTCTCAGATTCCTTATGTCTTCTTTGATCGACGTGAAACATTAAAGTCGAATTTCGAATTGCGATAGTTATTTTCTAACTCTATGTACTATGACAAGGTTTTTTTGTGCCCGATATATTAAAATTACTAAAAGTGGACCCGAAGAAAGATTGAAAGCGTTACCAATAACCCGCAATCGTACTGTTGTGTGTATAAGAAGAAAAACTATGCGTCACCCGTCCGTTTGCCGCCACAGATTATCTGATAGATTGTGTTTACTTTGACAATGAATATTGTGAATGGTACTTCCGAAGTTCGCATGTGCCGACAACTGTTAACCGAAGAACAACTTTGTTGCACTACCTAATATTTGCACAGGAGCAAGAGTGTACATTTATTTTAAGACGAAATATCGAGCAACATTTTCTCCACTTACCTATGCATACAAAATTATCTTAGTTTTGACTGGGTAGTACCTCCTTCTGCCAACTAAATTCACTTACTTGACTACTATACCACTACTACTATAGATAGGTGTTATCAAGATATGCTGTCGTTAGCGTCCTAAAAGTTACATGTCACCGTTTTCTAGAAGCAAGACTCCCGCTAATTGTGACGCGGTTGACTCTAACGTGACTTTGCTATATGACTTCCTAATCGAATAGTTTTTGCCCGGCATCTAGTCATGAGATCGCGTCATTACTATTAGCGATACTGATGGTACACTCAAGGCTAACGCACACCGAATTCCGTTTGATTACTGCGCCAAAGTAAAGCAGTCACGAGACAATTTAATACCTGGTCAAGGAAAAATTAATGATGTGGAAATATTTGTTATTATTAGTCTCAATCGATTTGTTTGTTTTCTATTTAGTTTTCATATTCCTATCACATGTACCTATAGTATATATTAATTATAAACTGTTATACCGAAGCATCGCCAAGGTCGTGGTTTCGATTTTACACCGTCGTTTGAATTTTTAAATCGATTTCAGGTTTTTATGAGGAATGTCATGGAAGTGTACCATTATCTTTCATATTACACAGATGGTTATAGTTATGTAAAAATAGAATAATTAAGTGTGATATTATAATACTAAAATAGTGTACAGTTTAAGCTTATCATCATTTTTGTGACACTGGTAAAATATGACCGCTCCTCACACCTGCATCGCTCAGGTGTTAGTTTCTGTAGATAACTCACGCGCCGGCAGTTATACATACTCCAATACCAAAACAATGTGTTTTCCGCTTCAGGCCCGAGACAGACGTGCGTGCCATAGTTGTAACTGATGGGGAGCGTATCCTGGGGCTGGGAGACCTGGGGGCGTGCGGCATGGGCATACCCGTGGGCAAGCTGGCGCTGTACACCGCACTTGCCGGCATCAAGCCGCATCAGTGCCTGCCCATCACGCTTGGTGAGTGGGCCACTATACTACGGCGACGATGACGACGGATTAACTTAAAGAATCCATGCTTGAAAATTTAACATTGGTTTTATAACTTTATTAATCGAAGCACTTCAACTTACTGATACCACACAGAACATTTTTATCAGTATAAGGTTATTACGCAGGCTATAATGAAATTACATGTTAGTTATTAATGGCACTACGTGGGCGGAATTGAAAAATAATCCGTATGAGGAAATGAATAAAATAAAATGGGATATGAACTTTACTCTGATTCAAGGTTCACCTCGCGGTAAACATATATTATAAACGCTGAATCATGCGTTCGTTAAAATGAATGAACATACCGACAATGTATTGAACTTGTTATTTTTAAATTATGTCTAGTAGCCATTATAACTGATTTTCAGTACAGATCTGAAACATAAACCTCGTGATGGACATTTAAAACAACTTATTGATCAAATTATCCAAAACCATAAATAATCCTCGGACTTAAATGTGAAATTAACAAGTGAAATTTTTAAATCTGAATCCAACATGCGTTGTTCTTCTAAAATTGTAATAAATTTGTATGCAATCGTTTTGCAGATTTGCACATATTTTATTTCGTTATGCTATTAAAATGATTAAAAAAAACAAGACGCGAGCAGAATACTACACCATACAAGGCAACACACATGTTTCTTAATGTTCTCCATGGACGAGAGGCGTACACACCGGTTTTCATGGTGTGGCCTGTTCTGAGATTCGGGTTCGATTCCTGGACGAGTCAATGTAGAAACACACTTTCACGTTATCTCAGGTTTGGGTGTTTGTGAGACCTTCGTTGTTATTAATACCTTAACACAACTTTAATTACTTACTTTGGTATCAGAGTAACTTAAATGATGTTGTCCGTATCTATATTTGTATTCTCCTTTTTTTTAAATAATAAGTAGTTTCCAGCGATTTTTTGACAGTGTGCTGTGAAATAGGGGTTCAGTAGGTGGGCGCGGACGTGACAAGGAGTAGGACTTAATTGTCTAGACATCTCTTTCTCTTCCTAGGCTAGTATATTCTTTTATCTTCACGCATTTCTCAATACAGGAGGTGTTAGGAAATGTGTGAAGATAAAGGAAAATGAAATATATGTCTAAAAAAAAAATTAAAGCTTCTATC
The DNA here is from genome assembly GCA_029286605.1 of Sericinus montela. Taxonomy (NCBI): domain Eukaryota; kingdom Metazoa; phylum Arthropoda; class Insecta; order Lepidoptera; family Papilionidae; genus Sericinus; species Sericinus montela. The sequence continues at coordinate 5,122,876 of JAGSMR010000015.1, read as the reverse complement.
TACCCCTGTATTGTGAACGGCGCGAGGATATATTGTATCAAGGCGTGCGCGCGGCGTTGCAGACGTGGGCACGAACAACCCGAGCCTGCTGGAGGACCCGCTGTACATCGGGCTGCGGCAGCGGCGGGTGCGCGGCGCGCAGTACGACGAGCTGGTGGAGGAGTTCATGCGCGCCGTCGTGCGCCGCTTCGGCCAGAACTGTCTGGTGCAGTTCGAGGACTTCGGCAACGCGAACGCGTTCCGCCTGCTCGAGAAGTACCGCGGCCGGTGAGTGGCGCGTTTGGTGGTGAGTTTATTTAACACCGAACAGGTAACTCACCATCTCAGTCACATCATCAAAGTCACGATAGCCGAGTGTCTGGGTGGTCGGAATTTCGAGTCGAGTAACCCGAGTTCGATCCTCAGGTGGCAAGCTCGTACCAATGGGTTTTTAACAACTTATGTACGAATTTCATCATTGGCTTGGACATAAAGGCGGCGACGGGCTCACCACCTGTCACGTTGTCCCGAAAATATCTTCGGTGGAAGATGGATCAAAGGGACTTAATTGTCTAGACTAAACCTCTGTCTACCCCTGTATTGGGAATTGCGTGAAGATATTTTTTTAACTCACCATCTGATGGCAGGAGATTACCGCAAGCTATGGATATGTTCGAGTTCAAACGATTATTGGTTGTCTATGCATCAGGCACGTCACTTAATCATTAGCCTGTGTTTTAGTTATGTGTGAACAATCACTGTGTTACTATGCTTATTTAGATTTTATATTTAAAACAAATTTGTCTATATATATCTTTATGCTATCGCCAATATTGAGGTAGACAGAGGTCTAGACAATGAAGTCCTTTCGCGAACTACCTTCCACCGAAGACATTTTAGGGGACAATGTGAAGAGCGGTGAGCCTGTAGCCATCCTTATCTCCAAGGCATATATCGTATAAATTGTACATAAGTTTTGAGAGGACCCATTGGTACGAGCCTGCCACCTGGGGATCGACCTCGAGTCTCTTGAATTAAATTCCGGTCACCCAACCACTCAGCTACCACTCGGAGACCATCAAAATTAATTTGTGTATTAAATTTTGTGATTCTGCTTTGAAAAATTTAGCTACCGTATGTCTTGTATTGTTCTTTAACATTTCATCTGTATTATTCTCGTCTTTTATCGGATTCTGGTTTGAAAATCTACTTAATTACTTGTAATAATATAATTTTTAAATCCTATATTCGTTGAATAAAATTTTCCACCTAGTAACAAGAGGCTTAGAATGGCTTTCATACTAAAAATTCACAAACGCAAATATACTGTATATATGTATACATTAATATATTATAATTGACGCGGAACACCACGCGTGTGAGAGTAAGTTCCTAAATACATGTACATAAAAGCGTTTGCGTCGCGTGGCAGGTACTGCACGTTCAACGACGACATCCAGGGCACGGCCGCGGTGGCGGTGGCCGGCCTGCTCGCCAGCCTGCGTCTCACCGGCAAGAGACTCTCCGAGAACGTCTTCGTTTTCCAGGGCGCGGGGGAGGTAAGATGGATATGTCTCCCAGCCGCTGAATTTCACCATCGTACCTTACCGCATACTGAAAAATTCCATCAACACCATCTTGATGCTTGGCATTCCACCACATTGCGTTTTTCGCGGAATTTTCTGCCACGCACTTGCACTTTATGGAATGTGCTGCCGTCAGCGGTTTTTCCGGACCGATACGACTTAGGGACCTTCAAGAAAAGAGCCTATACCTTTCTCTAAGGCCGGCAACGCATCTGCTATGCCTCTGGTATTGCGGGTGTTCATGGGCGGCGGTAATCACTTACCACACGTGAGCCACCTGCTCATTTGCCAGCCTTCCCTATAGAAAAAATATTCACACATGTATCAACACGCGTATTTCCAGTACTGGAGTAGACAGACAATTAAGTCTTGTAAACCCATTTCTCACGATAAGAATTCAGGGTAGTAATACTGTTTGTGGTTTTAGCTACTTTTGGAGGTTGGCTGGTTTAATTTAGCGACAGTTGCCTTTGAATCTATTCGTAAGCAATGTATTAATTTATTAATTAGGTAGACAAATAGAGATGTACTAAGCAATGTAAACATTATGTCAAAATGATAATGATAAGGTCTTAAACGGATAAACGGTAAAAGAACTCGAAATAAGATTGTCGATATATTTTGACAGTATCATTCGGAATTTTGTAAATATTAAAGTAAGTCCAAGAGACCCGAGTTCGATACCCAGGTGGCGAGCTCGTACCAATGGATTTTTAAAAAAAAACTTATGTACGTTTTATATCGCTGGCTCGGATATAAAGACGGCGGCGGGCTCACCAACTGTCACGTGCCAATAACGACTAGTGCAAGGTGGATCGTAATGACTTAATTGTCTAGACCTCTGTCTACCCTGGAATTGCGTGAATATATACAATGATTGTGTGTTCGGTTTGTTCCAGGCGTCGCTGGGTATAGCGGAGTTGTGCGTGATGGCGATGAAGGCGGAAGGCGCCACCGAGGCGGACGCCCGCGGAGAGTCTACATGGTTGACTCTAAGGTATTACTACGTTTCGCTTCCTCTGCACAGCTGTACTGAATATGGACGACCTCCGTGAACGAGTGGAGTGCAGACCAGTTTTCGTGGTGTCGCCAGCTCATCTGAGCTGTCGGGTTCGATTCTTGGTCGGTTAAAACTTACCCGTCGGCTAGAAAATACTTTTTGTATATATTTGTGCAAACTAACCGATCATGAATTTCAGAAAGGACTTACACATCTTTAAATTCGTCTATATTTTGGAAGTGACAAAGTATATTTGGAAAGGAACTTACGCGGTCGGGTTCTTTTATCAAATTGTAATTGAAACTTGTGTGGAATAAACGTAATAATTACTATATTTTTAGGATTTTAACTAATGTAAAAGTTCACTGCAGGGTACATCTCTCTCTCTCTCATCCGCAAGGAGTAGTTAGCTATAATTGCTACGTATGGCGAGGAAAACATCTATCGCTGCTGAAAACTCTTTTGACGACGCTCAAATATTTATTATGCCCAAGCAAACGGTATAAATCGTACATAAGTTTTTAAAAAACTTATTGGTAGAAGTTTATTTCCGAGGAGTTTATTTAGTAGTAGTATATTAGTATTTAGAGGGTTGGAACTCGGGGTCTCTTTTCGATTCCGATCTCCCGACCATTCAGCTATCCTGACTATAAGAGTTAAATTAAAAAACAAAGTGACTCGGCAGGGGCTGATCGTGCGCGACCGTCCGGAGGGCGGGCTCAACGAGCACAAGGAGAAGTTCGCGAAGGACTGTCCGCCGCTGCGCACGCTGGAGGAAGTGGTGGACGTCGCCAAGCCCTCCGTGCTCATCGGTACGCACACACACTCTGTTCACTTTTAAACTATATTCAATTGTGAAATACAATTTGACAAAACAATTTGAAATTAGTTAAATATAACATATGAATATTTTTGAACGAGTACATTTCTAGACATGTATTAAGATATGTTTGAAGATAGAAGCACTTTGATTTGCCCGGGAATGCATAGGTTCCGTTTTAAATTGTAAATATGATTATTCTCATGGCTTTACCGATGACAATAATCACATTCAAAATATCTTCTTAATAAATTAGAATATATATTAAAATTTAAACTAAAATAGTCATTTAGCTATTTTATAAATATATAAATCGTATGTATAAAATATACAATTTCTTAAACTTATTTCATTTTATAAAACAAGTTTGTTTTATACAACAACAGACACACAAAGCGACGACGGGTTTTTATTAATATATTTATAAATATATAATAGTTTGTTTCTTTGAGTAATGGTGCCGCAGGGTACAATAATGTGTCCCGTACTGTTGTCCCTGCACAGGCGCGGCGGCTATCCGCGGCGCATTCACTCCGTCGATCCTGCGCAAGATGGCCGACAACAACGAGCGGCCCGTCATCTTCGCGCTCTCCAACCCCACCAGTAAGGCCGAATGCACCGCCGAGGAGGCCTATGTCAACACTGATGTACGTACAGGTTTGATTGGACCGTGAAAATGTTAATTTAAATGTACCGTTGAAATTTTTTGTTGGTATCAAACTTATTGTTATTTAGCTTTACCTAATTCGTGGCATATAATGTATTGAACAAAATCCACGCTATCCAGTTCCAAATTTTTCTCAAACATGCACAAAAATTACCATTACTCCATGTTTCTGTGCGGTTCGATTACACGTTTCCTTTTTAAAATGTGTTTTTACGTTAGGATATTGTTTATCACGTATATTTTATTAATCCCAAGGCAGGACTTTCTGCTGTCGCCGGGTCCGCTATTTTATGTATATCGTGTCGGCAGGAGCGCGCCATTTTCGCGTCGGGCTCTCCGTTCCCGGAGTACCGCACGAAGGACGGGCGCGCGCTGCGGCCGGGGCAGGGCAACAACTCGTACATCTTCCCGGGCCTGGCGCTCGGCATCCTGTGCGCCGGGCTCGTCGACGTCTCCGACGACTTCATGCTGCTCGCCGCGCAGGTGCGCTACCCGGGCTCCCGGGTTCCGTTCCCGGATGGAGCGATGCAGAAAACCACTTTTTTGTAAACTGTCTGGAGTTTGGTTGTTTGTGGTAGCTTTGTTGTTTCTGATTCCATAACACAAGTGCTGAAGTTTAAGTTGGGGATCAGAGCAACGTATGTGATGTTGTCCCTATCTGAGTGTGCTATTATTATACTGCAAGGACAGGCTTCCTATCAATTAACCATACACGACACACTTGACTTTCGCAACACAGAAGGACACCATGACGTTGGTACCCAATATTGATCTCGGGTTTTATTAGTTACTCGGGTATGTAGTATCACGATAGTCATTTAAGTTTTCAAGGCCTTTTCCATAGTATTCCTTTAACGACACATTGAATGAGAGTCGGTATATTAACGACTATAGCGAAGGGATATTTGACAAATAGTTAATCCCGCCGCAGGCGCTGGCCGAGATCGTGTCCGACGACGACCTGGCGCACGGCAGCCTGTACCCGCCGCTCGAGGACATACAGAACTGCTCCGTCAAGATCGCCAAGAAGATCCTCGAGCACGCCTACGCCACCGGTGAGACTTAGTTCTATTATACATTGCTTTGTGTGCAGAGCGAGCCGCGCCTGCGCCGGCAGACGGAGCAGGGCGCTGGACTGTAGAGCCGTGACGGTTTAGGCTATTGTTCTCACATTGTATTGCACTCACAGAAGTCGTTTGGTTTGGAATTATACTCTTGTCGCTCGAAATGTTTACAGCTTTTTTGAGCTGTAGTACCCATTTCTCATCTGTGTGAACTGTTGTCTATATTCCATAAACAATTTGTATGGGTCGTTAACAATTTTAGTATTGGTTATGACAGGAATTAATGATAGCCGCGTGTCATCGGCCTATATATAATAACATCCTTTCTCTTCTCTTGAGTGTCGTGAACTGCGATTGAGGGAAAACCTTTGTTAGAGGCAATTGCTACTGTTAAATGACGGCATATTCATCTCGAAAAAAACAGAAGATCAAAATCAGGCTGGCCAGCGTGTTCGGGGCCAAGCAAATCCTTAAAGGAGATACTTATATCCTGCAGTGGACTTTTACAGGTCGTTAGGCAGGAACAAAAAACGGTAGCCTTTTTCTTTCTGTAAAATGACTTCAGAGGCGACTGAGGGAAAACCTTGAAAATGACAGATGGTGTCGCAACCATGTCAAAAAAACCGACCAGGAGTACTTAGTAGTTCGAGAGTCTAGTACTGCTAGCATCAATCCGCACGCCGAGCGTGGCTACGGCGAGTGGCGTGCGGTTTGCGTGAGCGCGTGTGCGGTGCGCAGGCAAGGCGCAGCTGCAGCCGCAGCCGCTGGACGCGGAGGCGCACGTGCGCGCGCAGATGTACGCGCCGCGCTACCCGCCCGCGCTGCCGCCGCGCTTCGCCTGGTTTGGAATTTACACTCTTGTCGCTCGAAATGTTTACAGATTTTTATGAGCTGCAGTAGCCACTTCTCATCTCTATGAATTGTTATGCCGTTTTCATCTATATTCCATAAACAATTTTAGTATTGGTAATGACAGGAATTAATGATAGCCGCGTGTCATCGGCCTATATATAATAACATCCTTTCTCTTCTATTGAGTGTCGTGAACTGCGACTGAGGGAAAACCTTGAAAATGACAGATGGTGTCGCAACCATGTCAAAAAACCGACCGTACCGAGGAGTACTTAGTAGTTCGAGAGTCTAGTACTGCTAGCATCAATCCGCACGCCGAGCGTGGCTACGGCGAGTGGCGTGCGGTTTGCGTGAGCGCGTGTGCGGTGCGCAGGCAAGGCGCAGCTGCAGCCGCAGCCGCTGGACGCGGAGGCGCACGTGCGCGCGCAGATGTACGCGCCGCGCTACCCGCCCGCGCTGCCGCCGCGCTTCGCCTGGCCCGCCGCCGCGCCCGCCGTCGACCTCGTCTAGTGCGCCGCAACACACACAGCACAAGAGATTGGGGTGTGGTCACGCTACGCTCCTCTGCTGCTCCTCTCTGTCATTAGCTCGTTTCTAATAGCGTCCGTTCCTTAAGTGAATTCCACATCGAATAATTTTGCTTGAAAAACTATTATGCACAAACTTAACTTCAGTGCGATCTCCGTACGACGAGTGGCGTACACACCGGTTTTCAGGGTGTCGCAATCTCCGTCGCAAGTCCCGGGTTCGATTCCCGGATGTGTCAATGTAGAAAACACATTTTTCTACATTTTCATGAGTCTGGGGATAGTAGTAATTTCCCATTCCTTAACACAAGTGCTTTAAATAATTACTTCGGGGAACAATGCACCTGATCTATGTATGTACGTATTTAAAATAAATACTGTCACCTTGTATTCATTTCTTGTGCCATTAGTTATTCGCACATGTCTCAAAGTCTACGTTTACAGCGACCACGTAAGATTATACTATAAGAGCTGGCGTGCACTAGTTTAGTTCACGCTCTAGGCACACGCACACTCTCTTACCGCTCGAAAAACCAACACTGTTACAATGATGCTATGATTGAAGATGTATAAATTGCTTACCTGTCTAGACCTTTACACAGTGCAATATATGCAGACCTTCACAATACACACTATTATTGATTACCGAAACATGAAAATCCATCACACACGTCTTAATTACCTATCTTTAAGAATTCTGCCGGAATAAAAATCTTTCGACTTTCACATTTTGGAAATTTACCACAACTTTGATAAAAGAGAATTTCTGAATAAAATAAAACAAATACTAAAACCTATTATTTATTAAAGGAATACTTTAATCGACGATTTATTAGATTAAATATAACTAAATGTTTGATATAATGTGATGTTGTTAATTTTATTATAATATTATTGACGCAATGGAAGAGGAGATTTAATAGTGCGTGTACCTACTTACCTAATGTAATATTGATATTTTTAAGTTAATAATATTTATCATTGAGGCTCAAGATCTGTATTATTAATGAACTCGTCGCTTGTCGATATTTGATCATGTACCAGAAAATCCTTAAATTTTTCACTTAATTTAAGAGATTGAATTGAGATACGTTACCAAAAAAAAATTATTTTTTTCTTTTTTAATTTGTATATAAAAGGTTCGTAATGGAATCATAACAAATGTTATTTTATTTTAATATATATAATTTTTTGTTTTAATTTCAAAACTCGAGCAAAATTGATTTTTTCACATTGTTACAAAAATTGGCCAATATTTAAAATGAGATATATAATTTTAAATAAATACTTTTAATTTTCTCATAAAATATTTGCAATTATTTAAGTTTATCGAGTACTTAGAGTTATATAAATCTGTATATTATTTCTTAAAGATAATGTTTTTCATATACCAAACTAATTAAGGAGGTACGCGATATTTATTTGTAAATTTGCAAAATAAACAGAAATAAATGCAAACTGTGTTTTATTTTATTCACTCACTCCGAACCAGTTCACGCTTCAGTCTAACATCAATTATTAGGGCAGTAAATAAGAATGACTAAGAATAATAATCCCTAAGAAAGGCGACGGCTCAGATCCGGGCAACTACAGACCGATCGCTATCACCTCCTTGTTCTCCAAAATAATGGAGTCCATTATAAACTCCAAGTCTGTGAGCGCTGGTGTCCCACAAGGCTGTGTGCTATCGCCAACCCTGTTTCTTCTGCATATCAATGATTTGTTACAAATTAGTAATATTCATTGCTATGCAGATGACAGTACTGGTGATGCCCTGTACACCGGCCGTGCCAATATTTCTCGGGAACACGTCGACGAGTACCGGAACAAACTTGTGTCTCAAGCCGAGATTTTGTTAGACAAAGTCACGGATTGGGGCCGACTAAATTTAGTCCTGTTCAACCCTAAAAAGACACAAGTTTGCGCGTTTACCGCTAAAAAGAAACCCTTCGTCGTGTCCTCATTTTCAGAGCATTCCCCTAGTTGCCTCAGCCAGTATCGGAATCCTTGGCGTCGATATATCGAGCGACGTTCAGTTTCGCGGTCACTCGGAAGGGAAGGCCAAAAGGGCCTCTAAGAAGCTTGGCGTGCTCAGTAGAGCACGACAGTACTTCATGCCGGCCCACCGCCTGCAACTTTATAAGGCGCAGGTTCGGCCGTACATGGAGTACTGTTCGCATCTCAGGACGGGGGCACCCCAGAGTCAGCTCTTTCCATTTGACCGTATCCAACGAAGAGCGGCTCGAATCGTCGACGACCATGTTCTATCTGATAGGCTAGATCCCCTGGCATTGCGAAGAGATCTCATCTCTTTGCATTTTGTACAAGATTTACTACGGGGAATGCTCTGAGGAATTGTTCGGATTTATACCAGCCGCTGAATTTCACCATCGTACCTTACGGCATAGTCAAAAATTCCATCAACACCATCTTGATGCTTGGCATTCCACCGCATTGCGTTTTTCGCGGAATTTTCTGCCACGCACTTGCACTTTATGGAATGTGCTGCCGTCAGCGGTTTTTCCGGACCGATAGGACTCAGGGACCTTCAAGAAAAGAGCCTATACCTTTCTCAAAGGCCGGCAAAGCATCTGCTATGCCTCTGGTATTGCGGGTGTTCATGGGCGGCGGTAATCACTTACCATCACGTGAGCCACCTGCACGTTTGCCTCCCTTCCCCATAAAAAAATGACCCGAATTTCACCGAAGAAATAGGTCGTTAATTTTAATAACTTTACTCTTTTAATTTTTATTCTGCCTATATTTTCCGTTATCATAGAATCTCTAGGAAAAATATATCATACAAATTGCGTGAAAATAACAGTGGTAGAGCCACGCATCTGCTTTTGTTGTTGCATGAATGGGCCGGCTCGACCGGGGAAGTACCACGACCTCACAGAATACCGGCGTGAAGAAGAAGTCTAACAAACTTCTGCGTTTCGTCTGGTGAGTGCAGGTAACCGGTGGCTTCCACATACCCCTCCCCACCCTGGGGAGGGGGGACTTAAGGCAGGCAACGCATCTGCTATGCCTCTGGTATTGCGGGTGTTCATGGACGGCGGTAATCACTTATCATCACGTGAGCCGCCTACTCGTTGGCCTCCCTTTTCTATAAAAAAAAATCACTAAGATTATTTTGTAAGAAAAATGAATGAATGAATGAAATATATTTTATTGCACACCAATAAACAAACAAAAGAAAGAAATTTAATTTAAGACAATTTTTATAATTTAATCTGAGTAGGGATCATTAATTGAAAAAAAAAATACTGCCTTTCTTACTAGACCATAATTATTTCTTTCTTTCCAATAAAGGCTGCCTTAAACAATTTTTTTAAATATTAATGGTTTAGGCCTTACCGCGTAACAAACTTACTTTTTCGCATTTATAGTAATAGTATGTGTAGGTTCCCTTATTTCTACAATAAAAATGTTTGTACACACATAAGGCAAATATATAATATAACTAACCAATTGCTTTTCGAATATTAAGCGGCTATCCTCCCTCATTCCGATCAACTAATTTTAAGAATGTTCTCAGGCTGTTGTACTAACAGGGATACGGAAAATCGATTAATTATCAGATGAAGCAAGTCCAACTTTGGCCTAAATACGATATTTGATATAAATAGAATGTGAACTTTTGTGAACTTTTCATTCCTGACCGTTTGTCTTCTCATAGACACAGTTTGTTTCAAAATTTTAACAATATATCTCCTGGCATTAAAGTAACTGAGGCGGATTCTCTTTACCTCCTTGGAGCGCCGTTATTTATAGAGAGTATGAAACCTCTTTTGAAAGTAAAATTTGATCAGTTTTTAGAACATGTTAATAAACTGTATATTCTAAATTCTCATATAGCACTTACTATTTTAAAATATTGCGTTCTTGTTCCTAAATTTACTTATTTACTTCGCTCGAGTCCAGCATGGAAATGTTCTGATTTTTTAAAACAAATTGACCTTAATCTCAAAATAGCTTTGGAAAAAATTCTAAATTTATCTTTAATCTCATCTAGCTGGACTCAAGCTACTTTACCTGTTAGATTTGGAGGTATCGGTATAAGAGAGGTTTCAAATATTGCGCTGCCGGCTTTCCTTGCCTCCGTACATAGTGTTCATGATTTGTCACGTAAAATTCTTAAGAATGACTTGGACTTGACCTTTGCTAACGAGGCAAGAGAAGCATGGTTACGTCTCTGTCCCGGCGAGGATATTCCACTGGAATCTAACTCACAAAACGGTGGATATCCCGTTGGTTCAGAATGTGCAGAAATGCTTACTGAACAATTTTCACTGTGACAGAGACCGCGCCCGCTTTCTGGGTGTTTCGACAAAGGAATCAAGTTACTGGCTATATGCTTTACCATCAAGTAACCTTGGTACATTACTAGATAACGAAAGTTTACGTATAGCTGTAGGAATACGATTGGGAGCATCGATTTGTCAACCACATCGATGTCCTTGTGGCAGCGACGTCGACGAGTTAGGCCTCCACGGACTTTCATGCCAAAAAGTGCCGGCAGACTGTCTCGTCACGGTTCCTTGAATGAGGTCATCCGTAGGGTTTTGTTTCCATAAATATTCCATCGGTTTTAGAGCCTTGTGGAATATTTAGGAGGATGGTAAGAGACCCGACGGCTTGACTTTAGTCCCTTGGGAGAGAGGCAAAGCTCTTGTGTGGGACGCAACTTGCGTCGATACATTAGCGGCCTCATATCAAGGGTACTTCGATAAGGGCCGGGGCGGCATCAGAGGCAGCTGAATCGGGTAAATGGCGTAAATATGAGTCTTTGAAAGGAGACTATATATTTGCTCCATTTGCCGTAGAGACAATCGGTCCGTGGGGTCCCCGCGCGATGCAGTTTCTAAAGGAATTGTATCCGCGACTTATCGTTGCCGCTGGTGACAAGAGGGCTGGTTCTTTCTCGCTCAACGGTTAAGTCTAGCCATTCAACGTGGAAATGCAGCCAGCGTTCTTGGTACCATGCCACGAGGAGTAGGGCTCTACGATTATAATAGTTTTAGTTAATAAGTATTGTAAATATTAACATAATTTTTCTGTAGATAAAAATTAAACCATAGAATGTTGTTTAGGTTTATGGTAGGTTATAAATAGAACCTGGCGTCTTTTCGGGTCCACTGTTAAAGACATTATATTTTACATTTAATCAAGACTAAAGATAGGTTTACGTAGGTAAAAAAAAGATGGATTTAAGAGGTTATTAATAAAGTATAGGTTTTAGATTACGCAATTTTATTGATTTTATAGCATATTTATGCTGAACTTTTATGTGATTCAATTAAAGAGAAAAAAATGTTTTTTAGTTTCAACAGAGTTCGAACCCCAGGTGGCAGCTCGTACCAATGGGTTTTTCAAAACTTATGTACGAATAACATCGTTGGCTTGGACATAAAGGCGGCGGCGGCGACTCCGTCACGTCCCGGAAAATATCTTCGGTGAAGCGCAGTCGTCGAAGAGACTTAATTGTTCAAAAGTAGACCCCGTCTACCCCTGTATTGGGAATTGCGGAAGATACTTATTTATTTTAGAATTTCAACGTCAGTAGAAATATGAAATGAAAATCGTGCAGCGAGACCGGTACAGTCGTTTATTTCGAATAGTAATTATTTATAAATACAAATTGAGAAATAGCGATTCACAACAAAACATTCCCTAGATCAAGTAAGTGTCCGTCACGCACACACTGCGCTCACCTGCTGAGCGAGTGCGAGCGCTCGCGGGAGCCCTCGCCGCGCGCGCGCTCGCCGCCTGCAACACACGCACGCACTCGTCACTCGCCACTCGCCACACGGCGCACGGCGCAATCGCGAATGTACAACTCATTAGCATCAAATACATACATTTGGCAAAAAGAGACTAATGTTAGAGCTCTTTATAAACATAAGAATATAATGTCTTATCAGGTGTTGGTCAATGTTACAAGGAACACGTAGTTCTACATTCACAAGTTGCTGTCGTAAATTGTAAAACAATAAAACAACATTGATGTAACATAAAAAAATGAAACAGACATATAGGACATTTTTTTTTATATATTTATTCACAGTGTTATAGAACCTAGAAGTAACTTGTGTTCAGCAGCAGACAGTAGGTCGATGTTTTAGTAAGGAAATTCCTTGTTATCAAAACCAAAGAAAATGGATTAAACAATCAGTTAATTTAACAGATATTTAGAACAGTTCTGTTCTTAGTGAACAACTGTATGTCTGATATAAAAAAAAAAAAACACCAAAACAATATTCGTAAATGATACAACAGCATTATTATATTATTCCTCTTTTACATAACACTTAAGTTATTTACGTGCATTTCGCAAGACGCGAAATAAACCACTACAGAAGTTTCAAATGACAAAGGAATGAAAAGATATGACAAAGATTAAAAAATGTTTAAATAATAGTGTTTAAAGCAAATTTAAAGAGCACACTGACCACAAAAATAATATCACGTCATGTCTCTCCATGTGTTGTCAATAAAAAAATAAAACAAAGCTTTCGGTAAAGCGATAAAAGTGAAAGGCCTGACCTATGGAAATGACGGCCTTGAAAACTTGTGCCCTATAACAAACATTTTCATATCGTATGGCTTCATCTGAGTCATCATAACAATATAAATGTTAATATGCATTTCATGAACATTTTTGAGTAATAGTATTACTGTTACATCATTGTATTCATAAAAGTCGACAAATAATTTAGAAATTTGCTGTAAAACGATTTAATAAATAATAATTTAGCAACATACATCCTTCTTTACTTTGGAAAAGTTGTTTAAATAGAAAAATACATATTAGTACCCCATTGGCGGCGGATTGGCTTCCAGACTCTTTGGCCGCATATTGCATCGGTCTATAAATTTTGGTAGAAGTGGAAGGTACAATTTGTTTTACTTTTGTCGTCACTTCACACACAGTTTGGAAGCTATGTCAAATTCAAACATCCTTCCAACTTGAGATCAGTTTCATGTTTCAAGTCAGTTTATGGTTTTGTAGTTACAAATTATGTATATAGGACACATAGCTCATTTAAGTCAATGGACATCCATTCATTATATTTATTGTTACTCGTTATATTTGAAGATTATTTTTTTAATTTTAAACCATATTTTCAATTCTGAAAAAAGTCACAGTTAAATCTTTTCGACCTACCTTTCACAGCTTATTTGAGACAATGTTACAGTCGGTGAGCCTTTTTACATCTTAGTATCCTAAATGTACAGTATGGTTTGATAGATAGATAGATAAATATACATATATACAAATATATATCCTTAAATTGATCATCACACAAATGGTTGTCCCCTGCGAGATTCGAACCCGCAGCCCTCACATGGGGCAGGGGGCCCTAGCATGCATCTTCTGAAGCACCTAGCAGCAAGCGCGCTGCGTACCGAGCCGCTGGTGCGGCGGCAGCTTGCTGAAGAAGGTGCGCGAGCGCGTCGCGCAGCGTGATGCGCTGCGACGGCTCGTACTCCAGCATGCGCGCGATCAGCTCGAACAGCTGCCGGTGCTCCTCGCCGTTGCTCTGCATGTACCTCTGCGCCGCGTCGACACACATTAGTATATCTTCACGCTGCTCCCAGTACAGGGGTAGACGGAGCAATAGACGATTGGGTCCTTTCGGGCCACCTTCCGCCAAAGACTTTTTTGGGACAACGTGACAGGTGGTGAGCCCGTCGCCGTCTTTCTCCAAGCCAACGATATAAATCGTACAAAGTTTACGAAAAAAACTATTCGTACGAGCCTGCGACCTAGGAATCGAACTCGGGTCTCTCGATTCGAATTCTGATCACCCCAACCACTCCACTTTTATTAAGCTGAGAGGATGAGCGCTTGTCTGAATTTACAGGGATGTCAGCGATGAACGTAATGAAGTATCTATATATGACCTATTTGTGTTGTTGACTTCACGATGTTTTTATGCCAATTTCAATATGAGAATCTACAAATTAATTTTATAACAGAATTAGTATACGGCTGTGCTGCCACACAAAACATTTCGTTTCTCAACAATAGAGTATACACAGGCCTCGACAATAAATTCCACACATTTCATCGAACATAATATTTTGGAGTGACGAGTAGTATGTCTGCTACCGTCTTAGTGTCCAAGACAATGAAAAATATTCTTACAAAAAGAAATATTTGTGGCGACATCTATGTTTCCACATTGGAAGCTCGCTAGTGGCGGATTCAGGAAATACATTGACGTCCTACATCGCGCTATCGAAGTTCGCACGATGACATGCATATATACGATTACCGATAGCACACACTTGTGGAGGAGACGTCCTCCCCAGGTCACGATTATCCGACCTGGCGGGTAGCTACCCTTATCCTGCACCACGTCATCCGCTACATACTTATATATACAAATAAACCTCATGACACAAGTGATAACACTCATATTCAACACAATAATATTTGTTCCAAGCGGGATTCGAAACCGCAACCCAGCTTCCTAGGCAAGCTCACTACCAACTAGGTTAACTGGTTGTCTTGTTAGCATAACAATTTTTCATAATAACTATTTTAATAATATATTTAACTAAACATTTTAAGTTTTGTAAAAATGCAAAAGCAATCCGAAAAAGTCGTAACTTACCAATAATGGTTTGCAATTTTCTCTGACATATCGACCAGCGGATGATTTCTCGTCCCAGTCTAATTTACCGTGGTAGAAATATTTTGTTCTAGTCTTCCGCGCCATTCTGTGACAACAATAAATGACTTATCAATAAGTCACCCAAGAGTAATTTAGATAAATGTAGCATGAGTGGTGTATTAAAAGACTGCCTTAGTGGCCCACATAATTTAATTTTAAGTAGTAAACTTATCACATGTTCGGCCGTGATCTTGCAAAGTAGTATCTTCTATGGATATATTTTTATTAAAAAGGAGATCTTTCACGCATTTTCCAATACTGGGATAGACAGTGGTCAACGCATGAAGTTTTTTAGCCATCGGTACTATGTGTGACTCGAATATAAACATTCATAAACAAGAACAAAATTTCGAGTACAAAAAATATAAGCGTATGTATTCATGCATTGATAACACAGCATGCTGTAACCAGTCAGTGTAATATACTCGCGTATATCATATAACTTTGGTTTAGAAAATATAATTCAATGAGCGTGTCAGTGAACGGACCTGTACGGAATGGGTCCGAGGATCCTCTCCATCATGGCGAGGTGTTCACGGTTGTCGTGTGTCTGGAACAGCGTGATGCCGAGGTGCAACTCGAACATGATGCAGCCGATCGACCACACGTCGCATGGCTGAGACCAACCCAGTTCTGAAAATTTATACATATCATGTTCAATAATAAATCAATCAATATAATAATAATTACAATAATTTTATGTATTAGGATCTATTACGTACATATTTTATAATACTTTATTTATTTTATATATTTTTATATGTATAAAAACCCAATCAGACGAGAAAATATAATAAATACCCATAATAACAATAATAATTAATAAATGCATATTAAAAAATGTGTATATAAAGGATTAGAAGGTAAATGGAAAAGAACTTTTCCATAAGCAATAGATGACAGATTATTAAAAGGATAGGTAATGAAGTTTTAAAGATAGAAAGAGATTGAGATTGTCTAATATAAAGGGGAAGAGAATTCCAGAGTCGTATAGGCAGTTACAGTGAAAGAGTTAGCATAGACGGAAGAAGAAGAGTGTTTTGGAGTACTTAGCAGAAAATTATTTTGAGAGTGGAGTTGAAAAGAATGTAAACTACTTAGATATTCAAATTTATCCTTCAAGTAATGTGGAGCATTGGGATTGAACAGAATGCAGTAAAGAAAATGAAGAATATAAGAATACGAGTATTCCCGCGAAGGTGAATTGGAAGCCACTTGAGCATAAGGCGGAATTCGAAGATGTGGTCATATTTTCGCAACCCAAATATAAGCCTTATGCAATAACTCTGAAGCCGCTCAAGTTTGTTAAGTTGCTCCTCGGTTAAGTCAAGATAACAAGTGTCGACGTAATCAAGGATCGGTAGGAGGAAAGACTGAGCTAGCACAATTTTAGTAGGAATGGGGAGTATGTTGCGCAGTCTTCGGAGGGAACCTACTGCGACAAACATCTTTCTGCTTAGCTCACTCATTTGTGGTGCCCAAGATAACGTTTTATCAAAAGTAATGCCTAAATTTTTGACCTTGTCACTATATGGTATAACGATCCCGATATATATTGTTCTTATATAAGAACAAAATGGTACACATTGATCTGATCCCAAAGTAAGCGCTACATCTGTAGTATGAAACTACAAACATCCAGACCCCAGAAAATGTAAAAAGTGTTTTCTACATTGACCCGACCGGTATCGAACACAGGACCTCCGAGATGGCGACACCATGAAAACTGGTGCGTACGGAACTCGTCGACGGAGATCGACAATATTAATTTCATGTTCAATAATAAATCAATCAATATAATAATAATTACAATAATTTTATGTATTAGGATCTATTACGTACATATTTTATAATACTTTATTTATTTTATATATTTTTATATGTATAAAAACCCAATCAGACGAGAAAATATAATAAATACCCATAATAACAATAATAATTAATAAATGCATATTAAAAAATGTGTATATAAAGGATTAGAAGGTAAATGGAAAAGAACTTTTCCATAAGCAATAGATGACAGATTATTAAAAGGATAGGTAATGAAGTTTTTAGCCATCGGTACTATGTGTGACTCGAATATAAACATTCATAAACAAGAACAAAATTTCGAGTACAAAAAATATAAGCGTATGTATTCATGCATTGATAACACAGCATGCTGTAACCAGTCAGTGTAATATACTCGCGTATATCATATAACTTTGGTTTAGAAAATATAATTCAATGAGCGTGTCAGTGAACGGACCTGTACGGAATGGGTCCGAGGATCCTCTCCATCATGGCGAGGTGTTCACGGTTGTCGTGTGTCTGGAACAGCGTGATGCCGAGGTGCAACTCGAACATGATGCAGCCGATCGACCACACGTCGCATGGCTGAGACCAACCCAGTTCTGAAAATTTATACATATCATGTTCAATAATAAATCAATCAATATAATAATAATTACAATAATTTTATGTATTAGGATCTATTACGTACATATTTTATAATACTTTATTTATTTTATATATTTTTATATGTATAAAAACCCAATCAGACGAGAAAATATAATAAATACCCATAATAACAATAATAATTAATAAATGCATATTAAAAAATGTGTATATAAAGGATTAGAAGGTAAATGGAAAAGAACTTTTCCATAAGCAATAGATGACAGATTATTAAAAGGATAGGTAATGAAGTTTTAAAGATAGAAAGAGATTGAGATTGTCTAATATAAAGGGGAAGAGAATTCCAGAGTCGTATAGGCAGTTACAGTGAAAGAGTTAGCATAGACGGAAGAAGAGTGTTTTGGAGTACTTAGCAGAAAATTATTTTGAGAGTGGAGTTGAAAAGAATGTAAACTACTTAGATATTCAAATTTATCCTTCAAGTAATGTGGAGCATTGGGATTGAACAGAATGCAGTAAAGAAAATGAAGAATATAAGAATACGAGTATTCCCGCGAAGGTGAATTGGAAGCCACTTGAGCATAAGGCGGAATTCGAAGATGTGGTCATATTTTCGCAACCCAAATATAAGCCTTATGCAATAACTCTGAAGCCGCTCAAGTTTGTTAAGTTGCTCCTCGGTTAAGTCAAGATAACAAGTGTCGACGTAATCAAGGATCGGTAGGAGGAAAGACTGAGCTAGCACAATTTTAGTAGGAATGGGGAGTATGTTGCGCAGTCTTCGGAGGGAACCTACTGCGACAAACATCTTTCTGCTTAGCTCACTCATTTGTGGTGCCCAAGATAACGTTTTATCAAAAGTAATGCCTAAATTTTTGACCTTGTCACTATATGGTATAACGATCCCGATATATATTGTTCTTATATAAGAACAAAATGGTACACATTGATCTGATCCCAAAGTAAGCGCTTAAGCATTCGTAGTATGAAACTAAAAACATCCAGACCCCAGAAAATGTAAAAAGTGTTTTCTACATTGACCCGACCGGGTATCGAACACAGGACCTCCGAGATGGCGACACCATGAAAAACTGGTGCGTACGGAACTCGTCGACGGAGATCGTCAATATTAATTTCATGTTCAACAACAAATTAATCAATAATATTACTATGTGTTTTATTATTTTTATATTTATTTTTGGAATGGTTAATAGAAATAGTAAATATATACATATTGATGCTTTATATATATATATATATATACCCCATGCAACTAAGTTATAACGTAGTGTGACAAATATATACTTGTCGGCGTAGGGTAGGCCACATGAGGCAACTCGTTGTTAAATCCGTCTTGAGCCACATCAGAAAACTGATCTAAATGGGTGGAAACGCAGTAAGTTCGATACAGGAAGATGACCGTTCACACTGCCGTCCGTTTCGTAACTGAAGCACCGAGAAGAATACTCTGAAGACACTTTATATCAGAAGTCAAATGACATTGACAACACGTAGTAGTCAAATCCGCTCTGTCACTTCCTGTATCGACCCCACACAAGCGCATCGCTTGTCGTTTCCGAAGACTTTTAATAGATGGCGTTGTAACCATAGTCGTTGCCTCGTCTTGATTGCCTGCGACAATCATGTATTTGTAGTGTTCATGTATATGAGGGCACTGACCCAGGATGACCTCGGGCGCGCGGTAGTGGCGCGTGGACACGATGGTGCTGTGGTGCTCGTGGTCGAACGTGGCGCTGCCGAAGTCGATCAGCCGCACGTCGCTGCGCTTCACCCGCAGCAGGTCGTGGCTCTGCGGACGCAGTCTCGTTTAATGTTTACTGCAGCGATGTTGTGCACTTGTGAGACGAATGCCTCGCTCTATCTATTCCAATGGGACTTTCATGAATTTATGTACGGTTAATATCGTTGGCTTGGACATACGGCGACGGGCTCACCACCTGTCACGTTGTCCCGAAAATATCTCCCGTGGAAAGTGGGTCTATAGGATTTAATTGTCTAAACCTCTGTTAACCTATGTAATAAGATGATAGGCGTGAAGATACTATTTGTACTTGTAAGATGAACGTCTCTATCTCTTCCATACGAAGGATAACCATGGCTACATCTAAGCTTTTACTAATTTTCTTTTTTTTTGACTAAACTTTAATTAATTTTGTAAATTGGTGATATCAAAATATATGCTATAATAACTATTGGCTTGTTTACTACTGACGTAATTGGTAAAAAAATTATGTACACTTTACAACTAAATTACACATACAAATAAAAGAGTAATTACAGAATAAAGTTAATAACAATAATTACCTTCTTAGAACTATTATATACACTGACCACTTCGTAATCACTATCTACAAATAATATATTTTCCGGCTTGAGATCTGTGTGTGTGAGTTTGTTCTCGTGTAGAAACAGCACACTGTATATTAACTGATACGAGATATGCCGCACTTGCTCTAATGGGTACGGCTGGTAATTGTTGTCTTTCTGTAAATATAATACAAAATCACGATAAGTTACGATTTAAGTCACGATGGCCGAGTGCTTGGGTGGTCGGAATTTCGAGTCGCGAGACTGGTGTTCGATCCCCAGATGGCAGGCTGGTGCCAATGGGTTTTTCAAGAACTTATGTACGAATTATATCGTTGGCTTGGACATAAAGACGGCGACGGGCTCACCACCTGTCACGTTGTCCCGAAAATATTTTCGGTGGAAGGCGGGTCGAAGTGATTTAATTGTCTAGACTAGACCTCTGTCTACTCTTGTATTGGGAATTGCGTGAACATATTTATTTATTATAATACAAAATAATAATGAGACTACTATTTGTCACTGATAAATAATCTATGTGTTAATTAATCGATCGTTTAATCCAAGGTTAGATTAACCGCAAATATACTTTTTTTAATGAAGCATTTTTATGAACTCGGATAATGTGCTACTAACAACTTTCCTTGTCGAGCAACAATATTAGAGGCGAAATCAATGGGGATTATAATTTGATAGCGCAACTCTTAGCATCTTTGGAATATGTATGCTCCAGAAACTTTGTTAGTCTACAGATATATTAATGATATAATTGGTGTCGCCAAAAGAGTTTTCCATCCTAGGTCAGCCGTGTTGTAAGAGGTGACTAAGAGTGAAGTGAATAAATATTTAAAAAATACTGGACCAATTGGCGGTCGGAGGACAATAGCTTCGCAGAAATGTGGTTTGATTTCTTTATTTTACAAAGGAAAAAAGAAAAGCAAAATCCTGTAGTGGCTATCGACAGATGGCGGCATAATTATCTTGAAAAATATCAGACCAAATTTAAGCAGATCGATAATAAACAGCATCATCTACTCTGCGAGGGACTTGGTACTGCGGCTTCTATGGGCACGCCCGTCATCATTGTAGCCATGGCAACATTATGGCAAATCTTCCTCAGAGTAAAAGCGCATGTCCTTCAGTGAACTATTTATTAGAAGTCGTATAATAAGTAAATATAACAGAAAGTTAAAGGTTTTTCTTTGAATAAGTAGCGTGTTATTTTTTTAATTGTAGCAAAATCTCTTACCAAAAAGTCAAATACACTTTGTCCCAGCATTTCAAATGCGATGCACATGTGGCCGTGGTATTCAAACCAGTCTAGCATTTTAACACACAAACTGAAAAAAAAGAAAGAAAACTTTTAATTAAATACAATCAAAGTAACTCCTAGCAATTTTATTTATACTATTTGCAATAAATCACCACGTTATAGTAGATAAGAGCTATTTAACATCTGATGGTTGAACAGTGACCGATTTCAAATGTCATAAGTTAGGAGTATCAAGAGCGAGTGACATTGTCAATTTTACAATCAAGGTTGAATCTAAAATCGCGAGTTGTCAAATATTATCTATTTAGGAAGCTGGAGCCGAGAAGAGCACAAGACGGTATTTTTGAGTTTTGGTTGACATCGAGTTTTTCGCTGGCGGCGTGCCAGTGCCGGCCATAACGTCGCATATAAACACGCAAGGTCAAATATTGCTACATTCGCGAGCGTCACTGAATAATGACCGGTCCAATGAATAACAGGTCATATCTTATGTATTTCCAATATCACTAATATATTAAAATGATTAACATTAAAAGTATTGTATTTTCTATAAACTTAGCATTAAATTATTTCTATTTTTAATATTTTTATATAACTTTTTAACATTTTCAAAAGAACAAGCTATTACACACATATATATATATATATATATATATATATATATATATATATATATATATATATATATATATATATATATATATATATATATATATATATATATATATATATATATATATATATATATATATATATATATATATATATAAAAATTCAGCTCTGCAACCTAAGAATATACATTATAAAAATGTTTATACTCACTGTTTACAGTCTGGGTCCACTTCAGCTAACTTTTCTAATACATTTATCTCTAGTTTTGCAGCTTCTCGGTATTTTTCAACATTCTTAATTATTTTTAGAGCCATTCTGTGCTCCCTGAAAAAATAAACATCAGTTTCTTTAACAACGTTCGTTAGGTTCTCTCGGCTAAAATAAACAAAATAAATAAAAATATAAATATCTTCACGCAATTCCCAATACCCCCTGTATTGGGAATTGCGTAAAGATATTTATATTTTTATTTATTTTTTAGACAGAGGTCTAGTCTAGACAATTAAGTTCCTTCGACCCACCTTCCACCGAAGATATTTTCGGAACAACGTGACAGGTGGTGAGCCCGTCGCAGTCTTTATATCCAAGTCAATGATATAATTCGTACACTCTACTTTTAATAATACTTTCGAATTCGTAATACGTTGTCTCGACTAATTTTATATAAATATTTGTATAAATTGTAAGAATAAGTATTAATTTAAAAACATCTGCATATTAACTAAAATTATATTTGAGTAAATAAAAAACTATATTTGAGTTAGCAGAGAAATATACACGACCAAATAATACCTAAATTAAATGTAATATTATTGTGATGATCATAGGCACTAAATAAAAAATATTCTAACAAAAGATTGTTTATTCTACAAAATATTCACATTTAAAGATAATGTGAAACCCTGTTGCCTATAACATAGAAAATCAATAGAAAAGATACTATTATCATCAAATCTAAAATAAAGAATAGAATTTGCTACTAATAGCGACTGAAGGTAGACGTGCTAATGTAAACAAATGAAAATAGAGCTTGAATAATGAGAGTGTGCATGCCTTGCCAAAACAATGTATGTCATGCCGCGGTGTGTGAATGTGTGTGTACGTGTGCGTGAACTAAATTATTCATAACCGGGAAATGTGGTGGTATTTCCTTAAACCTACCACGAGGAAACTTATTTCCAATAATATGTCACCGCCTTTCTAGTTATAAGTCAATGTTCTTTAGCTAATTATGGTTTCACAATCAGTCATTTCATAAATATAGAATATTTTTAATAATGTTTAAACCAAACGAAACAAAGCGTACATGTGTGCGGAGTTCCCGCAAAAAACGGATTGAACTCAGATCTGGACATTTCCTACCACTTGGCTATCGTGGATAATTTTAATACAGATTGGCAACTTACATGTTTTTATCATACCTAATATCATAAATGCAAAATTTGTAACGGTGCATTTTTTAATTATTCATTCTGTAACCTCTAAGAATTTCACGAGTTTCTGAATATAAATTGCTCTTATAACCCGTATAGACATTGCAATTTAACATAAAGGCTGTTTCTGTTCTTTGGTAAGCTTTGTGATTAAGCTATTATAACAAGAATCAACAGAAGAAAATATCTTTCTTTATATGTACAAAGTAATACACGCCAAGCCCTCTTCTTCTGTTGTATGAAAAGTGTAAAGAAAATATACATAAAAGTAAGCTATAGAAGGAATATTTTAAGGATAGTACAGAAGAAACAGAGAAATCAGTAAAAAACCGACAAGTCATCAATGACATTTGATTGTGAAACCCAAAACCAGTACAGAAAGCGAAACTTACATTTCTAAGTCCTTCACCTCGACCACCTTCCCGAATGTGCCCTCACCAAGCGTGTCGATGATCTTATCTGAAAACAACCGAGTACATAATTAATCAACTACGTGTGAAACAACAGCGTTGATGGAATCAAATACTTCACTTTTAAATCCCATCATATGTTAGTTATTTTTCATCCCATGGAACTATATAATTCCCGGGAAAAGAAATTTCTTTTAAAATCAAGTGACCTGTTTGCATTAAAATTTCAATGATTATTGTTGAAAGGTTCTGTGCAATATGATTTCATCACGAGCTTTAAATAAGTTTTCAAGGTGCATTTTATTTGATAAAAAAAATTAAAGTATTTAAAAAAATTAAAAAGATATTCAGTTTTCACAGAACACATATCACTGGTCTGGATCGGGCTTCAATGTACTGAAGTTACATTTCGATTATCTGTCAACTGTTAGTGTGAAGTGAAATCTTAGGTGTAGTGTTTGAGGTGTCTGAGTAGGTGTTGCATGGAAATATTAATTCTGTGTTACATATAATATTTCTGTGTCTGTGTGTGTGTGTTTATGAAAGGTGAGCTGGTTGTGTTGGCAGTATCGGGTTGTTGTTGGTGCGTGTGTATCGTAAAGTTATGGTGTGGACACGAACATCTCGCTCCCATGACATATCCGGGCCAGTACACCAGGTGTCCGTCCTTGTCGTCCTTGACGGAGGAGCGTGCCCGGGAGCTCTGCAGGCCGCACCGCGCCGCCGCCGCCGCCGCGCCGCCGCGCACCGCCACGCACCGCGCCCCGCCACACACGCCACACGCCACATGCCACGGAGAGCGCCACACGATCGCCACGGACCCGAGTTGTGTTGTACCCAACAATCAGACAATGGAACGGTTGCCCGTCAGACAAGCGACAATTGGTATGTGTGTCGTACATGCTGTTTGTTAGAGGGCGTACGGGTGGGCGCTGCGGGTCGCGCCAGCCTGCGGTGCAACTCATCAGGGATCAACTCGACGCACTCACTCATCACCCTCTCACAATCTGCCGCAGCACAGTCCAACCGGATTGAGATCAGTGTCCACCCGAGCCCTTACTTTTACTAATTAAAGTGAATATACTAACGCCCGAAGTGGGGAAACTATTCGAGCTTCTTCGTTTGCGATTAGAATTTGTAAATAACTTTTTTAAGCAAAATAAAGACATGTTAGCCTCAATAACACGCACAAATAAGCTTATCGCATGCACTATCATTGCACAGAAATTGATTTTAGCCTATTCCTGCAATGAACGTCAAAAAACCACACTTGTTAGTACGTTTATATTTACCTACAATACTTTTTCATATGCACCGTCGTCTTTGATTAGTCCCTACTGCATAACAAGTTTTTTTTAAAACTACCTTCCCTCATGCTTTCTTTGTTTATTGCAGTTTGAAATAGATCTTAGAGATCATCTGAATTAGCGACGATCAATTCGTTCCTTGTCAAAATCTTTAAAAAAATGAACTTATGAATTTTTGTTTGTACGCGGATGATATGGAGATTATCTGTATCGATTTGAACATTTGTCACCTATTTGAGGCATAGGAACGTGGTAATTTCTTACGTTGAATTCGTAACGAACGTAATTTAATATTATTCATAAGAGTTAGGCTTTTAAAGTTTTGTTACTATTTTATTATTTATTAGCTTATTACTGCCTAAATACGGCCTGATTGATTAGAAAACATGAAATTATCGTTTCATTTGTTTTACGTGTTTATGAATTGAACTTTCTTTTTAATAATTAAAATTAATTAACTACTTATTTTAATATTATAGCACAAACTCGACTCGACATCGAGATCATATAAGAGTTTAATTTAGATAAATTTTATTGGAATCAATTTTGCATTGAATAGAGAGGAAATAGGATTAACTCTGTTATTTACCTAAATCTTTGTTGCATTTAATTGTTAGATTTCTAGCTTACGAGGTACATTGTTTCAAAATATTCTTTCTAGTGAATATTGAAAAGCACGGACCGGGTATGTTAGCAGCACACAGAGGCGTAGACAGGCGGTAAGCTTGTGCTTACAGGCGGCGTCGCCGCTCGTCGCATCAGATGGCGAGGTCTTTGAGGTCGATGGCGAGCTCGTAGTTCCGGTGGCAATGCAATTACGTCACCAACTCCTAGAGGTTCCGGCTTTCGAGTTATGCTTGGAACATTTGACACACCATTCGCTTCTTTTTCTGTTATACGACCATATACTTCGTCCAAATGCGCATACTTCATAATTAAGCTCTGAATTTCTTTCCGTCGTGTCTCGCGTTCAGTCAAAATCCGATCCCCAACTGGAGTTTTGTCGTCGTCTTCGTCGCTGGACGGGAAGTAGATTTGTTTCTGTCTGCCAGTTTCTCTGACAGGCGATGATGCCGGGGTTTTAGTTGCTGGTAGTTTTGAATCGCCGACCGTTTGCTGCGGGGGCGAAATGAGATCTCGCGCTGCCGGTTGTAAGCTTATGTCTATAGGACGTAGTGAAAGGTTTCCACCTTTTCTTTCGTCACTTTTCTCCGCTCTGAGTGATCTCCTTTGATGTCGGCGATAAACACTGTCCCTATCTTTTCCAAAGTTCGAACGATCTTTAATAGATACATCAAAACCATTTTTATATTCGTTCCTATCGCTAAGTTTATGTCCAGATGACAAACGGCGATCGGTCGTGTTTCTGAAGGGAGTTTTGTCCCTAGTTTTTTCACGCGAATACAGGTTTCGTTTAAACGAATTTTCACCAAACACGGCGGTAGTTAAACTTCTCATCAAACCGCGTGGTACTATAGGTTCCGGCTCCAAAGTTTTATCACGATCTTCCTTTTCTTTTCGAGCTCTTTCTTTTTTCTGTATTGCAATTTTATCTAGTACGGAGGAATACTTATCTTCTAGGCGGCTACGAGTGCTACCGAGCATTAGGGTAGCATCTAAATTATTATTATTCGCCTCTTTGAGAGGGTATCGTTTGGTAAATGGCGAAGATTGATTATCCTTCATGTGCGCTCTCCGAAATGAGTCACTACGGCTGAGAGTGCCAATGCCGGAGGTTGAATGCAGAGGTGAGGTATCAAGTCGAGACTTATTTAAGTAACTCGTGTAAGCACGCTCATCGTTAAGCTTCCTCGTCGATGCGGACAGTCCAGATGTTAAAGACGTGTATGGTGAAATATGTCTATTGTTTTCATATCGACGGACACTGGTAAGGGTGGGATTCTTGTTGGCTAGTAATTTGTCATCGTAGCGATTTCGAGCAGCTGTCAGTTTAGAGTCGATGACGGTGTCACTTTTTTCGGAAGGACCTCGGCGCGTCAGCCTATTG
Source organism: Sericinus montela (assembly GCA_029286605.1). Taxonomy (NCBI): domain Eukaryota; kingdom Metazoa; phylum Arthropoda; class Insecta; order Lepidoptera; family Papilionidae; genus Sericinus; species Sericinus montela. Next base: position 5,095,926 of record JAGSMR010000015.1, on the reverse strand, counting down.
ATGATGCTGGAATAGCCGTCTGATAATAATTGAGTCACGCTAGAGGTAGAAGAACGACCGTAACGCAGACGTCGTGGACTAGTCGTGCTATTGCCACTGGAACTAATGTTGGCCATGTTTTGTCTAAGAATTTAATCACTTTAACCAGGATATATCACATAAAATTTTTCAAACGTCATAATTTCACATACGACACGTAGGTGGTAGGTGCTTTATGTTTTGAGTTTAATGGTTTGGTTTTGGTTTATCAAAAGGGTTACGGTTCACTAGCGCACATTGGAGAGGTCTACTCTAGATAAAGAACGCACCTAAGAGTGAACGGATTACAGAAAGATCACTAGCGCAGCCGAGTGCGGCCGTCGGTGCCAAGTAATGGTCGCGAACTAAAAATATCGGCAACCCGTGGGAGCGCCCTCCCGCGCACTCCCGAGGTGCCGCCGCGTGCGCATTTCGTCGCATTTTACTCGCAACACGAATTTAATATTCGCCTTTAACGCACGTAATGATACTTGCTTGCATACACAAACATTACACTATTTTATTTATCTCCGGTAAGTTGTAACATGTAGGAAAATTACACAAACTTCTTTTATTCAGTTCAATCAAGTCAAAATAAAAAAATTGTATTCTTGTATAATATATTCGTGTATTCTAAATATCTTGCTGCTAATCTTTTATGCGTATTAAGGTAGTTAAAAGAGCGACTTTCACTTGCATCGTGCAACATAATTACAAGTTACTGACGAAAACAATATCAGGTGCCAGATCGTTTGGAATTTCGTGTCATCCTGTGTTTGTCAAACGATTGTGCTTGTAATGTGGCTCCTAACGACACAGTCGATGCGTGCAGATACCTTTCTCCGAACGGCGAGCTCGAGCGCCAAGACAGTTCTGTCATTACGTGCTCGGTAATAAGGTCAGTGGGTGAACAATGTACCGATGTATCTTACGTGTACCTGTACTAAACACATAACTAATCATCTTGCAGGGGCTATCATGCATTCAACTACGGGCTAATTTTAATATCCATTGACCTGTTGTTATCAATAGTAATAGCCCTCTCGTCTCGGTATCTACGGTACGTATCGGTAAACGGATGCGGGCATAAAAAGCATTCCCATATCACGATTACCGCTCGTGCCGACGCTTATCAAATTGTAAACAAAGTATTTGTTTGTTCTTTCGTTGTTTCGTTGTCTGTCTATGTCGAATATTTCACTGGTAAATTATCTAGCTCAAAATATAAAACCGTTTAGTTGATTACTTCACGTCAATGAGTACGCGTGCCGTTTAATGTAAGATACACCTTTGAAAGTTTTGTCGGCCTTGTGATCTAACGTAACGGAACTTAGACACTACTACTGAAATACCTAATTATTACTCCCAATATTTTCATTATAGGTACTGGCTAATGTAGTTCTTGCTTATGCAATTGCGTAACGAATAGATTCAATTAGAGCCCCGGCTGGCTTTTTGGATTTAACATGTTCGATAAATATTCAAATACTTTAATATTACTACTTTAATATTCAAATAATATAACAAGACAGTGTTCGTATGTGTAGTGTGTGAATACATGCATTTATAACAACGTTCAAAAAAACAATTTAAAATAAACTCAAAGCAAACACTACCGTAGTGGCAATGTGATCATCCATCATTGTTAGTGTAAACAAATTCAGAAGTTCTTTAGAGATTTTTAACAAATTAAACCACTTCATTTTGTTTCTTCACTTGTACGGCTCAAAACAAAAACAATGATTCTAATGCAATGACAGATCGAATAGTGGCAACGTAACACTGATGTAATGTTAATAGTAACAACAATGAAGTAAAACACCGCGATCAGACTAACAGCTGCTTAAGAACGTTAAAACATGAATCGGCAATGGGGCGCAGGTAAAATTTTCTTTCTCGCTATTGGTCCTTAGGCCCTGTTTGGTACCGTTAGGGATACCAGTTGAAAGATTTAGCATCTTTCTTTCGTTCAAAACTGACGGTAAAATTTTTAATAAAGCATTATATACACATTTTTACATGAAATTTGAATATATAGTGAACTCTAATAATTATGTGGCAACTTCACAATTTTAAAATACTGACCTTGCCTGCAATACGACTACATGCATCGTCGACATCAAAAAGGATTTCGGCTACTACGTTCAGAAGTTTCGCGACATCGTGCCACTTGCATCCATGGTCCTTAAGGAAACGTTTGTAAAGCTCGTAAAATGACGATAACCGCAAAGGAAAATGAATACGATCGCCTTTGAGAGCCAACTCCGCCATCCTTGCACTATATCACGGATCACGGGCGGGTAAAGTCACGAAAGTGGCGGCTGGGCGATTGAACGCCTGCGAGGCGACTGTGTGCAGTGTGTACTGTACAGCAACGGTGCTGTCAAGTTCGTCGCGTTGTTTTGGTTTATTTAACTATCTGTCACAAGTGAGATAATGTGATGTTAAATTTTGAAATTATTTTAGAGATAGTTGACTGTGTAATGCACAAAGTTATTGGGCGAACAATACGGTTCGATGCACATAAGTTCGCGTCAAAACGTAAACTGAGCGGACAGTCGTAACATACCAATTAAAAGACAACAAAACGATTTTAATGGAAGCTTCGGTTGTAACAGGATTTATCCGCGTTAGGGCCGGATTTTACTTGAGATAACTCGTGTTTGGGTACACATATACATTTTGAAAATAATGGTCAAAAAGTACCATCTATAACTATATGAATTATATAATAGAAACAATGAGAGGGAAAGTTTAGGAACTATTTTTAAAATACATATTTTTTTTTTAAATTTAAATTCCTGTTAATCTTCATGTACATATTAATTCAATCATTGAGCAAAGTAATGATCGGAAATATTTTAATTTTCTAATTTATGAATAATGTATTGTAATCAGCAGAATGATTTTGGTTTAAATAAAATAATTATTTACGGATTTTAGCGCGCGTTATTTATAATTAATGTATTTATTTATTTATTTATTATAGGTCAATAAATAATTATTATTGTGTTTTATTATGATTAAATTTCATTTAATAAATTTGACGTTATTTAAAAAGATTAACATATTTAACTTAAAATTTTTGCAACATAAGTCAGACTATATATGCATTACTTTCCATATGTAATCATATAAAGAAGTTAATAATCTGAAAATATTCATGTCTTCGTATGACGGCGGAATGGGAAACTTAGATCGGGAAAAAAATTCCACAGAGAGTGCTCTCTGTCTAAAGAACGTGCATCATAACAAAAGCATATTTGTGACCTACTGATAAAGAGAACAGTTTTCAGCAATGCAGCGGTACCAGAACAATTATTTACAGCTAACAAAAATGGGAAAACAAGATAAGTCTTCTTCTCAGTTTCATTGAATGGTAGATACAGTAGTGTGTGTGTGTACAGTGTAGGATTTCATGATTTTATACTGTTTGAAGTTAAAAGGTCATTTAAATCGAGGCTAATTAGGTCATTATAAACAAAATAGTTAACTTCGTCTGGTCTCGATTATCGCTGTAACTTTCACATTATAGCCAAACGGCAAGGTCTCCGGAAGAGATCATGATTTACCGAATAGACAACAAAAACGCGGGACTAGAAACTCCGCATTAATCACGCCATATCTTGACTGCCAACGGCCCGTGGATTAACGATAACAGCTCACCATTATCGTGTGAACTTGACCCCTAGCCTCTAAACTATGTTAGTTTTACTGTGGGTTGGACAATAGTGTGATTGTTACGTGAATTTTCTAACGACGCTTACAATGTCACAATGCAGTACGTAGTGTAACAATGAGAAATGCATGGAAAAATCCATAACATGTCAATTTGGAATGTAAAAATGAGACATATTACATATCAGACGAAAAAAAATAATAATATTCCGTTGTGAACTTAATTAAAGTACAGTTTTTCGTTATTTTTTATAACAATCTAATATATAGGTAGATAGTAAATACCTTAATCAAATTTGTGAAATACCAAAGTTACGATTCAGTCAATAAGAGGAAGTAAATTGTCAAATGGTTAATTTATCTACCACAGAGTGAGGCAATTATTTATTTATTAACAGTGTCGAAGCACAGGAATGAATCATAGGGTCGGAATGTTGCGCCACTCGGGGCACTGGCCTGGACCCTATTTAGTGGAAATCTGATCGCGCGTGCTTACATCATAGAAATTGAATAAAATAATTTTTATTATTTATTCAAATGAAAAAATATTAAGGGTTTTCTAGGTACCTGACGAGAAAATATATCAGTATGTGTTATGTCCTTAAGCGTTTGTCTGAAACAGTAAGTGTACAAACAGGGCTAATATCTTACTCATGTATTCTGTGTCTCAACTTAGATATGAAATTGTCATTTAGGGTAACTCTAAGGAGGATATTAAGCGTTTGTTTGTTAGGCAAAAGAAATCTATAAGCGTTTTTTACTTATGAGGTTAGCTTATTCGTCAGGAAAAATAGGTCAATCTTATTTGACTTTAATTACTACAATAATACAAAATATAATACGAATAATAGAAACATGTTATTTTTTTTAATTGTCACCTTATGTACTATGCAATTTCCATCAAATAAACGATTGAATGTGATTGAATTTTTATTCCGGACAAATACTTTGTTCCCATGGGAGAGCATGATATAGCAACGGATTATGATAGACTCCCAAAACTACTTATTATTAAGATTGACGACGTATAGGCTGTATTTTGCTTAGGGAAATTAAAGGTTCTCCACTCAAAACATCGATATTAATAATATTATATCCTCAAGCTCTTAGCACAAATGCAAGCACGTGTATACAAACCCTACGTTTCGCATAACGAAAAAAGCCGATTGAATCTGGCTCGAACAGGTTCCACTTTAAGGGATTCGTATCACTCGGACAATTCAAAACAATTGGAGTGGCCGCCATTTAACGAGTGTCGATTAGGCAAATGTGTTAGTGTAGTGGGCAATGCTACTTTTTCAACGAATACTTTGCTGCGGTACTTAATGTTAGTGTACTAAATATTAGTTTATTACATAGTAATTAACTCTCCACTGCAGTTTTAAAAAAGAAAGGATATTTGAGCTTATTTATTCTAAATTTGAAAGTTCCTTATGAGAGTGATCGAGCCTCGAGCAATCCGACAGTCGCGCCTAGGTGAAGGTGATCTAGCTATTTCCGTGCACTTGCGTTGTTCGTGTTTTTCACTCCACGTGGAGCCATCTAGCGAGCGCTATCTAAATCTATGCAACTCGTGCCAGCTGCTGTTATTCTATTTCTGTCATTAATACACCCGAAATTGTTTACCGATGGAAGATGTGATACGCGTTTGTTATACACACACGCGATAAAGAAATTCTTATTGTTTTATTGTTAAAAGGTTGCATAAATAAATAAATTAGTAAAATCTCATAGTACAAAAAAATTCTATTTGTTATTAAAGGATTATTAATGATATGCAAGTTATGCACATAGATACACAAACACACAGCTACATTAACACGTAGTTATAAGAACGGAGTGTTAAATTTTGAGCTCGATCATAAATTTTTGTATCAAAGGAAATTGTTAAGTATTTCGTGAATGAATCCTTGACCTAAAATGTGTTAAAATAGATGCGCAATGCTATCAATGTATTGCTTAAAGTGAAATTTGCGCAGCTACTTACACTTATTAAATTTAAATTTCATCTAATTTCGGTTAGGTATTAAAAATAAAATGTTTCTCTATTCCGTATATCAATTGAAAAATGTTAGCTGACCTCGACTTCTTTAGGTTGTTTGTCAGGTTTCAGTTTTGAATTGTGCGGAGGTAGCGGTGGTGCAAATGAGCAGGATGGCTGGGGATCCGCTACAGCTGTCCCGCTTCCTTTCGCGACTGCTTGCTTCGTTGCCTTCTGGCTCTTTTCCACAGCATTGGTGGATTGTCCCTCCGCGTTCTGAATGCAGATTTCAGGCACATTTTTCTGTACATTAGCAGCTCTTACACCGGCAGAAGTTTTAGATAACCAAGCCGTTGGAACAGAGGGAGGTTGAGGAAGCCTTGATGTTGTATTTGAGACGTTCGTGTCTATATTAATATTATTAGTAGATGCCGTTGAATTACAGCTAGTTTCGGAAGACACCAAATAAATTTTATTTACTATAGGGTCTACTACATTTCCTAAGTGATATTGCGTTGGGGCGTTTTTCGTATTACTATCTAAACATTTCATATCTGACAAATCAGTCGTTGTCAGAGGTAGCTGAGTTGGCAAACGATTGTGGTGTGGAATAGAGGGCAATTTACACAAGGGCAATTTGGTCAGAGATTTGTCAGAAGCTATCACATATGATCCGTTGCATTCCTTCACTATGTGTTTATCTTCGTTTGAAATAGCGTCGGTGGTTGCCTCTGTAGACACCGGTGACATTTCGTCTCTGCTCTGAGAAAAATCTGCATTCTCGTCACAACAAGAAAGTTCATCGAGGCTCTGCACTAAATCAAGAGTCGAAGCTTCATGGTAGTCAGTGGAACACGGCGATGTAGCATCACTTGTATCATCATCTCCAGCATGTGGAATCTGTGAGCATTTACTGCTTGGTATAAACGTTAAACTAGATGTGACGTCTAGAGAGATATCAGCATTTAGGGAGTCCTCACTATGAGAATGATCTCTGTTAGTACAGGTGATACTTTTTTCATCTTCATTTGTTGCTGCATCCGTTACTGCGGTAGTCGTTATCGGTAGTAACGATTCTGTTGTTTCTGGCTTCGGTGGGATGTCTCCTGTGTTAGTCGTGTTTGCAGGAACAGAATCATCTTCTCCACGGCCACTATCATTGTTTTTTGTTTGGTTTTTTAATGAATCTGTTTCCGGTAATATCGGCAAGGTCATATATTGTGGTAATGCAAATTCCATATCACTCAAACGCATGTACTGAATTCCTTCGTCAACAGGTACTTCCAGTTGTGGTGAATAGTAGTCGAAGTTAGTACTATCTTGCCCGTAAACAGACCATGGGTCGTTTGAGGGTAAAATAGGCAGAGTTTCGTAGTATAATTCAGGGTTGAGTTCTCTGTTGCTTACAAATTCCGGTTTGTAATCCCATGTCGGCACAAACGAATCCTCAAAGGCTAAATAGTTATCGGGAAGGACGACCATCGATTGATTGACCAACATAGAATCTAAAGCGTAGGAACCGTCATAGAATGGATTATTTAGCACAAGCGGTGGGGGTTGTATTGATTCGCATTCCAAAGGCACCTCCGCTTCGACAAAGATACCATATTTTGACAGATCAGGTTCGGATCGTCTATGTTTGAAGGCACTGGCAAATAATTCGTATTCACATTTATAAGCGTATATGTCAGATATGTCGAAACTGTGTGTCCTTCGCAATAAACTTTCAGGCGGTACGTTAAATTCCGGACTAAGATCTTTCTCGAGTAAATTGTTCTCCACTTGGCTATCAAACAATTCTTCACACGTAGGAACACCTATGTTATTTATTTCTTGTAAGGCATCTGCATCGTTAATTTGACTGAGAACTGTACAATTGGTATTGCAATCTAGAGTAGTATCACGGGTGTCTTTGTTTGGGAAGAGAAGGACGCGCGGTAGTGAAGGCGGGGGACCCCAGAAAAGCAAGTTGTTTGGAGTCTGACGCGTCGGCTGGGCAGCCATGGCTCGCACAGGCCGCCCGCCGGCTGCGGCGGTCTAGAATCACGGCACGGCGGAGGAGACGCGATGGGCGGCCGGCTGAGTTTTGCGACTGACTGAAGGCGGACGGTGTGACGAAGGCGAACGCAAATAGAACGGGCGCAATCGCGATGAGGTCGCCGTCTCTCGCGCGCGTCTTCTTGGACTAAGGCGCATGCGCACGCGCATGCCAAACTCGTGTGGCCATACGTGCTCAGAGTTGTACACATTATAACTTTAGTTCCAGATTTTGCTTTGAATCAAAATGTTAACAGATCTGCCGCAAGGGATATTTATTTTTTCGGGTGGACACTTTGACGATGTTGACGAGCGTTGGTTACAAAAAACGTACAACAACCTTTCATTCGTCCTTTGAAATTATTAGTAAAAAAAAAATAGGCAACGGTGAGACTCACCTGTTCTGGTGGTGACCGCGGTGATGATTCTTCGCGGTGATGTCTCCTCCGTCTATGCGATGTGGGTGAACGCCGGTGATGTGATCGCTTGGAACGCTCATTTCTCCGCCTCCACGAGTGCTCCGAGCTGCGAAATTTGCGTTCGACAGGCTATAGGGTTAGTGTACAGGGAAAATAGCTACATAGATGTTTGTGCAAATATTAAGGCGAGGTCTGTGTCCAGGAGCTATAATTAAGAATTATTTAATTTACTAACGTTGGTGACCGTTCTTCAAAACTCGAATGAGGATCCACTAATTGATGTAGAGCATCGGAAGGCGGGAGACAACACGCGTGCAGCAGCGCCCTCACGGCGGCCCAACGCTGTCGTCCCGGCCCTACGCTTTCGATAATGTTCGTAAATGCGAATCAGCATGAAAGAGCGCTATTCAGTTTGCCAATTAAATATGACGGAGGACTATCTACTTCCTGCGACTCGCTATACTTTATTTTCGTATTAGTTAGCTATGTAACGCCAGCGAAGTTAGTTTAACAACATTTACGCTATCTCACGTAATAAAAGTTGTTAGTTGCAAAAACATAGGTGACGTTCAAGGTCTACGGCGTGATTACTGGCGACGGTAAGAGCGTGGTCCATTGATTGCGAACGAAACGTGAGGTCGCGATGAAACAGAACCAGTGAGTGCGTCGCGTGCTACGGTCGCGAACTGACTGTTAGATACACGCCAGCGCAAATGAAATCTAAGTTGCCATGTACATAGTACGATCACTGCCATTTCATAACAGCCACAGCTTAGCGCCAGTAAAATTAAATCTAAAATTAATCATTAAAGAGGTAATTTTTCAATAAAATGGGATATGTAAAATCATTTTAAAAACTAATTCTCATATCAAATAAAGCTTCTTATAAAATATAAAGTATTTGTTATTTTTATTTAAGATAACTGATTGACATTATTTGAATATATATTTTCCTAATATTGCGCCAGTATTGCGCTATTATATTATAGCGCCAATATTGGGATAGTGAGTTTCGTAGCCGTCTTATTGTCCAAGCTGATCTAAATAATAAATCATATATAACCTACGTACGAGCCCTCCTTCCGAGAATAAAGCCTGCGTCACATGGGTAACGTGACTCCCATAACAATTGATATAGTAATTTTAAAATTTTAATGAAGAATCGTAAAATTTTCGATATTTATTTAATTTAATGTAATAACAGATAGAGCATAAAACAGGCGAAGCTTAATTTCTTAGTTTGTATTAATATATATTCCCTATTAATACTCCAAAGTACAGTGCTTCAAATGAAAAGTGTCGATAGTTAATGAAATGATGAAAAGTATAAAAAAATCCTAACTAAAAATAAGCACACCCATGATGAGCAGCGGCGTCTACATGTGCGAGGAGTCCGGTTTATTAATTCATTTTTTATTTAAAAATTTTGTAAAAGCAGTAGTTTGGTAAAAAAAACTAGTAATATGTGCAAAATAATAATTTATATAATGCCACCAAGCGAAAAAGCTGTTACCTGAAATGTTCATGTCAAAGCTCCCAATTGTTTATTGTAACGTACAAATTTAAACATAAAACTTTGTCTGGGAAGCTGCGTTGAATGAAATTGTGTTGGCATTGACATTGAGTACTTGTAGCGCCACCTAGTGAAGAATCACTCAACTAACATGTTACTTGAGATTACTTGTTTTGTTAAAAAGATCAAAAGAAATATTTCCTTGACTTTCAAATAATTTATAGTTACTACATAGTACATATGAGGGGTGATCCAAAAGTAATGATAATCGGTTAATTCAGGTCCGCATAAAAATACAAAAAAATATATATTTTGCTTGCTTCTATACTCACTACGTCGGCCTAAAAAAATCATTTAAATAGATCACGATTTCCCGGAGATACATTCATTTGTATACGAACTGTCAAAGAGATAACATCACCATGGAGAAAAACGAAATTAAAGTTGTCATCAAGTACCTCTGTTTGAAAAAAAGTGGAAATATTGGGGGAGTCTGCTCCTCCATATTCTACAGTTGCACACTGGGCCAAGGAGTTTAAACTGGGCAGAACATCCACTGAAGATGATATATTCTATTTATTATATATTTAGCCATATTTTTAAAAATAGCTATTTTACATCAGAGGCCTTGACAGCCGGTTATAAAATGCAACGTAGCCAAAGACCGCGATCAGCACTACGCAGGCGGCGATAATGCAATTACAAGTATTTTTCGCGTAATCTCTTTATATGTAAACACTATCGGTTATCGAAGATATGAGATGTGGAAACCTAGTGGTCCAGGTGCCTCATTTAACTTTATAGTACACAAATGGAACTGAATTCACTTATCTACTAATACGAATCGGAGAAATAAATTAATGAAAAGACAGAATGCAAAATCAAAGGAATTAACGAAACGAAAACAGAACGAAGGAAACTCGTTTTTAAACCTTAACATGCCCTTAACTTGCATGTTCCCAGACGTTTATTAAGTTCAAGGCAATTATGAAGCCAATTAATTATTAATGACTACGAAGTATTTTTTAAGTAATTACAACCTAGGCTTCTGCGGCGATGGTGACTGTCGGTAACTGATAAAATGATAAAAATATATCTAGAAGTAAACTGGGTTTTCTAAAATAGCGTAACCGTACTTAGATCACTTTCTTAAATCCCTTCAAAATATTGAGAGGAGACGTAACATATTAATTTAATATATTATAAGCTTCTTACTCAACCGCCTCTCCAAAAGCAAGTAGGTTAAAAGCATGTTTGTTAGCATTATGTTCGAAACTTTTTAGTCTTTTTTTATGTAGAACAATATTGATAAATGAGATTAGTCTTACCAAAATAAACATAAAATAAAACATTCTGTAATACTTATGATAATGCATCATAGACTATGAAAATGAATGAAGCTATTAGAATGCAAGAAGAATTTTTTATTTCTTAAAATTTCATTTTACTGTTGCTTAAAATAAACAAAACAAAATTACCACAAGATTTTTAACAACATTGGAACATATCTCAAAACGTTTACCGCCTAACATTTTAAGTTGCCAGTACAATTTTAGATTGGCCTTAGAAACGCTAACATCTAAAAGATGCTGCGCGGGCGGCTCTGTGGAACTAGGCGTTATGTCACATTGTTTAGCGCCAGGTAACGACATGTTGAACTTGAACACGTCGCCGGTAGACCTTCCATTCGTTCTTCGCACGAAATGTGATACGTTCTATTAAACAAGTCCAGGTATAACAAATAGCTAAAAGCATGAAGTTGCATTCATAGTATGTTCGATAGACAGATGTTTAAAGTAGGCAAAGGTTGGTTATATTTTAAATTTATCCAACAAATCGCACGGCTTTACCTCCTTTATTACCAATTTGGTTAGTATAGTATAAAATAAATAATATGGACGAAGGGATGACCCCATGATGGTGAAGTGTAATCCCTAATTTTATTAAACGGCAGAGGCCCAATTTCTAAATATTCTCAGTATATGTCTTCGATTCGACCCCTGAAGCAAAAGTAATCCGCTTCATAATTTCGTCAAAAAATTATTAAAACTTATTGATATCTTAATTATTTCATTTAAATTCGGACATTTAAATGTTTTTTTTTTTATATAATAAAAAATTACGTAAGAAAAATACTTAATAATTAATATTTGGCAGTAGTATTTGGTCAATAAATTAAAGTAATATATGGTCATTTCTCATATTTGTTCTGACTGAAGTCACATGCGCATAGACAATTAGACAGTTTCGCGAGTTAAGGTAAACTAAAAACTGAAATAATATCTTAAATAATTGTATAAATCTTTACCGTGAAATTTTATATAAGGTATGAAAACCAGATCTTCTGCTTATAAAATAATAACAACATAAAAAATAAAACAATTTTTCTCTCTTTTATAATAATAATACAAAAAGGATTATTCGATAAAGTCCTCGAACAAGTTCAAACATTTAGCATTTAATAAAATTTAAATAAAAAAGGACTTGTTATGTTTAAAAAACATATAAAACTCGAACGAATGAAGAGAACAAGAGTTTTATATATATATATATATATATATATATATATATATATATATATATATATATATATATATATATATATATATATATATATATATATATATATATATATATATATATATATAGATGTTTGTTTTGAATTCAAGAACGACTTCCTCAATTTCCAAATGTAAATTAACCAGTCGAACTACCTACCTTGACTATTACTCAATACTGGAGCCATGTGTGTGTGTGCCTTACAAATGTAATCATTTCGAAGTAAGACACTACTTAATCAAAAATGTACCATTAAAATTTTAACAGTGATTTTGTCTGCGTATCGTTCACCTGTTGATACACCTGCACTAATCAACCAATTCATTAATTTATTAATAGAACCTAGAAATTTGAGTTACAACGTACATTACATGGTGTATTACATTTATATGATATGATCAGAATTTTGTGAAGTCCGCAAAGTAGAAGTATTATTATTTATATATATATATATATATATATATATATATATATATATATATATATATATATATATATATATATATATATATATATATATATATAGATGTTTGTTTTGAATTCAAGAACGACTTCCTCAATTTCCAAATGTAAATTAACCAGTCGAACTACCTACCTTGACTATTACTCAATACTGGAGCCATGTGTGTGTGTGCCTTACAAATGTAATCATTTCGAAGTAAGACACTACTTAATCAAAAATGTAGCATTAAAATTTTAACAGTGATTTTGTCTGCGTATCGTTCACCTGTTGATGCACCTGCACTAATCAACCAATTCATTAATTTATTAATAGAACCTAGAAATTTGAGTTACAACGTACATTACATGGTGTATTACATTTATATGATATGATCAGAATTTTGTTAAGTCCGCAAAGTAGAAGTATTATTGGCTTTAAAGTTACAGAGGGCCTACACTTCAGTAAACGCATACTATGGTAAAATATAAGCTTATGATTCTTTTAGTAAGCTATCCATAGAGAATCTATAGTTGTTACATAATATCGCATCAATGCGGTTAGAAAGTTATAAAAAATAGTAAAATTAAAACGACAAATACAGTGGCACCACTAAAGGTTAAAACGGATAATGAAAAAAAAAACACGCTGGTAAGGTTTGCCTGAGGGTCAGCACTATCTCCAATAAGAGTTAATATACTTAATTCACGAACAACTAGTGTAATTATCACCTCAAATTCCAAGGCCTTTGTGCAAGCGCGTTATGCTTTAGTTAAATGGCAACACAAACCACTTTTATCCGTTCTTCCTATACCTTGTTTTAAAGCATGAACTGGTATATAGGTGTGGAAGAGCTCGTATGATCTGATAAGAGCGCGCTAGAAGCTGATTGCTGCAGTGTCGTGATATTATGAGGTAACAGCCATCCATGTGCTCTGCTGTATATGTGACGAGGATCTATGTTGCCCGCGACAGTGTCAACGTTCAACCGATCCACGCGCGTCACGCGACGACGACCGATGAATAACAAACACCGGAACGTTCACTTTCGATCGGTCATCAGCATTAGAATTTGATGTTACGTATGAATGTGTTCCTCGAAAACTGGCCGCTGAATATTTTCTAAGAGAAAAGGTAGTTATCACTTCCGATTCTAAATTGACATGCTCATCGCATAAAACACTGCCGTTATCATATCGTAATAAAGATGATTATGATTTAAATCATAAATATAAAGAGATAAAGCGAAGAGACATTATATGACATGACTTAAGAGACGTTATATGTAAGATTGAACTTGTATGGCTACTTCAAATATTATATGTAAACAGATTATTGTTCATAATAATGTAGACGCTATGTAGTCAATTACATCTTGCAAGCTGTCAACTCGACCCGTTAAGGTAAATTTGTAAATACGGTTAAACTGATAGTCCGATGAAGGAAAATCATTAAATTGTAATGCGGTCAACGTTCAAGCCAATACGGTATACATGTAACGGTACTTTATGTTTAGTAACAATACGCATTGAATCATCTTTTCTCAATAGGCCGTGTAACGTATTTCCCGGAGTTACGCCGTATTTTTACTTTCTATTGCTTACGTTTGTGTAACAGACGGCCATTTCTCAGGGGCAATACAAAGTTGAGTGATTATAACTGACATGACCTAATAACGCGTTGCAATAGTGACAGTATGACAGGTAAGGAAATCGGCGCAAACAACATGGTGCGCAGAGGTCGTCGGGTCGACCGACGGCTAAACTACAGCGAGAGTGGAACGATTGTACAATGGCCATAATCGATAGATCTAGTTCGACAGATTGTTACGAAATTTCAAGTAACTTTTTAATGCACTCGAAATGCGACCCATTCAAGGATGGTCTGCTTCACATATTGGTTATTATCTTATCCTACTGAATGACAAACAACAAATACTATGAATCGTTATTTAAAGTTAAAGGATGCATTTATGAGTAAATATAAAATGGTTTAAGAATGTTTTGCATATTTCTTATTTGACTACTTTTAAATCGGAAACGAAATTCGAAACTTCGTATGTTCGTTGAAAAATATGAGTTGACCAAATTATATAATATCGCTTTTTGTATTTATGAGAACTTTTATATCACGAATCTATAAACAAAATAATTATTTCGTTAGTTTTCGTGAATTCAAATAAAACTATTACGTTCAAATTCTATTCGCCTATAAATTTATATTCCTGACGTTTCAAGTCTGTGTCATTAAATTTATAAAGTTTGTATTCGTTTTTCTCTATATATGTACACATTTGTAATATTCTAACACACTTCGTATGATGTTAATCTGTTTCGCATAGAGATTTATAAAGGGTATGTATATTATTTTGATGTTGTACGATAACTAATCAATATTAAAATAAGCCTAATTTAACTCATGAAAAACAATCAGATTTGCCCCGGTCACAGCAGGCAAGGTCGCGACGGATGAGTGATCACTGTGAACCTTGTCAACTACATGTCAACCGCTGCTAATCGCCTACGTCGATGGGTCAATGACAGCCCACGCTCTCACTAAAGTTATAAATATAACAAAACATTTATTTGCTAAAATAGTTTTACTGTAACAATTAAAATCACAGTTATGAGATAGGTCTTATAGTATCTTAATATTCTTTGATGCTTAAAACATTACTACTCTTTACTTCCTATAAATACAAAGTAATATTTTAAATATATAGAACAATTGTCGATAGAATATGTACGTAATACAAAAGATTCGGGATGGTACAAAACTATAAATTAGGTTTTATTTGAAAGCGTTCTGTACATTATCAGCAAGAAAAGCGTTTGATGTTGGTTTATAGCCGCAAAGCTTTGTAGTTACAGTATTACTGGAGGCCTGTGTTCATCAATTCCACTGTTATCAGGCTTGTAAATAACTTAATTTCGTCCCGTTCCGATCCCGTACATACGCTAAAAGACTTATTAAAAATTAACTTTTGTGAATTTTTCAAGCATTATAACCTATGCTCGTCTATTTCATACTAACTTATAAATACGAATGTAAGTTTTCTCTTATATGCCATAACGCCTGAAACACTTAACCGATTTTTTTTTCATCAATAGCAAAGTACATTATCAGCGAGTAACATATTGTATTTTTTTTTAATGAGATTCTACAAAAATTACAATAAAGGTATTTAGGTACTTTTTACTTTAGGTATTTAAATTTGTCATTATCTAAGTTATGTTTTAATCGTAACATTTAAAAATTATGTATATAATGTAAATACTAAAAATTTAAAGTGTTAAATATTGTGTAAATATTAAAAATTATGTATAGCATCAGCCTGTTTCTATTCGAGAAATTTATGACTGCGAGATATTTCAAGGCACAACGCAAACAAAGCCGCGGGAGAAAGGTAGCAATAAATAAATGAGAAAATTAATAATTCAGCTAACAGGGACGAGATGTTTATGCGGCTCAGAAACAGTTGTTCGTGGGTAAAAATCAGAAGGGTCACGGTACGATGAAGATCGCACGTTGCAATTATTCGATACAAAAAACTAATCTCTCTGTCTGACTTCATTTCAGTACTTAGTAAATGAAATTGTTATAGATCATAATGCTGAAAGCGCTTGAAAGAATATTATCAAAACCTCGGGAAGGCTGTTTCATCAGACAAGCGCCTCGGTGGCCGGCATAATATAGCGCACACGTGCCCGCCGGGACTGGAACTGCGGCTTGGTGAAAGTTGACCAGCCATACGTAACCGCAGCCAAAGCATTTGACATTTTGTCAAACGCCCCAACTGCGTAATAAAATTTCGACGACAATCGGTAAGAAGTTTCAGTTTCACGGAATACACTACCATTTAAAACTAATACTATGTCAGAGTATCTCTTATATTTACATAATCACAAAAAACACACAATTGTAAAAAAAGTTAAAGCGATTAAGTTTTCGATGCACTATTTTCTTACGTTAAAGTTGATGACACATTTAAAATACAGACAACACGAATCATGTCACGATACAAGACAATGTAAGTCTCGAATTCTAATAACCCATCCACTCGGCGATAGGTTTTCAGAATTCGAGACGAGAGACCCGAGTTCGATCCACAGGCGGCAACCAATGGCTTTCTCAAAAACCTATGTACTATTCATATCGTTGGTTTGGACATAAAGACGCCGACGGGCTCACCACCGGTCATGTTATTTCAAAAATATCTTCGGTGGAAGATGGGTCGTAAAGACTTAATTGTCAAGACATCTGTCTACCCCTGTATTGGGAATGGCGTGAATTCACTGTATATTTGAACCTATCGAGCCTTAGTTTTCAATTCAACGATATAATAATACACTGAAATAGATATTTATATATGTTAACATTCATAAGAACAAATAAACATCCATGACTTCGATACAAACATTCATATTCTTCACACAAATGTTTGCCCTTATCGGGATTCGAACCCGCTTGAAGCTCTTTCAAGGCAGGATCACAACCAAATCGGTTATAAGATCGTCAAAAGCTTACATGCTTGAAAAATGCATCTTATCAAACTTATAATTCAAAACCGGCTATGTGCCGAAGTTTTGGCCGCGTGGGTTCTTTTATTGATGAAAACAGATGATATTTAAGAGTTAAAGGATCACATGTCCTTCTTCCCCGAGGTTTTTTCCATAGAACCTAATTTTATTCATTACAAAATTTCTTAATGTAATCAGTATGTTAGCAACTTTTCTGTGTTGCAGGTTTTCCTAAGTTAAAAACCTAGTAGTCTAGTCTAGATATATATTTTGTGTTAAGTCTTACGATATCTTTGGATAAATGTTTGACTTTAATTCGGTAATGTGCACAAAAAGTTGACAAAACATACAACACGTTTTATTAAAAATTGAAAGTGATCATTCTTCTGAACAAATAAGACTAGTCGAGTTTTGGATTAGATTGTATGCCTTTTTCTACCAACAAAAACTTTAAGTCTTTTAAGTGAAAACCATGACATGATTGAAAAAGACAGCTACATTTCTCATGAAGTAAAATACGCACAGCTAAAACACAAAGTTATATATTTTGTCTCTCGGTTTAGTCTAATATTTAAAAAAGCTAATAAATCTATTTCAAAGCAAAATAAGTGCGTGCTCAAACAAATATGTAAAATACGAGACAATAAACTCATATACAACACAATACAAGTTTGCTTACGTCAGAATGGTTACCAGGTTGACAAATCCTAAACGGGCGCATAAACCAGGACGAGACCTTGAAGCATTCACTAAATGCTATCGAGACGAATCTTTTAAGTCGTAGCCGAGCGGGACGCCCACCATATTTCATGAATACTTGCTTATGTTAAAGGCTTTATAGATATGCTTAAATGTGAATACAATAGAAAACAAAGCAACCAGGATCATTTGTTTTTACAAACTTTCCCATTGTGAGATCGAAGTTCAGTAGGAGTGTTTTCTATAACATTTATGCGTACTTGGTTGCCTCGCGATAATGAGCAAAGCAACCTACAACACGATGGAATAAAGCTCGGTGGTGAGTCATGGTAAGTTGTGCAACGGCTTTGCACAACCAGTCGCCAGACCCCAGTCGTTGTCATACACATAATAATTCAGATAAACAGGCACTTTGACGTGATAACAATTGAATTTATAGACACTAAAATATCTATAAATTCAATTGTTAGCGCACCATTCCTTAGATTAATGTGGCTGTACAAAACCACGAAGCGTAATTGCATTATTTTCGACTATGGTTAAAGGATGTATGCATCAAAGCAATCAATGTTTCGCATTCTAAGTTCTAACGAAGGCGAATTGCTAAACCGTTGCAATGTAACGGTACACGTATCATACTTGCGAAATAATGACTAATTTAACTGCACCAATTTAAAACCGCAAGAAGTTATTCGGAACAAAAATATAGATAACAAGCACATTGTCCATTGTCAGATAGTTACGAAATTACATTTTACGTTTCCACTGAAGTTTTTTAAATACAACAAAAAAATTTAACGTATATTATTTACAAATTGTTGTTATATTAAAATTTACCTAACAATAGCATGTCAACTTTAGTACTCAAAATCAATTGGGGACAGCGAATAGTAAGACCATTTTTTTCTATTTTTATATACGCGAGATACGCTAAGTCAAGGCGCATTAGCTTGCGATTCAATGCAGTGTGTATTTAAACAACGCTCCGGACACATTAAGGAAACATTTGGATGCGTATTTATAGGTAAAGGATATGGGTATGTTAGTATAGTGCGATTATTGGTCAACTACATACGATACGCTCCACTCGTGTTCGCGCATGCTTTTTTGGAAAGCGGCGGACTTGGGCGTCCAGGAGTCGACGCCGAGGTATAGGGCTGGGAGTTCTGCGACCTTCACTTCGAGCCGCTCGGCGAGCCTTTGTTCCACGAGCGCCTTGGGCCCGCTCGTCAGGCGCTGCTCCTTCCCGTTGCGCCGCTCTACTCCAACGTAACCGTTCTTATCGCCGTTGCAAGACGTCACGCTTTTTGGACCATCTGTGCTGAGCAATTTACTCTTAACGGTGTCAATTTTACCGTAACTTTTAAACTGCACTGATTCTATTGCGTTCGCCGATCGCGAATACTTTAAAGAATCATATGTGTCGCCATTGAGGCTGCAATATTCGACATTGTTCACGTTAACGTCTCTGTCGACACGCTTAGAAGTAGCGTCGTACCCGTTTCGTTTGCTGTAGCGCTCCTCTAAGCTTTGCTTGAGAAAGTTATTTTCAAAACTAGTTTTACATTTAGGAACATTATTTAAGTAGTCATGGTTTAAATCGTTACTGTGTAATCCTTTTTCACAGCCTTTTTTTAGTGTTTCCTGTATGTCTATTCCGTTACCATTAGACCGACTGTAGGTTAAACTGGTCGGTTGTCCGCTCTCGACTCTCAAGTTAATTTTTTCCCGTTCAGCTTCCTTACTTTCGAATTCATGTTTAACGAAGGCGACTCGCGAGCCTTCCTCGCCATTTTTTAAAAGTAATTTCGCATTGAAATCGGCCGCCGTTATACCAACTCTGCTTTGTTCACTGGGAACAGTCCAAGTGTCGTGCTTTCTCTTGTCGTTGCTCTTGGACGACCAGGCTTTCGCTAGAGCCGCCTTCAAAGCCTCTCGTCGCTCATGAACGCTTACCCTCGGGTACTCATGTATAGGCACGATTGCTGGAGCGTATAACGTAGATCGTGGCGTAGCTCTCGTTATACGGAAACTTCTGAACTCCCTGTTGAACGCCGAATTTAAAGAATAATCAGGTATTCTCGAAGTCACCATTTTGAGATCAAAATTTCCACTAATTTTAGAATTAGAATATAACTTAAAATTCGTTCAAGATAGTTCTCTTGTTAGCACTGAGTACACTGAACACATATCGACTCTACCTGAAACGAGATATACATTGGTGGAAATGTGTTGAACGGTAAATATTTACATGAGAACTAAGATTGTGTTATGATTATCGCGTTTGGGGTCAGGTCGAGCTTAATTATGTTGTGCGTGCAGTGCGTGCACGAGGATGCGCCTGTGGGCCGCGACCTTCGCGGTGGGCGGCGGCGTGGCGCGACGCGGCGGGACAACGCACTGGTCAACGAACCGCCCAGTCCGCTCCCACTCGCAGCTTGCATAACGCACTCGCGATCCGCTGTCTACCTCATCTCTTATGCAGTTATGTTACCTGTCGCGTGAATCGTATAAATGCAATCGACAACTGCCCCCTACTCTCCTTAATATTCATGAACTGCGACCGTCTATCGATGAACGCATTAAGCCACAGATAACGATAAGACGTCGACCGTATGGTTACTTGTAATGTAGAGCAGTTATGCCGTATAAGTGCAACAAGTGTTGCCTTGAAGGCATCCCAAATATGGCCACCAGTTGCCATATGGCTCGCGACCGATACATCCTCGGCCCTTTGCTTCACAATTCAACTATCAATAAAGAAACTCATATTCAAGGGCGGTTCCCACAAACAACTTTATTTTCCTTAATTTAGGTCGAGTTAGGAACAATCACTCTTACTGCCTGACATTGAATAAAACATAACATTCGTTGATTTGTAATACAGCGAACGTTACTTATTTGCATTGTTTACTCGTGAATGTGTTAAGTCACTTGTTTTACTAAATATAACAAGAGATGAGATAACAACAAGGCGTTGTATGCAAGCGCATTATAATTCAAACACTGATTGTTTAAACTTAAGACCGAGTTTAGAATTCGAGAGCGACAGTTCGACACATTTCCACATGTTTTGCTTAACGAATGCACTACGTATAAACGAAGCGAAGCGACACCCTGATCACTGCACCGTAAAAACTTGAACGGTGAAGAAACGCGAGGGATAGTTGCGTTTGTCGTTGTCGCGGGACATTCGATAGCGATATTCCAAGTAGAGGGCACCGGAAGCGAGTGCATTCGCTCTATCGTGCATACCTTCTCGTAGCGCGCGCGAGAACTGCGTGCGGTGTGCGTGCACCGCTGCGACTGAACTGACTGAAGGCGAGCAACGCACCGCACACTCGCCGCCACGGCCCCACCGCTGCCAGTGCCACCGCCTCTCTCCTGCGGTCCACCACTTGCAACTCTAACACGGAGCACTACGGCCGGAATCGCAGGAGCACCGACCTCCGTCCGATACACTTCGAACAGCCTGCATCAACTAACGTCGCTCGACTAATAAACTACTTGTGGACGCGGAAATTATCCTTTAAACGGAATCGAAACCTATCAGACTTTAAGAATGCATTTCTTTGGGTAATGTACGGTTTTGACGATAAATATTATTCCGCGATTACAAATTTTCAACTATTTTCTCTTGGAGAGCGGATCGTCAACCGAGATTATTTTACCGCATGATGTGAAGCGTTCACTAATGCCTAGTGCGGCACATGCACGAATTTATTAATTAGTCCAGCGAACGTCCACGCCAACGCAATTAATGTTTATTTTATGCGTGAAATTTTTTGAAAGAGAGTTGTGGACAATTAGTAGACCTCACCTTCATATATTTGTTGAAAGCATACAAAATATTCATCATACCTGAAACAAGAAAACAATTAAATTATTACACGTCAAAAGTACAGTCAAAAATTTATCATAAAGGCCAATTATGGCTGGAAACGAATGAACTATAACAATAATGTTATATATTCATTTTAGTGAATTTATTAAATAGAAAAATAAAAATAAAATATCTTCACGCAATTCCCAATACAGGGGTAGACAGAGGTCTAGTCTAGACATTTAAGTCCCTTTGACCCACCTTCCTCCGAAGATATTTTCGGGACAACGTGACAGGTGGTGAGCCTGTCGCTGTCTTTATGTCCAAGCCAACAATTTGTACATAGGTTTTTTAGAAAAACCCAATGGTACGGCCACTTGAGGATCGCACTCGGGTCTTTTGACTCGAAATTCCGTCCACCCAACCAATCGGCAATCGTGGCCCAATTTATTTTACTTTATGATATCGGTAACTTTTTTTAAATTCTCTTCTATTTAATAAAAATTTAAAAAAAAATACTTTTTTTAATTTTTATTAAATAGAAGAGAATTAAAAAACAGTTACCAATATCAAAAAGTAAAATAAACTGGGCCGTTGGAAGACTTCATTGTTCTATACCTTTGCCTACGCCTGCATGGGATATTGCGTGAAGATATAAAAAATTATCAATAACATATTTGAGTATCCCACTAATATTATAAATGTGAATGTAAGTTTGTTTGTTACGCTTTCACTCGAAAACTACTCAACCGATCATCAAAAACTCTGTACACTTATTTTTGGAGGTATTAGAAGTAACATAGGGTACTTTTTATAAAAAATTAACGAAAAATTTTTTACGAAAAACTATTTGCTGATGTTATATGTAGTAACTTAAGCTACTTTTTTAGAATTTACTATTTTAGAACAATAATTAGTATTCCGCGTTAAGTGTTATACCGCGTGTGAAGCCGCGTGGGGCAGCTAGTATTTTATAAAGTTTTCTGTGGAATTTTAAAACGAGCGAGCCCAAAACCAGAATAAGGGCCCAGCGATCAAACTAGCCCCCTGTTTATCCTTAATTTACAAATCACACAGATCCATTCTTATAAACTAATAATACTATAAACTAATAGGCTATATTGTTGTCCCTGTATGGAAACATGTATGTAATTTTTTATATTTTACCTAACCTAAAAAAAACATTGATGTATGATGATTTGATTGGAGGGATTATGAAACATATAATTTGCAGCTTCATTTCTGTGGGATTATAATTTTTAAGTAATATAATCAAGAAAAAATTGTATACTAAATACCAAATGAAGAAGACATTTGCATAAAGTTACTATCTGTTACCAGCGGCAATTTTTTTCCGATTTTTTTATGCCAAATTTCTTTGAAATCGGTTTAGCCGCGAAAGCGTAATATTAGAGAAGGACATGACAGGCAGTTTTACGTACGGCACTTCACCTATTATTATGGAAGTATAGACCATTATGGATTTCATGAAAATTGTAAGGTCAATTAAATAGTACGTACCCACACAATTCAAGGAAATAAAAAGTGATCATATTCAACCTATAACTATAAACAAACTGTTGGTAAAAAAAATCAAAGGCAGGAGAAAGTTGACGAGAGGTAATATCGAAAACAAATTAAATTAATAGCCGGTCGGAACTTGAAACATAAATTATTCGCCTACGTGTCGGTACCAAGAAACTTCCAGTTTAATGCTTTCGGACGTTGGAGTTATTTCATTGTTCGGCACAAATTAACTTTACTTCCAAAGCCTCCATCACCGCTAGAGGATAGTATCCAAAATTTTATAGTACTCGCGATACCTGAATTGGTGACTCTTCGTCTGTATGTGTCAGTCAACTGGGAAGGTATCTCACTATGCCATTTATTTGGCAGTGTATAACTACTGTGTATCTTTATAAAAAGTGAGACCACTCGCTTCGATTCCTTAGAGGCAACAACGAATTTGTAATCTCAGTAATATATCTCCATACCCTTCCCAATACAGGGGTAGACAGAGGTCTAATCTAGACAATTAAGGCTCTCCGACACACCTTCCACCGAAGATATTTTTCGGGACAACGTGGCAGGTGGTGAACCCATTGCCGTCTTTATGTCTAAGCAAACGTCATAAATCGTACATAAGAATTTTTTTTTCAAAAAAAAAAAAACCATTGGTTCGGCCTTGGGAATCGAATTCGGGTTTCGACTCGAATTCCGATCACCCAACGACTCGGCTATCGTCAATTATAATTTTAAGACAAATAACTTCATACAATTAAATAAACATAGTTGTGAATGGTATTTAAAACAGTATTGAACTGAAAGTCCAAAATAGGTCGCGTGTTAGAGTGCGACGTCTCTCTGTGATCAGAGGTGCGGACACATAAACGAGTCGATTATTAAAGACACGGTTGGTTTAGTATTTATTTATGTAACCAAGATAAATTTACCGAGACCTGGACGCTGCTCGTTGGACGGTGATGTATGTCACTGCCAATGATTATCCGCTTGTATGGTTTTATAACTCTGAGCTTTAAGACTGTTACGCTTGCTTGACCTATAGCCATGATGGAAATATTCATTACGAAGGTTTTAAAAAGTAAAAAAAATAGGTATCTAAAATTATCTATATGGTATATTCTACTGAGTTGTACGGTTTTATTTTGTGTTCTTTGTGGGTTTTGTTTCATGTTCGGTTATGGTGTAATAAATATTATAATAACTTTCGTTTCAGTCGATATAATTTCAATAGTTCTCATAACCCTCCATAAGGAATTTTTTATCTTCATAGGTATTGTTCGTATCCAATATAATTTTAAAATAATAATTTGATATTTTATTCTTATTCTGTTAGTCTAATTCGATATTTCAATATTGAATAAAATTTTTCTCTGTCAGTATAAGATATACCTCAGAGTTAAACTAAAATACGCCAAAAGATAATTGCAAAATCTTTAGAACTGGAAAAATATAAACACGATTGATTGTTCAGAGATTCTAAAATTGAAGAAGAAACTTTGAATGTAAATAAATTAAGAACTTAAATTAAATCAGCTGCTGTACTGTATTTTAGGCTATCTTTAAAAATATCAAAATAACAGTGGTTTTCCTACAGACAGGCAACCTTAACGGCGACAGTCAGTCTATTCAATCGGTGACAAGAAAACGGCGGCAAAAAATAATGACACCGAAGGCGACATGCAAGTAACAAACGGCGAGGTCTAATGACCTAAATGGTTCATTACTAGGCCGCTGAGAGTAACGAAAGAAAAATCGGTCGACAGTCGAGCGCGCGCCGTTATCATTCAACTGAGGACTTGGTTAGAGTTTTGGGAAACAATGCTGTTTTGTGGGAACTAGGCGACAATAATTGAGATTTTATTCATATTTCAACAACGGTTACGTTATTAAATGTTACCTATTTAAATACTGAAATAATAAGTTTATTTTCTAAACTACGCTATGCCAAAAAATTTTAAATTCTAATTTAGTTTATTTATGACTAACAGCAATCTTTTACATTCGGGGTAGGAGTAGCGGGGCAAAATGATTGATCTTTTTACGCCTTATTTGTCATAATATTATCCCATAAATATGATGTAAGATAGAAACCATTAAAAAAAGAAAAGGAAGGATTTAGACCAAATGCCTATATAAGTTTTCTTGTACCGTAACGTAAAAAATAAAGGAAAAATAACAAAAAATAAGGAAACAAAAAAGCAAAGAAATACTTGAACGCAGTGATAGTTCTAATGAAATATTTGTTAGTGTGAACAAGGTGATCACTAAGTGAGGCCGACTTAAGCCGTTACCATAAAAGGAACTCTCGGTCCGATCAGGTCACTGCTAGTCAAACGCAATCTAAACAATTTATCAAAACAGCCACCGTATATGAACTTCCTGGAGCTATATGATACCAATTTTTTTTGGTAGACGCCATACAGCCGTCAAAATCGGAGAGTAAAAAAAGTTTTATGATTTTTTTGTCTTTCACTAATTTGCTTCCGTGCTTCTTTATATACTTACTATAATATACTATAGTGCTTCTTTATGTACGGAAGGAGTAATATTGCCTACCACTATCATATAAACATTTGGTAACTGAAACATTTTGTAACTATAACTATGATAATGGACTTATAAAGATGCGATAGTCAGTGATCATAAATTATTAGTTTTTGACCTCTTTCACGCTATAAAGGATCAACGGCATGAATTAAATTCGGAATTGTTGTAGCTTACATATTCTGTATAATATAAAGCTTAAAAACTGGCGGAAGTTTTTTCATTAAATTTCCTAATTAAATTTAAAAATGATTGAAGTCTAAAGATAAATTAAAAATTAACATATATTAAAGTTATTTCGTAAATATATGGTGCAAGTGACATTTTTTGCTTGAAGGACGCTGAGGTGTTTGTTAGTAATTACTGTACATTAGCAGGAGGCGGAGATGTTAGATATTTCAAAAGCACGTAACAACTAAGTTAAGAGTAACGGTTCTCATTAATCATCGAGGTCAAAATCGGTCAAGCCACCAACAACGCTCAACTTAACTGAACATTGTTATCATTGATTGATTCGTCATCTATTCCAATGGTTTTTACCTATTGCTCCGATTTGGATGAAAAGCGCTTAATCAAAGGAAACCTCCTAATTGTAACTTGTTTCTGGCTACTTAATGATACACGTTTAGAAAGGCTCTAATTGCCATCCAAAGCAATTAATTTTATTTTTGACGATGGTTTTAAAAGTTTCAAACCTAATGGATTAATTTATTCAGATGCCTTTCCCCATTTTATTTTCTTCTGTCTTTATTCATCTTTCTTAATTGTCTTGTATAATAGCATAAATCAGAAACCAATAAAAGACACGATAAATAAATGTTTTCATGCCCATAATAACATGTTTCTTTGACTTTCAATCCTTTTATAAAAAAAAGATATAACGTCTTATAAAAACAAAGGCTACGTTAAGCAAATTACGAAAAGTAGCATTAATAGCTGTGATGGGTCAAATATTGATTTGAGGTCAAAGACCTGAGATCCTTTACCATGACTTAAAAAAAATATCTTCACGCAATTCCCTATACAAGTTTAGACAGAGGTCTAGTCTAGACATTTAAGTCCTTTCGACCCTCCTTTCACCGAAGATATTTTCGGGACAGGTGGTGAGCCCGTCGCCGTCTTTATGTCCAAGCCAACGATATAATTTGTGCATAGGTTTTTAGAAAAGCCCATTGGTACGGCCACTTGAGGATCGAACTCGGGTCTTTTGACACGAAATTCCGACCACCCCAACCACTCGGCTATCGTGACTTTATTACCATGACATCGGATAAGACAATATCATAAGTTTTAAAGGACCGAAGCTTTTCATCGTTGAAGAGGTTGTAATGCTAAAAGCATTCTCTGACAATCTCTTGATGGAACTTAATTTTTGTCATACATTTTGTAGGTAAATTTATTAAAAACAATAACGCACTTGCAATAGTTCCATAGATTTTTACTTTAAATATCGACTGGTTAGGCTTTAACGGCGTAATCAAGGCATCACAGTCCTTATTTTTTTATATACAACTGAACTTAAACCAGGTTTCGGTTAGGTTAATCTTACGTGGGCGTATATATTTTCCTATTAATTCTCGCTGTTATCTAATTAAAAAAAATATCAAATATAAAATATCTTCACGCAATTCCCAATACAGGGGTAGACAGAGGTCAAGTCTAGACAATTAAGTCCCTTTGACCCACCTTCCACCGAAGATATTTTCGGGACAACGTGACAGGTGGTGAGCCAGTCGCCGTCTTTATGTCCAAGCCAACGATGAAATTCGTACATAAGTTTTTTTTTTTTTAAAAACTCATTGGTACTGCCACTTGGGGATCGAACTGGGGTCTCTCGACACGAAATTCTGACCACCCAACAACTCGGCTATCGTGACTTATAGTCATATAATAATATATCTAATTAATTATTATGATTTAACAAAAAATCGAACGATAGCTTTGTAAGAAGAGGATTTAATGCCCCTTGCAAACTTCTTTCGCTTATTTACGATAAGTGACCTTTACTTATAAGATTAATAATGTAAATAAACACGATATCACACACATGACCGAAACATGGTTAAAAAAATAATGAACGGAGCTTTAAAACGAGGATGATATATGATATGGCAATGCGTCGTGCATGATTGACAATAAATAATTAATTTACAAATAATATATAGGTACAGGGAAACATTCTTACTAATTTATTAAGAAGAATATTCTTATATTCGATCAAAGTTGAACATACAGACTAAAATAAACAACAACTCGGTTGGATTTCGTTTTATTATGATTAAATCCATATTGTCTTCAAATAAAAAAAAATAAAAGATCTTGAAAAAAAATATTGATCCAGACTTTAAAAACAACTCAAAGGAGTTTTATTGTACCTTAAACAGCAGAAAAAATAAGCAGGAGAAATCAGTCCATCGAACTGTATTAAACTTGCCTTTCCCACAACGAATCGCCCGTTGAAGCTTCTCGGAAGCACAACAAAGATCCTGGTACCAGTTTGTGACTCATTTATGAAGGCTTCGATCCCGACGGAATACCGGCACAGAAAACTTTAAAAAATATGTATGTTTCACGTGTTACCACAATTAGGTCGCTTCAGAAAGTAAATCAAATAATAAAAACAACAAATCAACAATTTTGCGTTATATTAAAAATGGATTATCTACATTTTTAATATTATTCTAAAAGGGGACGTTAGTTGTTATGTTAGTGTATTTGTTTTTGATCCATATAGACTCGTACTGGCTCTATATTGGTGGATATGGTATATTAAGTGGATATGTTAGTGTTGGTCAAGAAATTCTAAAATTTAATTGAAAATACCTAACTAAACAAATACGGTTAACATCTACTTAGAATAAAAAGGATTAAACATACAGGTGTACGTCAAAACGTTTCACAGTCAGTCATGTTTCAATACTAATAACAAAAGAACAAAAACGTCAAACAGTGCACAAGGTTCTTAAATCTCAGAAGAGAAGTGGGACGACAAGGAAGTGCTTGTTAACCGCAACTCAAGTTTTTACTTTCATGATTTCTCTCATAAATACGATAATTAGGTTTACAACTCTTCTCTTAAAACGTAATTTCGGTTGAGCGCTCTACGGAATATACCTATTACGGACATTCGGAAATAATAAAACAAAAGAAAAGCAAGCAATTATTGCTAATTGATAACAAAAGTGAGCAACAAGGGCACCAGGGCATGTCGTTTGTTTAAAGTAAGGCGCAAACAGGTTTTTCCCAATACAGGCCCTTATTAAGAAACGAGTGTAGGTAATTGGGGCAGAAAGCTGTCAATGCCCGCCGGTACAGTTCATTTCAACGAACTGATGCGTAGGAGTTCGCACCACAGCCGTGCGTCGTCATCCTTCATACACGAAATTGCTTGTTCCCATAATTTAATATTCGGGGCCGGGGCCGCCGTCACACTTATGATGTGCGATTAGAAAGGAGATTGCAATTGTATTGATATGTAAAAGCTTACACGTGGGTGAGCCACACGATAGCAAAAATTAAAAATATCGTACGAACAAGTATCACATGCCTTTAACTTTAATTTGACGCCCACCCTCAGTTTCTTACATTCGATTTTTTCACATAACAAATATAATTAAACAGTGATGTTTACAGTTCTTCGTAGTTATAAAGAATTTTCCATACTTAAAAACATTGCCGTTCAAAACGTAAAAAGAATCTATTTTATTTTATTAGTTACACACAGGGAATTGTCATGATAACATGCGAAATACTATTCTATGCAATTGGAAGAAATAAGAATAAGAATAAAGTTTATTGTTTTCCACACGTAGTAAATATTATGACATAATGTGATACTCTGTATAGCCTGTGGTAGAAAACTTCAACAAAGCAAAGATTTATCAGATAAAGATTTTAACAAAGAAATTTTTTCGAAGTATCGAACTTATTTTATTCTATATAATCACCCGAACAGGAAAACCCGACATGGAATCAAATGCGGAAACATTTTTAACAAGAAGGTTAAGCGATTAGTATTATTCACGCATCACACCTTAAACTTCGAGTGCACCATTAATCATAGACATATCACGTAGGCTTTCGCGGGGCGACTTTCGCTTATTAATATTGTTTTGATAAAATGGAAACCGTTCCTCGTCTGGCGACACAGTGCAGACAATGTGCAGCGTGCGGGTGGATAGTAATCAAGGCCGCGGAGACCCACAGCCGTTTGAAAACAAAAGTGATCACGCTTTACGCACACTGAGTACCTACAGCGACTGTGTGGAGGAAGCTCCCGACGATTTCACTCTATGAAAGTTAACAACTAAACTTGCAGTAGATTGTTTCGCATTTATTTTTATTATATTTATTAAGTTGTTAATAGCAAAAAATCGAGACGTTAAGGTGAACCAGATAATCGTTAAACGAGCCTTAGTAAGCCTATTATCATTCCATAAGTCTTGACTTCAAACCTCGAATTCGTTAAACACGTACCGTGCGTACGACTGGATAAATACTTCCGTGAACGTATCGACAAAATATTGTTGGCATTAATTTTATTACAACTTTGATGATGGTTAACCGGCTAAGGTCGTCCCGTGAGATGTTAAAAAGTATATACTTTAAAATTCTGTATGTTAAGTATCGATCCTATACAATTAAGTTCAAATATTCAATACTTCCAATTCGCCACAAGTCCTTGAACAAAAGATAAATTTCGCTCTTCCGTAAACGTGATACGAGCCTAATGTAATTGGCGATGTAGTGCAGTTTGCGAACATTCTAAACTTACCTTAAAGGTAATAGTTGCGTCCGATTAGCATAATTGTCTGGGAGATGTCTTAGTGAATCTTTATTTATCTCGATAAACGAATAGATTGCCCGCATAAATATGTAACTACGGAACGTTGAATAAAATACCAATAAGGTGTAATATGAACATGCCAATACGTGTATCATGTAGATAAAATACAATTAATTCAACGTTTTAAATATTAACTTAATGTGAATGCCACTGTTGTACGCAGCGATGCTATTCGGAACAAAGAGTTTATCTATGATTCAAAAACGTGCTTAAGTTCCACCGCGCAACTTCCTGGCAGCATGAGTTACGAGCACGTGTGGATCCGCATGTAGTCATCGCTTCGATAAAGCAACTGAATTTATACCGCAAAACGAATATCACATTCTAATTACGTAACATTAAAAAAAAGAATTTTAAATATATAAAGCATTACAGTATATATATATATATATATATATATATATATATATATATATATATATATATATATATATATATATATATATATATATATATATATATATATATATATATATATATATATATATATATATATATATATATATATATATATATATATATATATTACAGTAAGTACAGTACAAGTAAGTAAGCTTTACAAGGTTTTCTATTTCCATATTCTTCCCTGTAAATAGAAATCCAACGACCTTAATCCTAGCCACGATGCAGTTACGACGTGTTTCCATGATTTTTAAAAGGATTAAATATTAAAATTTGGTGTCTAATTTCATTTCTCGAAGTTTATGACCGCAAGTTCGAACAGCAAATACGATCAAAATAAAATATTTCTTGTCAGTAAGTTTCTAGAAGTACTAACAAGTATCGACATAAGCTCGGGCTTCTACTCATTTTAGAACAGCTTCATATCAGGGAAATCATATCACTAAATAATCTTGTAAATATTTACGATAAGATTTTAACGGTATAGACATCAAAACGGGAAAAATAAATCAATGTAATTTACTAATTTACATAAGTTATTTTAAACCTAAGACATTATGGAACACAACGTCCTTATAGCAATACGAATTTTTAAAATCATTACCGGAATGTATTTTTAATTTATTATACACGAAAAAACGTTAAAGAATTTGTTCCCAATGTAAACATGAGTAACGGTCTGAACAAGATAATATTCACAAAAAAAAACACAATCGACACTGAGAGGCTCGTAACGATTCAGGTTAACACGATTTTAAGAAGCTGATGAGTCAGGAGTAAAGCTAACTGTACTGTCCTAGGTTCACTCTTGCTCTAATTACCCACATTTCACTGATCACATTACATACTGGCCTCAGTGGTACTCATTATACGACAAGTATTCATTTTTACACTGCTTTGCGGCTTCAATTAAATAAAACAATTACAATATTTATTCTAGGTTTAAGTTATATCGCCTACACAAACGTTTTATTTCTTTTGCAAAAACTGATTGATGTAGTATGTAAAAATCTTGTAAGTTAAAATAAATCCACCCTAAGTGAATTATATATAGTCACAGATAATTCCCCAATGTTTAAAAGTCTAGTGTTCATGGTCGAAAAATCAAACTTTTGCTATCGAACGTTTAATCAGCCTATAGATACATTATATTACACATTAGTATACGTAGGCTTGGATGTCAAGACGGCAACAGGCTCACCAACTGTCACTTTGTTCCAAAATAGTTCTTCAGTAAAAGGTGGATCGAAAGGACTTAACTGACTAAACCTCTGTCTACCCCAGTATTGGTAATGCCGTGAAGGTTTTTTTTTATGTATATATAGATTTTACACTACAATGGCATGCTAGTCGATTGGTATGTTACATAAGATATCCAGTAAACAATAAGTACGGAGCCGTGTTATCAGATGGAGATGCATAAATTGGATTTTGCTCGTTTTCAACTTTTGCTTATATGTATTAGCCATTAGTTAAGAAAAATAGAAGAAATCCTCCTTTTTATTCCCATAGGTTTCCTTACGGCACTAGGGGACTGTGGGAAAAGTCTACAAAAAGGCAATGGTTACCGATAGATAATCATGTCGAAAAATACGTTACGTACATCGATTTCCTTTGTACTCATAACATCAGTTTCCTTTGTACTCATAACTTATTTCTCTTTTGCATCCATTACCTTCTATAAAATATTAAAATAAAATAAATAAATATCTTCACACAATTCCCAATACAGGGGTACCTAAATTCCCAATACAACGATATTATTCATACATAAGTTTTTGCAAAAGCCTTGGACCGAACTCTGATCTCTTGACTCGAAGTTCCGACCACCCAACCACTCGGCTATCGTGACTTGTATATATATATATATATATATATATATATATATATATATATATATATATATATATATATATATATATATATATATATATATATATATATATATATGTGTGTGTGTGTGTGTGTGTGTAAGACATGTATTTAGGTATATGAATGCCAGTATTTTATATATGAACGGGAACCATGACAAAGATAAAACTGCAGGCGTAGGCTGCGAAAGAGACGTACGCGTAGGCGTGTGTACTGCGAAAGAGATTCGTTTCAGAGAAACGAAATTCACCCGGGCCGCAGAACAATACCACAAATTAATTACCATCGTAACATCTGTATGACCTGCTTTGGACCCGTCATGCAGAATACATGACGACCTACACGTAGCGGCCATACAATGCGACATTGTGAACGATCGTTCTTTGAAACCAATAGGTAAACAAAGCGTTCGTAACCAATTCCGGCAACGTTTAATGTTCGACGTACAAGTCTAGATATGTGATAAGTGGTACGATTCCTGGTACATTCGCTTTTTACGTTACAATTCTTCCAAAGCCTCGCAAGGTTATGCAACCGTTCGGATTTTATGAAAATTTTAAATCAGTTTCTATTTTATTTATATATTTTTTAAAATTTTGTTTATACAACAAAAAATTAACAAAATAGCGGATTTACTCCTAGAGACATTTTACTTCGAATCTACGATATTTTCGGGACAACGTGACAGGTGGTGAGCGCGTCGCCGTGTTTATGTCCAAGCCTAGGATATAATTCGTACATTTCAAAAACTTTTTGAAAAACCCATTGGTACGATCCTGCCACATGAGGATCGAACTCGGGTCTCATGGGGCTTGTGTAAAAATAAATACCAGCAATGACATACTGTAGATATCCGCATAACTTTTTTAATGGCGTAAATGATCAATAAAGTGGGAAACGATACCATATACTGTAATAGCATTATTACAAATATAAACGATATATAGTTTAGATATACTTTAAACAGAAGTTATTCGTAGTTTAATGACAATAGAAGTCTAGCGGCCTCCTACTCGCTTAGACTAATGGTATGTATTAAACATACGAGTATATGCGCATATTTTATTTTCGATAAGCCGTTGTATGAATACAATAAGGATCATTTGCAAAACGGTTTATGTTTACGTAACTTATTTTCAAATCTAAAGATTCAATTTGACATTAAATTTATATTAGGTTTAAAGGGATACATACTTCCTTATTGTTTTGATTTAGGGCATCCTGAAAATTTTCGTCAGTGTTTAGTTTTCATTGCAAATTGTATTTAAGGATATATGATAAAAATTAAAACACGAGCTATTTGAAAAAAATATGCATGGAGCAAATTAAGAAGAAAATGTTGAAATGTTAAAAATTCTGCGGGTATGGTATTCAAACAAAATAACGATCACCGTAGTAAGATAATTTCGTGAAACTGAGAGTAATTAATTAATCACTGAATGAGCACAGATATAATGCAGGAGCTAACTAAAGTAGCTTTCACTTGCCGCCCACTGTGCATCGGGACTGGTTTCTTGGTACCAGACAGATTCAGATTAAGTTTTAACTGCAAACGGGGCATTACGTTCTATAAATGAATACGAAAAAATTTGTTTGTCAACAAACATAACCCCCAATATATGTAAACAAATTCAAGAAAGGCGTAGACGGAGTTTTCTTCGCCTGTTTCTTCCCCGCCGAGAGGACTTATTTATAAAACGGCTAAACTTCATGGTATCAAAGTCAAATATAATTTTAATGATGGATAAGTAATTTTAATGAAATACGGATAAAAGTTATGTGAATGTTGTTTATAAACTTCAATAGGGTTATAACTCCATTCCACCAAATTATTGGTGTAATTATTGGACTAGGTCTCGCAGTTGGCCAATTGGTAAAATTATTTATTATAAATTTTATTAAATACACATACAAGAGACTGAAATGTATACAAAAATATGTAAGTCTTTCGGTTCTGTAACAATTAGTATACAAATATTTTAAAAGTTGTAATTAAAAAAACTTCAACTTTATAAACAGTCCATAACAAAGAAAGTGAGTTTAGAAGAAATTTAAAAATTACGCCAATTAGTCTCCTAATTAAAAATTGCTTATCCAATTTGATTGACATAGTCATAGCGAAAGTAAAAACGCAGATACGCTTTAAATTTCCAGCAGAGAAAGGCAGCAATAGATAATAATACATTGACATAAAATATTTTGCACGAATACAATTTATTTAAACCTTTTTTTTGGCTGTGTTTTGCGTTGGAAAATTTATCACTATTCATAAAACGTGTGTGTATAAGAAGCAGCTAAATAAGCCTATGGTTTACAACTAGAATACATGCTGTGACAAGTGTTTTGATGAGCACAGAAATATATTCACGAATTCACAAGCCGTGGCAATTCACGGAATTGGTTTGAGTATTTTAAACTTCAAATTCAAAACTTAGACCGTTACCTTGTGAGTAACCGGCGTTAGAATACACACATCGTAACGGCGATGTGTCTGCAAGGTTGGTACTGGTAGTGCGTCCGCCAATCTTAAGGGTTTCTTCTTAAGGGACTTCTTAAGGGTTTGCGATAACGGTAAATCCTCTTCAAGAAATCCTATATCCAGGAGTGCAATTTTAAGGTAAGTTGTTATACAGTGTTTAAAAAGTTTATATAGTTCGGGGTCGCCTCCGAAAAAAAAAATCATCGTTATTTAATCGCCTAGAGGTAGCGAGGTACCCACTTTGCTATTAGTGTTTACACCAATGAAATCTATTTTAGCGTTTAGACGCTAAACGGTAAGTTTTTCCCATGGAGCACTGTTTTCCTAATCTACTGTTATTTCTAGAAGTCAAAACAGCTTTCTATTTCTTTTT
Source organism: Sericinus montela (assembly GCA_029286605.1). Lineage (NCBI taxonomy): Eukaryota > Metazoa > Arthropoda > Insecta > Lepidoptera > Papilionidae > Sericinus > Sericinus montela. The sequence goes on along the minus strand of JAGSMR010000015.1, from coordinate 5,060,200 downwards.
TTACTTTCGATGGCTTTAGATTTTCATGATGTGACGACATTCGCAAATATACCAATATAATTACGCATTTGCCTAGCTTAAGATTTATGGGCATCAGTACAGATGCCTCAGTTGAATGTATCAATGTTTTATCCAGCTGTCGCTTAATAGCCATATAAAACAAAACAATCGTTATAATTGACGTTCTTGCACGCGTCTTCTTCAGCACTTTCTAAGAGACGCATTACGTTCCAATATAGAACAATCACGTTATTATACTTTTGGGTATAAATATGAGTAAACACGGCGCATTCGTGGCGACAGCAAGACGCAGCTGTATCATTTGGGTTATGGACGCAAGTTTATGTAAAGAAAAGTAAAGATCAGTAAATGATAATAAGCAATGATAATTTATGGGAAGAAACGTAGAAGGGAACTGTTACTTGGAAAAGTTGTTTTTTTTTTGGGTTTTCAGATCTAACATAACTTTTCTAGTCGTATTGGGTTGATATATATATATATATATATATATATATATATATATATATATATATATATATATATATATATATATATATATATATATATATATAAATGTAAAATATAACCTCAAATATCGGCAATAGTCTCTGCTTAATAGCAAAATTGTTACGCTGCAATTTTCAACTATTACTCGAATTATGTAATTACATCTAAGGAAATTTTTATAATTAACATTTTTCTTAAAAAGAAATCGAGGCAAACCGAAACACATTACTTACTACTTATACACTACTTGGACTCCCGGACGTGCGTGACGGAAGAAATTAATAAATCTTACAGAAGCGAAACACTAAAGTAAGGATCATGTCACTGGGCGTCTGTCCTCTCTGGTTACCCCATTTGCGTGAACATAATAATTTTTAATGTATTGTCATATATTTACGGGTATCACAGGATTGAGTACGCTTAAATGAACGCTCAATGAGCGTGAACAGATACGCAAAGACAACGTTCACTCATGTGTACATGACCATGTGTTGAGTACAAAAAAAAAAGAGAAAAACCAAGGGACTGTTTTCAACTGAACTATGCTTAAACATGGATATTCATTACGAACCTAAAATCAAATATATTTTCTGACATCAATCACTCTACTCTCCTAAGGCCTCTCTTGGTAACACCTATCAGCAGCAGCAGCCTGCTAGGCCTGACGCAGATGATATAGGTATTTTTTTATATTTAAACGTTAAAGAGAAGGCTTCTGATAGAACAGGCAACACTCAGTTAAATCTGACGGTGGCCAAGCCAAACCGAAAGTATAAAAACCAAATGCAGTTTATACGAAGGCTCCTCTCTACTTCTTTACTAAAAATAGCCGCAGCAATAACGATGAGTAATGAATAGAGAGCTGTTGTAATTCGCGCCGCTGCCCCCGCCCACGCATCTCTCGGTGCGCCGCGCATCCACTCGGAACAATGCTCGTTGCTTTACTTTCTCGATTGACTCATACCGATTCAATGCTTGCTAAAGATTCGAATTAGATTAATGGAACCAGTCTTGATAGTTTTTGACACAAAGTTCATCAAGACTTTATGTTTAAGACACCACTTCCATTACTATGATGCCAAAGTAAGTAGCTAAAGCACTAGTGTTATGGAATCGAAAACAAAGAAGGTACCACAAAAAAGTGGTTTTATCAACTCAATCATTAACAAACGTCCTATGTTCAAAGCGTTAGGAATTACTTACTTTTAATCAGCAAGAAAATCAATTTTGAGTTATAAAGCTATTTTGAAAGATATGGGCATCCCAGCTAGAGTTAAATAAAGATTCATTAGGTATTAAAGGTAATAGAAAAATGCTAGGTAATAAAGAAGTTGTCGACGAATACGTATACCTAGAACAAATTTTCAGACTAGATAAAGCCAATTTCGACCAAGAGGTCAATCGATGAATCCAACTCGGTTGGGCAGCGTTCGGGAAACTAAGCGCCATCTTCTCGCCAGTGATGACATATGGATCTGAGAAGTGGTTCTTCACTGCAGGCCGTATGAGGACGCTCAAGTTGCACAGCGAACTATGGAAAGGAAACGAAAACATCCGAAAACTGCAACGGGTCGGCCACATAGCTCGTAGAACTATTGGGGGGTATATTATAACCGTTGGGGAAGAAAAAACCTTTCTTGAGTGGCAACGTCGTCGTACAGGCAAATGCTATGTACCCCCCCCCCCCCCCACGAATGACGACTTGCAAAATAATGCGGGAAGTCGATAGATGCAGTTTGCTGAGGACTATTCACTCAAGTTTTTGGGAAGGCCTATGTACAGTAGTGGACTCTTGATCGGCTGTAAAGAAAAAGAAAAAAAGAAAGAAAATGGAATCAAACAATGAAAAAATTTTATCACGATTTGTTTACCCATAACATTGTCTCATTTGCAAAACAACAAATCGACTTTTGAACGACGACGACAAGGATGATGCAACTGGTATAGAATAGTAAGCTTTGAAGTTTGCCTCGTATCAATGAAAAGGTACAAAAATACGCCAACACGAAGAGCATCCATTGCAAAAAAAAAATTTTATTATCTAGTGACTTTATGGTGGTAATATACTACTTTTTAGATCCGCTTTATATCACCATCATAAGAGCCTTGAAAGTCCACTGCAGGACATAGTTCTTTCCCGTAAGACCGAGGTTGGCATTATCGCCACGCTTGGTAAGTGCACTGGCGATCGCAGTACTAAACACCTTGTACATAATAGCTGCTGCTTCTCGACACCGGTCTGCTCAGTTTTGGTCTAGTATTTTTAAGATGGTTATCCCACCATCTTTCGGTACATAATACCTTCACGGAGTTTTTAGATCATTAGAGTTTACTCAGAATGTTATCGCAAAAGCATAATAAATCTTACTAAAGAGGACATAAAATAGATAAACTACAATACTTTTATTATTCAGGTCAAACTTATTTAATTCCTAGCATAAAACTAATCGTTATATGCACATTTCGATCGCAAGACACATTCACATGACATTCCAAATAAATAAAACCATTTGTAATGCTACACGTGTTACATTATGCCTTAGTATTTTGTTACATCCTCTCACTTCCTCGTACATCTTTTATCTGAATCGATTCTCAGTAACAGAGCAGCAAACAAAAGTTATTGCTGTTTGGGCTCAATAATTGTATGTAAATATGGCGAGTTCATCATACAAGGCAGACATGATAAAATATTTGCGGTTATATGGAAATTACCGACAAGCCCCAAACAAACGTCTGACCCTGGGAGTGTGATACGTGGTCGAATGTTTTTAAATCAAAAATAGCCCTTAATAACAAAACAAAGGACTATTTATTACTGATGCCAATTAATATATCATATCACGGACGTTTAATGGGTAAGTATGTCACGACACAAAAGATCTGAAATTTAAAAACAGCCACAATGATTCCTGATTTTCAAATATATTTTACTGCATTTGTATTAGAATTTTTTCGAACATGCTGGTGAAATTCGCATACAGATAATAACAACATAATTATTAGTAGCGATCATACCACTTATTTTAATAATGTCTACCATGGGAATGAGTCAAGAAATTTTTTTAGCCTTCATAACTTAATATTCATAGTAACAATAATATTAAAAACATTAATGTATATATCGATAAATATATTTCTTAAAAATAAACTTAAAATAAAGTTTAAATTACATACATTTAACAAAACTATAACGTAATATGTAACTATGACCTACTATTTTTTTAAACAACACGCCTCTCAATAAATGAACAAAGAAATTAGTTCAATGAAATTGTTATGACTAATACTTTCTGAAGATGTACACAGATGTACACCGGATATAACGTTCATGTAAATTATGCATCCGTTAGGTAACAGGTTAAAAACATAAAGGAGCCTGGGATATGAAACAATTACAAGCAACGTTCATCGGGCAGAGAGCAACAGTGGGTTGTAGTCACACATACTACGCAGTCAAAGTGAATAATACGAGTAGTGCACGGCGCGTGTTGATCGGCCCGAGCACAAGTACGCGCGCTAATGGACGGCGTGTCGCGACGCTGACCCACGACCTACGAAGGGTTCAATGCTCGAGCTCTGCACTCCCTTTGCCACACTTCTTATCCAAGGCCTGGACCTCGATGAGGGTAATAATAGCACCGTTTTCTTCAAAAATCAAATTATTAGCGGGACCGTAACGCATAGTGATATGCATTTTGTAACTGTTATACATACGTTAAACAATTTCTTTCGATCATGTTTCGCAAAAGCTAAGTTACTAATAAATTTATCAGTTTATTATTATTATCTTGTTTTTTTTTCCAGTTACGCGTAATCAAGCGGTAATAATACGTTCAATAATGAAAATGCAGAATTTTATTAATGCCATTCTTAAAAAATCTTGAATGGCGGAATAGCTAAAATAAATTTTTTTATAAAAAATTTTAAAACATCGCATCGTAAATAACTGTGAAACTTGATTGATCGAAATACAATAAAGTTTTTTATTATTTTCTAGATAGAACGTAAAATGTTAAAATTAATAGGGAAACGTATTATATATTACAAGTTTCGCAAACTATGTGAAAAGCTAACTAGATAGAAAAAACAAACTTCTTCTGCATCTACCTGTTCGGAAAGTAATCTTCCGCCTTGCACTTCAAGATTCCAATCTTTCAAATGGAAATGGGTGCAACTTCATGAAAGGCAAAAAATACTCAGTTCTCCTGTACGTAACTAGCGAGACCGCTTGGCGCACCTGCAAGCAATTATACAAACACTGACGTACTGCGTGCTCAAAGTATCCAGACACAAGAGTAACCTGTCACTTGCCAAGTGAAATTAACGATAGATCACCATATTTGCAAAACATCAATCTATTTTACATTTCTTAGTAAAAAGTGCAACACTTGTACTTCAAAAAGTATAAATGCCGTTTCTGATAAAATTAGAATCAAAGTTCACTTTAATTTTCGTATCTGCTGTAGAAATTACCTATAAATATAAAAAAAATTGAAGTGTCTAAATTAACAGCTTTCACAAAATGCAAATGAAAATAAAAAGGAAATGATTTTTAATTTTTTTTATCGGACTCCAGTTTGTCCAGGCTAATCTGTAAAACGGCTGAACTGATATTAACGGACGTGGCACTGGCAGATTGTTGATGTTAGAAGGAGTAAATTAGGCTACTTTTATTTTGGGAAAACAAGAATGGTTAAATGTTAAACCGCGGGCAATGGCACGGGGGGAAAGCTACATAAGAAGGATATAAAAAGTTATCTTTCGCTGTATCGATGAAAGACAGGAGAAGCGATAATTTTCATCATAGGACATATTTTGAGTTTGCATAAAAATGAGAATAACAAGTTTATTAACCTTATCCGTTAAACCTGTCAGCAAAAATTATACGTAATGCAAAATATAAAACAAAAACTAAAAGGAAAGATCACGTGTATTGGACTGTAGTGTATGTTAACATATTTTCATATTTGTGATAAAGTATTTAAAGAAGCTATTTATTCTCTGGCGCTTGGCAAACAGTAAAATATCAAGGGTACACTTATGTAGGTGCTCGTTAGCAAAGTCGATAGAAAATCGGTCAAGCTTCGGAGCCTCTGCGAGGCATTATATACGTGAAGGTGTGGGGACTGGGGAGGAGGAGGAGGTATGCCGAGTCTCGTGTGCAATTCGCGTCGTAGGCGCAGCCCGTTCTCGGGAGTCAACGTACTGGGACCGGTTCACTAATCGATCCCGCACCGGCTTGCACTCCTGTCTTCGCTTAACTTGACTATAACGGCTCGGCGCAACAGGCCACTGACTAGCTTTGTTTGAATGCAGTTTATGCAATCTTTTTATAGGCTTCTGGATACCAATAAGGTGCCAGAATGCTTTTGGTTCCTATTTTTGAAAAGTAGAAAACCATTAACTATTATATCAAGTTTAATTATAATATCGTCTTCCATGGTTTGAGCCCTTTGTTTATTGTCCAAAATGATGAGTAACAATAAATAATAAACTGGGGGATGAAAATGAAACTAAATTAAAATAGTTTAAAATTGTATTAAACACGTAAAACATACGTGCAAAACATGTTGTAAGTTAATTCGTTGGCAAATGAACAACAGTCAACGAAGAAGGAATTAATCATCGCTGCTGTATGAAGTCTAGTTAATAAAGATCAAATGGTGAAGAAAATATACAGGGCGAAAGTTAAAAGTAAAACGAGCAAATTGCTCGAGGAACGGAAAGCCCAGAGTACTCAGACATGCGTGTATGAAGAAAATTTCTAATTTGAAAGAAGCGAAAGATGATCTCTTTTTACCCCGACGAAAAGTATGCGTGAAGATATTTATGAAAAAAAAAGCATTCTTTGACCGCGAGACCTTAAATCTAAAGCAGCCGCTCAGCCTCGAAAGTTAATTACATAAAATAGTAAATTGACCAATCATACTGGTAAATCAGTCATTGCTGATTTACAATCAAGTTATGTAAGACTATCAACCGCCCTGAAGTACCAGCATTCAATTTTTATATCACCGTAAGTGAAATAAACAGCGAATCGATCTCATGGGTCAGAACAATAAAAAATAAAGTTACCAAGAAAAAGTTATCAAATGACGGTGATAGAGGAGTAGTGAGAGGGTTCCATTACTTCCACCGAATAATCATACTTTTCAAGATAATGTTTAGTGTATTAAAAGTTTACGCCTCAGTCTTGAGTTTACAGAAATTTGATCAAACCGAGTATTGTAAGGACAACAATGTAAGATTCCACGAACTGGACAATGAACTATTGTTCTGGAGATATATTACGTATAAGTATCATAAAAAAAAATTTATGGTGATACATGTGACCAAATATAAAGCATTTGCAAAAAAATAGGAATACTATTTGTTTAATTTTTTTTTAGCAGCGATTTTTTTTATTAGCGATATCTATACCTATTTAATTTCCACACTTTTCTCAAGTATTGGTAAAAGGTGTAAAACTTGAAACCCTCTTTAGTGTTCTTACACTGATTAATTTAGATGATGCTGTAATATAATGACGATTAAGAACCGTGTCAACCTAGTGGTCAGGGCGCTCGCTTTAGAACGCGAGTGACCCAGGTTCGATTCCCGGGACGACAGCACCACACTTTTAATATCTTCTCGTTCTTACGAAATTAATATGCGACGCAAATCTGTCTCCACGAATCGGCTTTTATGGCCTCAAGCCATCATATATTTAACACATCAAAAACCACGACCGCTCATCGAGCAGGTCCACTAATTACTCTGTACTTTGCGATACTTTCAATAACTTATCGAAATGATATAATAAGTGTGCTCCTATGCCGCGGCTATTGCGCGAATAAATTAAAGACATATATTAAAAAGAAGCTAACCTTATATTATTAGGACAAGCATTTCCTTAATTAAGCAAAATTTAATTACTATGAATTTTTTGATCGGAAATTAGTAATCGGAATTCGAACCATCAATCATCTGTCAAGCTGTCCCAAATAACAAGAAGAAATTGTCTAGACCTCTGACTACCCCGGTATTGAGAAATGCGTTTGGATAATAAAATATCTAGCAGATCTATCGACGTCATTCAGAATTTCAGAATATAAATTGGCACTATTTTGGCAGCAAATTACAAACTAAAATTAGGAACATGGTCTCGATTTACAAGATTAATAGGCGTTGAAGTTTTAACAATGCGGTTTACATTATTACAACGTATGCGACATCGTTTTAAGATCATTTTCTTTCTATGCCAGCCGCCGTCCGGTACTATAAAAAACAACTCTCGTCTAAACATCATTACATTCGAGATCTCACTAAGCGGTTGTTGTTTCTATTGCATGTGCCCATTCCCCTGATAATGTTGATGTTAGTGGACCAAATAAAGTCGTTTTATATTGACTTATGAATGTAATTAAGGAGCTAAAATAACGACCAACGAAATTTATTGCAAATGAGATTACAATATAGGATGATCTCTATCTATACTTATTTCATAAAAGTGAAAGTTATTTCGTGACGATTTGGCTGAAAAGATGTTGATAAAATTTGTAGAAAAATATACTTTTTAAAAAATCAATAAATCCTGTCATCATGAAAATTAATGAATGAATTTTGTTATAAATATTAATCGAAAATACTTCTGTATCGTTGTAAGTCGCATGTAATAGTAGGTTTTTTCCTAATTATTATTTTACTCATTATATAAAACGTTATTCAGAGAATACATACATATCCTGAGCATTGCGCCATTATTATTCTGTATATTTGCGCCATTATTATTCTGTATATTAATAGTTATGGGCAAACATTAATCAATGCGAGGAGTTAAAGAGCTTAATGAATAATCAGACAAGGTCTTCATTCGTGAAGATCCAAGTACACTGCGTGGCTTAGAAGACCCTGATGATGTAGACATACAAGGTCAGTTCAATGCTCCATTGTTGTGGCAACAGGATATGAGGAGCAATGATTTCGTTATCTCGTGAGTCTTTAAACAGGAGAAGGAAACAATTTTCTTTCATGAATAATCACCTTGAGTAGTGATCATTTAACATAATGTTATTAAGGTAATATTAATGGCCGAAACGCGATATCAGTCGAGTTACATAGTAATACCGGCTAATAACAAACATCACTTCGTGTTCCGCTCTACTTAATTTGGCATTACTGTCTTACTTTCATTAAAGTGCTCATAAATAATATGGCTTCGAATCTAGTAATTTTCCAATTAAGTAAATTCCTAAGTAAGGAACTGAATATACCAAATGTTTTGACTTTGACCAAACCACAATCAATCGACGTAGATTTCGGAACTTTTATTATTTTGCCCCTTGGTATAAACGGTAATTGGCTGTTTTTTTTTTTAATTTCACATATCGTTCGACCCAAATTTCACCTGAGTTTATTTTGGGACATCATGACAAGAGTAGAGCCTGACGCCGTCCTTATAGCAAACCAAAGACAATTCAAAAAAAGTTTTGAAAATATTCAATACCAATAGCCTACCTTCTGGGGATCGAACTCGGGTCTCTTAACTTGAAATCTGATTACCTAGCCTTGGATATCGCCATGGCTACCGACAGATCCAATGACCATCTTTATTACCACCAGACCAATAAATTAGCACCGGAGCCTAACGTGAAGTTACTATACCAATGTCTTCTATTGTCACAACTTCTCCTTATGGGGGAGGCCTATGCCGAGCAATTAATTATTTAAAAACAGACCTAAGCTTCTTAATGCCCCAAAAGAATTGCTCTTTACAATGTAAGCAGAGTCGTAAGCGGTATTTAACTCTGAGACAATAATACATCCATCAAAACCATTTTGATTGGTTTCAAGAGCTAATACTTACTGATAGGCTAGACTATTCACGCCCAAGTAGGAAGCCGATATTACAAAAGTAAACAAAACTATAGTCCCCAAAAACAACCTTCTTAATTGGCATTCCTAAATTGAAGCACTCCTAATTGTATTATATTCGGATAACGATCGTGCTAAATCAAGAGCTGCAGACATTCCTCGCGCACGACTTGCGACAAAAAAATAACATAAATATCTAATTGTTTTTAAAAGCGGAATGACTACTAGCAAAAGAAACCTATATTGTAAACTAAAGAAATACAACACGTATTTGTTTTTACGTACGTTTTTTATTATACATTTACGACGCGTTAGTGGTTGGGTGATCGAATTTCGAGTCAAGAGACCCTAGTTCCTTCTCCAGGTGGTAGGCTCATACCATGTATTTTTTCAAAACTTATGTACAGTTCTATCGTTGGCTTGGACATAAAGACGGCGACAGGCTCACCAAATGTCACGTTGTCCCAAAACATGTCTTTCATGAAAGATGGGCCGAAAGGACTTTATTGTCTAGACCTCAGACTACCAGTATTAGGAATAGAGTGAAGATATTTATATTTTTATACGACTAGTCAGATCGATCAATTTGATTGCCAGATATCTGTTATAGAAATTTGACAAATAAATAGAATTATTTTGACACTCTGTATTGTACAAGAATGCTGGTAGGCATTCTTGAAGGTCTGCTGGATATTCCTGTCTAAAAATTTTAAAGAGTTCTCAAGAAGTTGTAACAAAACACTTGTGGAGCTTATTCATTAGCATTATATTACAGAGTTTAACTAGGAGCACCAACCGGTTGTGTATAGCGATTACGGCTCGCAAAAAGCTCAATGTGGGTGCAAATTGCACCTACTGCACTCCTAGCTTTACTGTGTCAAGAACAACGCCTCTACCTTTCCCCGCGCGCCCCTTCATAACCACTAAATTGTCACCTGTACCGAAAATTTTAAATGAAATATGTAACCCGCTCCCACTGGCATATACAAGTTTTACAGTGTTCTTTTATTTACAGGTATTTTAAATACCAACTGAATTAGGGGGATAACATAACATAAAAAAGTAAAAATAAAAAATACACTAGTGAACATTTAAATTCATTATTTTACGTGCCAGTATCCTAACAAGGATTTTTTATTTTAAATGGTGGTTAATGAAAGAACTTTCGTATCTTATAATTTGCTTACCCATGCTTCACGTAAGTTTTTAGAACAAAATGGGACACTAACTACACGGAATAAAATTAAATTTTCATTTTATTGCATTCAGCTTCTAGATTCGGATTTATGTTATGATATCAAAAAAGATTCGGCCGAATTTCGATTAAAATACGGCTTACTTTCGACTTAAGAATATTTTAGAAAAAATCTCTGATTTTTCTAAAATATTTGACAATCCAAAATAAGTTTTTACACTGCCTATCAAAAATATGAATTATTTTAAAGTGCAATAAAAATTGATTCCGCCGATATCTTTAAGCAAAAAGGCCTGTGCCTTAGTTGGCTGAAAAGCTTGTTCCATTTTTGGTTCGAAATTCGACTGAATTACCAATGTTTTAAAGTAAAAGATGAGCCTTATCGTGAACCACACTGCCGTCAATTGCTTAATGGTATAAAGATTATTGTATTCTCTGTATCCTGTACTGTTATCCGTGAGGGTACATTGTGTCGGCATAAGGATATTCCAGTCCCTTTCGTCTCGCGGGTGTCTCAAGAGGCGACTAAGGGAAACTTTGACAACACCAAGGGCTACCGACAAATGGCGGGATTACCATCGCGAGAAATACCTGAATGAAGCCCATATACTTTTTACTAAATAAAATATTACATTAAATGCCATATTTCATAATGCGGTATGAATATGTTCCAGTTACCGGGAGAAAATAGTAAATTTCCTGTAAATCGTAATATGTAGTACTGTCCGAAATCATTTGTATGAACCTACAACCCAGGGATAGAACTCGGGTCCCCTGACTTGAATTCTGGTCCTACCAACACTGACCTAAACCACTCGGCTATCGTGCCTTAATAACAGCGTTATAATTAATAATAGCGTCTTTTGTATAAAAGTGCATATACACGCGCAAACACGAGCTCTACACTCGTCGATAGCTTCCCGTATCGGTGTATTTTTACGTTAGCGATAAGGATAAATCTTCACTGGATATACACAAAATTACACAGTACGAGCCGTCCAGATAACATAAAGATAACCGTTTTAGCGACCGACCTTCCCCAGCTCCTTGGCATACAAGTATTGCGAAAGCAAAGATAAATAAAAACGTCGACACGTATACCAGAGTCAATTGCACGCGTATCTTATTTTATTTTATAATTATATACGAATATTTTGTATTACAGAGAAATCAAGTTACGTATTTCTATTATGCTTCGGATCAGACAAATGTCTGTCCGAGTGACGATAATATATTAGTCTCGATAACCGAATGGTTAGGTGATCGGAATTCGAGTCAAAACACCTAAGTTCCAAACCCCCAAGGCTCTTGGGTTTTTTCAAAAACTTATGAACGATTTTATACCGTTTTTTTTGGATATAAAGACGGCGACGGGCTCACCACTTGTCATCGCTTACCATACTACCCATATACCCTATACCCATATACCATAATACCCTCAAGATGCATATTTCAAAACGTTGCAAAAGAAATTTGCTATGGCAATTACTGAATAGGGTTGGGAGGCAGGGTCATTTTACTTTCGATGTACATAGCCACGGCTCCGCAAGATTTCAAATCTTTTTAAACAAGTGATCTGAAATATTAGGGTATTTAAATAATTAAGAAAATAGATTAAATGTTTTCCTAGATTCAAGATAATGCTTAAATAGCATAAAACAAATTCGAGACACATGTTTGTTATTGTATCAACTTATGACTACATATTTAATTCGCTTTTTCTGAATGCTAAAAGCAAAACGACCGAAATATATTCACCTGTAGGAAGTTATTTACATAAACTTGCGTGCAAATTGAAAGAAAAATATCCGAATCGAGATACAGCGTCATTTCCGCCGCCACTCATTTCGGGAAAGGCAATCTTAATGATGCGCTGTGACTTTTCACAGCCCACTTTTTGCCTTTTTTTAAACAGTCAAGGTGTGATGAGTGTTGGGACATAGTAGCCAATTGAAACATAAATACTGATAAATAATCGGGTTCTGATCACATTGCATTTATATATTTGCGCATATATTTAATACAAGGGCAGAACTGAATATAAGATTATCGATCAAATATTAGGTTAACGTTAGTATTTGTTCATCATTATCCGGGACGTTCTTCGCATAAATGTGACATCGAAGGTTCAATTTCGTTGGATTATGAAGAAATGAGGAAAGTTGATAAGTTTGTAAAATATTATGTATGTAGATTATGCCTAACTAAAAAGCTGCGAAGAAGGCTTGCCCAGGGTTACCGCTCTCCCCCCGAACGGTTACCCGACTTTTTATGGCGGTGGGGCTTAGTAACCGTGGCTTAGACACCCATGGTGAACCAAGAGGAACCCACATGGCCGGCCTAACTTAGTGGGTTATGGCCGGCCCGAGGTGGCCGCTCCAAGTCCCTTCGAATGCGTGTTGGTGGGCTGTGGAAACGCGGCGAAAGAGGAGTTTTGGGATTGCGTTTCGCCGTGACTCCTGTACACCGCGTCTCCGGCGGGGGTCACACCGGCTGCGGAGGGAGAGGAGGGTCGGTATTGCAATTTGCCGCTTTCCCTGCTTCCGCGGCCGAAATGAGGTCTGCGGCGGAGCCAAAGTCCAGATCCGCCGCGGGGTGACGGGTGGGCTGGTGCTTGGTCAAGCCCCCGTCTTCCTGAGCCCCATGGTCTCCGGGTGGCGGTCTCGGAGGACTTCGTCATCCACATGGGTTTGGAGGTCAAAGAGGTAGACGCGTGCGTGTTCCGGCGCGTTTAGCCTTGTGGGAGAGAATTTTTCTCTCTTCGAGGGGCTGCTCTGGGCGACCAGCGCGGGTGGGATCGCGGATGCGTGCGAAAGCGTTCCCGTGGCCTCACCAACATGCGGCAAAGATGGAATACTGTGGGGTTTTTATCGGTGCGAGCCCGACTTCACCTAAACTTGCCGAAAATATCTTGGGTGGAAGGTGGGTCAAAGGGACTTAATTGTCTAGACTAGACTTCTGTCTACCCCTGTATTGGAAATTGTGAAGATATTTATTTATTTTATCTTAAAAAAATATAGCACAAAAAATTAGAATAATACGCACCTATTTATACTCCCCGTTAGGAAACTCATTACGAAACGGTGGTAAATTAAAAAATTACTATAAAGAATTATTTGATAAAACAAATTTTTTTTTCATCAACAAATCAACATTTTTACATGAAACCAAACATAATGTCTGTAGCAATGGCAAGCTATTCTTATCTGTATGCAGAATAAGAATACAGTTTCGAAAAAACTTCTTCAGAACAAAAAAATTGAGGAGAAAAACGGAGTCCACTGCAAATTTGCAATTTAAGCAACTTATGAAGTTGTAGAAGTATTTGAACTTTGTGTTACCCATTCATCATATTCAGATTTAATTAAGTTTAATTTATTAATGCGCAAGAACTGGTCACTCGAACAATTCTAATTTTGTGGGACATAAATTTTAATTTAAAGTAACCTATTTTTTGACGTCACTATTGAAATGTAGTGAAATGAACCTAGTAATCAATTAAGAAACCCGTTCCGATTGAATTAAAGTTGCATTCCAATGCCAGTAGTAATAAAAGTTTCGATCAAGTTCTAACGCTCATATTTAGCCGATGACCGATTCTAGCATTTTGCTAGAATCAGTGAGTTTATTTTTTTATCTTCGCGCACAATCCCTGACGGGGTATTCAGAAAGAACAGATCGCCAAGTGTCACGATCCTTACATACCTCTTTCGCTTCATTCAGATTCATCATTTTCTTCATACATGCGCGTCTAGGTATCCCAGTACTCTTGACTCTCACGTCTTCGAGCAATTTGCTCACATGGTCTTCAAAAGTTAGCCTCGGCCTACCTCGACCCCTTTTAATATTATCTTTCGCGCTGTATATTTTGTTCACCATTCGGTCTTCGCTCATTCGCTCAACGCGCCCACACCATGGAAGCACGCACTTATCCATTTTAGTGATAAGGTCATCTATCAAACCTACCATTGTGCGAATCTCTTCGTTTCGCTTCCGGTCAGCCAAGGTTATACCGCACATTTTACGAAGAGATCGCATCTCCACTGCATTCAACCTGCTTTTATGCTTCTTCTGGCATACCCAGGTTTCGCTGCCATATAACAAAGTCGGTACCAGCACTGCGTTATGTATCGCAAGGCGTGCATTTTTCACTACGCCTTGCCTTTGGACTAACTAACTAAATAACTACTAAATTAAACTAACAAATATTAGACTAAACTAATAACTAACTAATAATTTATGGTGAGTTCGTCGCGGTTTCCCTTCGCAATTAGTTTGCGATCGTTGAACACATATTTTTTTCCTATGGGAAAAATGTACAGTTACACCATAGTGTCTTAATTTATTTTTATTTTTTCAATTATAATATTTATCTCTTTTCACTTAATTAACGGCCTGTCAACGTCCACGACAGACCATTTTCTCCCGTAAAAAAAGACTTTTCCCCTTTTTGCCTCTCTCTCTCTCTCTTTCTCGTCACATTTTACGACATCTACAGGAAGTGGATGACATATCTTTCACCTAGCAAATGGTAAACGTTACCATCAGGATATATTGTATGTAAACCTTATGGCAGGACAATTAGTCAAGTAAAGGTCGCACTTACTTCATATTATGAATTGATTGGCACCTCTAGCCAAGAGCGCATAAAAAGCCGATGTCTGTTTGCACACATTCGCATGGTTTAATATGGCAACTCACTAAAATTACTTATTTGCCGATACTGATGCACCTTCATATTTTACAATGGCTTCTTGCGTCAGCTGGCCCCTGTTGTCAGCCCTTGGCCCTGATCGAGTAATGAATACCGATTGAACACACGCATTTTTTTTTGTTATTTTTCTCCAAAACATTTAAGGCAGATGATTTCGCAAATTGCTGTCGTTAATTTCTTATAGTGACCATGAAAAATATCTTGAACTCAAGGCCGATTGTCCGACACGATTTGTATAGACGAAATTGAAATATAATATCAGATATTAAGACTAATACCTTTTCTTTCAGGACTTAATTTTTAAAGCAACTGCATATATTTCATTAAAGAAAAGAATATTTATTATTCATTTAAAACTTATTTGTGTTGAAAAATTTAACTTTGTACATTTTTCTCTACTCTCTGTCTCTGAATTATTAAATTGTTGATTTAAAAATTATTATATTTGCCCATAAAGTATATGAGAATAATGATAATTTTATTTGACAACTGCGTAATTGACAAATATTATTTTAAAACAATTTTGGTAATAGTTAAATTTTAGTTTATGTTTTATAATTTCTGTTTGCACGCAATACCTAAGGCAATATAAGTGTTGGCCCAGTTAGAACCAAATATAAACTACTAGCATTAATTTAAAAAAAGTTTATTTGCACAACTGTTAAAGGCTAGTCAGATATCTTATGACAACCAAGATTTTTTTTCATGAAAAAAAAAGCGTCTTCAGATGAGGTCAATGGTCTAATCCATCGTATTATGTTTTGCAATACGACGGATCCGTAAACTGCAATTGAGTGATTAGAAAACTAGAACATAAAAGTTACAAGATTTGTATCATATCTAATATTTACAGATATAGGCTGACAAAGAACTAGGTCCGCGTTTCTGTTCAAGCTAATCTGATATTTTATTTGCATTAAAAATCCGTGTCAAGGCAGTAATAACATATTGTGCGTCTTTGTTAGAATGCAAGTACATATTAGTTTTTTTGCAACTTTATTGGTCAGGGTTATATTTGACAAGTTGTGGGGGAAATACAACAATTACACAGTTGTACACTCTTCACAAAAAAGCGTAGGTTACCCAAATGAGATACAATAGATAAATATAAAATACATTAACCATTCTAAATAAAATCAAAACAATCCAGAATTTTTGCCAATTGCTAATAACTAAGTACTTATCGGTAGTACTTACCACCCTTCAGAACAGAGGGTTCTCCTCAAAACTCAGCTTTTGTGATTTTCAAACCAGCTTGGGGCAAAAAAGTGAATATGAATATGAATGTTTGTACACAAGTTATGTATACAATTTATACATAATAATTTATTTATGTAAATATTTGTGTACAATCATTTGGTTACCGAGACTGAAGGATATAATCAAAACTAGGTACTACATAATATTATACCATCAAAATGTAGTTGTCAAAACATCGCCTTTCGTAAAGTTTATTACAACTCGGATTAAATAATAAAATATCAAAGAATACGTATATACTTAGCTATCTTTGTATCTAAATAAGGTCTAAAAGCGATTATGTCCAAAAATACACGAAACAAATGTAAGCAGGTTGTTATCATAAACGGAGCTTGTTGCTTTGTTTTTTATCAATTATTCTTACCCTCCTACGCACACAGAACCCACATGCTTTTTAATAGGAGTAGATGAGGAATGATATAATTAATTTCTATAATTGAAGCAAAAGCTCGTTTAATAATAATAATAAATACATATATAGATAGGGACAACATCAAATACATTACTCCGATCCCAATGTAAGATGCTAAAGCACTTGAGGTATGGAAATCGGAAACAACGAAGGCACCACAAACCCAGACCCAAGACAATGTAGAAAAAGTAATTTTTCTACATTGTCCTGACCGGGAATCGAACCAGGGGCCTCGAGATGGCGACACCTTGAAAACCGCTGTTTATACCACTCGTCCACGGAGGTCGCCGTAGTCGTTTCCATAAAAATGTTTGAACAAAAGTGTATACGAAGTAAATGTTGGAATTTAGAAGAATTACTTAAGCTCGGCCTTAATTTTCACACCTCATAGCACGAAGCGGTAGAAGAAAGGTTTTTTTAAGATTAATCGGCGGCATGTCGGTGTTCTTTTAGGGTTTAGAACTGAAGAATTTTCTAGTCCCCTCCTAATTACCTAGGCGATAGGTTGAACGTTGTAAATATTTTTGCATGCGGAATTGTGAAATATAATTTTATCATAACATCTCTATAAACATATACTATTTACGGGACTTTATTATTATGCTCGGTTATTCTACGAATCTGAGAAATTAAAAACTTATTTGTCATACTCTGACTCGCTTTGACGTATCTTAAAATATCGCCTAGTCTTCCTCGCGTGACGACTAATTGACTTCTTCAAATGTAAATGACACCATTTCTAAGAAATTACTTACAGGACAAACAACTATTACATAAGTATTAAAATCCCTTTACGTGATGCATTTTTATCAGTTATGCATTTTTCACTTTCTAACTTAGCAGTACAATACTGCTGTGAAAAAGAGAGAGAGAGTAAAGTTATGGATAAAATGTTATATAGTAGGCTTCTTTTGGCTTAGTTGCCGTTTATATATATATATATACATATATATATATATATATATATATATATATATATATATATATATATATATATATATATATATATATATATATATATATATATATATATATATATATATATATATATATATATATATATATATATATATATATATATATATATATATATTATGCTTCTTTCACATGTTATGTTTTTTTGATTAATTTTTAATTCAATATGATTAAACAAAGTTAATGGCAAGCAAATTATCAGATCCATTGTGTATTGTGTACTTTACCTATGAAGGGACCTATCTTGATAGGGTAAAGAAATAGTCGATGAAAGCCTATAAAAGGAAGCCTTCGTTCTGCAATAAAAAGCAAGCCATAGTGACACAAACTGCTTGCTGCTTTAAAAGATTCCTCTCATATTAAATCTTGCAGAATCCTGGATTACGCTAGAAGGGTTTTGATCTATTTGAAGAATAAAATTGGATTGGATTCATTTATAATAAGCCAAAAAAATTAAACAGCGATAAGTTTCTGCCCTCAATACAGCGACATCTACGGAAACTACAAGAGCAATTTTACCTTGTTTAATAAAGTAAGGAAATTTGTGATGTGAAGTTTCGCACATTACTACATAGATGGCGCCAAAATCAAACAGATTATAAGGAAAATTTTCTTGTATTTCTTTAGAAAACGCCCAGTGTCAAAAACAAATACATCACTAAGCGTATTTTTTAAGTAAGGCTGTATTTTCCAATTTACAACATTCAACAAACACTGGAATATCGTTACATTAAAATATACGGAAATGGCTCCAGAAGCGCTCAGCTCATAGCTAAAATAAACTCTTCACTCGTCTACAAATTACATAAAATATTAGAATGATATTAATTTCTTATTAGAATGACTTGAAGTAAGTATACAGTTCACGAAGTGCATACTTACCTCTAATCATTCTAATAACTGTTTAGAAATGGTTGTATCTAGAAAGTATAGTACAATATTTAATTTAAATTGTAGTGTATTAATAATTACAGATGTTGCTGCTTTTTAATAATCTCTACAAACTAACAGTTATAACATAGCTTTACATTTCACTAAATTCTGCAATCTATTTAAACACAGATTGCATAGTGTACATTAGAAAGTAAATGCTGAAGGGAAGTAAGCCATTACATTCAGCAGGGAATTATGTAAGTAGTAATTACACAATTTTACTCGACGTTGAAACAAATTCGTAAAAACTGTTATTCCGTGAGACAGTAATGTTATAACTTGATCCTAAAAACATTTAGTGTATATTTTTACGGCCTGTAAAGACTCCTCGAAATAGGAATTACTGTAATATCTATTAAATGTCTTACATCGTCAACTTTCAGTAAACAATCGGTTAAATGTTTAAAGAATAAATGAGTGAACGCGTGTAATGTGTCAGATTTCTGGTGTGCTGGTACCGCCAAACAGAACCTGCTACGTAATCCGAGCTCTTGGAAAACAACACGCCTCAGAATAAATTTAAGATATTATTTACACAAACTTTTTTTTTTAGAAAAGGGAGGCAAACGAGCAGGTGGCTCACGTGATTGTAAGTGATAACCGCCGCCCATGAACACCCGCAATACCAGAGGCATAGAAGATGCGTAGCCTCCCTCAGAGTCCCCCCCCCCCCCAGAATTGGGGGAGTGGGGGTGTGTGGGCCACCGGTTACCTACACTCACCAGACGAAACGCAGAAGTTTGTTAGACTTCTACTTCACGCCGGTATTCTGTGAGGTCGTGGTACTTCCCCGGTCGAGCCGGCCCATTCATGCAACAACAAAAGTTGATGCGTGGCTGAACAAACTTTAAGTCCTATTTAGCAGTCGGCTTCATCTTATTAAGATTTTTGAGAGGAAACCGCTAGTAGTACACATTTAGCCTGCCAAGTGATCAGAGCAATCATCTAAATACAATAAATTTTTTCATATGCCTCTAGCATATAAAAAAAATTGGCCTGGCCTGTAAATGGTGCTAGCAAACAATGAAGCTTCGAATGAGGGCGGAATGTCAAAACCTATTTGTCTAACCGTAATAGTGCGGTTAATATTTTTAAATATAATTTGCAATTTACCATACAGTGGTAAACAAAAGTCCAGACATGTCTTTTCGACACACTTTTCGCCGTCTTAATTTTACGTAACAACATCCTAATGTTCAAGTTAACTGTACAATAAACATACATATATATTTACATAGGTCAATATTAGTACAATAATTCATATTCATCACACATATGTTCACGTATTCCTATCACATTGCGATTGGTATAAGCCTTAGCCTTCTATTCTTTGAAATGATTTTATAAATATTTTCAATAATAAGTATGTTAATCATAAAAACTATATAATTGAAAAGTACTGACGTGCTGCGATATTAAAATCAAAGTGGCCATGAACTGTAAATGTGAATGTTCGTCATTCAACTTTGATACATTTTAATAATAAAAAAAAATATATATTGGCGCGAATTTAAATATATTGGAAATTAAATATAAATGTTTTATTTGGAAGTAATTGTAAATTATGTTAATTTAAAGGAATTTTCGTAATAAATTTAACTCAATTTTAGTCAATAATTTGATTTTTTATTGTAATGCTACGTCGACATGAAGTAGGCTGTTGCTTATCGCGGTAAAGTCACCAGCACCACAGGCAACTGACAAATGTTATTTCAAGGTTGTGCTCACGCTGTCATACTAGGGGGAGATAGCGGAGAGACATGTAGGACCTAGCCGCATAACTACAACCAAATAAGAATATTTCATGCCAATTGGTGCGAATTGGCAACCATTACAACACAGCAAAATTTACAGCGTTTGGATTAACTACATTAATCCACAGGCTGCAATTGCAAAACCAGATGCCATCTGAGTGAACAAACTGAAGAGAGTGCACAAAACCTCAAAATATTCTGCTTATGTCCTGTTATGTAAAATGCCCACCCACATACCAGGGCGGTAAACACGCCTGGTTTCCAGAACATTATGTCACGGCCCCAGAATTTCAAGCGCTATTGCAAGATTTAACATAAATAAATATCTTCACGCAATTCCCAACACAGGGGTAGACAAAGGTTCAGTCTAGACATTTAAGTCCCTTCGAACCACCTTCCACCGAAGATATTTTCGGGACAACGTGGCAGGTGTTGAGCCCGTTGCCGTCTTTATGTCCATGCCAACGATATAATTTGTACATAACTTTTTGAAAAAAAAAAAAAAAAAAAACCCATTGGTACGAGCCTGCCACCCGGGAATCGAACTGCGGTCTCTTTACTCGAAAGTGTGACTTTTAAGATTTAACACATGATAATATTTTGAATTTTATTTCTCAAACCAACATTTAATAAAGGCGGCGACGGGCTCACCACCTGTCACGTTGTCCCGAAAACATCTTCGGTGGAAGGTGGGTCAAAGGGGCTAAATTGTCTAGACTTGACCTCTGTCTACCCCTGTATTGGGAATTGCGTGAAGATATTTATTTATTTATTTATAAACCAACATTTCCGCATGATTTTTTAATTTTTTTTAAATATATCACTTAAAATTAATTTTTTACTTAAATTTAAAAAAAAAATGTGTATATAGACACTAAGTTTGCCTATTGTATTAGTTTTTCCTATGTGGGTCTGCTGGAAGATATTTCGGTTTTTGGAATAAGTAGTACCCTTGTGCAAACTATTTGTTTCATTTTACTTTATAACGTTTCGTGTGTAGATAAATTTATTTATAAAACAAATGTTTTTTCAAGACGGTCATATTCGTGCAACTCTGTAAATGCTTCATAAACTTTTCTTATACATATAAAATATTTATAATAAAACTAATTTTAAAAACACAATACAGCAAGTATTTTGTTTTTCACGTCTTTTTATTACCCTTCAAATATATCTAAATCGTCTCCACTGCCATTAAAAAACTTTTTTCATCTCCAGCATTATTTGGCTAGGTACCAGTACGATATTACACATTTATCATTAGTTTTCAGTATTACACTAAATGTCTAAATTACCTAACGGGATGTCAAGACACGTTGAAATCTTTAATCATACATGTGTTGACCACCTATTACCTTGTTAGATAATAGCCCAACTAATAGCGTAAAATAACCATAAAAAACCGTAGCGCCATCTTATTGCTAGTTGCTAAACTAACAAAACTGCGGAGTTTAATCAATCTTCATGTAGATGGCGCTTATATGTATGGTATGAATGTAGGGCACGGTAGAAACAGAAGTCTTAACAACTTTTTATCAAAAGGTTTTGACATTCTTAACAATCCTTCCCCTAATATTGATAATACTGGATAATACTAAAAACTTTCAATGCTCCTTTCACACACATTATTTGAAAATATTATGTTTATATTCACATATGAGATATAGATACATAAAAAAAAGTTTGCAATCACTAGCAAAAGATGGTTATAGATATTCTTTAAACATATCTTTATCAAGTGAAAGTCAAATCAAATCATTTATTCATCGACATAAGTAATATACAATTATATTCATAGATTGTATTTTATTTAAACTACCACAGTTTTGTAAAGATATATTTATTTATTTATTTATTTTATGTCACGATAGTGGTTGGGTGGTCGGAATTTCGTGTCAAGAGACCAGAGTTGGATACTCAGGTAGCAGGCTCATACCAATGGCTTTTCGAAAACTTGTACGAATTATATCGTTGGCTTGGATATAAAGACGGCGACGGGCTCACCACCTGTCACGTTATCCCGAAAATATATTCGGTGGGTGGTGGGTCGAAGGGACTCAATTGTTTAGACTAGACCTCTGTCTATAATACAGGGGTATTGGGAATTGCGTGAAGATATTTATTTATTTATAAACCAACATTTCCGCATGATTTTTAATTTTTTTAAATATATCACTTAAAATTAATTTTTTACTTAAATTTAAAAAAAAAATGTGTATATAGACACTAAGTTTGCCTATTGTATTAGTTTTTCCTATGTGGGTCTGCTGGAAGATATTTCGGTTTTTGGAATAAGTAGTACCCTTGTGCAAACTATTTGTTTCATTTTACTTTATAACGTTTCGTGTGTAGATAAATTTATTTATAAAACAAATGTTTTTTCAAGACGGTCATATTCGTGCAACTCTGTAAATGCTTCATAAACTTTTCTTATACATATAAAATATTTATAATAAAACTAATTTTAAAAACACAATACAGCAAGTATTTTGTTTTTCACGTCTTTTTATTACCCTTCAAATATATCTAAATCGTCTCCACTGCCATTAAAAAACTTTTTTCATCTCCAGCATTATTTGGCTAGGTACCAGTACGATATTACACATTTATCATTAGTTTTCAGTATTACACTAAATGTCTAAATTACCTAACGGGATGTCAAGACACGTTGAAATCTTTAATCATACATGTGTTGACCACCTATTACCTTGTTAGATAATAGCCCAACTAATAGCGTAAAATAACCATAAAAAACCGTAGCGCCATCTTATTGCTAGTTGCTAAACTAACAAAACTGCGGAGTTTAATCAATCTTCATGTAGATGGCGCTTATATGTATGGTATGAATGTAGGGCACGGTAGAAACAGAAGTCTTAACAACTTTTTATCAAAAGGTTTTGACATTCTTAACAATCCTTCCCCTAATATTGATAATACTGGATAATACTAAAAACTTTCAATGCTCCTTTCACACACATTATTTGAAAATATTATGTTTATATTCACATATGAGATATAGATACATAAAAAAAAGTTTGCAATCACTAGCAAAAGATGGTTATAGATATTCTTTAAACATATCTTTATCAAGTGAAAGTCAAATCAAATCATTTATTCATCGACATAAGTAATATACAATTATATTCATAGATTGTATTTTATTTAAACTACCACAGTTTTGTAAAGATATATTTATTTATTTATTTTTATGTCACAATAGTGGTTGGGTGGTCGGAATTTCGTGTCAAGAGACCAGAGTTCGATACTCAGGTAGCAGGCTCATACCAATGGCTTTTCGAAAACTTGTACGAATTATATCGTTGGCTTGGATATAAAGACGGCGACGGGCTCACCACCTGTCACGTTATCCCGAAAATATATTCGGTGGGAGGTGGGTCGAAGGGACTCAATTGTTTAGACTAGACCTCTGTCTACCCCTGTATTGGGAATTGCGTTAAGATATTATTTTTTATTAAGACTAGGTTTTTATTTAGAACAAAATAACTCCTCTCCTGGCTGTAACACATGTAGCGATCCTACTAAGAAGGCTGAGGATAAAGTATCCAGCATTTATTGTGGTAACCCAAACCATTTTTGAACATCGGCTTCCCAGAGCTTCTGCACTGTCTGGGGACATAACCAGTGGTTCCATATAGCTTGCTTGAGAGCATCCCACGTGTCCTCTATTGAGTTTGAGTCAGGCGAACCAGTACGCCAGTCTTATCTTGTGACGTATTATCACCATACATATGTGTGTAATATAACCATACACAGTTTTAAGAATGATTTGAATGCGTGGATACATCCCTGTCCGGGCGAGGATATTACACAATGTAATATAACTCTCAGAAACCTTGGGAAATGCTGTCGATTCAGAATGTGCAGAAATGCTTAATAAACTATTTGCACTGTGATCTGTCACACCTTTGCCTTACGGATCGAACCTGCTTTATTATTAAGGAACCATAGCATGTAATGTACAAAGGTTCATAGCGAAAGTTTACGCAAAACTGTAGGAATCTGGTTAAGAGCATTGATTTGTCAACAACATCAATGTCCATGTGGCAGCGACGTCGATGAGTTGGACATTCACATGCTATAGAAAAAGTACCAGCTGACTGTCTCGTAATCACGGCTCCTCAAATGAAATCATCTGAAGGACTCGTTTCCATAACAATTCAGGTCCCCCAGTTTTAGAGCATATGGAATGTTAAGACATGACAGCTTGACGCTACTTGCATCAATACATTAGCGGCCCGTACGTCGGGGGTACTTCTATATAAGGGCTGGGTTGGCAGCAGAATCAGGTAAGTGGCATAAATATGAGCCTTTGAACGGGAGACTATTTGTTCCATTTGTCCTGGATAAGAGACACAAAGGTAAGATCTAACCATTCTATATGGAAATGCAGCATTCTTTATACCATGCCACAAAGAGAATGTCTAAATGATTATTGTAGTTTTATAATACATAATTTTGTTTCTGTAAATATAGTATTGCAAACTATAAAGAATGTCATATTATTTTCCAGACAGAGGAAAATATTAACATTAAGTGAAAACATTCTTGGGTAACTATGCTCAGCAAAAATAATATATGGGAGTTTGTTATAGCCTACTTAACGATTATGACATGCTGAAAACAATTGAAATGTTAATTACACAACAGTTTATTTTTAAATGACAATCATTGTCAAAATGAGTATGGAAAAAAACCTACCTGTCATGTTCTCTGCTGCGACTGCGCTTCCTGTATCCTGAGTCCTCACAAGAGTTATCATCCAGTCTCCGTCGCTTGACATCGTAAGTCCTAGACGGTGATCTGGAGTGTGAGGAATAGTGCTTCCTACGCGTCCGCGGCATCTATAAATACCATAAAACTAAAATTTACCAATTTTGTTTTATTACAAGATAACTTAGTAATGTCCCATAAAACATGGTTTAATTCTGTTAGGCTGCAATACATTTAAATTGTCAACAATTTAATTAACAACATCAATGCATTGCATCCACCAATGAATCTTTTACATGAATTGCACTAAAACAAATTCTTTAATGATTACTTCATTTAGACTAGTACCATAACCAAAAGTTATAAATAAGAAAGCTCAATTTGTAAGTAAAACATCATACAATATTCTAAGTGAAAAATAATCTAATTTTCAAAGATTAATAAAGATATCTAAAATTAAGCACTGACATTTAAAAATAAAATAAAGAGGCAAGTAAATATTGTTTTAAGTATGTTAGTAATTACTGAAATTTGATTTACTGAGTGATAGTTTATTAATATCTAAAAAAAACATTAAATATTAAAATAGTATTTCTCCTTTATAATATTTGGAATTCCTCCCCTACTTCCCAGGAGTGTAGTAAGGGGTGGCACAGACAACAGTTTTGAAATGGCGATGGCTATTGATTGGTGACAGGAAAACCAGCTCAGTAAATACCAGACCAAAATTGAATCTTTGTTGACGCCTTAACTAAGCCGTCAACAAGAGCTATAACAATCAATTGTAGTACAGAACCAAATTAAAGCACAAGATTGCTTAAGTCAGCAAAATTAAATATTCCAGGATTAGCAATAATCACCACTCCATGCAAGAAGGTTGGAGACAACAGAACCACACAAATTACACTAATTGCTGCTCTCAATCACTGATGTGCTTAATTCTTGGACTGCTTTATAAACAAACTTGGAACTAAGTTTAAATTTAAATGGCCATATGATTTCAGCATAGCAGTTTTTTTTATTTTATCCTCATTCAATTACCCATGCTGTGGTAGAAAGAGGTCTAGACTATGAAGTCATTTTGAACCACTTTTCATTGAGGCTTTTCTAAATGTCTAAGCTAAATTTACATAGTACTTATAAAGATACATGTTATAAATAGATAAATATTCATATGTAAAATATTCATAACCATCTCAAAAATGTTTACCATTAGCAGGATTTGTATCCACATCTCATAGCTTTCAAGGCATGGTTTCTACCAACTCAGTTATTAGATTGTTCTGCAGAAGATGTTTAAAACTTTAGGTAAACGCAGTTTAAGTTCAATTTTACATTTTAGTATGTTACATGATAGTTTATTAAAATTTACTACAAAATATTACCAAAGCTTATGTCAGTGTTTAATTTGAAAGACTATTAGAGATACTTAGAATAAACTGAGTATGTTAAAATATTGAAAGCCATTCCAATATATCATGCTTTATACAAAAATTATTATGTAAATATATAGTAGCGCTCTGGTAAATAATAAATAGGTAAGTACAAGTTGTACTTCCACTTACCATAACAAGGATACCAAAACTCGTATCCAAGCAGTTTAGGCTGAAAAATATTGAAAGTTTTTAGACCATATGTAATTGGTCAAACATTAATAAATCTAAAAAATCCCCCATGCAAACAATTATGAAAGCTCTACTAGGTACCTTCAAATTACCATAATAGTAATTTTACCTTCCCATAAACCTACTTCAACCACAGAATGGCATAAAATAAACACTAACAGCCTTGAGTCTACAAAACTAATATAGAACATTTAAAATGAAAGTGAAATAGTTCGATACATATTTTGATAGCTACTTTCGTACACTACAATTCATAACTTTCGACAGCTGTAGAGCAATGGTTAGAGTTAAACTTATTTTCAATACAAAATCACTTTTTTAAAGCACTACTAATCTAGAACATTCTTAGAATTGAAAAGAAAGGAAATAATAAAAATCTTCTACAACATATAGAAGAAATGTCACTTATATTATTTACATACTGACGCCATGTTCATTCTACGACTCAAGGGAGCCCTAGGCACGCCACTTTTGAAAGTTAAAAAATATTATCTAAACTTACCCTCAGCTCTCGTAAATATTTTAGTTTACACCAAAGTAGTTTGGTGAAATTAGCAACACAATTCCAAGTACGTGACGCAGATCCCTGTAGTATGCTTCTTCGCAATAAAGGGCCGAACATCGATCCGAATGCAAGACAGACAAGTCTTGACAGTTGGTTGTACTGAGTTTGCGTAAATCGTAGTTCAAGTTACTTCCCTATCAACAAAACCACTATTTATGAGAACATGGTAAAATAAAGCTCTAAAATGTAAATAATAAGACTAGTTTATTCAAGGTTAATAACAAAAGCTATATTCATATTAATATCGCTGAAAACGTCTAAATATACAACGTCAAGCAAACGGAAATTACAGCGCCATCTTACGAGAATTGAATGATAAGCTTAAGAAAACTACCAACATTAAAGATAAAAGTTAAAGGCATTGCTTTGTGAACATAATAAATGCGAAATATGGGGAAAATTATTTATTCTTATTTTGTCGTTATTAAATAAATAAATATATCTGACGAGGTAGCCAGGGAGGACAGATCCCTAGTCCTTTCGCACCTTTTTCGCTTCTTTAAAATTCATTGTTTTCTTCATACACGCACGTCTTGGAATCCGAGTAGATTAGTTTGTTCCAGGCAGCCACACGCATGAGTCACATTTTTTACACATTACATCCCGGTTAAAAGTGCTTTCCAAGTAAACAATTTAATTTACATGTTCAAGACATTCCTGATTTACCTATAATTCATACTTAATGAAAGACAATAATACATTGAAGAGTTAAAGTAAATGCTATGCTATACACTGAAGTGAGATCAGATGCTATACGGTCCTACTATCACCGCCTATTTTATTTTGGTCTCATATTTTTTTGTATATCCACATATCATTTTTTTATCCATATCGCTATGCATAGTTTCCCGAGTTTGATGAAAGAAAATCGATTTGTGTTAGATATTTATTGAGTCCTAATTAAAACTTTTACTGTTATTTTAACCTTATGTTATAAATGCAATTGGCGTATCATATTATTTATATGAAAAGGCAAACACCTCATACAAACACAAAATTTAAAATTTTATTATTATCGTTATTATATATATATCGTTGATTTTTAATCAACTACTCTACAACTCGCAGCGGTATTTGCATCGATCTCTTTCAAAAAATATCGATACAAAATCGATGTTTACCCTGCCCATTGCCTTTCATCGATTCTTATAACATTCGGCAAAAAGGGAGGTTAATTATTAAATCATCAAATTATACACACTTGTATATCAGCAGTTGCTTTAAAACTTAAGTTGCTGCGATTCATTACCAGAATAATCACTTCACTCACTCTTTTTGCTTTGAAAAAGGACAGTGGAAAGGACAATAAAATTGACATGATTATTCTTAGGATGGAGTTGCAATACTGGGGCTACAAAAAAAAGTTCTAAAATTTTTGAGAACTTTTCTTTAGTGAAATTCCAATTTTGACTACATAGTCGCTGAATTCTTCTTCTGCTGTTGCCGAGACGTTACTTAAGGAGAATGTAAGTGCTTGCAGCTCAACCTTTAAGTTTGGGGCTGTTAGTTCAAAAGATATTGAGAGAATGTTTAACATTAATTGAATGTAAGAAAACGGGAGATCTATGGCGAATGTCCGTTGTAATAATTGCTTCTATAATAGATTTTATTACACCTCATTTGTCCATAACATTTAATAGTAGTGTTGAGTCTGGTGTATTTCCTGATCTCATGAAGCAAAGTAAACCTTTATTTAAATCTGGTAGTACTTCGGACCCCACTAGCTTTAGGCCTATTTCGGTACTACCAACACTATTCTAAAAATTATTCTTATTCAACTGTTGAGATATTTTAAATTAAACAAACTAATACACTAGTTTTTTTTACACGGGGTCGCTCAACACCAGTATCGGTGTGATCTCTTCCCAGCCTCACATATTATGTGATCACACAGATCACAATCACAATCACAGGATGCTTTGGGTGTCTTTTGTGATCTCTCTGAGGCTTTTGATTGCGTTCATCATGAAAAAGTTTTCAGGAAATTACACCATTACGGTATTAGAAACACGGCTCTTGACCTAATTACCTTATTTATGTAATAGAATTCAAAGAGTTGCTATCAATGGTGCGTATTCCTCTGGATCGACCGTAGCTATGGGCGTACCGCAGGGCTCGATTCTAGGTCCATTTCCTTTTCTGAAATAAACACGATATAGTCCCCTCGACCCACCTTCCACCGAAGATATTTTCGGGACAACGTGACAAATGGTGAGCCCGTCACCGTCTTTATGTCCAAGCCACCGATATAATTCGTACATATGTTTTTGAAAAAATCCATTGGTACGAGCCATCTGGGGATCGAACTCGGGTCTCTCGACTTGTAATTCCGACCACCCAACCACTCGGCTATCGTGACTTTTTTTAGACTTAGTCCATAATAAAATGTGTAAGGAATACTTTAAGAGAAGATAGGAATATTTCTATATTTTATCAAGAGGACGGCTTCTAAAAATTTTAATCTTGGTAGAAATGTCAGGTGGAATATATTGATGATGTTACTTGAATTTACCAAATGTACAGTTTGCTGTAAGCTTTACTATGCATTATTTACAGCTGAGACTTTTACACACATTGTTTGACTATAATAAATTCAATGAGTTATTAAAATAATCAAAGTATTACATTTACTCATCAATCCAGAATCACAATGAGGGTGAGAGTGACTTCTATGGGCCTGAAGAGGTAATAAGGTAATAAGGTAGGGCTGATGATACCTCTATAATATTTAAAATCAAACGATATGTTGTTACATTTGACATGGTAAATGATGCAATGTCAAAAATAAATAAATATAAATATCTTCACGCAATTCCCAATACAGAGGTAGACAGAGGTCTAGTCTAGACAATTAAGTCCCTTCGACCCACCTTCCATCGAAGATTTTTTCGGGACAACGTGCCAGGTGGTGAGCCCGTCGCCGTCTTTATGTTTGAACGATATCATTCGTACGTAAGTTTTTGAAAAACCCATTGGTATGAGCCTGCCACCTGGGGATCGAACTCGGGTCTCTTGACTCGTATATCGGACCACCCAACCACTCGGCTATCGTGAATGTCAAAAATAGTCCATAAATAGCAATAAGACTAAATGTATAAAACTTTCAATACCTAATGTTAAACATTTGGGTGATACCATTGTACTAATAAATGTGGAAGACTTAAGCTTTGTAGATACGGCTGTTTTTCTTGGAATAACTCTTGATGCAAACCTTCAATGGGCCATATATCCCAACTAGTGAGTAGGTTAAGCCCTGCAGCATATTTTGTAAGAAAAATAAGGCTCTTAACTTATGTACAAACGGCTAGACTTGTTTATTTTTGTTACTTCTATAGCATAATGTCATATGGTATTCGGTTATGGGGTCATACAGCTGACATAGAAACAGTATCTGTTTTACAAAAGAGGAACATACGATATTGTCTAAATTCCAGAGCATCTCTTAGAGAGAATTGTAAATAAATTAATATTTTAACACTGGCCTGTAAATAAATTAATATTTTAACACAAAATTTAATGTATTTGTAAAAAAGAATTATACTTTTACTTTGCACAAGACTTCTGCTGTGCATAATGTGAATACTAACAAACACAAGCTAACAAAACACAAGGTAACACCGGTTACTAGACTCCATAGAGTAAGTAACTCGTTCATAGGGCGGTGTATACGCTTCTACAACAAAATCCCGGTAAATGTGCAGAACCTGCCCATTAACAGATTTAAGAAATTTATTAAAGAACAACTTTATAAGAATGGTTAATATAATATAAATGAATATATTAATGACAGTAACCTCGGGGAATGAGGTAATCGCTCCCAAGCGATTTCTAGAAAATATCACATCACATTTGTATAATACATTATATTGTAAAAAGAGATTGACCAAAAATTAGATTTGGTTTGACTGTTTGTTATGCCAGCGCCCACGATTTTATGATCTATTTGCGTGCTGCAGGACTCTTTCCCCAGAGTCTTTCAGGTACTACAAAGTTTTATTGCAGGGCGTCGAATAAACCAAAGACTAATGCAAGTTTTGGTGATTCCCTGAGAGAGTCCAAAGACACTTCTGGGACAAGATTTCGCACGAAATGCCGTTATCATATCTTATTTACCTAAAGACTCTTGGTGTTTTACCGACAACTTGTTAGTACGGTACCCACCAGTTTTATTACACAACGTATTAAGGTAATCGATAAGAACTAACCCATTTTATGCCACCTGCATAAAAGATGGTATTGGAGTCGGTTTTGAATAAGTTAATGGGGGTGCGAATTTTGGTAGTGTTAGTAAGTAAACACGACGGGAGTCTGTTTCGTATACCGCAAGTTCAATTCGATAACAGAACCGTTACGTCACGTATGGATTTTGTGCTAACTTGATAAGCTGCCAAAACCACAAACTTTATGTGTACTCTTGATCTACGGTCTTGTTACTTCCAGGTTTACGTCGTCGAGAAGAGCGTCAAAACTGCGTTCCTTTGTACATGCACTGCAGAGTGCGTTCAACACGATGGGCAAATCTGTAGTAGTTACATTTCCGGCCATCATTGAGTCATCCAAATGCTTTTTGCAAGCTATATTTATCCTCAAATAAAACCCATGGCCTATACCATTGTTTTGTATTTGAGAAATACAGAGTTAAAAAAATAGTAATTACTTGTTAGCTAAAATTTTAGTGACTGGTCATTGAAGTTGATTTATTTAATTAATTAGTTAATCTTGGATCTTCATAGTACTTATTTACTACTTAATGACTTATAAAAGTCTGAACCTGTAGAAAATTGCAGAATATAGGAATCATTTGGGTGTGTAGGTATTGACTTAAACGTAAAAAAATTGTATTCTAATTGAGCTCGGTAACTCGGGGGCAACCTTTTAATGATTAAGAATATCTTAAAATCCAACCTACCAGATATCCCCAACGTTTGCTATCTGCACGATCTGATAGTGCTGGCAATCATCGGATAGTTTCAGCAAGCATCTGTATAATCTTCGACGAGCTTACGAGATTTAGGTCTGCACATAACGAACTCATATTAGCGAATACTGCTCGAGTTACTAATTGGGAGTTTGAGATTGACAGAATATGAGGCTCTTCCAGTGGTTAGCAAATGAGCTGTATAGAAATGCCAGTATTTATACTGACTCTCCATTGTTTTCGAACTTCCGGTTCGAAATTGATTAAAGTATTACTTTGTCAAAGAAAAGACCCGAGTTCGATTCCCAGTCGATAGGCTTGTACCAATGAGATTTTTTTTCAAAACTTATGTACGATATTGTTGGTTACCACATAAAGACGGCAACGGGCTCACCGCTTGTCAAGTTGGCCTAAAGTAGGCTCCGATTAAGTTTGAACAAACCTAACCGGAGCCTACTTTAGGCCAACTTGACTTCGGAGGGGCTAAGTTTACTATACCTCTGGCTACACCTGTAATGGAAAATGCGAGAAGAAAAAAATATTTCATTTTATTGGTTTTTATATTTTATAGTTAATGTTAATGTTTGATGACTGGTTGAGTTGCGTATACACTGGTTTTCAAAGTCGACAGCCTTGAGGTCCCGGGTTTGATTCCCGATCTGGGTGTTCGTGGCACCTCCGTTGTTTCTGATTCTATAACGTAAGTGCTTTAGTTCCTTACTTTGAGGTCAGTGCACTGTACGTGATGCTGTCCACATTGACATTTAATATTTACCTTAACCTAACAAATTCGGCAATAGATAAATTAGATCTTATTTGTAACAAAGATTTTAATACGATTTCATGTAGGTTATATCAATAATCTGACTTTAGTAAGTGTGCTAATCCGGAAATGTTAATACAAAAAGTAGTGCGTACGAATAAGAACATGTTACAATACTTGTGAAAGTAGGATTACATGGTGAAATGCATAGAATTGTCCTGGCGGGAATCAGCTGATCGAGATTGCGCAGTGCGCAAATATGAGGGGCGCGGAGTGGATGAAAGGGGCAGGGTTGAATAGGGTCTGCGGCGGCGCCCCGGCAGTCGCGCCTCCACGGCCCGCTAACCTAGCGCGACTTCGCCGCCTACATTGGCGTTACGAAGGGCCACGCGCCCTAAATGAAAAACCCAATTCTTTGAAAGAAAACTTATTCGATAATTATTTATTTTAATAGAGCAGGCCTACTCCATGCATTAGCTGTGATATTCGTACAAAACCGACCACGGGCTATGCGGGTGCGGTATTTGGAATCACGCGTGTCTCCCGCTTTACTTTACCACGAGATTAAAGAAATCTTTGTATTATGAGAGACATAGGTACAGTACCTGATGAGTGTACAAAAATGTTCGATGCGTCAATTCAAGAAGTGAATGGTAAGGGTCCTAAAAAACGAAAAAAGTCTCTTGAGCATATCTGTGATAAGGAGCCGCAAGTGGAGTTAAATGGGAGTGAATCGGATAAGGTGTCCTTGGAGAATGGAGCTGAGGCAACAACAATCAAAAATAATGTGGAGCTGCTGCACTGGCGGGATATGCCGAAACATCTGCAGTTCAACCCCTATGTGCTAACTGGTTATCGGCCACTGCAAGACTGGGGCGGGTGTATTCGTAGTCTCTTCTACTTCCACAACGAGACCATTAATATCCTCACTCATGGTAAGTGAATCGCAGAATATTTAAAATCATTATAACAGGATCACTGCAGGAGCTGGGTTTCTAAGCACTGGGCCAAAATCGCCACGCACGCCAAGCGTGTTGGCGATCGCAGTACTAGACGCCTCGCTATTTAGATCTCTGCCGAATTTTGATCGAAAATTTTTTCGGAATGGTCATACCGCTATCTGTCATCAATTGCATCCGCCAATTGAATTTTCAAAGCCTTTCTAGGCCCTAGTCGCCCTTTATGATACCACACATTTTTGCACATTAATTTTTCAATAAAAAGAAAAAAATAAAGTTACAGTCTGTAAATCCATCCATCAGCATTATCATCAATCAGCAGTGGGCTGCTGATTGATGGCCTTCTCTCGAATATTCTTTTATAGAGATTAAAACAGAAGAGAACGCCTGACGTGGTGTTCCGATGCGAGTTGGTAGAACCCGCATACTCGTAATAATATATATTTTATGTTAGTATTTCTCAGGCATACATATTTCCTAACGAAATGTTCTTTCACCGCATTGCTCGTGGAAAAATTTTTAAACATCGTAACGTATCAAGCCCTTGATATTTTTAGTAGAGCCGGCCTGGGGATCGAACATGGGTCAAACTCGTACTAAAGTGAACGCTCTGCCCAGAAGTAGTCGGCTACGGCTACATTAAAATAACGTTACGATGCTAAAAATTTTTTTAGGTTTTTTGTGGTGTTGGAGTTACGATAGCCGAGTTGTTGGGTGGTCGGATCTCGAGTCAAGAGTCCCGAGTACGATCCCCAGGTGGCAAACTAACAACAACAGACAAAACAATGGGTTTTTCAACAATTTATAACAACAACGAATTATATAGTTGGCTTTTTTATAGAATAGGGAGGCAGAGCAGGTGGCTCACGTGATGGTAAGTGATTACCGCTGCCCATGAACACCTGCAATACCGGAGGAATAGCAGATGCGTTGCCGGCTTTTGTGGCTTCGACATAAAGACGGCGACGGGCTCACCACCTGTCACATTGTCCTGAAAATATCTTCGGTGGAAGATGGGTCGAAGGGACTTAATTGTCTAGACTATACCTCTGTTTACTGTTTGTTGGCTTGGACATGAAGACGGCGACAGGTTCACCGCTAGCCACGATGTCCCAAAACATGTCTTCTTATGCCATAACAAAATACTGATCACAGTCTAATAGCATTATACTTAATGTCCTACATATGTGATATACCTGCTTATTAGAATAACGTGCTAGTTTAGATTTTGAATAAAAATCGTAATAAATTCATTGTTACGTTGTATTTAGTCAAAAATCGTACGAATTCTACATGCATGCATACATACATAACGGCCTGTTAAAGTCCACTGCCTGACATACTCGGAAGCCTTTCCCACAGGGAGGATATGCCATACGCATAGAAGCTGCTGCCCATCTTCGGTCCGATCATTTTGGTCTAATATTTTTAGAGGTGGTTATCCCGCCACCTATCGGATGCCTTAAAGATATTCAAGGCTTTTTCCCTTAGTCACCTACCCACGGGAAGAAAGGGAGTGATAATATTCTTACACCTATTATTTACATTATTATCATTTAAATTGTTATAATATAGAAAGAATTGAACGCCTTCGAATTAAACTGAGCAATAATAATTGAAAATAATATATGTAATTGCTTGAAAATTGAAAGTGGAGAGTGTGTGGAAATTCCGATATAGGCGTATTGAGGCTTCGGCTAGGAAGAAAATAAAAATGACAAATAAACGATGAAAAAGAGTTAATTATGTTATTTCTTCGTCCTAAGTACCTCGTTAAGGATGATGCGTAAAGAATGTATCAGCGCCCTATTTAAGAGCTGTTATATAAATAATAGTTCCATATGTCATCTAATTTATGAACGCATCTCTTCGGTGAGATCAAGCAGCGCCTGTAGTATCAGAATATTTAACTATATAGAGCGAAAAATGGAGGCTATGAAATTATCTTTCTGTATGCTAAAATGTTAATGATTATTAGAGGTAGTTTAAGCTATTATTTATTATTATCTATAAGGCAAATGTAATCCCGTAGTAATCTTACAATATTTACCAGCCGCATACAAATAAATATCTACATGCAATTCATAATACAGGGATAGACAAAGGTCTAGCCTAGACAATTAAGTCCCTCGGACCCACCTTCCACAGAAGATATTTTCGGAACAAAGTGACAGGTCTCCCTCTTTCTGTCCAAGTCAAAGATATAATTCATACATAAGTTTTTGAAAAACCCATTGGTAATATTCATACAAATTCATAATATTCATACATATATATGTGTTTTTAATAAATAGATACATATTTACATACATAATATTTTTATTTATTTGACTTGATTTTACTTCTTTAATTACTTAATCGATCTGTAAAAGTCTTCTGTAGAACTAAAGCGTCTACCTTATTCCATAATTGCCATAATCGCTACGCTTGAAAAGCGTGTTGGCAAACAGCAACAAGGAAAATGTTTCTGGTGTATGTCGAGATGTAAACCATATAATCCTTTTCGAAATTTCTCGTTGTTGTTGCCACGTTGACTAAAATACGCTCCAGTGAAATATGAGTCAAAAGACCTAATTTATCTGGACCACTGTCTACACGAGTATGAAAAATGCTGGAAGATAAAAACTTAAAGACAACGTACCACAACGTATTAGGAACTAATCCGTTTGAAAAGGATCAAATCAGAGCGATCATAAGAAAAAGAGGATGAGCTTTTGTAATAATTAATTATCAAGATTTAGCTAGATGGAATTAGGATTCATATTATGTAGGCTTAAAATGTTATGTATGTCATGTAGAGCATGTCATGTTCGCTTAAAGGCCTTTTCTTGCGACGGCGTTGTGTGTCTGGTCGTCCACTTCACTTTAAGATGCCTTTAGATGTCTGCCTCGTCTTGGGGGGGCTGGTGGTCTTGGGTCTGCATTCTCTGTATTGGGAATGGTGTGAAGATACTTATTTTTATTCTACTTTGTCGAAAAATAAAGATTTTGATTTGATTTTGATTCTATGATGTGTCATATATTATCATATATATGTATTGAAAAGGTATCGTTAGATTTGTTAGTATTATATATACATCACACATATATGTTACAGTTTTTTTTCTTATTTTAAGTAATTAAAAAGCTACTTGTTATAAGTAGGTGAAAACAAACGAGTTGGCAGGAAATAAATTGTTCCCATTCCGCACCCTCGTAGCATTCCCTACGCGCCTTATAGCCCGTAGCACGCTAAGTTAATATTATTCATAAGTTTTTTTTTATTTTATCTTCGTCGGCACAAGATGCTGAATCGTACATCATACTATCGTACATCATACCTCGCAAATTTAATTACCTTGAGAAATCAAACTAATCTTAATTTTTGCCAGTAATTCAAGTTATGTATCTAGCTAGTCCGGCCATAGGTTCTGTTACAAATGAAAATGCACAAAATAAAAATAAAAAATATACGTGTCCCAAATTCAAATATTTAAAAAGTTAAAAAAAAACTTTTTATGTAACAATATTAATGGCCAGACAAGTTAGTTATAGTACTGTAGAATGTTCGTGTGCGTATATTTAAAACCAGAGAATTTGTAAATTAACACCACCAACTTTGTTTAGTCGTGTAGTATCGGCGTAAGATTACACCAGCACCTTTATTCCTATGGGTATCATAAAAGGCGACTAAGAGAAAATGCTGATGGGTACCAATAGCTGGTGGGATAACCATCTCTAAAATATCAGACCAAAATACAACAAACCGGTCATAGGAAGCAGAGCCTTAGGTGCGAAGTGTCTGGTTCTGCGGTCGTCAACCTGCTTGCTGAGAGTGGTAATTATGGCATACGCATTTGGCATAATGACGAAATTATTACGCCTTCCAAGTGCAGTAGACATTCTATGTGTATGTGTTGTAAGCTATGTAAATAATTGTTTTTTTCTGTTCGAACACGCTAGATAACAACATGAAGGAGATGTTTTCTATACTATAATAAAACAATTGTTTACGAAATACCTCATGCTTTTAAGTTAGAAAAAGTTGTATTATGGTATGAGGCTTTTAATTGCTTCCAAGTTTTATATTTATTTCGGTTAAACTACTAAAATTTCTAGTGAGATATGACAAATAACAAGACTTGACGATACATGAAGCGGATTGGTGATCACATTTCTTTGGATTGTAGAGAGAAATTTAAGTTTTCCCATATATTACCAAACTTGAAGTGCCGGCCTTGGTAAACGTTTGGAATATCATATGTTCTTAGGTATTTCGGAAAAAAATATAAAGATTTTTATACAGAATTGTATAAAATCTTAAAGATGCAAAATTTTTATACATAAAGCAAAAAAAAAAACAGAGTATAATTTCAATAAGAAACCGTCTTTCCTTTAACCTATTATATATACACCATTTATTATATATACAAGTAACAATATTATATATACACCACTTTATCTACACTACTATGTATCATAATTATGCGTAGGTGGAACAGTTTTAAAGCCTTTGAAGTCGGAACAGGTTTCATGATATACGGTTACGAGGGTTAATCGTTGTTTCTTATGCATGACCGACGTTTTGTAATTGTATCTGTAAGAGAAACTAAAAATTTCTCAAAAAAAATTTTAAAACTCGAAATTTCATGTTATGATGAAATTTAGTAGAAATTTAACGTATTTAACGTATTCAAAACTGTTTCTAGTCCATAACTAATGTGCCAAAAATAAACTACATTATTTATTATTGATGACAAACCTATGCACATACTTATTATTGTCATTGATTTAAAATGAATTCATTACTCATATTCCATGCTCATAGTAATTCACGTACCACGCTACTATGTCGCGGAGGTTGATTTATTGCTGTAACACAAATATCGAGCGCACCACATTCAATTGTAAATAATATTGGCTTAATATTACTTTCGTTGTAGAGTTCCGAAAGCCGTAAAAAAGTGCAATTGTGTTCTTTTATTTGTTACATTCGATGTAAGTAGCATTATTTAAATGCCTACTTCTGGGTAAAGGTAATGACAAACTTTAAAAAAAATCTAATATTTGAGACGGACGTGTGAAAACGTTTATCAAGCTGTTTCAGTATTTTGAGACTCATGCGCAGAGTTTTTTTTTGTCTCAAAAATTAATTTGTTAACAAAGATCAACTTAATTGATCTTGTAGATTCGGAGAAATTTGATTGAACTAGTTTGTTTCTATAAGGGTCCAGGGAATCCTATAAGGGTTCCGTTTTTTTATTCGGACCTTCTCTTCTTTCTCTCGTCTTTATCATGGGAATATCAGCAAGTCAATTTGTTTACTCGACGGTTAATGTACAAATACACTTGCAGCAGAGGTGTTTTGAGTGCGTTGCTTTTAAGAAAGAAATTGGTAAAGGGGAAGTACAGGCGGGAGGTATTGGTGTGGACTTTCGGTAAAATCGCTCACCGCAGAAGAAAAAGGAGCCCCTACTTTACGCCGATATTCTGCGAGGCTGTGGTCCAGCCCCTGTCGAGCCGAAACATTCATACCTCAACAGAAGTTGCGACTAGATTCTCCCACGTATGTTAAAAGTTTACATTAGGAGAACCCTAACCCTATTAGTATTCTCTTAATGGAAACCTTGATTTAGGTAGATAGGCTGGAGTTTAAAACCTGGACTTTATGTTCATCTTCACGCAATACAGGGGTAGACAGAGGTCTAGTCTAGACATTTAAGTCCCTTCGACCCACCTTCCACCGAAGATATTTTCGGGACAACGTGACAGGTGGTGAGCCCGTCGCCCAACCACTCGGCTATCGTGACTTATGTTCATCAATTTACCTTTTTGATGATTTGAAATCTACAAATTGTAATTAGATACTATTTCGTTTTCTAAGCCTGTCTGAAAGATAAATTTTATATTGTCCACGGAAACAAAATGTCAGATTTTATTAACCGCTACCCCATGCTACGGCAAGTTCAAACGGCAACGTCTAAAATTACTTAGATTCAGTTATAAAGTTAATATTACATCCCGCAAGTTTCTCGTGTGGTTTGAATAATGCGATCCGATAAGCTGAGCTTATTCCACGTAACTTAATTAAGAGTATTAAAATGTTTCAACCTTGAATTACTTTTTTTTTTCATCCAATTACTTCTTACGTCTTTGTAATATTGAATCACCACACCATGAAATAATTAGTATAAAAACGAACTATGCCAAGTTCCTTTCTATCGATGTACGTACTCGTACAATACAAAACTATTTGTTTTAGCTGATTTGCATAATACGGCCTGTAGTATACCAACTTTTTATACCGTTACAATTTCACTTTAGAGATTAGTGTTAAGCAAATACTGCAGCTGATGAAGATATTGTAGCGAGTGTGTGTAATACTCCAAGTATTAGAGCAAAAGACCGAACTCCTTTTCATTTTAAGAAAGACTTTTTGTCTATTTTAGGAGTCTGGGTTAGTATCTCACTCTTACCATTTTTTAGTGACATGCTCTTTGAAACAGCTATGTAAAAATTGTTTGTTTCTGTTTGTAAGGTACACAGAGTCAGTGTAATATAGATAGCTCGCTTTCCGACTCCGGCTTCGCCCGAGTGGACTAATATAAATAGCAGAAACCTGGTTACCAACTCCCATATGTACATATTAAAAAATTATGATAAAAAACTATTTTATGCTTCCACGTCGCAAAATTATTACTAAAATTTTATATCAATCGGGTGCATACAATGTCTTAGAGATCTTTTTATTAGTTATATATCGCTTATATATCTCAGTTCTCAGAAAGTATAAAATAAACCTTTTCGCTTTTCTAGCCGCCTAGCCTCGGTGTCAGTAAAATAGTTGTTGAATTGACTTACGCGATCTCCATTGCCAACTCATAGTTGCATTTAGGTCATTTTGAAAAGCACAGAATGCCTTTTTTGAACATTTTTGACAGGTTTGAAAGATGATCTTATAATTAAAATGGATAAGTGTGTGCTTCGATGGTTTGGGAAACATTATTTATGATACGATTACACCAATATATGTCATATATTAATGTTACATAGGGTGTATTTATATTAATATAAATAAAATCAAAACATTGCATAAAAATTTAGCATGAAATATAATCATCTAAATCTAAAATCAAATAATTATCTAAATGAATAAATGTAAGAACGAGTTATTGGCAGTTATCAAAATCCAGGAATATTGCCTTACTTTGAGACTTAATTAGTAATAAGTTATTCATTACATTAATATGTTTTATTGAACAAAGTCCTTAAAACTGTTGGTCTTCACGGACAGACAATAGTTATTCACTAAATACTGAAATAAATCAAATATAATTTTGTATTTGAATTTATAATCGAAAGCTGTTATGTTTTAGCCAAAAGTTTTCTTTTCCAAATGAATAAAAGCTTGAATTCATTTTCTACTCAGGGCCAATGAAACACTCCGAAAGGCTCGATTTCAATTGTCATTGCATACTGCATTGTCACAACTTTTTACTAGAAACTAATTCCGATACTTTCGTGAATAAATTTTTAAAATAACTTGAATGCTACGGGAGATATTTATTAACTTAACTTTATCCATTAGTCGAAAAATATACAGTGAATATTCAATTTTACTTAATAATAGTTTTAAAGTATTATCCAATTGTAAAGTTGTGTCATCATGCCTAAAGTCCAAGATATAATGTCCATAATTTTATCGACTCTATATTTTTGGAGGCAGCAATGAATAAACGATTGGTACTGAAAAAAATAAGATTCACAACTCAACCTTTCTTTTAAAAAAGTCACGATTGCCGAGTGGTTGAGTGATCGGAATTACGAGTCAAGAGACCCGAGTTCGATCCTCAGGTGGCAGGCTCGTACAAATGGGTTTTAAAAAAAAACTTATGTACGAATTATATCGTTGGCTTGGACATAGAGACGGCGACGGGCTCACCACCTGTCACGTTGTCCCGAAATATCTTCGGTGGAAGGTGGGTCGAAGGGACTTAATAGTCTAGACCCCTGTATTGGGAATTGCGTGAAGATATTTATTATGTATTAACCTTTCTTTTAAAATTTATTTTTCGGAACATCATAAGAAACATCTACTCTATTATAATAACCTAAAAAAATCTAGTCTATTGA
This sequence comes from Sericinus montela, assembly GCA_029286605.1. Classification (NCBI taxonomy): domain Eukaryota; kingdom Metazoa; phylum Arthropoda; class Insecta; order Lepidoptera; family Papilionidae; genus Sericinus; species Sericinus montela. The sequence continues at coordinate 5,017,921 of JAGSMR010000015.1, read as the reverse complement.
AACTGAAGACAAAATATTATAAATAAAAAAATATGTTGGTAACAGAAAAAGAGATAAACCTGCATAGGACAGTATAAATAAGAAAATATATATTGTAATAACAAAAACGTGTACATTGTTAATACTCTGGGGACATATTTTATCACGCTGGTTCTCAAAAAGTTGAAGAATCGACATAGTTTTGATCTCTTTACTTATATCACATAAATGCAACACTGGTCACTGATTTAGGTCACAATGTGGAGCTAGGCTTTTTAATGATACCTATGCTTAACAACGCATTAACTAAGAGCTCGTTTTATACATCATCCAGGTTATTCGTTACTACTTTCGTTAATTAGAATGGGACTTCATGAACGTCAAAATTGGTTTGTATTGCCGTGGCATTCATTACTAATACATTATACTATACATTATTAGGATGTGTGTTTTAATGTAATGTTATGTGTTGTTGACAAAATTAAAAGTGTCCTGTTTTATGTATATAGGATAACTTTACCTGGTAAAAATTTCAACATTCATAACGTCCTATGGCCTATGTCGACTGCAGGACATAGGCCTCTCCCAAGGGGAGGATTTGCCATAATCACCACGCTTGGCAGGCGGATCGGCGATCGCAGTACCCGACCACTCGCATCTTAGGCGCTGCTGCCTATCTGCGGTCTGATATTTTTAGAGATATCCCGCTATCTATGGATTTCCATTAGGATATTCTAGACTCTTTCCCTCGCCTCGCTCTTATGAAACCCACGGGAAGAAAAGGAGTGGTAATATTCTTACATCGTTACCACACGGCTAGGAAACAATTAACCGCTACAGAATAAACAAAATTTCTTCAAGTCATATTTCGAAATGCTATATTCCAATAATAATTCCACATTTCAGTAATAAAATAAATTATTGAAATATGGAATTGTGATGGTTCTTGGCTTGATGTCATTTCATTTGCTGACATAATAATGACATATAATTATTAAATAAATAAAGTATAACATAGTTTTAAATATATTATTTTAAATTATTGGAAGTGGCAATACTCCAGAAAACTGCTAGTTTTAAGGTGTACAAATTTACCAATTTGTAGACATAGAAGTATTAAACAAATAAAGTATAACATAGTTTTAAATATATTATTTTATATTATTGGAAGTGGCAATACTCCAGAAAACTGCTAGTTTTAAGGTGTACAAATTTACCAATTTAGCGCTAGAAATTTTGAGTGCCTTAGCTAAAAGTGTAATCGCAAGCAATTGAACTTAAGACGCCCAAACGTCTGATAAATATTCTAGTCAGGAATTCTTAACACGTTCTAGCTAGCCCATTCGTAGCAAATCATGCGATTAGTAGTTATGTAAATCGTTTTAAAAGGCTAAAAAAATACGTTTTTGTCACTAGCTGAGCTAAAAATTAGAAAGTAATATTCTATAAAGTAAAAAAAGGAGATTTGGATAAAGATAATTTTATCACAATGTAATCCTGAGGGGCTTCTTATGATATTTTTATAATGATATTATTTTAACCTCGACAAAATCTCTAAATATTTACGGTTTTTACGACAAAATTATTTTTTTATCTTTTTGTTAATATTACTTGGTGCTAAAAACTTTTCCTACATAGTATATATACTCATAGATCATAAGAAGTATATATACTCATAGAGTTCCATAAGTTTTATGATAATTTAAAAAAAGCAACCTTTGGGGGTGACCTTTTTCTTACTGTTTTCAGAACTAGTCTCAACCGAGCATCAATTGAGTGCCAGAGTACGATGAAGGTGAAAATACAATAGTTTAATCAAAACTAAGTACTTGGGTAATAAGCTTATTACCCAATTATATTCATAAAGATGTTCGCTTTGGATAAATTTTTATTGCTTTCATTGCTTTAACGATATTATATTTTTATTTATTTCTATTGAACTTTTTAGTTTATTTGCTTTATTTTGATACCAATAGTAAGACGTAACATACATACATAACGGCCTGGTAAAGTCCATTACAAGACAAAAGCCTCTCCCTTGAGGGAATATTTTCCGTAATCGCCACGCTTGGCAAGCGGTTAGGCATAAGACGTAAACCTCGGTTTTAATTATGAATTTAGTTAACTGAGGGAATACTGCGTCACATTAAAACAATATTCACTGGTAGCTCATAGTTAAGACATTATATTTTCAAAACGGAAAAAATCCCAGTAAATTTGCCAAGTAGGCAATTTTTTTAAGAAATTTAAAAAGAAAAATTTTATAAAAAGGATTATTATAACACAATGAATAAAATGTAATTATAACACAATGAATAAAACCTTGGAAAAAAAGTTGATGCTTTTTCAAATAATTTTATGTGTTGTATTTCCTTTGCTTTCATTTAAATGACAAAACGGGATATCTACGGAGTTTCTTCTCTCATTACGCAACTTATATCGATAGCTAAATAATTTCATTTGATAGTAGTGTTTAGCATGTGGGCTAGACTCATTGTTTATGGCGTATTGTGTGCAATGGGTGTACAGTGTGTTTCTTTTTTCTTTCTTTAATATATTAAGCTATATATTACTTTACTTATAACTATTATAGCTATCTAACACACGAATCCTTCTTTCCCGGAGGTGTAGTAAGAGGCAAATAAGGTAAAAATTTTAAAAATAACAAATAGTTACCGACAGATGGGGGATGGAGAACTCGAAAAAATCAGACCATTTCAAAAACCGGTAAAGGGCTCTGGTAAAGCGACCGCCATTGCGCTTGCCTGGAGCGACGCATGTAGTAATTTCTGCTAAAGGAAAGCCAATGTCCTGCAGTAGACTTTTACAGGCCATTAAATAAATAAGCAAATACACGAATGGTCGTATTCTGGCCAGCTTTACGCTTAGTTAATTCAGCATTACGCTGAAACAAACAAAGTGCTCTTTGTTTATTTACTTTGGAATTACACTAACTCTAACTCAGCTCCTTATTAATGTCTCCCTTTTGAGCCATAAACTACCGCGACTGGGGGTTGCTTCGTTTTCACCTGATTCAAATATAATAGAATAATAGAACGAATCCATTACACAATTAGTGTCAAAGAGGTGTTCATTTCTAATGATTATCGGATGGAGTTTTAACGCTCCATTGTATTTGAAGCGTCGTTAAATTTGGGGCTTTAATTCAAAGGATTTTTATTAACAGTTTGGAATATTTTATCTTAAAAGATAATGAAAAACGGTTTATGGAGGTATATTTTAATATTTATTTTAATTACGATATATTTCTTTATAGTGTAGTTAAATTATAAGTACTAGTTATAAACTTTTGCTTTGTTACTTATTCATCTTAATTAATAATATATAATTTAAATTTCATCAAAATATTATATAACTCGTAGGTTTTAGCCGGCTTCGTTCAGGTCAGATTTAAAAATAGTACTTTAAAATATATACAATATTTAAAAATACTCGAAATGTATACAATAATAGCGCTATCAGTTTTTCACCTTTATTTATTATTTAACATAAAATTATTATTGGCTCAAAAGTCTGGCCATAAAATCCATTTCCACACACATCCACATTTATTTGTCACGAATTGCCAATCTCTCCATTACTACTCAAGCAGTAGACCTCTCTTTAACTTTCCGCGTATACCTACGGTCGCTCGATATTCCTGGAAATATACACATACACTCCGTAATAAATATACCGTTATTTATTTATTTACTTAATGGAAAGTTGTCATTTTTATAGAATTTAAATATACATTGTTGTATATAAAAATAGCCTAGTGGTTTAAAGTGATGAGTGTGAAATATAACGTCGCAGGTTCGTGCCCGCCATTCGATTATTGTCGTGAGCCACTCACGCCACAAGCATTGCAGCTTAGTTAGAATGTATAACTGGAATACTAGTAATGTTCAACAAATTCCCAGTAAATCTGCAAATTCCCAGTAAGTGTCTATTAACAGGTTTAAGGAATTTATTAAAGAAAAGCTTTATAGGAAGAGTTATTACAATATATGTATGTATGGCTAAATTATTTGAAAGCATTGTGTATGACAATATCTATGCTCATGCTAAGCCGTTCATTAGTCTGAACCAACAGGGATTTGTGTGTAATCGCTCCACTGGCAGTAACTTATTAACATATAAAAATCACATATGTAGTACGTTTGCGAAAACTAAGCAAGTTGATGCCATTTATACCGACTTTGCGAAAGCATTCAATTGCGTTAACCACGAACTGTTATGCATGAAATTATAAAAATGGTATGGTATTCACGGGGATCTATTGCGGTGGATAAAATCTTACCTTTGTAACCGAACTCAAATAGTGGCATTTAAGGGAAACAGATCAAATGCTATTCAAGTTCCTTCGGGAGTTCCGCAGGGATCACATTTAGACCCGCTTTTGTTTATAATATTTATAAACGACTTAGTCAAAAAATTTGGCTGCAATTCGTTGATTTGAAAATATTTAAAACAATTGATAATATTGGCGATTGTTACATGTTACAAAAAGATTTACAATCAGTGGCTGACTGGTGTACTAATAATTGTATTACATTAAATATAAAAAAAATGTTTAACAATATCCTTCACAAAGAAAAAACAAAAAATACTATTTAATTACAAATTAAAAGATCATACGCTTTTAAGAGTTAGTAAAGTGAAGGTTTTAGGTGTATTTTTCGATGAAAAATTATCTTACAAGTGTCATTACGAGCATACAATAAAAAAATCTAATCGACAATTAGGATTCACCCTAAGAAACACAAAAAATTTTAAGAAACCTGACAGTACGGTCATTCTATATTCCAATTTAGTAAGAAATATTCTTGAATATGCATCTATAGTTTGATCACCCTATTATGCTGTTCATTCTAATAGGATAGAGGGAGTTCAAAAGCGTTTTTTTTAAAGTTCTATGTTGGCGCTTTTATTTAACACGTACATTAGCGGAATACTCTGATAGGTGCACATACTTTCATGTTACGCCACTAAAAATGAGGCGAGAGTTTGCATTGCTGGTATATTTAAACAAAATACTACATTCAATCGTGGATTGTCCATTCTTACTCTCTCAGATAGATATAAGTACAATGCATCGAGGTAGAAATTTCAAGACATTTCTATTAAATGTTTATAGTAACAACACCTCATATTATAATCCATTGGTTCAAATGTGTAGGAAATATAACGACATTACTATTAGCAACACAAATATAGATGTATTTATTTCGAATTTGAACACATATAAGACAAGTGTTTGGAAAGCCCTCTTGTAAATGCTAAGGGATTTCTGTATTTCATATAAAGGAGTCACGATAGCCGGGTTTTGTTAGTAAAATATAAAGATAAACATAAAAAGTCTAAGTCACGATAGCCGAGTGGTTGGGTGGTCGGAACTTCTAGTCGAGAGACCCGAGTTCGATCCCCAAGTGGCAGGCTCGTACCAATGGGTTTTTTCAAAACCTATGTACGATACATATCGTTGGCTTGGACATAAAGACGGCGACGGGCTCACCACCTGTCACGTTGTCCCGAAAATATCTGCGTTGGAAGGTGACCCACCTTCCAAAAAGGGACCTAATTGTCTAGACTAGACCTCTGTCTACCCCTGTATTGGGAATTGCGTGAAGATATTATATTATTACATTATATAATATTTCTGTATTTGTGATTTTTGTTTTATTATATCTTTGTGTAAATTATCTATTTTTTTTATTAGTTATATATAAGTGTAAGAAAGAAAACACCGTGTCCTTGTTTTAAATCTGTATACACATAGTTTGGACAAGGACTGTTCAATACCTTAAAATTTTAATCTTATGTAATTGTCTTAGTCTGTTTTGTGTATCATAATAAATAAATAAATAAATATAAATGAATATATTAATGACAGTAACCCCTGGGAATGAGGTGATCGCTCCCAAGCTATTTCTAGAAAAAATCACATTACATTTGGATAATGCATTATATTGTAAAAAATACTGACCAAAAAAAAGGATACCTACTGAGTTTCTTTCGCCTGTTTCTTCTCCGTTAGAGGAACCTCATTACGAAACGGTGTATAAACGAATGTATGTTCTTATGTCGATGAATAAATGATTTTTTTTGAATAAATGATTTGATTTGATTTGGTTACTTGTCACTGCTAGTATTCTTAAAAAAACACCGTATGGTAACGGCGTAAGAACATACCACATCCATTCCTTTTAGGTATCTTACGAGAGAACAAAGAGAAAAGCCTCGAAAATGCTTTTAGCCTCTAATTTATTTTGTGTTAATCGGGATGTTGGGATCGAAAACTTTCGGATCGAATTCAGAATTCAGCGAAGTGTCTGATACTGCAATTGCCAGTCCGCTTGCCAAGCGTAGCTATCGCAAACCCTCTCTGACGGAATAGAACTATGGCCTGCTCTGTACTTTTACAGACCGTTATGTATGTACATTCTATTTAAAAGTACGGGAACAAATTGATGTCTAATTCTCCGGCAGTACTCTATTTAATGTGCGATAGGGTCGTTGAAAGCCTATGATTTTCCAAATAAATATTTTTATAGAAAATTGCTCGAAAGCAATTTCATAAAGAACACATTAAAATGCTAGTGCTATGCTTCACAATAAGCATGTATTACAACATCATTACTTATGGATACCAAAAAGACTACTACAATATGAGTAAAGTAATAGGGTTGTAGCTGCCTGTCATTACTTATACATAGTAATTACTAAGTTAAAGGCTTTTTGTGTAGATAACCTATTGAACAATTCCATTTCTCACACACTATTTCTTAAATATTTCTTATCCTGTATAACAAATAGTAAATTGAGTGTAAAGGTAACATGAAGGTCAAATTTTTCGAATGTAAGACAGGAATGTAATGTCATGTTAAATTTGCTTTCGCGAATCTAGTCGCGTGGGCGGCTGCGAAACAGACATCAATTTCCGAGATGTTCAAGATTTATTTTTAGAAATAAGGTCGCTGAATATATTTATTTGGAAGATCTTCTGTGATCTCTTTAATGTAACGTTGTACGAAGACTGTTTGTTTATAATAAATATTGATTAGAAAGACGCCCTGAAATACATGTGAAATTATTTCATATGTACGAGTACAGTAATAGCACCAGCACGCATCGAGAAAACCTTTCATTATGTCATCAATTATGGAGCCATAACTAGTCAATAACCAATTACCCAGAGCTCTATTGAGTTTTTATCAAAGTATAGTGTTAGTCTATTAACGCGCAGTATTTGTATGCTCTACTATTTGTCTAGTAAATTGACTCATAGACAGACAGAAGACATTTTATTTCTTTAACTTTTCATTAGCACCGAGAAACTATAGAGAAGTCTTTGTCTATAGCCTATACATCATAACTTCCTGTAAAATACCATTACAGAACTGCTCGGTCTCTCGTAAGGGCTTGCTATGAATAGCGAGCATGGCAAACGGATTGAAGATCTCGAACCAAACACCTTACAGCCTAGGTGCTGTCTGCGGTGTGTGCGTTTCTGTGCCTCACCCGCTTGATGATTTTTGATCTAGTAGTTTTTATATCTTCACGCCATTTCCAATACAGGAGTAGACAGAGGTGTTGACAATTAAGTCCTTTGACCCACCTTCCACCGAAGACATTTTTGGAACAACGTGACAGTGGTGAGCAAGTCGCCGTTTTCATTGCACTCGCATTGCACTTGGTGAAGTTGAATTGTAGATATAAATCGTATATAAGTTTTTAAAAAACCCATTGGTATGAGCCTTGGGATCGAACTCGGGTCTCTTGACTAGAATTCTGATCACCTATCCACTTGGGTTTTTGTGATTATGGGCAATCTGTATTAGGGGACAAAAATCCGATAAAGCTCGTATGAATGGCTTTTTCGAAACATGGAAACTGAGGCCACATCAACAGGCTGTCACATCATTACAAATAAAGTTAAATATAAACCAAATTGTTGAATGATGAATCTAAACTATCTAGACAATTGACACACATTATTTAAAAGCTAAAGATAAAATTTATTAGATATCTTATATTTTTAACATATACTAAAAGGTAACCTTTCATATTAGAAATAGCTAAATAATAATCTTTTTACCATGAGATTTTAAAAGTAAACGAAAATATCATTCGAGCGTTGTCAAGAGTAACAGCTAGTTATTAATGTATAGCTAGTAAATTGGAGCGGAAACTACATTAAGTTTACGAAGATTTTCTTTTCCCGTTTCTACACGATGACATATCCTCATTTTATTAACGATTCGTAACATGATTTTGGGAAGCGTTATATCGCTTATTCATTTTCACTTAGACTACTTTACCTTAACAACCTGTAAAAAATCGCCAGATGCCAAAAGTAATTTCTTTATGTAGGGTTTGCCCTAATAGCCGCGTTTGCAAACCAAAATAAGTCAATATATTAATGAAAAAAAAAAATTATTTAATCTTAACCTCCTTCAATAACATAAAAGCAAAGAATAAGTTTCTGAGTAAAACTAGTTACTCATTATTTTAATTAAATATTACTAACTGATGTGCTTTAAATCGACGCTGTGTGACAAGTTTATATTATTTAAATAATATCTACACGCCATTCTCAATACGGGGGTAGACAGATTTTTAGACAACAAAGTCCTTTCGACCCATCTTCCACCGAAGCTAATTTGGGACAAAGTGACAGATGGTGAACCTATCGCCGTCTTTATGTCCAAGCCAACGATATGAACCGTACATATGTGTTGAAAAACCCCATTCGTACGAACCTGCCACCTGGATATCAACTCGGGTCTCTTTTAAATTTAAATTTATATTATTTGATATTACAATTATATTTAGTTAAGCAGGCTGTTAAATTACTGTTGTATCGGCACAACTTGCAACCATATCACTAAGTAGTGCTTATTACTGTTATTAATAGACTATACTAGAGCCAAAACAGATAAGATCCAGTAGCCTGTCGCCTGTCGCGTTGTTAGTATAAAAAACTTTCCGCTTTCGGTATAAAAATCCGGCAGATAGGCAGGTGTAAAATTCTTTCTAATACCGTTCTTATCTGAGTCATATGTGCTGTGATCAAGATATGAGATACCACATATTAATCACACATAGTATCCAGTATAGGCTCTGGTTTGCAGCTGCTTTCATGATAAATTGATACATTTTTTTTCCGTTATCACTTGTTTCACTTCTCCCTCCTAATAGATGGCTAATGTCAGCATTTCCGTTCACTCATCAGTTGGTTACTTTACATTAACTTTGATAATTCATTATGTTATGTCTTTCTTATAACATGTCGTAATGAAGTCACTTCTAACACTAATACCTAATAAACTGCCTAATGCGGATCAGGATGTTTGTAGTACCTTAAATAAATAAATAAATATCTTCACACAATTCCTAATAGACAGAAAGTAGGGCTAGACAGAAGTCTTGTCTAGACAATTAAATCTCTTTGACCCAGCATACACCGAAGATATTGTCGGGACAACTGGACAGGTGGTGAGCCCGTCGCCGCCTTTATGTCCAAGCCATCGATATAATTCGTTTTTGAAAAACCCATTGGTACGAGCCCGCCACCTGGAGATCGAACTCGGGTTTCTTGACTCGAAATTCGCACCAGACCACCACTCGGATATCGTGCCTTATATTCCCCAATTCAGTTGTTTAATATAAGTAAGCTCTGAAATAAACAAGTATTTTGTTAAAACTTTTGATTCAGAATATGCCTTTAGGTTTATGGATCGAATAGATTAGATAGATCTTATAATGTTTGAAATAGCTTTAAGTTAATTTTATCAGCACTTTGCCTTGAAAACGTTTACATTATAGAGGAGCTTGCTCCGTACACTTAAGTGTGATGACGTAGATTTTTTATTTTTCCTCTTATTATGATATTGCTAATATTCCACCCTCACTTTACATTTTAAGGCAATTCCATTATTAGTAAATAGGCGGTTCGGCTATTAATGTAAGGTATTAACAAAACACTGACTCTAAATATCTACTATAGAAATTGTTTCAATGCAAAACTTTACTTGAAAATATAAAACCGTGGGAGCCTAAATTTATTCTGTTCACATAATAGTACATTAAAATTTTATTATTTAAATGGAACACTCAGACCGCTGTATACCGCTATACACTTTTAATACTTGCCTAGGGAACTCGACGGACATTCCCAGAATTTATTTCTACGCCCAGGAAAATATTTTATGTTAAGTTTGCAACAAATTTAATTTAATCCAATTTTCTTAGACGTGCGAATTCAGTGCTGGTTTTAAATTTATATTACGTTATTTAACATTGCGATATTAACTATTTCTACTAATTTATTTCTCAAATAATAATATACTTTATTATTAAAATACTAGTTAAGATCTTACGCCAGCGCCATCTGCATGGCCATTCACGGCCTCATAAGGGCCTTAGAGAGTTCCATCGCGCGTGAGGAAACTTTTCTGTCTCTCCCTCTTCGATTCCCACGTAGACGTGACAGAACTGGGACATTGGCATAATTTTCTCACCATTACAACCTGTACAATGTTGAATATAGATGTCCCCCAAGGATATCCAAAATCCAAGGATATCCGTTCATCCGTCAAATATTCATGGAGCAGCCTTAAATTGCATTTACCTGTTCAGGATTGCTGTTTTAGAAATCTCTTCACTAACGGTGTTCAGTCCTACTAGATATTCCACAGTCAACAGTTATTTTGATTTTTAAGCTATTCCTGAAAAACCTGTTCTAAAAAAACTAAATTCTTTATGAAGAGTTTTTATTTTTTTTCATACTATTATTTCAGAAACAAAACTTTAATTATATAATTATTTAAAAACTTACAATTATCTCGCGGCACGGTACAAATAATGCTGAATTTCCACGAATGGTTAGACTTTGAGTAAATAAAGCCCTCTTGTCACTAGTAAGTCAACGACTACGGGTATGCAATTTATTTAAAAACTGCTTCGTGTGAGAACCCCACGGATCGATAATCTCTAAAGCTAGTGAAAATATTATTCTTCTTCTTACTTTATTTCATAAGACATCAGACTCATATTTACCCGAATGAACTATCTCTGATGCCGCCTCGGATTTTATCGAAGTACCCAAAGGTGAGAGTTCGCTTATGTTTCGATGCAAGTAGCGTCCCACACAACCGATTCTCTCAAAGGATTAAAGTAATGCTTGTGGAATATTTAGGGAGGACGGCAAGAGAACTCATCTCTTACCTAAATGTTGCACAAGCCTCTAAAATCGTGAGAATATTTTTGCAAGTATGATGATTAATGTAATGAATAATTAATCAATTAATTTTAAGCAATATATGTCACACACAAACTTAAATCTTTCGAAAATTTCGTTTCCCAGTATGGGAAACGAAATTTCCCATACTGGGGTTGGCAGCGGTGTATACAATGCCCTTGCAACCGATTTTTCCCCAAAGCGTCACAAAAATCATGTAATTTTTTGACAAGAAAACGAATTTGCCATAAGATTTCTTTTCTTCAGTGTAAGTAATAACGTTAACCTGCACGGAATATGGCGACTGATTCGTTTATGTTACCGGTACACAGCTAGCGTATAAACCTTTTTAAAGACTGGAAATGACCCGTCGACCAGCCGTCTATTAGAGTAGTCAATTCATTACAGGAAAGTTACCATGCTCGCTGCTCTTGAATTATTTCTATGTGAAAAGATCAATGCCTTACTGTCGTTGCAACATTGATATGTTAGAATTAAAATAACCTTAATTTGACTTTGACTACAAAAAGGTATTTCTGATAGCTCACACTCAAAAATCTCCTGTAACTCCTCCTCCCTTTCCACCTCTACATCAGTTAGCAGAAAAATTGTGAAAATTGTAGGCGACGGCTTTGATAACCACTGATTTGGTATCTGCATCACTAGCAACTCAAATATATTAAGCGTATAACGCTTTGTATTAAAGTACTGAATATTACTTCATTAACAATAAAACACAGTAAAATGATAACTATCGTTTTACGAGTATAGTTCATGTCATCGAAATAAGTTTATTTCGATAACATGAACTATACACGCGCCACCATTATCAAGTATGCATGCAATCAGCCCTCATTTTACAAAAAACCACCATGCTTTACATAACTGTAGTAAATTCTTCAATAGTTAAGTTTTAAATGTTTAAATTAAGAGATCACAGAGTAACCATAGCCGAATGGTTGGGTGATCGGAATTCGAGTCGAGAGACCCGAGTTCGATCCCATGGTGTCAGACTCGTACCAATGGGTTGTTTTCAAAACCTATGTACGATTCATATGATTGGTTTGGATATAAAGACGGCGACGGACTAACCGCCTATCACGCTGTACAAAACATCTTCTGTGGAAGGTGGGTCGAAAGGACTTTATTGTCTAGACCTCTGTGTACCACTGTATTGGGAATGGCACTGGAATGGAATTTTATTAATAGATCTATGAGTTCACATACAGAAATCAAAAACACCAAGCAAGCGAGGTCGCAGGTAACAGCTATTACTTAATATAGAAAATGATCTGCTCCGCCAAGAAGTTATAAAGCGGAAACTTCTTTGTAATTCGCTCACGTAAGCTGCATTCAATTCTAAGTTGAAGGTTGAAGGGAATAAGAAAGCGAGAAAATGCTTTCTGCATTTATAAGCACACTCTTTGACAGCGATTTAAAATATTGCTTACATTATAAAGGGAAGCGGATTAATTTTGTACATTTATCATTCATACAATATGTACATCATTTTGTATAAATCATTTTCATTAATTCTAAATTGAAATTATGATTACTCTTTTTGTGAAGTTCTCGCTGAATACAGTTGCCTTAAACTACAAGCAATCTGATATAGGGTTTGGATGGTTGGCTCCAACCACGCTACACATACAGTGTGACTAAAACCATCCACGGGATGCTGTTGGCCCGGAGGCCTTTACAGCTTCGTCTAAGGAGACTTGCGAGGAGAGGCTCGCAAGTTAGAGTTGAAGACAATAATGGCTGCTGCTGCGAAGCGCTGCGTCCCCTAAAACGAAAGAGATGACTTCCGACATGGGGGAGGGGCCATGCGATCCGAGGGCCCCAGTTGGTTTGGAGGAAAATCTCCTCTCGGATCGCCTTGTGTTAACCTTTTAGTGACGACTACGACCACGAGAAAGTCTCGTGCTAGTCGTGAAATTACGACGATGGCGAGGTTGTGTAAGCCGCAGAATGCGGCTTGTGTCTGTGTGTGTGCGAAAGTACGTAGGGGGCGGGGCCTCATACGCATTGTTGACACGGGTGATTGCGTCATCATCGTCTATGATGACGCATTTCGGGCGCCTCAATTGAGGTGGAGTATCGCGCGCGGGTGTGTAATTCCTAACGCTGCCACTAGCGGATTTATATGTAAGTTCGTCCTATCGAAGTAGTCGATGGAGAACTTTTAAATAACGCTGCCATTGTAGGCAGTTTGAGATCGCGATGCAGATCTACATTCCGCATATATGCGGGAGCGCCGGTTGCGCGGCGCATAAATCGGTTTTGAATCACTTGGAGTGAGTTCAAACGTACTTTGGGGACGTGCGCGAATACTATACTGGCGTATGACATGACGGGTCGTACGCAAGTTGTGTATAGGCGTATTTTGTGTTTTAGCAGCATTTTGCTGCGGCTATTTGTAAGGTTAAAGAGGCGGCCGGATATGAAGGCCGCTCTATCCCTGACAATTTTAATATGTTTCTTGAAGTTCAGTCTACGGTCTAAGGTGACTCCAAGATATTTTACTTCTGACACCCAGGAATGGGTTTGTCGAAGAGGGTTATTTTACTGAATCTGTTAGGGCGATTCGAGTTTTTGTGATTCCTGCTGAACAAGACCGCGTTGCTCTTTTCAGGATTTATGTCGATCCTCCATTTCCTAAACCACTCGCTTAAGGCGGTGGCCGCGGCTTGGAGGCGAATGTAGATTCTCGATGCGTTAAGATCCGCAGAGTATAGAGTGGTATCGTCGGCGAATAAGGCCAATTCTACCTTTTTATTTGGGTCTTTTGGGATATCGCTCGTATAAAGCGTGTATAGTGTGGGCGAGAGGACCGAGCCTTGCGGAACGCCGGCTTTTAAGTCTCTGCTGGAGGACAGAGTGCCCTCGACTTTGTAGCGGAAGGTGCGATTCGACAAGTAGGCTTGTATGATGTGCACAAGCCTGTCTGACATACCGTAGTTGTATAGCTTGTATATCAAGCCATTGTGCCAGACTTTGTCGAACGCTTTCGCGACATCGAAGAAGAGTGCTCCTACCTTATATTTGGGGTTATCATTTAGGCGCTCGAGTATGTGCTCCGTGAGGCGGTGCACTTGCTGTACGCGTGAGTGCTTAGCTCTAAAGCCAAACTGCTCATCAGGAATGACATTTAGTGACTGAGCGCTGTCCTTGAGGCGTATCAGAATTATGCGCTCGTAGATTTTCCCCAGTGCGCTGAGGAGACTAATGGGCCTATAGCTAGAACATACAATGTGCTTGATGAGGATTTTATTTATAGTTGGTTTCTTGCTCTGCCATATTTGAGAAATACTTTCATTTGTTTGTAAATTGTTGATAAGTGCATACACAAAGGTAGTGTTGAGTAGGTCATATATGAGCTGGTACTATTGTTATGTACATTTTTTTTAAACGCTTTTCCTAACACAGGTAGCCAAAGCTCAAGACAATTTATTCTTTTTGACCCATATTTTATCGGAGCTTATTCCTGACAACGTGACAGGATGTGAACCTGTCGATGTCTTTATGTCCAAGCCATCGATATAATAATAATAATAATAATAATGCGTTTATTTCATATTACAGACAATCCGCCTTATAACTATAAATAAATTTAGAACTTTACGGGTACAATAATTCGTATATATTTTTTTATATTATTTACAATAATTCGTATAAGTTTTTGAAAAACCTACTGGTACGAGCCTGCCACCTGGGAATCGAACTCGGATCTCTTGATTCGAAATTCCGACAACCCCAACCACTCGGCTATAGTGACTTTTTTATGGGTCTACATAATACTTTTATAATTTACTTATTCCGAAGGATTAAGTTTTTCTTTTTTTGTGTCCGACGTATAGAATGTATATATGTGTTGCATTCTTTACTTGACCTACGCACCAGCTTCTGCGAGTTGCCTAAAACTAAGCGCTACGATTTTTTTGTTTGATAGCCTTCTTAATCGCAATATGATTCATCATGTCCAGCAACATGTTTACCTGTCAATATAGCTATTACATGATAAGGTAGTGAATTATTTCATTCTTATTATTCTTATAAATTTTAATCTCATCTCACCATGGAAATTAAATAGTAAACGATTTATTTATACACTAAGTATACGGCCGCCGGTGTCAATTGAACAAATTCCTTTTCAGTAAACTCAAAAGGGATTTATTTACTAGGTGATTCAACACTGTCAGAGCCGTTAATGGTATAACGGCCAACTTAAATGCAAAGATCACCGCCGATGGTTCTACATTGAGAAACTGCAGGATTTTTAGCACTGCAGGATTTTGACAAGATTCATGATCAGACAACTGCGTCTTTTGTTTTCTTTTTTAAATGGTGTGCAATAATTGTTTTTAATTCGTACACAAAAGGGCATTTTACATGACTCCATTATTCCATATTCTAAAATATATATCTTCACACCATACCCAATACAGTGGTAGACAGAGAGAGAGACAATTAAGTCGTTTACACCCACCTTTCACCAAAGATATTTTTGAGACAACGTGACAGGTGGTGAGCATGTCGCCGTCTTTATGTCCAAGCCAACGATATAATTTGTACATAAGTTTTAAAGAACAAAAAACCATTGGTACAAGCCTGTCTATTATTATTAAGAATTTAGTGCAGGTAATGTAGTGAACCTAATAAAAATTAATTACTTATTAAATTATTAATATCCATCATATTATAAATGTTACAGAATAATATCCTATATTAACAATACAATGAAAATTGTATTAACAAGGCATTTGAGAAAAAGTTATGCGAATTTTTAATTCGCTCCGCTTAACTTTTTTTTTGTTAAAAATCTCACAAGGTAAAATAATTAAATCAATTAATTTTCGAAAAAATGGCCTTCCATAGAAATCGGTCCGGACATTTCAAACGTAAACGGCATGAATAATAGTTTAAAAGTATTGAATAAGCAGTTCATTATTTATGTGCCTGGGTATAATAGTAATTTTTGACGGGACCCTTCCTGCTTTCAATACAGTTGGTTCAGTTACACAATTTCGATCTGGGGGTTTATTTTGGCATGAACGTTGTTACATTCGTGCGAAATCATGCATCTGGTCTGTAAATAAATATCTTCACGCAATTCCCAATACAGGGGTAGACAGAGGTCTAGTCTAGATAATTAAGTCCCTTTGACCCACCTTCCACCGAAGATATTTTCGGGACAACGTTACAGATGGTAAGTCTCGAATTCCGATCACTCAACCACTCAGTTGTCGTGACTAAACTAGATATAGTGCTAAAAATTATTTCTGTAATATCAGACGTCTTACATGTCTTCACGCCATTTCCAATACTGGTGTAGACAGAGGTCTAGACAATTAAGTCCTTTTTGACCCACTGTCCACCGAAGACTTTTTTTGGGACAACGTGAGCCCGTCGCCATCTTTATGTCCAAGCCAAAGATAAAATTCGTACATAAGTTTTTTGAAAAATCCATTGATACAAACCTGCCACCTGGGGATCGAACTCGGGTCTCTCGACTCGCATTCCGACCACCCAACCACTCGACTATCGTGACTTTAACGCCATTATAGTTTAAAAATAATCAAAATAATAAGACTTTTAAAACTACTATTTAGATGAAAATAATTTTTCGGAAAGTATAGAGCCCCAAGTATCGCAATCCCTACACACCTCGTTCATTTCTATTAAATTCATTGTTTTTATACGTGCACGATCCGAGTACTTTTAATTATCCTTTCAACGAACAAAGTACCTCATCCTTTTTTTACTTTCACGCTAAATGTTTGTTCACCATCTTTCAAACCAGTCATATTGCCCTTTCCCTTTTTCGTTTTTGGTCGGCTGAAGATACGTCTAACATTTTACAAAGTTCTTTTAAGATTTCTACTGCTTACATTTTGCTTGTATGTTTCCTCAAAGTAATGTCATTAGTATTACACTTTTTAATTTCAATTAAACAATGAAACAACGGAATAGATTTGAAGGAAAATCAGGACACAAATTATCTACTACATACCTGATTTACAATATGCTCTGATCCCAAATTAAGTAGCTTAACTTGTGTTATGGAATCAGAAATAACGAAGGTTGATAGAAAACATACGTACGTGGACCTCAGAGCCCACGATACCATGAAAACCGGTATAAACGCCTTTCGTCTACGGAGGTCAAAGAAATCAGAAAAAACTAATTCCGGTCCCGAAAGGAATATAGTCTAGTTTTGATTCTTATTACATCGGATATTTTGAGATAATACACAGACCAATTTGCGAGCTGAAATTAGAATATGATGTCATTGCAATTTGATTGGTTGCCACATTGAATGTTGCTTAATGTCGTATCTTCAGGGAAACTCGTAAGATTATATGAGTCTTGTATTTATAAATTTTTTATTTATCCTGATATTGTGTAAATGTATTTACACAATATCATCAATTTATACAATTTTCATCACATTCACAATTTACACAATTTACATCCTAGTATAAACACCACCCATTTTAAAAATAAAAGAAATAACGAGGTGACATTAGCTGATAATTAAAAAATGAGGGGCGCCTTGAGAACTGAAGAGAGCAATTCAAGTCACGGGTATCGCTAACGATTTTACTCTTCGATCTTCAACTCGAAAAATAAAAGAACAAAGTAGGGAATACTTCACGGCGTGCCAATTGATTTCGATACTATAATACAATTAATTCAATAAAACATTTCTTTTGAAGTTCAATTCATTTAAATATAAAAAAATTTTGATGTAGAATGTCACATCGAAAAATATTAAAAATGAACCGCAACATCTTTATTGTAATATTCTAATAACTCTAAAACTATTTGTCTCAGAGTAATAAATCTAATGTCATTATTTCGCTTATATATTCAGGTCGCTGTTTCAACTTTGATTTATTCCGGGGACAGATGTGTTAGCGGGGAGGAGGAAATGCGCAGATTGTCCAAAACCGACGATCTCGCTTCTATCTATTCATTATATCTCTCGACTCAGGCGTAATAGTGGCGCGGTGATTTGTGTGTGTTTGTGCACACAGTTTTTCCATTTAGAATGATCGATTTTAGCAAAATCAAAATATGTGTTACAACTTTTGATTATATTTCTTCCCTATAGGAATAACTGCGTCACAACAATCTCGTGTCGTTAGATGGTTGTATATATCAAGGTGAGATTTGTAGTAAATATCCAAAAAACTTAATAGAAAAGAAAGTACGTATACCCAATATTAATGAATTTTCGCTATGACAGCATCTTTTGATGCGCTCTTCACAATACATGGGATTAATGATCTGGCCAGTGAATTGAAGAGCGGCAGTTTCACGGACGCTCTGAAGATTGATGTACTGCAGGATTTGTATACAAAAAAAAAACTGCATGAATACTTTTATTTTCTTTTATAAAAAAAATCTGCACGCTATTTCCAATACAGGGGTAGACAGCGGTCTATAAAATTAAATCGTTTCGATCCATCTTCCGACCGAGGATATTTTTGCGACAACGTGACAGGTGGTGAGCCCGTCGTCTCAATCTCCAAGCCAACGACATAAGTTTTTTTGAAATGCCCTAGGGAAAGAAGTCGGGTCTCTTGACTCGATTTCGACCACCCAACCACTTGGCTATCGTGACTCTTAAGTATTATTATTTTCTTTTATATTAAAGTAATCATACATACTGCATACAGGTATTTTTGTGAGAGATTAGAGCCGTGTCCATTACACTGCTCTGAAGCGAATTAACCTTAAATTTTGGACAAAATTTCTTTTTCATTATTTTTTGTATATACAACTTTATTCGCTTTACACAGAGACTTCACTCGCGTAGTACAAAAATTAAGTGTGTTACCTGATCACACCCTCTGCTTTATAGTAAAATACGAAAATTATTAAAAACGTTATTAATTTTATTTATTTTCTGTTTTTAATTATTGATTCTCTTTTATTTTAACAGTATACGCTTGGCCAATGTGCCTCGATAGTTAAGCCTGTCTTATTAGGTACCTACTCTCTTGTCAACCCTTCTTACTGTATCAAGTATTACATTGCTTACGTAATACATGGTGAATGTACGTCTGAAATGTAGCAAAAATCCTTATCAATAAAGTCACGATAGCCAATAGTCTGTCACGTTGTACCGAAGATATCTTCGGTGGAAAGTTGTTCAAAGGGACTTAATTCTCTAGACTTGACCTCTGTCTACCCCTGCATTGGGAATCGCGTGAAGATATGTATTTTTTTATCGATAAAGCTTTTGATGTTACATTTGAATCGACAACGCACCACCACATTATTTATCTGATTGTACTCTTCGATAATATAATGCATCTATATCTTCAATGAACCACTAAGACCTAAATTAAATCGATTGTCATTCATGCCTTTTATAATACAAACCATCGTCAATGCAGTATATAGCAAGCATTATACCTTGCTGCTATACATTGCAAGTATTGACATTAAAGTTGCATGTTCATGTGTAGCTTTCCTCCAACTAAACAAATTTTAGTGGGCAAAAACTCGAATAAAAGAGCTCGTTAGTTAATTAGTACGCACTGTACTTCAATTAAAACCGGATATGTAGAGAATGAAAGCCGTAGAAATAAATAAAAACGCATTTGAGTATAACTGAAGAAGGGTGAAAGTTTGTGGATTTCCAATCCTTGATAAAAAATCTGCATCAATACTTGGTATAACCTTTCAAATAAAATTGAAACAAGTCCTTTGGGAAGAAACTGCGACTCGTAATATATTTCATAAATTATTTTAATACATAAATGAGTACAAGCTGTAAGTGCTGCATGAATAATTAAGTTTATCAATATATGCAATTCCGGCTAGGCTGCATTAAGTGGCAAATAATTACACCGAGCCTTTAAACTATCGAATTTGTCACACGCCTTGTCACAATGTGATAGGAAATCGATTTATTTTAAATCCGGTTATACCTGTTTTGACAGAAACTATCCTTTACCTAAGTGTCGCATCACACCTGTGAACTGGAGATAAGAAAATATGAGCACCAAAATTTTGCACACACGACGTCTCTTGTGAAATTAAAACGTTGTCAGGCCAAATTGGAATACTTTTAAAATTGCCTCTGACTATAGATACAAGTAAGGTTCTGCTAAATGGAATACATAATGCCAATTTTTAAAACGATCTTGACTAAACTAACTTGACTAAGCCAATTTTTAAAACTATTGACGCATATATATTTTTTGGAGAGTCATTAAAAAGATTTGTCTTAATCAAAATCAAAGACTATTATAATCCCGAATTAAAAACTTTGTAGGTAATGTTTAGTGCTGTTGGTAGTTAGTTAGTATATATGTTAAGGATGTATAAGTAATGTATACGATTATGTATCTTTTCCCTACAAGTTCCTAGATGAGCCAGCCTTGACCAGCCAGCCTGGCTTGCGATTTTATGTATGTAAGGTATACTGTTTTAGTTAAATAGTGGAAATGAATGTGAAATTTATTTAATAAATAAAGAAAAAAGAAATTTATATAAAAAATACTGAAGATGATATTGATGACAATTCCTTATTAAAACTTGGTATACTTCTGCTATAGTACATACATGTACATAATGTTAGTACCATGGCCTCATATACCTACTATCTATAGTAGGTATATGAGGCCATGGTACTTCGGAAGCCACTTACATGAAGTATAGCACTTGTTACATGAGGGGCTCTTATAGTGGCCTGTGGGTGGTAGTGTTACAGCATATAGAGAGAGTTATATGAAAAATAGTTCAACATTTCTGCCTTCTTTCTTTAATTTTATCGAACCTACTGTAGCTGGCATAGTTTTAGTATTAAATGAGTGAGTCACTAAATATAAAAAAAAACATCAAGATTTTTAAGGAAAAGTTTTCAATATTTGCAAATTTTACGCAACCGTGGTCGACTGAAACCGAAACGTGGAAATTCGTCATTTTTTAAACCGGCCATAGCCGGTTTAAAAAATGATATTATCACTAAAAACGTGGTTATGAAGAAAATGTAATCATAAAAGGGGTTTAGGTAGACTGAGACTAACTTTTGAAGACAGACCGTAAAGATTACTCGGATACCTAGACGTGCGAGTAGGAATAAAATCATAAATTTGAATGAAGCGAATAAGGTACGTAAGGATCGTGATACTTATCGATTTGATCTCGATGACTACATCATCAGGAATTAAATAAAGATATGATAAAATATATATAGAAAAATTTTGAAATAATAATTTCAGATTGTGAAATAATAATTTCACAATGTTGATCAAAAAATATTGTGGTCGCAGGAAGAGTATTCGGGACCGCATGTAGCCGTTGGTGACAAGGAGAACCCTTAGAAAGAGAGAGCCAGAGTTTTCACGCTAAGAGATTAATTTTAAACATCCAATGCCGAAATATGGTACCTTCGTTGTTTGATTCCATAATTCAAGTTTCTACCCCATGTATGTTCCAATTGCAACAATGGCAAATGAGGCCATTGCAGGAGATAGGTCTCTAGCTTAGCTAGATTTAGGTTGATTTTATTAAGAGAACTTATAGTTTCCTCAAATTTCCAACTTTTCAAAAAGATATTGTAGAAATTTTCTATTCTGCAAACCTTGCTATGACTATAAAAAACACATAAAATATTGTGTTGCTGTAAAAAGTACGATTGTACGTCGCTTTATTTATATCATTTATTGCTACTCGCGTATGATTTATATCATTGGCTGATACTACGGCATCCTCTCTCGCTAATACCGACCCAAATAAGCTCTGGTAAAAAGTGAGTCGTAAAAGCTGTAATTCCCAGATTAACGAACCTTTGACAACCCTAGTTAAGGTTTTATCTTTTTATCTTTTATCTTTTCTATATTAAATTATTTATTTATAATTTTTTTTCTGGGTAAAGTTCCGGATGGGTCTGTTTCATCCCTATCCCTGTTTCTATACGTTTATGATGTACTGAATGATGTCTGAAGAGCCGTGAAGGCATATGAAATATTTTATTTATGAGTATATTCTGTGAGCAGTAATGTGGAATGAAGCGAAAGAGTGCATCACCCAATCTGTCCGGGTTTCAGAGTTACCAAATGTAGATGACCTTTAATGTCAGTTTATTTGTGCAAGACTTAATCATATTACTATTGATATTAATAAAAATTAGAACAGACCAGATCAGATTTAGAAATGCTATTAGAACACATAATTTGTTGAAAGGTGTTAATAATTAAATGTGCATGATTAACTTTATTAACTCAAAACGTAAAAGTTACAACTTCAAACTCGCAACTCTAAATATATTTATCAAACGGATATTATAAACCCATTTACGGAATTATAAGCATAAGAAAGAAAAAAAGAAACAAAGAAAACTTTATTTGTTACACCATAGCAATCAATAAAATATAAATGCATGATATTTAAAAATTAAAATGAAAACAACAAAAAGTCAACGCTCAGCATACGTTACGGGTATCCCCGCAACACTGATTTTCAGCGCAGCCTATGGTCCATTTTGGGCTGGTAGTAGTTATAACTACTAGAACTTAAAACAAAGAAAATAATGAAAAAAAAAAGTTTAGTTTAAATGGATATGCAGGGTTCAGCTAGTAACCGCAGTCTGCTGTCATGGAAATTGGTTATTTATTCCCAAAATAGAACTTGGTGATGTTAACGAATATATTATTCTGTAATTATAATTTTGTGGTAAATTAAAATTCTATCTGTTATTAAATTAAAGAGAATCCGCGACCTTCGCCACGGATCGGCGATGGTCACGGGTTCGAATCCCGCCCGTGTCAGTTGAAATTTTAACTTTTTCTCTTTAATTTAATAACGTAAAAGTTCAGCATAAATATGCTTTAAAAATCAATAAAATTGCATAATAAAATTCTATCTATTTATAAATGTGTAGTTTTCGCGTAAATACAATAAATAACTAATATAATAGATAAATTCTCTAAAATTTCAGGAGGAACAATATGGATGTTGTTTTCAGGTAGTTTAGATTTCATGAATGCATTCAATTTATTTAAATTATTAACTTTTATTACCTGTTCTTCTTTTCTTTTTGGTTTTTCTAAATGTGTAAGTTGTCACGTGGTAACGATAAAAGTATCACCAGTTTTTTTAACGTTTTGAAAATGCTCTTATAAAATTAGACTTGTACTTGGCACAGGCATAACCACTTACGTATTATTATTGCTGTCCGACCGAAGCCAGATTTGTGGTCGTAGCGTAGTCGGCTATGATAAAAACTTGCGGTTTATTCTCTGACAGGTTATGTTGAAAATTGCTGAAACCGACGAAACTAAAACTGTGGTCGAACATTCCTTAATAAACCCTACTAATAATATAGGTAACTATGCTTACTCAAGAATTTATAAAAAAAAATGTTTGTCCACAGGAGTATCCCTGGTGTACATGATGCTAGTGCTACCAGGTCTACTACCGTGGAGCGGGGGCGGTGGTGCTGCTTGGTTTCTCTCCTTGTGTCACCTCCTCGGCGCTCTGGCGCCTTGGTGTGGCTCATTTCTCTACCATCTATTCATGAACCATACGAGTGGTGCTGGTTTATACCACCGCCTGTTACAGTTGGATATGCTTGGGATATGGGTCAGCCAGAGTATAGGTGAGTGTTATGAAATAATAATAATATCGTTAATACTTCTTGATTATATTATATATATGTACTTTTTGGTTATGAAAATGTAGTCGTGGAAGCAAGAAAAAAGTCACAATAGTCACAATAGGGGGGTCAGAATTCGAGTCAAGGGACCCGAGTTCGATCCGCTGGTGACAGGCTCGTATCAATGGATTGTGTATTGTGTATACATTTGACTACAAAATATTGAAAAATGCGTGAAGATAAAAAAATATGTTGACGTATTTATTCCTAATGTATCGTTTAACAAAATAAACAAAACAAAATGTGGTAGATTGAAAGAAGTCACGTAATGTGATATTGTTCATTGTAACGCAATCAATACTAACATTTGTCCTATTTAAGTCACGATAGCCGAGTGGTTGGGTGGTCGGAATTTCGAGTCGAGAGAACCGAGTTCGATCCCCAGGTGGCAGGCTCGTACCAAAGGGTTTTTCAAAAACTTATGTACGAATTCTATCGATGGCTTGGACATTAAGGCGGCGACGGGCTCACCACCTGTCACGTTGTCCCGAAAGTATCTTCGGTGGAAGGTGGGTCGAAGGGACTTAATTGTCTAGAGTAGACCTCTGTCTATCCCTGTATCTTCAGATATTTTTATTTGTTTTTCCTATTTAAAAACTTCATGTTTCAATACACATGTGTACAATGTTTCAACAAACAAATGTATGTATGTGTATCGATACTGAATATTTGCTGAAATTGGAGAGCTGGAATTGCAAGAACATATTTAAATATTCTTGTGTACGACTTTATATAATTACAATAATGAATGATTTTTTATTTGGAAGATTGATATAAGATCACGTTCAGTATAAACTGGGTCTTAAAACTGTGTCAACACTACTGTAGCAATACCATAATAGTTAAGTCCGTAGTCCAACCTCAGTAAATTGGAGTTTTTACACAAACGAGGCGTTTCAATGTACGATCTGCTTACAGCCTGCGGCAAAGCTAAACATTTGCCATCAAAGACGCAGGTCAAGTATCACTACACGCTCAAAACCAATGTGTCAGACGTACATATTTATATTAATTGTGGAAGAAACATTGTTTTATTCCTTAAATATTGAATAACGAAACTGTATATATTACGTTAGGTGGCATGCTCGACTAGCAGCATAATCTTAATATAACCAGATGTCTAATTGAGAAGCTGTGATCCGTCATCGGTCTGCTAATTAGGTAAAATAATAGGTAGTTAGTTAGTTTTTAAGACTGTCACTTAGACATCAGATATTAGCATTTATACCTTTTTAAGTGTCGAAAATAGAGAGATTGTATTAAATGAGTAACACTGCAGATTTAGATTTACTGGCGGCCTTTTCTCCGGGGAATTTGCTAGAATCGACACGCTTGGCAAGCGTATTGGCGGTCGCAGATCCAGACACATCACTCCTTAGACGCCGCTGCCATTACAAGCTTGATAACTCCAAATAGCAAGTACATGCAAACTGTGCTTAAAAATATCTTACATAATATTACACTCTCTCACTCAACTCAATGTACAAAGACAGCACTCACACGTGTATAATTTTAGCAGAAACTTTACACAAGCAGCAGCCTTACCGCCTTAACTACGGTTGTTTAACGTAGTTAAATAATACATACAGCCTTTGTTGGGTGCGATTGTACACCGAGTTATAATTAGCATTTGAAAGTTTAACCGTGAGACGACATTGTGAAACTGCATAATATATTACAAAGTAATTACATAAATAACAGTGCAAAAAATATTGAAGTGTTATAACATTGCAATAATCATAATAAAGCCACGATAGCCGAGTGGTTGGGTGTTCGGAATTTCGAGTAAAGAGACCCGAGTTCGATCCTCAAGTGGCCGTACCAATGGGTTTTTCTAATAACCTATGTACAAATTATATCGATGTCTTGGACATAAAGATGGCGACGGGCTCACCACCTGTCACGTTGTCCCGAAAATATCTTCGGTGGAAGGTGGGTCGAAAGGACTTAAAGACTAGACCTCTGTCTACCCCTGTATTGGGAATTGCGTATATTTTTTTTTATAATTAAGTACATACAATTCACACACATTGTTATAAAAATTATACATACATACATACATACAAATTAACAACTAATTCGATCTGCCTGTGCGATATGTCTGCTATTCTACTATATATACCGGATCAAGACTGGCTCCGGCGCAGACCATATTTCTACCGCGGTGGGCAGCGACAGCGCCGCCCCGCTATATCGACACTCCTCTCGCAGTCCCACCTCGGCTGCATCTGCGGTGCTACTCTCGCGAAAGTCGCGGAGAATAGGAATCATGGCAAACCACAAAATCAAATCTCCTCTACGGATGCGGCTCAACCTCGGCTGTGGATGGCATGGAGAGCGATGCTAAGGCAACGACACAAATAGTCCCTCTGCAGCCCTAAGCCCACTTGGAGCAGCCGACTCGGGTCGGCAATTGCCTTTAAAGTCAGGCCAGCCAATTTGGTTCCTCTTAGTTCACCATGTGTGTCCATGGTTCAAGTCCGCATATTAAGCCAATCGGGAGAAAGGCGATCTTATTATTATTATTTAAAATTTTGTTATATATGGAATCATCTTTTTCAGAAGGTTTCATCTCTACTGCGTGCGAACAGCACTCATGTGGTTATGACTAGCTTTTATTTTCTGCATTTTATATGAAAACGAAAAAGATGTCAGCTCTAAAAACAAACTTAGTAATATGTTATGAGAAGACGTCGGTATATTTCTACGAAAGCAAACACATAAACAATATGCCAATAAGTTAAAGTTGGGCGTAATGCAAAAGCGAAACGAAAGCAGAATTGTAAAAATAAGATTTTCATGGCTTTGCAGCAATTCTGTTTAAACAGGCTGTTTCCAATTTTATGAAAATATGTTTCACATCATTTTATATTGCGAATACGTAAAGTTTGTTCAAAAAGATAATCATGAAACATTAAAAGTAATTAAGCTTCATTTGATTATAAATTTTGTGTCATTTGTCATTTTGTCAATCACCGTTTCATAATGAAATTATTCTGACGGAGAAGAAGGAAACGATAAGCTTTAATGTTTTTAATTTTATACGCTGTTAAGGTTAGAGAAAGGTATTTTAGCCGTGAGATATTAGCATACGAATTATTATTATTAACTGTGGTAGAGCCACGCATCAGCTTTTGTCGTTGCATGAATGGGCCGGCTCGACCGGGGAAGTACCACGACCTCACAGAATACCGGCGTGAAGTAGAAGTCTAACAAACTTCTGCGTTTCGTCTGGTGAGTGCAGGTAACCCGAGGCCCACACACCCCCCTCCCCCAATTCTGGGGGGGGGGCACTCCAAGGCCGGCAACGCATCTGCTATGCCTCTGGGATTGCGCGTGTTCATGGGCGGTGGTAATCACTTACCATCACGTGAGCCACCTGCTCGTTTGCCTCCATAAATATTAAATTACCTATTCGAATTAATTATCAAAGATGCTTTAAAAATAGCAATATAACATTTACCTAAATCGTTGAGCAGTTGGTCCAACCCTCGATGTTTACACAGTTTTGTTTGAACGTACGTCTGACCGGAAAATTGAATTGAATATCAACATCCCTCCGTCTGAATTTTACGATAAGATTCTTCTGATACTAAAAACGAATGTTATTATTGGAAACAAAATTTCGATTTCCTTATGGACGAATACGGATTTAAAAGCTTTTATTTCATTAAAAGAAAAGATAGATGGCGGGATAACCGTCTCTAAAAATATCAGACCAAAATAATCGTACTGAAGATGGGCAGCAGCGTTTGAGGTGCGACTTTTCCAATCCGTTTGCCAAGCGTGGCGATTATGGCAAATCCTCCTTATGGGAGAGGCCTATGTCCTGTAGTGAACTTTAGCAGGCCTTTATATTTTATGCATAAAATTCTAAGTTAATTCGAGTAGCATTAGCAAAATAGCATTCCATTTTAGGCTTAAGGATGCCAATGTATCTGTAACCTTCTTCGTTTGAAGCGGTTTGATTTCGTTTATAGGCTGCAACATCCCTTTGTGTTTTTTTAAATTCATACCTAGATAGTGATAACTTCACTAACATTGCTCTGATCCCAAAGTAAATAGCTAAAAACCTTGTGTTATGAAACAACGATATAAATATCTTCACGCACTTTCAAAACATGGTTAGACTGAGATCTAGACAATTAATCCCTTCGATACACCTGGCACCGAAGACATTTTTGGGACAACGTGACCGGTGGTCAGCAAATCGCAGCCTTAAGTTTTTGGAAAACCCTATTTTTTTTAGATAATAAGGGGCAGCAGGTGGCTCATGTGAAGGTAAGTGATCACCGCCGCCCATGAACACCTTCAATACCAGAGGAATATCAGATGCGTTACCGGCCTTTAAGAATAGAATAGGAAAACCTGCCACCTGGGGATCGAATTCAGGTCTCTTGACTCGAATCTCGATTACACACGCACTTGGCTATAGTGACTACTATTAGTTTAAAAAATCACGACCGCATTTTCCTATACAAATATCTTCTAATTTTATAAATAGACCGACAAAATGTTATTATCGGACGATACAAGACTAGAGAAACTAAAAATAATTCTAAAATCTAGGTCATCGAATAAGTAACACAGAAATACTGACGCCAAATTTTTATATAATCGCCTGATAAACAAAGGGAAAGAACGGGGACTAAAATATCAATGTTAACCTAACCCATTGCAGGAAAAGCTAGCAAAGTTTTGTTATATTCGTGTATGGTTTATTTATCACACTGTGTTATAATAATAATAAAATAAATATCTTCACGCAATTCCCAATACAGGGGTAGACAGAGGTCAAGTCTAGACAATTAAGTCCCTTTGACCCACCTTCCACCAAAGATATTTTCGGGACAACGTGACAGGTGGTGAGCCCGTCGCCGCCTTTTATGTCCAAGCCAACGATGAAATCCATACATAAGTTTTTTAAAAAACTCATTGAAAATTCTGACCACCCAACAACTCGGCTATCGTGATTGTGTTCTATTAATTAATTTGTATGAAAAGAATTGAAGATTATATTAATTTCTTTATAACGCTTACTCATTGTCTGTAAATTCCTAAAAACGCGATGTACACCTTACCTACTGCATACACCATACCTGGGGCATATTGTAAATAAATAACCTGAGACATCCGACTGCCAGTATGTGCAGGTCAGTATTTCATCGTGTCATACTTGTCTAAAACATCATGTCTAATGGTGGTACCGGCTGAAAAAGATCATGTCTTATACAAATGAATAGATTCTAGATTTGCTTCGCCTTAAATTGCAGTACTGTACTAAAATTAATTGAGTGTTATTCGACATAATATGATATGGGTACATCCTCATAAAACTTTTTTACAAGTGATGGCCTATGCCAGATATCTATGACAAAATATAAAAATATTAAATAAATGTGAAAAAATACAATATAGTACAACAAATTTAAATTATCTATCACTTTTCATCTTACCTACCTTTTTATACCTATGTAGATGATAGAGGCAGTCGGAAACTTACCACAGGGGTTTGGAATATATTATGATATAATTATAATTGCGAAATAATAGGGAAATCTCACGAAAACAAATTCACAAATTTTTGGCATCGCATGTTTCTGAGTAATTATAATTACGTGTAAACTGATGCAAAATGATATAAACGTCATTTTGTTTTACTAACGAGGAAACAACAACTGACATAATTAGGTCAATAACTGTGGTTTATAAACCAATGTGGATGTGAGTTTTGTGAAATGATATACGTAAACATTGATGTTGAATTTCCCGATCTATCCCAAAACCAACCAACAGTAGCATAAGATTTATCTTCGTTCTATGTAAGTATGATCATATATCCTATTATCGTTCTAAGCGTAGATGGCTCACCATACGTCAAAGGCGTAGCTGCAGAATTTTGCTAGTATTGTATTCAATTTTAAATGACCCAATGTCCCCAAACTATCTTAGAAATAAATTTTAATATCTACATTCCACCCTTGATCGGGTACCACTTTCTTTAAATTGTCTCAAAATTCATATTCCACAGCATAGTACTGTATTCTTTTACTGCTCTTTTACTGTCAGTTCACGCTCCTCAGAAACGCTCTTCCTTCTGATGTCAAGAAAGCTCCTATTAAACATTCTTTTAAAAAAATGGTTCGAGAGAATCTCCAGAAAAATTATTCAGGCTGACAAATTTAAATTTTTTATTACTCCTCTACGTTATGTACTTTTATTTATTTTTAGTACAGTAGTTACTTGTGTAGTATGTCTTTATATGTATATGTATATGTGTGTATGTGTGTATATGTATATATAAGTATATTTCTATATGTACGATAGACGTATATTTATATAATAAATAAATATTTAAGTTTATATCTATTTATTAAATATTATATATTGAGATTATTACACCCCTTTAATACACCTGTCGTTTATTCTCTGTTTCGCCCAGGGTTGACTGGTAGAGAATGCTATAAGGCATTAAGTCTTGTTACCTTTTATTAGGTTAAAGTATAAAGAATGTTTAATTTTGTAAAATGCTGCAAATTTATAGACGTTTACTCCTTAGGTTTGTTTATTACAATTTTTTTTAAATAATAAATAAATAATTATTTGTATAGACAGGGACAACGTCACATACATTGTTCCGATCTCAATATAAGATGCTAAAGCACTCTAGGTATGGTAGTAATAAACAACGAAGGCACCATTTATTATACCCTTAAGTATAAAAGTTCAGTTAATTTTTTAAATAAGATTAGCTCGTGCCTTTAACCTTCTTAAACGAAAGAGAAACATACTGACTGACATACAGATTTCAATGTATAGCCAAATTAGCCTGTTCATTGTTAAGTTTAGAGTGACGTTATTTCTGAAATTGATACTGCTATTAGAAATTCACCAAACCGCCCCCGGTGCTTTGAGTGTGTTACGGTTGCTTAAAAACTCCTCAGCAATTGTCAATAAAGTCTCAAGCAATTAGTCGTGTAAAATTATTATTCATTCTCTCAAATGTCGGTCTATCAAGCCCCAATAAGAAACTCCCAACCATACCATGAGCGAGGATGGAAAATGACCTCGTTGGACACGCGGAATACGGTTGAAAAAATAATTTCCCGATATTTTTTTCCCGCGTACCGCTTTAATAAACCGCGGCACCTCTTCAGTCTCAGGTGCATTAGACGAGCATTCAAACAATGACCTGTTTTTTTTTTTCGATATGCCCGAAGCCCTAAGTCTTCATTTAACACCCTTTTCACCGTGGTTCTGCTTAACCCCATCTGAAGGGCCAACAGTTTCTGCTTACGTATGGGATTTCATTGAAATCGCGCCTTCACAGCTTTTATCACTGCTGGAGACCTAAAAGACCAAGAGCGACCACTTCTTGACCTGTCATCTACACTAGAGTCTTCATTGTATCGTTTGTTGGTACGATAAACGAATCTTTTGGTTATATTCAAATTTTTCAGTATGTCAAAAACTTGAATTGGCGCGTAACCGCAACGATGCAACGCAATATATTATATTATGTATATATAATATTGGTTCATGACGAGCACAGTGGTTGCGGACAGCGGACTTATTTACTATCATTGATGGATGTCTGTATTTAAATCTGATCTGAAATATGAGTGAGAGAGAGAGTGAATATGAGGAAGTGAAATTCGTGTCACTATGTAGTCAGTTGTATTTTGATCAATTTAACGGCAACTACCTGTGTGATACTTATGGTTCGCTAAATGTCAATGTGACGCGGGTGGATACCGCGCAAAATGTCGGCGAGCCTTAAACAAAACCGTTGTAGGCGCGGCACATCCTCACTAATGTCACTGGGTCGACTTCCTTCGATAAATATGGGGCCGTTTTTTAGTTATCGCACTGGAGTACTTATTTGTGTTTTGATTTTTAAGAAGTATCAAATGTCCATCGGTGTAATGTACAAAATTATCATCATATCTGTACCCATGGAAATGCTACAAGCAGAGTTACGGAGAGAGTTACTTACTTTATTTTATGTTAGCTATGCCCACTTTTTTTGGTGTACAAGTATCATATGTCCAGGTTATGTCCGAGTTACCTTGATACCAAATTTCATCGAAGTCGGTTTAGCATTAGCCGTAAAATCATAACAGAGAGACAGCCAGAATAACTTTCCCATTAATAAGGACGGAATTTTGATTTATGTGATATTTTATGGGTATCTTTAAAATAGACAAAGTTAGAGCCGGTGAACGCTTTGCATTTTTTACTTCATTCTGTATTCCTGTTCAACGTAACGGTTGACTGGTAATGCTTGCCCTATAGCGTTCAGAATGTATAGTTGATCTTTTTTTGAGTGC
Organism: Sericinus montela; assembly: GCA_029286605.1. Classification (NCBI taxonomy): domain Eukaryota; kingdom Metazoa; phylum Arthropoda; class Insecta; order Lepidoptera; family Papilionidae; genus Sericinus; species Sericinus montela. The sequence continues at coordinate 4,985,691 of JAGSMR010000015.1, read as the reverse complement.
AAATGAAGTTTATATAATAGTATTTATGAATTTCAATAATATATAAAAATAAAAATTCATTAATTTGGAACATAATACATCCGTTTACAATTTATAGTGTACGATAATAACAATATTACTTAAAATTGTATCGTTGCTACCCACTCTCCTCGTGTAAGCGTTCCAACTATACTAATACAAAGGAAACCAAAATAAAAATTACTATCAAACAAAAGGAGCAATGTAATTCTCCATTAAGTCAGCCTAGATCCCATATTAACGTAAGGATAAACGATACGAGAATAAACGATAAACCAAAGCTTCGATCTGCAGATTTTGTTGACACTTTAAGAGCATGAAAAATCGGACAGGGATATTTACAACAATGTAGATACAATAAGTCTTACTTACTGACAAATGCGGAAAATTTGAAATCTTCGTACTGTAACGTCAAATATCTATACATCTATACATATAAATAAAATTGGAGTTTCTGTTTCTAATATTGGCCGTTTTTTACTACATGTATATAAATATATACGGTACATACACCATAATATTTTTTTTAGAATTTTTGCCTGTCTGTCTGTCTGTCTGTTTGTTCCGGCTAATCTCTGTGACGGCTGCACCGATTTTAACAGTACTTTCACTGACAGATAGCTAATGTTATAAGGTGTAAAATAGGCTATTTTCATTTTAGAAACATTAGGGTTCCGTGTTAAACTGCGGGCAAAGCCGCGGGGACAGCAAGTATTCCATAAAAACAATCAAAGCTCGAATTCAGTACTTTTGATTTACAAGGCAATCTTAAAACAGGAAATAGTTTTCTTCAATATATGTCTGATGATTATGATTTCTTATTTATGTTATTGTTAATAAGAAACTTAAACGATAAGTCACGATAGCCAAGTGGTTCGGTGGTCGGAATTTCGAGAAGAGAGACCCGAGTTCGATCCCCTAGTGGCAGGCTCGTACCAATGAGTTTTTCAAAAACTTATGTACGAATTATATCGTTGGCTTGGACATAAAGGCAGCGACGGGCTCACCACCTATCACGTTGTCCCGAAAATGTCTTCGGTGGAAGGTGGGTCAAAGGTACTTAATTGACTAGACCTCTGTCTACCTCTGTATTGGGAATTGCGTGAAGATATTTATTTATTTATTTTATTTATTTATTAAAAAAAATAGAATACGTTCCTATTTGATTTGAAAGCAACTTTATTTGTAGCACCCCATTAGAAAATTAAACGTACATATAAGATATTTTAAATATAAAAAAGTGACAACAAAAAGATACTATTCGTAGCATACGTAACAGGTATCCGCAACACCGATTTTCAGCACAACCTATAAAATATAATTACTAACCTTGTCTTCACTAAAAGTTCTTATAAAACTGGAATGATTGATGGCAGAAAATCTCTAGTAATGCCTTAACTGTCTGACATGCCCATGTCATGCGTAAAGCACTGGCGAAGGAGTCACGTAAAGCTCATTTGCATTAAATTTTCTTAACATAATAGGCTAAATAATTCTACGGTATATGTACCACGGCCATAACTCGGTTCTTTATTTTTCAGGCTTAAATACGGTATTTAATTTATTACATTTTTAATAATATTTCAGTGGAATAATATCCATTAGGATTCACAATGAAATGCTAAATGACAAAGCAGTAAAACCACTTAGCTAACAATGATTGATTACTATGTTCCTTTCTAAATGCAAAATGATTATGGCACAAATGCCCAACGCTACACCGAAAAATTGTTAGTAATGTAGGTTGAATAGAACGTAGTATAGAACACCTCGCTCCTTAAATTTTGCAGCGCGTTAGTTGGTATGGTATAAATCAAGACGCTTAGTCCGCCATATGCCGTTACTCATTATTATTATTAGGGTGCGGTGTTCCTTTTTTATTTTATTTTAAAGTTATACCAATAAAGTCTACATCACCATAAACAGTATAACAGGTAACATATATACAAAAAAGGTAAGTGTCACTCCAATTACAGGTTCAAACCAAAATTGTTTAAATTAGTTACAACGTTATGAAACTAATGGAACCTTTGAACGCCACCTAAAAGTAGAATAAGATGAAAGATCAATTCGCTAAACCTTATACTATTTAATAATTAAAGCAGAGTATCTTTTGTCGGTAATGGAAAGCAGTCAAAAAAAGGAAACGCTAAATCACAATGACAGGAAAACCGTATCGCCAACGTGATTGATTATGCGGCTTCTTTAAACAATGTAAAAAGGTTACGGCTCTAACGACCTTGAATTATCTTTTTGGCTACGCCAGAAAAGAGATTGCATATTAAAAAGTAAAATATTATGATAATTTAAATATTGACGGGCCCTTTCATGAGACCTTGACCTAATAACTCACAATATTAAATAATTAGTATAAAATTAATGAAACATTATAGTTCGCAAGAAAATGCTATTCACATTATTGTATTATTAGTTCTGAAGATGACCTAAAACATACAAATTTACAATGCGTCTAATGCCATTTTAATGCCAATCAACAACTTTGACTCGCGTAATATCTATATGTGTGATAAGTTCATTTTAATTAATTAATGTTTATTTAAATCGTAATGGTCTTCGAATACAGATAAACATGTTCCGAAATTATATGACAGGAAATCGTGTCTTATTTTTATTAAATGTACATGTTTAGTTTGTGACCTACATTTAGTGTTTAATGTCACCACCTACAGAACACTAATACATTTAAATACAACTTAATAACGCCGTAATTTCATCTCGAGAATATATTATTCCCTAAGTCAAGAGCACAGCGGGACCGTTATTACACGGTATTACATGCTCTAAGTAATAATATTGGATAACACTCACTATAAAGCCTTGTTACGTGTGATATCATTACCTCTCTCAACTTTATCCTAAGCCTCTTAGTATAAGAAAATGTAGTTTCTCTCGGGCACACTACAATTTCTTCTTTGAATATAGCAGAAAACTTTTTTATTATTACGAAAAATTTTATTTTGTAAATAAAGTTCCATTTATTTTATTTAAGTTGGAGTGAATGATAGTTCCGCATAAATACGTCCAGTCGTTTTTTTTTATTTATAGTTTGTTTTCGTGTGGTTACGGCGGCAGAATACACTTCCCTCTTTTTTGTAAGGGTATTGTAAGAGGTTTCCTGAAAACACCATAGGCTACCGACTGATGGCGGGTTAAGCATCTCGAAAAATACCAGACTCAGCAGACGGTGAAGTTCACAGCCTCTAAAGCATGATGTCTGGTACTGAAATTTTTAATCTATTTGTCAAACGTGTCGGTTATGGTAAAGCGTCCGTTACAGGTCTTTCATCGTACTTTTACGGAATTTTATGTATGTATGAATCTTTCACAGTTCGGTTTCAGCGTCGTTATTTTATATATAGGAAAATACGATAAAAGTAGTCTTGGCACCGAAAGATAATTAACAAGGACTCTGAAGATTAAGGACCCGAAGGTATCTGCTGTATTAAGCAGATACCTTCGGATTCAATAAAAACATACATAGTTTTCGACCACTTTTATTTAATATATTTACAATAGCTTTTTAACAACAACCAATCAGAAATTTAATTCAATTTAAACAAAATATACTTTTTTATTACGCAATTTTATTGATTTTTAAAGCATGTTTATGCAGAACTTTTATGTGATTAAATTAAAGAGAAATAATGTTTTAAAATATCAACTGACAATTTTTAACAGTTTTAAATTTTTTTATCTTTTTTTAGTAGATACAAAATAAATTTGTTTACTATCCCCTTTTATTGTTTTTAAGTATATTTCTGATAAATTAATTATATAACAATTCGTCATAAGAATAAAATCTAGATCCTATTGAACAGAAGTGAGCGACTGGAAACATTGGCGACTGCAAAAGCCACTGATTGACTCTGGTCGGACTCGATTGTTCGTCGCAGCTCCCAGTTGAGTTTAATTAAGTGTGCGGAGGATTTTCACTTGAACTAACTGCGATATTACAATGAAACTAGTTAATGAATTATAATGAAATCTTAAGCCTCTCAAATGGAATTGAGTAAAGGGTTTTTTTATTTTTAATCGACGACCAGATAGCGTGGTTGGTAGATACCCCGCTTTGAAAGTTAAGGGGTGCGGATTCAAATCCCACTCGGAGCAAACATTTGTGTCATGAAAATGAATATTTGTACTCGACTCTGTTGATGGAGCTAAGAAAGCACTTGGCTAAGCGTCACTCCTGTTAAATTTTATTTGGTATTTCTAATTCTGAGACTGGATACCGACATAACTTGGTCCTGGTCTTCTTGATCAAAACCGGACATTATCTATGAGCAATAAAAATGCGCTTTCTCTACATTAGCACGATAAAAAGCCACGATAGCGTAGTCCCAAAAATGTCTTCGGTGGAGAGCGTGTCGAAAGGACTGAATTTCAAAGCTTTTATTTTCGGGACAAATAGTTATAAGAATTTCACTACACTTTCACTACATTAGCAACATTAAAAGCCATGATACCTAGTGGTTAGATGATCAGAATTCGAGTCAAGATACCCGAGTTTGATCCCTAGGTGGCAGGCTCGTACCAATGGATTTTAAAAAAAAAACTTATGTGCGGTTTATATCGTCGGTCTTATCACCTGTCACGTAGTCCCAAAAATGTCTTCGGTAGAAAGCGTGTCGAAAGAACTAAATTTCGAAGCTTTTATTTTTGGGATAAAGAGTTGTAATCATTTATTTCTTAGATTATAAAAGAGTAGTCTATTAGAAGACGCGTTATTAATCTAAAATACTATAAAAGTTACCAGCTACATTAATGTAGATAGAAATTTACTTCACTTTCACGTACAAAAATGCTCGGTGCCTGGAGAGATTTGAAACGTCCTTTTGCATAATAAACACTATTTGTAGTATTGGGCACCTGGAGGACTTTGGGCTTTTAAGAATCCCGCGGGAACTTCAATGTAATGACTGGACGAAGTCCATAGCAGAATCTAGTCAAAATAATCTTTTCGCCTGTAGTAACTATATAGTTTATCATAATCGCTACGGTTGGCAAACGGATTGGCGTCCATACAATTAAAATCAAATGGAAGTTATTTGGCTAACACAATTTGTAAAAAAATAAAAAAAACTTAAACCTTCAGCCAACGACCATAATACAAAGAACATTCAGTCTAAAGACGGGATGAAAAGATACTTCACACCTGACGCTATTCAGAGTATATGTTCTATTGTTATTTTTCGATATTGAAATAAAGAATGAAAAGTCTGGAAAAGGCTTTACAAAAGGAAACACGACACTGAAGAGGCGCTACAATATATCACAGAAAAAGTTGCTACGTAAATAAACTTTTCGTAGTATCTTTTCGAATGAAACTATTATTCGGATTAAACTATTATTATACCTAGGTATTACTGAAAGTTTTTAGGACTGACTAATTAGAGCTACGAAAAAAGGTAATGAAAACTCATTTTAAATTTAGATTAGAGAACTCTTTGGTAACTTAATGTGATAAGTTTGTCATTTGTTTGTGTGATCTGGCGGCAATTCCTAAAGGTATGCTACACATCAAAATGGAGAATATTTTTGTTCTATGATTTATAACGACTTTCGTTGTGGTCTTTATCAACAACAAAGCTGATAGACTTTGATTAGCATTTAATAATAAAGCTCCATTTCATACGAATTTTTACAATTAGTTTAATGAGTTTAAGGCGTGGGCGTAGTAATCTCAGTGTTGATTTGTGTGAGGGACGTCCATTAATAGTGACATCCGAAGATAACATCAGTGCTGTGCGATGCATGAAAGAGGTGTGCATGATAAGATTGTAGCCTACCAGCAGATGCGGCGAAGATTAGGCATTAGTAAGGTTGTTTAAATACGATAAATATTATGCAAATGTTTAAGCATCAAAAAGCTTTACACCAGATAGATCAATTACTTACTTTGATTGAAGTTCATAAACGCCTTCGCATGGACTGATGTCTCGAAATGTTATAAAAGTTCAACGGAGGTGACTCGAATGTTATATCGATATGTACACTGTATTATGAGGATCGGCCTACTAAAAGTAAAGAAAGGAAGAAATCTAGGAAAAAAACCACTACTTCGTTCTTTGTTAGAAAAGGTTAATTCCGCGGTAGTTGTGCTGGCGTTCCTTCACCGCGAAAACGCTTGAGCGCATTCTGCATAACCAACTTAGAGGTATTCGCTTTACAAGCCCTGAAGATACGCTGATAGGGTCCACTTCTTTTCTCGGTGATCCAATCGAGCAGGAAGATGTATACAGATGAAGGGAGGCTATTTCTTAGAACATTAAAAGCATTGTCACCTTTTTACATTAAGCCGTTATGTATTTACTAGGGACTTTCAATGGGACTTATGTAAAAAAATAAGTTTTTTTAGCTAAACAGCTTTAACCTCTATTACGAAATTGAATCCCATGTCTAGAAGTTTCTTATTTTAAATAAATAACGTTGGAATCATAAATATTTAATTATGTGAACCCACGCGAACATAGCAACGATGCCCTTTCACTAACACAAAAACTTTTTTTCGTAATCTTTTGTAAGAAAACAAGGCTTTGAATATAAACTGACAGGGAAGATCTATTCAAATTTGCTTATTCCGTCTGATACGCCTATTACTTAGAATGCGGCTTAGGATAGAAAGCAATAACGCTATGCCGGCCATAAGACGCCAAACCGAGGGAAAATGTTTGTGAAAAATAAAAGAAAATATCTTTCCCGTTGCTTTTACACATAGGCAGGTTTAACCATAACTAAAAACCAGCCTAATCAATGATGTTTGAATGAACTGTTGAAGTTAACAAACAGAAACTAAGAATAGTACGCATTATGTATATGTATACTTTTTTGTTAAGGACAGTGACAATAGGTGTCTTGACTTGTAAAAAAATATCTGTCGGTCCGTAAAACAAAATGACAAAACTCGATAACTCGTATTTCGTTAAAAAAAATCTAAAACATCCACGTAGTTAATGCTAATTTATAAAAGGGTGTTTGTATATTATTTCGTAACTGCCTATGCTCTGGCCCTGTGCTCTCTTTAAATTACGAGTAGAATATTAACTACTACTCTATTTCTAGCAATGATATAAACGGTACTTAGGAATTGCCTACGTATTACATACCAGCTACACATTTATTTTTGGGGCGATAAAGTGGAAATGAAACCTTACTATTAAAGTCCGATACAAATCGTATTAGGCAATTCTTGATTAGCCATGCTATCTACTTTTCGATGTGACGATCATTCTGTCGTACAAATAACATGTTATTAATACAAAATATATGGTATTTTGACAAAAAAAAATTACAACCTTAAGAGGTCAACTTATAATTATTGTAAATGATTAATGTAAAGTTAATCTTGCGTACGTATAAACTTTTACATTGCATCCACTCTCTTTCTGTCTCTCTCTCTCTCTCATGGAAACGACTTAGACGACTTGGACAATATTATATTTAAAAGGTGTTTATATTCCTTAAGTTTATCTGGACTCATTACTTACTAGCCTTTGCCCGCGACTTTTCGACATTTCACACCAATAAAATGTGGTTTTTCTTGGGTCTTTCATTCCCCATAGCCAAATACGATAAATCTTATTCTGGTTTTATAGTATATTGTTTTTTTTATAAATAAAACAATAAATAAATAAATATCTTCACGCAATTCCTAATACAGGGGTAGACAGAGGTCTATTATAGACAATTAAGTCCCTTTGACCCACCTTCCACCGAAGATATTTTCGGGACAACGTGACAGGTGGTGAGCCCGTTGCCATCTTTATGTCCAAGCCAACGATATAATTCATACATAAGTTGTTGGAAAACCCATTGGTCGACGAGCCTGCTACCTGGGGATCTAACTCGGGTCTCTTGACTCGAAATTCCGACCACCCAACCACTCGGCTATCGTGAATTTTTTTTTATAGTATATTGATTTTTTTTTGTTTATAATTTTGAATTTTTGCAATTTTTTAAAAAACAAAGATACTGATCAGGTTGCAGACTAACTCCTGAAAACAATTCTTAACATTTTTAAGCAGCACTTTTAGTCTAGCACTTAAATTCGACAGACAGGCTTACACAGGACTCCTCAAAATTTCGAAACACTTTCCATTTGTCCGTCCTTCTGCAATGTTGTACAGACCTACACGGAAAACCTAATGAAAAGGGATGGAAATATTATAAATAATATTAACCGTATAATAAATAACTTATATATGTAAAACCTTTATCGTACCCACACATAGCAAAGGAGAACCCGTTTGCGATTTACAAACAAACAATTCAGATCAAGCTAATCAACTTTGCTCCACTGATTGCTACTATTGAGTTACTACAAGAAACTTCGCCTCATACAGTTAAGTTCACTTTGTTTATATGGTTTTCATTCAAAATTGGATTAGATTGAGTTACAAAGGAGAATTTTTTCCGTTTATACAATTTATGTACTATGTAATTTCTCATGAAACCCCTGAAATGGAAGAAAAATAGGTAAAATAAATATCTTCGAGCCATTCCCAACACTGGGGTAAACAGAGATGTAGACAAGTAAGTCCTTTCGACTCATTTTTCACCCGATACAGTTTTTGGGACATCGCGACAGGTAGTGAGCCTACCCTACCCTATTGGTACAAGCCGGCCACTCGGGTCTCTTGACTGAAATTTCCATCACCCAACCACTCGCCTATCGTGACTTGAAAAAAGACGTTATATTTTCAGGTAACCACACGGAAAAAGTCCTATAGCGACGACAATTTTTCTTAATTACTAACACATTTGTAAAACAATTCAACGGGGTCAAGCTGCTGCGCCCGTAATTGCTGCGAGGCTTAAAAGAGCGCTAACGCATTCCGCAAACTGCGCTCTTCACATTTCTATTTGACTGTGTGATTCATTTTGTTCCATTTTATATGCCTGCAACTTTGCCCACGTGGAAATGCTACAAAAAGTAAAATCGATTTTTTATCGTCGATCCTTCCTCAAGCTAAACCAATCTCAATAAAATTTGGTCTCAATAAAATCAAACGAAACTTAACCAAGGTCAGTTTAGCGGTTTAACCGTGAAAAACGTTACTTTCTATAAAATTGCTTTTATTAATCAACCTACATGACAATAAGAATAATCAATATACCCTGAGTATTAGTGAGCTCGGACCTTTCCACGACGTTTTAAGACCTATTTATGACCTTAACTAAATTTTTTCGTAATATTGCACCATGAAATCAAAATTTTGAGGTTGACATTTCTAACAAATTTAATAATATAATGACGTTTGTAACGTTGTCATTTGTCCTATGGAATAATTTTCTGTACAATTAGAAATGTAATAATCGTCAAAAATATCTTCGACGACGACGTGTATGTGTCCAACAATACAAATCGTACATAAGTTTTGAAAAAACTCATTGATATTAGCATACGGATATCAAAAACAAATATATATATATATATATATATATATATATATATATATATATATATATATATATATATATATATATATATACAAGTAACAAGTAATATCCTAAATAAATATACCTTTATTTTGAATAATATATGAGATAAGTATATTAAATTTTAGTTTAAATTTCATTCATTTTATCAGTGCGTGATCTCAGTAGTCCCTCCCTAAATTACTTCCTGAAACCTCAGACTTTATCAAAATGTAAACATAAAGTAACCCTACGCAGGCCATCGAAGAAGAAAATATATGTACATACATAAAAGTAACATAAAAATATTAAAAAACGAAGAAATGTGATAAGTATTGTAATAATAATCACTGGAGCTTTACCAACACGAGGAACATGCAACTAAGATGTACAACGCTTGCGGGTTACGGCGAGAAAATAATTTTGTTGTAACAAACTTATTCTCACGCCGTATCGATATCATTTTAATTTGACTTTACAACCCGCATAATATATCTTTATACAGTTTAATTTTATAACGCGAAAAAGGCTTATTTACTTGTCATTGCATTTACTTGTCAATTACATGAACCATAAAAAACAAATGTTTGCAGCGTGATTGCGAGTTTACATAGTAAATCAAGTGCACCCACTTGGGAGTAATGGTGTAATATCAGGGAGTCTACAAGCTTGATATAAATAAAATTAGAAAATATAAAAGCAAATATTTTTTTTTTTTAGTGGGACTGATTTTTTCTTTAGGCTTGTAATATGGCTAATCGAATGACGACAAAATGACATTGGTTGTCGCTAAACTCGAGAGGAGTTGATGAAGTGACATTTGAAATTTTAACAGGTCGTTGTATTTTGTATCCAAAAGCTTTTTGTAAATACTTTTTATATAGAAGTCCCACAGAACCGGAAAATATTTATAATAAAATCCAGAATTTATACATATTTTATCGGTGGCATGATAACCATTGTTATCACAGAGTATATAAACACTAGGTCATAACTAACAGATAAAACTGATAAAAAGTAACCCTATGGCTACTTGATTTATGTGTCATATGTTATTTATTCTGGCAGTCAATTAAGTAAATCATACTGTGGGAGGAATTATAATCCACAAAAATCGCCATATTTTCTTTTTCGGCCCTTATAATTATTAACAGCCTGAGTACCAGGGAACTGCAGCCGGGTTTTATTAGTAAAATATAAAGATAAACATAAAAAGTCTAAGTCACGATAGCCCAGTGGTTGGGTGGTCGGAACTTCGAGTCGAGAGACCCGAGTTCGACCCCTAGGTGGCAGGCTCGTACCAATGGGTTTTTCAAAAACGTATGTACGATTTACTTCGTTGTCTTGGACATAAAAGCGGCGACGGGTTCACCACCTGTCACGTTGTCCCGAAAATATCTTTGGTGGAAGGTGGGTCAAAGGGACTTAATTGCCTAGACAAGACCTCTGTCTACCCCTGTATTGGGAATTGCGTGAAGATATTTATTTATTTATTATTTACAAACATAAAAAATTTACAAATGACAAAATACTTAATAAAATACTACCGTTACAACAATATACTTAAGTATGAGAAAATACTTAAGTAACTACGTTAAGGAGAGTAACTGGCGGACGATGCAGTTGACATGACAGCCAAATTGTGAGGGCTTGCTTTTGAAGGCGTGCGACCTATCCAATGCCATGGCCGGCAACAGTAAAATTGTGAACAACAATTTTAAATTCTAAATTTACCATGAGTTTGGAACGAAGATCTTCGTTTTAAACTCATGCTCCGCCAACCCGTACAGCAGCAGCGTGGCAGTCGTTACCTGTTCTTACGAGTATGTCTCTCGAAGGCTGTTTGAGACCTTTGCCTAGAAAGATACTGACCATCAAGTTGGCAGTTAGCTTATTTTCACCCATATTTAATAAAAATAAAGTTTCTAGACTTCTCTCTTTCCGCCTACGGGTTAATCCATGCAGTTTCATATGAACAACTTAAAAATATCAACCTCTATGCCCGTAAACATTTTTGATAACAAAATTATACTGATAGTAAAACAGTAATATGCGAATGTACGTTTTTTTTTTCGTTTTCTTCTTCGCTGTAGCGTATAGATGAGAGTTAAAAAATGTATACATGAATGTACGAAGGTTTTTTGCATTCCCCTTCACTGTTGGCGTATAGCTTAGACTTAAAAAAATATCTATGTGGGAGGCAAAATCGACTAATTTACATAGCGTCTTTTAGAATTGTCGTCGGTTAATTAAAACACAAGCAAAACCCAAGCATAGTTAAAAATATATATTACTGATAGACATACATGCCCGCTTCAGCACAGTATGTGAATTTATCTGTAGGAAGTAATACAGGCAGGGAAATAGCACTTATTGATTTTATTCGGACTTGATTGCTCGTCGTACTTTTCAGCTCAGTTTAATTACCAACCCTCGAATCTCGATTGCGGAGACTGTTCATTTCATGGAACGGTGATTTCAATTATGTCTCTTTTTTCTTGCTTAAGTCTTCTGTTATCGTCACGTATTTCACAGAACTGGGGTTGATATAGGTCTAGACCATTGAGCCTTGTAGAACCACCTGATATATAATAAGATGACATGTTAAGTAATATTTTTAAGAATTTTAACTCAAACAAGTTGTGTCACTCAGTGTGGAAAAATTCAAAGCGAATTTATTACAACGCGAAACTTTTTAAATGATTATCTCGCGAAAGAAGGCGTAAAGTACGAAAAGTAAGCAATTGATTAATGTAGCAGATGGCCCTAAACTACATTAATCACTTTATCCACAGACGGACTACTAACACAGACAACACATCATTCAATTTTCTGTCGTAATCTATTCGGAATAAAAAGTATATTGAAGCTTAAATTTTTTTTATAGTCCCAAAAATACGGAAACATTTTTTTATACATAAAGATGATAATAATAAACGTTATACTTGCAAAATTGTCCTATATACAGAAATAAAGTAAGGCGCAGTCGCATGTTTTTTAAACATGAAAATTTAAATGAAAACCTCTCGTTTACAATTAAAATCTGCCAAACCAGTGTACCCGTTTCAACACAAATGCAATTAGGTCAAGCCGAAGCTGTTAACGTGAAAACTTTCAACAATGTTAAAACTTTACGATCACCACTTTCATATTTTCTACTTCTACGTGCCTTTTACACTTTGCTGTAATTGGGAAAGAGCCAGCTGATCGAAGCGAAGCGGGTGTAGCTCTCTTTCTTTTCCTTGAGCCAACGTTACTTCATAAGTCAATGTTTGTTGAATGACTCAACTTTTAGGATTAAAACTAAAGAAGTTTTGCGAGGATAACAGTATTGCACAGATACTTTTTAAGTATATAATAAGCTTATTTTATGTTCTGTTATTTTTTAACCGTTCCTAATTGATAAAATAAACTCTCTCATCATCTTCTGCAATCATCCTAATCTAGACTTCTACAATCCAATCCTTAATCCAGTACGTTTTAGAACTAATACCTTATCTTATTCTTAAAGATGAAAGAATAGCCTTGCAAAACAGCTATTTAGGTAAATAAGCGCTAGATCTTGCGATAGAGAGCGTTGCAGCTCCCAACTTATAATAGTGACTTTTTTCATGAAATTCCAATTTCGGGAGAAAACGTTTTTCACGAAACTATAAAAAGTCACTTTGATTTTGATGTGGACCGTTTCAGAAGAATAAATTCTAGGTTTATTCGTAATTATTATAGGTTTTGCTTTGTAACAAAAAATATTAGGTCCTAATCCTTCGAGCTGTTTCTGCAGCACTCATACGAAGGTATGTTTATATATCTATATTTCATGTTTTCCATTGTGCGGTAATAAGCGATGCCAAAGAAAAAAATTATGAGGAAAAAATTAATGAATGACTGTTTTCAAAAGTCAAATGTACTAGCTAAATAATAGAATAAAATTTTTGGATTTGGAATTCTTAACCAAACAGGAGACATTTCACATCGAAGTGACCAGTACGACGAAACGCTAATTTCTTATGTAATGGCCTATAATTTACTTCGAAAACAAGGTATGTATTTTACAAGCAACAACAATCAGCCTAAAAAATAAAATAAAATAAATAAATATCTTCTCGCGATTCCCAACACAGGGGTATACAGAGGTCTAATCTAGACAATAAGTCCCTTTGACCCACCTTTCACCGAAGATATTTTCGGGACAAAGTGACAAGTGGTGAGCCTGTCGCCGTCTTTATTTCCAAGACAACGATGTAAAATCTTTCTGAAACCCCATTGGTACGAGCCTGCCACCTGGGAATCAAACTCGGGACTCTGGACTCGAAATTCCGACCACACAACCACCCGGCTATCGTGACTTTTTACAAACAGCCTAAAATAAAATAACTGAATAAAAATACAATATTTAAAAACAAATGTGATCCTGAGTAATCTATAACTATTGAAATCGAATCAGTTAACCACTCATTCTAAGCTGCAATGCCTGTGCCTGGAGTAGTAAGTCAAATGGCGATCCTGAACGTGCCACGTCAATATTTCGTAGTCCGCACCCATTGGGTTATTGACGCTATATTACCGCTAGACGTTTGATTAATTCTAACAGTGAATGATTTACGCAGTTAAAATAAGGCTCAATCATCGCGGTTCAATATTTCTTCCTTCAAAACAGACAAGATGATTTTCACACAGTTTCGTTAGGAAACAAATGAAGTTTATATGCAATTTGTGTCGTCCTTATATGCAATTTGTGTCGTCCTTATATGCAATTTGTGTCGTCCTTATATGCAATTAAAATTATTATATGCAGTGTCACGTCCTTAAATGTAATACTTATATGCAATTAAAATTATTATATGCAGTGTCACGTCCTTAAATGTAATACTTATATGCAATTTGTGTCGTCCTTATATGCAATTAAAATTATTATATGCAGTGTCACGTCCTTAAATGTAATACTTATATGCAATTAAAATTATTATATGCAGTGTCACGTCCTTAAATGTAATACTTATATGCAATTTGTGTCGTCCTTATATGCAATTTGTGTCGTCCTTATATGCAATTTGTGTCGTCCTTATATGCAATTTGTGTCGTCCTTATATGCAATTTGTGTCGTCCTTATATGCAATTTGTGTCGTCCTTATATGCAATTTGTGTCGTCCTTATATGCAATTTGTGTCGTCCTTATATGCAATTAAAATTATTATATGCAGTGTCACGTCCTTAAATGTAATACTTATATGCAATTAAAATTATTATATGCAGTGTCACGTCCTTAAATGTAATACTTATATGCAATTAAAATTATTATATGCAGTGTCACGTCCTTAAATGTAATACTTATATGCAATTAAAATTATTATATGCAGTGTCACGTCCTTAAATGTAATACTTATATGCAATTTGTGTCGTCCTTATATGCAATTTGTGTCGTCCTTATATGCAATTTGTGTCGTCCTTATATGCAATTAAAATTATTATATGCAGTGTCACGTCCTTAAATGTAATACTTATATGCAATTTGTGTCGTCCTTATATGCAATTAAAATTATTATATGCAGTGTCACGTCCTTAAATGTAATACTTATATGCAATTTGTGTCGTCCTTATATGCAATTTGTGTCGTCCTTATATGCAATTTGTGTCGTCCTTATATGCAATTTGTGTCGTCCTTATATGCAATTAAAATTATTATATGCAGTGTCACGTCCTTAAATGTAATACTTATATGCAATTAAAATTATTATATGCAGTGTCACGTCCTTAAATGTAATACTTATATGCAATTAAAATTATTATATGCAGTGTCACGTCCTTAAATGTAATACTTATATGCAATTAAAATTATTATATGCAGTGTCACGTCCTTAAATGTAATACTTATATGCAATTTGTGTCGTCCTTATATGCAATTTGTGTCGTCCTTATATGCAATTTGTGTCGTCCTTATATGCAATTAAAATTATTATATGCAGTGTCACGTCCTTAAATGTAATACTTATATGCAATTTGTGTCGTCCTTATATGCAATTAAAATTATTATATGCAGTGTCACGTCCTTAAATGTAATACTTATATGCAATTTGTGTCGTCCTTATATGCAATTTGTGTCGTCCTTATATGCAATTTGTGTCGTCCTTATATGCAATTTGTGTCGTCCTTATATGCAATTTGTGTCGTCCTTATATGCAATTTGTGTCGTCCTTATATGCAATTAAAATTATTATATGCAGTGTCACGTCCTTAAATGTAATACTTATATGCAATTAAAATTATTATATGCAGTGTCACGTCCTTAAATGTAATACTTATATGCAATTAAAATTATTATATGCAGTGTCACGTCCTTAAATGTAATACTTATATGCAATTAAAATTATTATATGCAGTGTCACGTCCTTAAATGTAATACTTATATGCAATTTGTGTCGTCCTTATATGCAATTTGTGTCGTCCTTATATGCAATTTGTGTCGTCCTTATATGCAATTTGTGTCGTCCTTATATGCAATTAAAATTATTATATGCAGTGTCACGTCCTTAAATGTAATACTTATATGCAATTAAAATTATTATATGCAGTGTCACGTCCTTAAATGTAATCCTTATATGCAATTTGTGTCGTCCTTATATGCAATTAAAATTATTATATGCAGTGTCACGTCCTTAAATGTAATACTTATATGCAATTCGGTGTTAATGCCACTCGCCACCAAACTACTTTTACTTTGTCTCGGGTGTGGGTGTTTGTGGTACCCTAGTCGTAGTCGTTATATATATATATATACATATATATATATATCTTCACGCAATTCCCAATACAGGGTAGCCAGAGTACTGCCATCTGGGGATCGAACTCGGGTCTCTCGACTCGAAATTCCGACCACCCAACAACTCGGCTATCGTGACTTTTACAAACAGCCTAAAATAAAAATAAATAAATATCTTCTCGCGATTCCCAACACAGGGTATACAGAGGTCTAATCTAGACAATAAGTCCCTTTGACCCACCTTTCACCGAAGATATTTCGGGACAAAGTGACAAGTGGTGAGCCTGTCGCCGTCTTTATTTCCAAGACAACGATATAAAATCTTTCTGAAACCCCATTGGTACGAGCCTGCCACCTGGGAATCAAACTCGACCTCTGACTCGAAATCTGACCACCCAACAACTCGGCTATCGTGACTTTTACAAACAGCCTAAAATAAATAAATAAATAAATAAATATCTTCTCGCGATTCCCAACACAGGGTATACAGAGGTCTAATCTAGACAATAAGTCCCTTTGACCCACCTTTCACCGAAGATATTTCGGGACAAAGTGACAAGTGGTGAGCCTGTCGCCGTCTTTATTTCCAAGACAACGATATAAAATCTTTCTGAAACCCCATTGGTACGAGCCTGCCACCTGGGAATCAAACTCGACCTCTGACTCGAAATCTGACCACCCAACAACTCGGCTATCGTGACTTTTACAAACAGCCTAAAATAAATAAATAAATAAATAAATAAATAAATAAATAAATAAATAAATAAATAAATAAATAAATAAATAAATAAATAAATAAATAAATAAATAAATAAATAAATAAATATCTTCACGCAATTCCCAATACAGGGGTAGACAGAGATCTAGTCTAGACAATTAAGTCCCTTTGACCCACCTTTCACCGAAGATATTTCGGGACAAAGTGACAAGTGGTGAGCCTGTCGCCGTCTTTATTTCCAAGACAACGATATAAAATCTTTCTGAAAACCCATTGGTACGAGCCTGCCAATTGGTGATCGAACTCGGGTCCCTCGACTCGAAATCTGACCACCCAACAACTCGGCTATCGTGACTAGTTTTGGAATGAGAGCAATATACGTGATGTTATCTCAGACCCGAGATAATGTAGAAAAAGTTTTGAAAAAAGTAAAAAACCTTTACTACATGGACCGATCCGGGATTCGGACTTGGCACCTCAGAGCTGGCGACACCATGATAACTCTAGTGTGTACGACACTCGTCACCGGAGGTCGCCATAATATATGTAAAGCAGCAAATTAAAATTACCCTCATACGCAAGATTTTAAGCTTTATTTTATAAATACAATTAAGGAACGTCTTCCAAAAACGCCTTGAGTATTTAAACGTCCGAATTTAGAATGTAACAAATTTCCTATTTCTCGAAAAAATGGTCAGCGCTATTAGTGAAAGTACAGAAAGCATTTGAAAATTAAAAAGGTATTCTCTTTGTAGTTTTTTTTTCATTTTCATTTACTACTTTCTCTTTGAAGCTTATATGAAGCGAAAAACATTGCTTTGTTCTTTAATACTGGCCGATTTTGAACAAATATAGAAATATACCAGACAATGAAGTTGGTGAGAGTATACGAAAGAAAAGAATTATACATTTATCTCTTTGCTAAAATAAAATAAATAAATATCTTCACGCAATTCCCAATACAGGGGTAGCCAGAGTACTGCCATCTGGGGATCGAACTCGGGTCTCTCGACTCGAAATTCCGACCACCCAACAACTCGGCTATCGTGACTAGTTTTGGAATGAGAGCAATATACGTGATGTTATCTCAGACCCGAGATAATGTAGAAAAAGTTTTGAAAAAAGTAAAAAACCTTTACTACATGGACCGATCCGGGATTCGGACTTGGCACCTCAGAGCTGGCGACACCATGATAACTAGTGTGTACGACACTCGTCACCGGAGGTCGCCATAATATATGTAAAGCAGCAAATTAAAATTACCCTCATACGCAAGATTTTAAGCTTTATTTTATAAATACAATTAAGGAACGTCTTCCAAAAACGCCTTGAGTATTTAAACGTCCGAATTTAGAATGTAACAAATTTCCTATTTCTCGAAAAAATGGTCAGCGCTATTAGTGAAAGTACAGAAAGCATTTGAAAATTAAAAAGGTATTCTCTTTGTAGTTTTTTTTTCATTTTCATTTACTACTTTCTCTTTGAAGCTTATATGAAGCGAAAAACATTGCTTTGTTCTTTAATACTGGCCGATTTTGAACAAATATAGAAATATACCAGACAATGAAGTTGGTGAGAGTATACGAAAGAAAAGAATTATACATTTATCTCTTTGCTAAAATAAAAATAAATAAATATCTTCACGCAATTCCCAATACAGGGGTAGACAGAGATCTAGTCTAGACAATTAAGTCCCTTTGACCCACCTTCCACCGAAGATATTTTCGGGACAACGTGACAGGTGGTGAGACTGTCGCCGTCTTTATGTCCAAGCCAACGACATGAATCGTACATAGGTTTTGAAAAAACCCATTGGTACGAGCCTGCCAATTGGTGATCGAACTCGGGTCCCTCGACTCGAAATTCCGACCACCAATTCACTCGGCTATCGTGACGTATCTCTTTGCTCTTTGTTTTATTATAGTACTATATATGACTTTCCTACACACAGGCATTCCCATACAGATTTATAATCCATGATCGGAATTCAGGAGGACCAGACCATACCACGCCTGCAAGCTCCAGCCTATGCAAATAAGTTGTTACAAAAAAAGTTCAAAATATTGTCGCTATCACATATACTTTTTATTCTGAAAATAGTCTGCGTCAGATTTTCTACACAAATAATTCCGATTCCTAGTTCTTGGTAATCCTCCTCAGTTATGTACCATCATTATACCACTTCTTTTACTATGTATGCCTAATAAAATGTGTATGAAGTTTTAACAAAATTTCCAAGAACATACTATAGGTAAACATATTAAAATAATGTGATAAAAGTTCTCTTAGCAAGGTGAATTAATCAAGAGTCAGTTGAGTCGCATTAGATACAAAGATCATCAAAATACTTTTTTATTTGGGGTGATTATGTTATCTATCACGAGATACGTAATTCCCCAAAGCAAAGATGTGTTTTATAAACATGTAACGTATAACTTAATATTATTTAAAAAATAATAACGACTAATATAACATGAACTGTCGCTTGTTGCAGGTGCCATCCCAATGGTAACAGCAACTGTATACTGTGCACCTTGGCCGCTCCGATATACCGCCCTCGCTGTCTACTGCCTCGGCAGCCTGCTGGGTCTCTATAAAGTAAGGAATGAACGAAGGCTAAAAATACTAAGATACGTGAACACGTAAATACCTACGAAATTTTACTTCATTCTTACACCAAGTTGAATTTAATTGAGTATTGAGATGCGTTTGAAAAGTTTTCAATTGCAATGACAATCACTGCTTTTGCAAACTTTTCAAACGCTGTGCGGTAAAGGCTTAAGAATATATCACCCCCATTCTTCCCGCTCGTAGTTTAAGTTTAATTGCCACAAGACGAAGTTACATAAATAGAATATTAAATAGAATACATAAATAGAAAATATTAAATATAATATTTTTACTTACTCTACTTACTTAAACGACCTATAAAAAGTGTACCTTTCGCTAAAGGAGAAGCCGCCATAATCGCCCCGCTTGGCAAGCGGAATGGCGATGGCAGTACCAAATACCTCGCCGTAGACTACCAGTCAACGGTCCGTATAATTTTGGTCTGGGATTTTTCGTAGTGGTTATCTCGCCATCTAGGCATTTCCCACAGGTCTCTTACGAAGTCCACGGGAAAAAAGAGTATCGTACTATTCTTACGCCGAAACCCTCACGGATATTCTGAATATTTTAAAATAAAACTTAAATTTTACTAGGCGATGCGTGCGTGGTCCCCGTGGGAGCGTCGTCTCTGTTTTGCGGCGCCATTCTGCATGAGACTGCTTCTGGCTGGTGCGCGTGCGGCACGCCTGGGCGGAGGAGATCCCCACGCTATTCTCCATGTCTTCTTACAAGTAAGCTAAATATATATTTACTATTTTTCCCCATAACCAAGTGAAATGCTAAATTCTTATAATATGGTTGCTTTATATGACCTAGCTAGAGCTAGAGCTGGCCGTATTCATAAATACCGCCTGCGTATTATATTCTGCGATTCACGGATATGCTGATGATTCACAGGCAATTCCAACGATATTGCCTAAAAGCGAATTTCTCAAATGCCCTTTCTTAAACATACTACCCAGTCGCGGATATTTACATGCTGCTGTTTAACATAAGTACCACACAACATAAACATGTGTAACATACCTTACTCCAAATTACTTATTTATATTAACGAGATAAAGAAAAGGGTCTGCCCGACCGGAACCTACTCGTAACTATATTAAAATTTCATATAAGCATTAACCGCCTTACTACATATTCTAATAGGATTATATGCTCTCACCGACTTACCTACTGTGTACACAACACTACCTACACTCAATGGTTTTCTCGTTTCTTCACAAGTAACATATCAACAATTTTTGAGATAAATAAATATATTCATTAAAAGAACCATGATCAGATTTCGGTAACAGATATCTTACCTTCGAAGGTGCTCTCTAACATCAGCCTGTGTATTTTGGTCTGGCATTTTTTTAAAGTTGTTAATTGCGCCGTCTATCGGTACCTTATGTTTACTTGGATTCCTGTAATGACCTTTTATGACTCTGGCCCCTTTGATGTTATTGGTATATTATTACGCCAAAACACCGAGTAAGTCTAGTTCTATATTGGAAAAAAATCAGCAACAGCCTAATGGTTTAGGGTGCGGATGGCAAAACATAAAGTCGGAGGTTCGGACCCGCCATTCAACTAATGTCCTAAACCAACTCCAGACATAATCATTGCAGTTTATTTTGAGTGATTAACGGGAATGCTAGTAACGTTATTTAGCATTGCTAGTATTCTTTTTTAATAAGTGTAGGGTTGTTTATTAAAGTATAATTATTGTAAGGATAGTACTTAAAAGGCAACCGCAGACTAATATTTACTACAGATTAAGCTTGTACAGCAAAGGGTAACATTAAGAGAAAACTTGAAGGCCCAGGAATTATTTATAAAGTAATATCAAAGGGATAAAATATTATTTAATCTCTTTATAAAAGATGGTGTGTACGTATAATAACATGTCTAGACTCATTATATCGTGTCAAGGTATAGTTTAATGCGACATTGTATGTCTTTTTTTTTTGTTACTTACTCGTATATGCATATTTAGGTATATTAGTACTTATCAGCTCTGGATATATAGGTTAGATCATAATAATGGTGTGAGGGGATAGATAGATAAAATTTTCAAGGTAATTCTACTATACAACATAGACTTCCCCCAAAATTGCCACAAACAACGGTCCTAAATCACCAATATCCTTCAACTACCTGCACTATTTTACAGGTTTTCACACTATTTGTTGGGAGTCGTCCACTGCGTTTGCCTGTACGTGGTTGACTCTACGGTCATCAGTTCTGTAAGCTATGTAGTCAACCCATTGCTACTTCAACGTGTTGATTCAATTCAATGCTCAAGTAATGTATACAAATGTTACATTACTGAGCTTCAAGAAACCGAAGGTGGAGTGTTTAAAATACTAATATAAACTTTAAGCATATAAAGTTCGGCATGAATTTACAAAAATGTATAAATACCAAATGGTTATAATATACTAGGTAATTTTTGAAATGCATTACGAATCAGTGGCCGTTCGATCAATCCGATATGCCTAACAATTTTCTTTTACAGAAACAAGCACATAAATGTATAGAATTTGGTCGGCTAGAAAATGAGAAAGATTTTTTTTTTTTTTTGATAACCATGGAGGAAATGTTTTATGCACGAACGTCCCTTGGCCGGGAGGCCACCGAAACGAACAGTGTCGGGCTCGAATATCAGAAGGAGAAGCATACCGACTAAAACCATCCACGGGATGCTGTTGGCCCGGAGGCCTTTACAGCTTCGTCTAAGGAGACTTGCGAGGAGAGGCTCGCAAGTTAGAGTTGAAGACAATAATGGCTGCTGCTGCGAAGCGCTGCGTCCCCTAGAACGAAAGAGATGACTTCCGACATGGGGGAGGGGCCATGCGATCCGAGGGCCCCAGTTGGTTTGGAGGAAAATCTCCTCTCGGATCGCCTTGTGTTAACCTTTTAGTGACGACTACGACCACGAGAAAGTCTCGTGCTAGTCGTGAAATTACGACGATGGCGAGGTTGTGTAAGCTGCAGAATGCGGCTTGTGTCTGTGTGTGTGCGAAAGTACGTAGGGGCGGGGCCTCATACGCATTGTTGACATGGTGATTGCGTCATCATCGTCTATGATGACGCATTTCGGGCGCCTCAATTGAGGTGGAGTATCGCGCGCGGGTGTGTAATTCCTAACGCTGCCACTAGCGGATTTGTATGTAAGTTCGTCCTATCGAAGTAGTCGATGGAGAACTTTTAAATAGCGCTGCCATTGTAGGCAGGTTGAGATCGCGATGCAAATCTACATTCCGCATATATGCGGGAGCGCCGGTTGCGCGGCGCATAAATCGGTTTTGAAACACTTGGAGTGAGTTCAAACGTACTTTGGGACGTGCGCGAATACTATACTGGCGTATGACATGACGGGTCGTACGCAAGTTGTGTATAGGCGTATTTTGTGTTTTAGCAGCATTTTGCTGCGGCTATTTGTGGCAGTTAAAGAGGCGGCCGGATATGAAGGCCGCTCTATCCCTGACAATTTTAATATGTTTCTTGAAGTTCAGTCTACGGTCTAAGGTGACTCCAAGATATTTTACTTCTGACACCCAGGGAATGGGTTTGTCGAAGAGGGTTATTTTACTGAATCTGTTAGGGCGATTCGAGTTTTTGTGATTCCTGCTGAACAAGACCGCGTTGCTCTTTTCAGGATTTATGTCGATCCTCCATTTCCTAAACCACTCGCTTAAGGCGGTGGCCGCGGCTTGGAGGCGAATGTAGATTCTCGATGCGTTAAGATCCGCAGAGTATAGAGTGGTATCGTCGGCGAATAAGGCCAATTCTACCTTTTTATTTGGGTCTTTTGGGATATCGCTCGTATAAAGCGTGTATAGTGTGGGCGAGAGCACCGAGCCTTGCGGAACGCCGGCTTTTAAGTCTCTGCTGGAGGACAGAGTGCCCTCGACTTTGTAGCGGAAGGTGCGATTCGACAAGTAGGTTTGTATGATGTGCACAAGCCTGTCTGACATACCGTAGTTGTATAGCTTGTATATCAAGCCATTGTGCCAGACTTTGTTGAACGCTTTCGCGACATCGAAGAAGAGTGCTCCTACCTTATATATGGGGTTATCATTTAGGCGCTCGAGTATGTGCTCCGTGAGGCGGTGCACTTGCTGAACGCATGAGTGCTTAGCTCTAAAGCCAAACTGCTCATCAGGAATGACATTTAGTAACTGAGCGCTGTCCTTGAGGCGGATCAGAATTATGCGCTCGTAGATTTTCCCCAGTGCGCTGAGGAGACTAATGGGCCTATAGCTAGAGGCCTGTTTTTTCGGTTTCCCGGGTTTATGGATCCCTATCCATATCCCATCCCGAGGTAGGCGGGAGAGGTTCACCCGTTAGTGGCTGCGTCATTTTCCGCGATACGAAGACGTCCACATTCTGAATGTGTACGGGATCTGTGGGTTGCGTGCTTGGAGAACACTGACTTTCGAAGCTGTCGGCTAAACATTCGGCTTTTTCCCTATCGTCAAAAGCTATAGAACCGTCGGGACTGACCAGGGGAGGCATAGATACGACAGAGTCGGACTTCATCGACCTCGCCAACTGCCAGTAGGCAGTGTGCGAAGGCGTGATGTCCGACATTAGCTTGTCCCATCTTTGCCCCCTCAACTCAGCCATGCGCTGTTTAACCTCCCTTTGGAGTTGGCGCATCCTAACCCGGTTTGCGTCAGTCCTATACCTGTATATGCCCTATTGGCAGCATTTTTCTCTCTCAACAGCTGTCTGAGCTCAGCAGGCAACTCAAAGCGGCGGTCATTTGCCGCTTTGACCCGCCTGGAGGATACACTGACGGCGGTTTTTAGGTGAGAGGTGAGATGAACGACGGCGGCAAGTGCCGTGTCTTTATTATCAATGACCTCCGGTATGTTTGCTAACTCCGGGGAATCCGTAGACTCGAGGTATTCCTCGAGTTTACGCCAGTCTGTCACGGTTTTGGTCAAAGTGACCTCTGCGTGCGGCTGCCCTAGCTGCATTATGACCGGTCGGTGGTCTGAATTAAGTTCGTGATGAACTTCTATTTTCGCAAGAGGTAGCAATATATTCTTTAAGAGAGCTATATAGAGAATGTCCGGATTCTGGTTCCTCTGCGCGGGTATTCTAGTTGGCTCGAGGGAACCTATAATATCAAAGTTTAGGTTTATACTTAGAGTTAGGAGGGCGAGTCCATTATTATTTTCATTTGCGGCGTTCCAAGCAGAGTGCTTGCTGTTTAAATTTCCCGCTATTAACACCGAGTCGCTTAAATTTAGCAGTGCCTCGATGTCGCCCCTTAGAATTGTTTTCGAAGGCGGGAGATAAGCCGATAAAATAAGAAAGAATAAATTACATATCATTTTATATTCTCGGTCTCCTCTATGTGCGATGCCTCGTAGCGTCCCCACTGTATTCTACTATGCATAGTCCATATGTATGCGCTTTGCGTAGTAGGATAACGGCTATATCAATCTGAAAACATGGAAACTGAAATATGCAGTAATATAATAGTAATATTATAATATTTTACATTAAAATATTAAACAATTATTAAGCTTGATAAAAATAATAAGTCTTTCATTAATCTTAACACTCCTGATATTCTATATCCGTCTCAATCTCTCGTAGGCTATTATCATATTCAGTATCTCGTAGGCTTTCAGAATTTTCAATTCTGCTGTGTGTGAAATGTACACACGTACTTTATTGATACACAGATTTGTCATGGTGCATTATTGGAAATCTCCTATTTAACTCTTTTAAGTTATACTCAGACTCTTTTCAGAGTTTAAGTTATACTCAGACTCTTTTCAGAGTCTGAGTATAACTCTCAGAGTATAACTTCCTCTCATTTATTTCTTAAGTTTTCATAGCTGTATTTCTCTATATAATCATATCTATATCTCTGTTCTAATTGAAGTAAACATTTCATTACAACAATTGCTACACCCCATGAAATATTACCTGGAATGTGCTCTTCCATTTCAGATTATGCCACTTATATTCTCCTTAACTTAAATTTACTGAAATGGAGGTAAGCTAGGTGTGAACACTCAACCTTGCTTTCAATGCGAAGTAGGACGAGGCTTGTAATTAATATAAAATTAGTTTAGTCTAATAATTTCATAAATTTTCAAACTGTATTCACTTCATAAAAAATAATTGCTTTTTTTTATTCTCCTTAAATAATAACTGAACAAACAACTATGTTTCTTAAGTACTACGATAAAAGACAAAATTTAACGTCATGAGTGACTATAAAAGAACTTTATGAATTCTTTAAGTTTTAACACCTTCCGTACTCCTAGTAGCACCAAATTTAAATCCACTTTAGAGGTTCTCGAGTCTTCTAATGTAGTTAGAAACTTTACCATTAATGAAGAGAGCCTCCGGATAGTATGAAAACTTATAATTTGTCTATTAATACCTTCACTACAGTATTGTAACTTAATATTTATGGATCACTATTATTCTTTATATTGTATATTAAATTAATTTGTTATACTGATGTAATTTAGCATCTATCTGTCTGTGATGTCAACCTAATCAACATCTTTGCTTTGATCAACAATTTTGTCGCAGTAGTGTCATTAAGAGAAAATTATCGTATATTCTCTTCTACAATCAACAGTTCTAACCTAATTTCGATTCTTTGTTTTGTGTGTTTGTATTTGTGTGTGTATGTGTGTGTGAGAGAGAGAGAGAGAGTCTACGCAAAAGATATAAAATGGCATCTACCTATTACATGAAAGAATGGGCGTCCATATCGGATGCGCTAAGAGAGAAGCACATCCACTTCTCTAAGGCAAAGCCCCTGAAAGACTCGATCGTTGTGTCAGTGGACACACCGACGGCCCTCAGAGCCCTTACCAAGTGGCTCCAAAATAATAAAGTAGGTTTTCAAACCTACGCCCTGGAGGAGGACCGCACCCTCCGGGTCACAATTAAAGGTATTCCTCGGGGAATACAGACGGAGAAAGTCCAGAAGGACCTTCTGTCCGCCGGTGTTCCGGTACTGAACGTCTTTAGGATGTTCAATCAGAGGATCAAGGTGAACTATGACATGGTCATGGTTCACCTAGAGGCTAGGGTAACAAAATTTTTAAAATAAAGACAGTCCTTGACCTTGAGGGCATCACCGTCGAGGCTCCGCACAAGCGGAAAACGATCGGCCAGTGCCATAGATGCCAGATCTATGGGCACTCAGCTCGGCATTGCTTCGCGCGCCCACGGTGCGTGAAATGCTTAGGTGATCACATCACCTCTGAGTGCGCCATCACCAGGGAGTCTGGTGTAAAACCAAGTTGCGTCCTGTGCGTGACTGAGGGGCACCCCGCGAGCTATCGCGGATGCCCTAAAGCCCCAATGCCGTTGACAGACACAGAATCGAGGCTTTTGAAATGTGGTGCTGGCACCGTACCAACGTCTCTGTGCTAAAACAACTTAAACTTGGATATGCACAGCGCTTGTTCATAATCTGCTCACAGCTCATTTTGTCTTTCTTTGGCTTTGTTAGCTCCCTTTTGAAAAGGCTTATTTTTTATTAAGCCTTTATATTATGATAATAGTTAATAAGTTAAATCCGTTTGAGAATAGATCCAGAGCATGGAAGTTACGTGATAAAAACCAACTCTGTCATAGGGTTTTATTTGTCGTTTCCATTAAGAAATAGATAAATAATGAATAACCAAACCACAAACCATCACAAAATCGCTGCCAACAGCTACACAAAGTCAATTTAATTGTCAATTTTAATGATGCGTCAGCGCATAGGGAACGAACACATAAATGATAATTTCTATATATAATAATTTATATTTCCGATTGTTATCTCTTGGGTAAATTCCATATTTATAATTCTATATATAACACTAAAATAAAATAAAAAAAAATCCGTGCTTTTTTAGCAAATGCCAACAAGCCTCTTATAATCGGGTCGCCTTGTGGACGACTCCAAGCCTCATTTTACTGCTGTTTCTTTGAAGTCTATGCAGTGTATCGCACGATCTCACATTAAAGTGTTTCATTGAATTAATAAAGCCTCACAGACGTTCCCGATTCGCCACTTAACTAACACGTGGGTATTGGAAACCAATTCTTCAATTTTGATTTTTCAAGTGAAACCATATATAGCATAACCATAACCACATATAGCATAACCATAACATAAAATCCATAATATATTCGGTTAATTATAACTGATGGTAACGGACTGAGGCGAGAAGCATATTGTTTTTTTTTATGGAGTAAGATGAAAAACAAAGAAGGTTATAGATCTGTCATGATCTCCGAGGACTGGAACATAATAGCGGTTACATTACTTCTGATCTTTATAAAAATAAATAAAATAAATATCTTCACGCCATTCCCAATACAGGGATAGACAGAGGTTTTAGTCTGGACAATTAAGTCCCTTTGACCCACCTTTCACCGAAGATATTTTCGGGACAACGTGACAGGTGGTGAGCCAGTCGCCGTCTTTATGTCCAAGCCAACGATATAATCCATACATAAGTCTTTTGAAAAACCAATTGGTACGAGCCTGATACCGGGGGATCGAACTCGGGTCTCTTGACTCGAAATTCCGACCACCCAACAACTCGGCTAAATGGTTTAAAGCCTTATACATATCAGACGAATATCTAGTTCAATATAAAATCGATATATGTTAATAATAGTAAAGACAATGTCAAACGTAAAATATAATTTGTACGAAAAGCCACTGGATTGTGAAATGCAGAGTAAGAGCTATTTCCACACATGTGTATGCTCATTATATTAATCTACTGTAAGTTTTTTTGATAGGGTTTCTTTAACAAGGTTTTTACAACAGGTCACGATAACCGAGTTGTTGGGTGGTCGGAATTTCGAGTCGAGAGACCCGAGTTCGATCCCCAGGTGGCAGTACCAATGAGTTTTTCAAAAACTTATGTACGAATTTCATCGTTGGCTTGGACATAAAGACGGCGACGGGCTCACCACCTGTCACGTTGTCCCGAAAATATCTTCGGTGGAAAGTGGGTCTAAGGGACTTAATTGTCTAGACTTGACCTCTGTCTACCCCTGTATTGGGAATTGCGTGAAGATATTTTAGATATTTTATTTTATTTTTTTAAATATGGTATCTTTTTTTTGTAATACATTTGGAGAGATTTTATTATAAAATATATACGCAGGAATATTTTTTTCATTTGGTCTTAATTATGTTATCCTCTAGCGTATAGCAAGCAACGCCTCATAAAGAAGACTGTAATTTTTTGTTTGTAATGTTCTGTAATTTTTAAATTTTTCGCTGGTAAAAAAAAATCAAAAATAAACGACGCTGACAGTGTTAGGATTATTAATTTTGTATAAATAAATAGAATAAATAGATAGACACACATATAATATGTATACGTACTTTTGGGAAACCTCGTACCAAAATATTTCTCTTATGTTTTGAAAGTTGTTCCTACTGATTGTTTATGTGTGTAAAGGCTGACATGTGAGCATAATAGCACAAGTTTTTTTTTAACATTTTGAAATTCACAATTCACAAACATTTCATAAAATTTTTTTGATCATAAAAATAACTAAAAAAAATTAATTCCTGCGACAGTCACAGGATGACTGGCACAAACAGCGCCAGAGACACGTGCGCACAATATAGACCTTTTTTTAAAACATTTTTGAAGCGCTTTCAATTCAAACCCCGCGCTACCATGATGTCAGACACGAACCTTGGGGTTTCTTACAATATAATTATCGCTAATTATTTCAAAGTGCGCTCATCATTTCGAACTAATGCTCGCCAGCTCCCTATCTACAGTGGCAACATGCTGGCAGACTATTTTTCTATGGTCTATCTCATTTTTCTTAATTCCCTGCTAAGACTGAACTGTCCAGTGTGGAGTTTTTTAAACATAAAAATTACTTTATAAAGCAATTAAGAACTTTCTTAGCTAAACTTGTTACTTTTTTATTTGTTCTCGTATTTTTGTACTTATTTATTTTTAACTGTTAATTTTAATGAAATATTCCTACAAGTATTTTTACTGATGCGTTTGAAGTCGACATCCCATTTAACATATATTAACCGTTGGGTACAACTGGGTGTCTCAGAGGATTGGCAATTTTGAGGTTCCTATTACAATGATTACAATGAAAAGGGTTCAGTAAAACTCAATATAGCTCATTCTATTTTCGATATAATCAAAATAACTTAATATTTTGATATATAGGATGCAATGTTATAATTTATGTTTCAGCCTTAATATACAACGCATTTAAAAAAAAATCAAGCTCCTGCCCGTATTCCACCTTAGCCCCGAGAAATTTAAAAATTAATTTTTGTGGCCATTCTCATATTTCACCGGAGATTGTTGGGAAATTCGTGTCTTGTGAGCGTATCACCGTCATAACGTCCATGCCGACGTAGCAAATTGTACAAAATTTTGGAAACAATTATACATACGCACCAGACAATAGTAACTATAGTACAGAAGTAGTACTAATCGATTCCATAGGCACACGTCGAGTTTGTACAAATAATTTATTCCCTAGTTATCATATTGTACAGATATCTACGACATAGCAGAGACTGTTACTACAATGTTTGTCGATTAGTGTTAAGTGCGAAAACATGTCCGAAACAACTGCAAGCGACAGTCTTGATTTATTGTTCACGGCGCACGCTTCGGAATAATTAATAAACACTGCCTGCACATGATATCGTCAATTAATTAAATACTCACAAAACTTTTGCATTTTGCCGTGTAGTATCTGCGTAAGAATTTACCACCCCCTCCAAGCGGGTGTCGTAATAGCCGTCTAAGAGAAAAGCTGTAATACTCGTAACTGGAAAAATAATAGATAATTTGATCTATTATTTTTCCAGAAGTGGGTCGAAATTTTATATGAAAATCCGTAATTTTGAAGATGAGACATTTGAAATTGATTTTTCTTCATTTCATAATTATTAATGAGAAAAATAAGTTTCGTATGTTTAATGCTTAAATATATGTATTTTGGTTAGCAATTTAAAATATTCTAATATTTCGAATACAATGTTAATAAATTGCGCTTATATTTATAATATAATATCCCTAGTAGTAGTAATTGCCCTATTGCAGTCGGGGATGCGGCAGTGTGACGTTGCTCGACAGTTGAACCTGTCCCGTTTTTCAGTTCGACGGGTGTTCCAACGTTTTCAGCAGACTGGTGGTTATGTTAGTAAACCTGGATCTGGAAGAAAACGGTGCACATCAGAAAGAGATGACCGTTTCAACGTTACGACATCTTTACGAAACCGTTTTACAAATGCTGTTGAGTTGCAACAACAGCTTAATAATATATCTCCTGGCTTCACAATTTTAAGTATATATATAGTATTTAAATATATATATATATATATATATATATATATATATATATATATATATATATATATATATATATATATATATATATATATCTGTTAATATGTATATCTGTCAATGTCTGTTTTTTACTTACGTTTTTATGGGTTTGATACATTTTAAGTATTACTTGATATGGGATTTATAATTGAGTAATATGACGATAATAATTGAGTGGTATGACGATAAATAAACAGAAATAGGTTATTGAGATAAAATGTCCCGAAAATATCTTCGGTAGAAGGCGGACTTAACTGTCTAGACTAGACCTCTGTCTACCCCTGTATTAGTAATTGCGTGAAGATATTTATTTATTTTTATATAAATATATGAAACGGTCAATCAGAAACAGGCAAAATACAAGTACATATTCCCTTTTTCTTTCCGAAGGAGACAAGTTTTCGTGATAAAAATACAGCTACAAGCTGACCAGAATATACATCTTTGTTGAAAAATGAGGGTGTCATTTAATAGTAAAAATAATGACAACAGAGTTCGTAAGTAAAATATCAAAACACGCGATGGTTATGACGCGGCACTTTTATAGAATTCTTATACGATTTTATGGACACCCAATTCATAAAATATTTATGTCCGGTATAACCATAAACAGCCTTAGCCAAACATATACGCTTTGATATCTAGCAAAAGCACTCACTTACTTAACGGCTTGTAAAAGTCCACTGCAGGACGTAGTTCTTTCCCCTAAGGATTGTTTGCATTAATCGCCACGCCGCGGATTGGCGATCGCAGTACCAAACACCTAGCAACACAGACGCTGCCGAAAGTCACCAGTCTCCTCAAATCAGGTCAAAAAGAAATTTTGGAAGAAATTTGGTAGAAAGGTGTTTCTAAGTTGCGGATAAATTAACAATTAAACCTAATATAGTAAATACGCCTTATCTATATATTCTAACATATTTTATATACATTATATTAATTTTTACTTATTTTTTATATGTGTATATTAAAAGATTCGCAATGTTCGTAAGATTGTTATGGTCAAATCTTGCAAGGTAGAATGTCTTTCTATTGTACTACATGCTTTCAGATTTGGGAGTTTAGTCCTGATGCCAACCCTGATTTTACATGTTAGTATTCGTCGATAAGTTCCTTTGACCTTATTTACCAATACACCAGTAAATATCTTTTTATCATCTAAATTGTAAACCTAAAACATGCTTCAGGACAGCGAACCTAAGTTTAAGTCCACGGAATACGTATTGGCGTACCGCCAAATGGTACACATAAGAGGCTTGCGTTGTTATGTTCGTGAAACAAAAATCGTTTAATGCAATATTACGAAAAATAAGGTTTTTATAACCGTATCTACTTTCATAAGCTATTAATGAAAAGCTAATAATTTGAAATTACAAATAGAAATTTTTACTTATACTTTATTTATATGTACAGATGTTTAGAATATAATGTTGTCTGCATAGCATAGCATTCAGTCTTTAAAGTCTCTAATATTAGTTATATTATTATGTTAACAATAGTTTTATTTTTTTGTATTGGCAAAATCGAATATATCATAAACAGCATATTCATACGCATATTTTTTTAAACGTAACCCAGTTCTAAGATTTTAAAAGAAATAAATGAATTCCAACATTTTCAAAGCCAGAACCATGAAATTTAATTAATTACTACTTAGAAATATATTTTATTTTATTTTATTAAGAAAACCAACAACTTATTACAAAGGTTATTATACACTAAATACATTTCAAAGCAAAGCTAATGACAGGTTTACCTTAAACATTTGACGATACGTGTGAAAAAAAACGTCTATAATTTATTACAATATTAGTAATATTTTATTTTAAATAACATTAACTGTGGTATAATCAAAGATAAGACAACCGGCATATTTTATATACAGTTATAGGTATACCAATAGTAGACAGCGACAGACAAACGTACACACGTGTTTCCGCAATTTTCTAAATTTCACCATTGGATGAATAAGGTATTGAATTATTACATCACATTCGTGACTTATGCAGAAAGAACCACGAAGTTCCATATTAAAGTTTTTTACATATTTAAAGTATATATCGCGCTACCCGCGCGAGACCGGACCGGTCGTTAGTTTGTACAGAGATCTGTGGAATAAAATGTATCACAGTTCTAAAAAATTACTAAGGGAGCAAAAACAAAATTGATCCTAATCCGTTCATGATATGAACAGTATTCCAGTAATCTTCTCTCAGATATTTAATAAACTCCTCCACATGATATATCGTTAGCTTGGACATAAAGACGGCGACAGGCTCACCTCCTGTGACGTTATCCCAAAAATGACTTCGGTGGAAGGTGGGTCGAAACGACTTTAATTATCTAGACCTCTATGTCTCCACTATTGGGAATGGTGAAGACATTATAGACAAGTAAATGACGATATCTATACATATAAATAAAATTTAAGAATATGTTGGTAATTTACAGTTATTCACAAAAACATATCAGTGCATATACGGTAATTACATAAAAAATCATCAGTCTTTCTGTCTGTTTGTTCAGGCTCTGTCTGTCTCTGAAACGGTTGAACTGATTTTAATGAGACTTTCCCTGTCAGATAGCTGATATTATAAGAAGTAAATTAGGAGTGGTATAAAAAGGAGTATCTTGGCCTACACATACTTCAGAAAAATAATTAGAGTTCCGCTTCAAGTGTAACACCGCTACGAAAGCCGCGGGGAGAAGCTAATGATAAATAAGATACAATGAAATAACAACGATAGCCACATCGATAAACCTTAATGTAGTCATTTTTGTTATTTTTACATAATTTGCCGTAATGAGGTAGGCAGAGGTTTTGACAATGAATTTAATCCACTTTTCATTGAATCTTATTTCGGTATTTATGTTTAAGCTACATATTTCTATAGATATTTATTTATAAACGTGAATATGATTTATAAACGTCCATGACTCGAGTCTTGTACTCGAGTCATTAGACAAATGTATGCCACTATCGAAATTCGAACCTGCAACCCTCAGTTTCAAAGGCAGGGTCACTACCAACTCGGCTATCAGATCGTCTAATTTAAATCTATTTTTTTAATTCGTTCATCACCATTATATTTTAGATGAGATAAATTTTATCTGCACCGAATTGCGCATTCTATCAAAATTTCCGATAAAAATCGATTTCTGGTCTCTTCCAAATAAAAGTTCCAAGTGCAAATTATATGTCTGAGATACAAAGTCCCATATGAAATTATTAAAATAGCGGAATGGTTGGGTGACCAAAGGACTATAGGATTTAATTATCTAGACCTCTGACCAGTATTCTCACATACTGGGGTAGTCAGAGGTAATAAAAAAATAATCGCTATTAAAACCAACCTAATTTTGATCTTGGTACTGTATATTAATAACACCTTTTTTGCATTGTATTTGTGGCC
The DNA here is from genome assembly GCA_029286605.1 of Sericinus montela. Lineage (NCBI taxonomy): Eukaryota > Metazoa > Arthropoda > Insecta > Lepidoptera > Papilionidae > Sericinus > Sericinus montela. The sequence continues at coordinate 4,951,368 of JAGSMR010000015.1, read as the reverse complement.
GATACTACAATTTGTACGTTAATCTGATTTCCCAGTGCAGTAAGTTAAATTCATTCGGCTCGAGCAGTACGTAAGCTAGACACATTGGCGTATTGCCAAATTTAATGTTTAAGAGGCTATGAAGCCGCCAGCTCTGCACGTTAACAACACTAACAAAATACCTGCCTGATATTGCTGTAACGTGGTAAATTTTTATTACTTTGTTATGTTCTGTTCTTTATTATACTATGGTATCTGTAGAATGTCACCTCATTACTTAACAGCCTATAAAATTCCACTGCATGGCGTATGCATCTCCCTTAAGTCGGATTTGCCATAATCGCCAGAATTAGCAAGAGGATTGGCAATCGCAGTACCAGACACAAAACCCGAGACGAGCAGGCAGTCACCGGTACGCTTAGCTTTGGTCTGGCATTTTTCTAATGGTCAACACACCATCTATCGTTAGCCCCTGCCATTTGCAAGGTTTTCCCTCGGCCGCCTCCTTCGACACCAACGGGAAGAGAGGAGGTAGTGTTATTCTTACAGGTGGTGTATTTTGACATAAAAAAACTTCCTATGATTGTAACCACAGTATATATACTTTTAGCAACAGAATAAAACGGAATTTGTATTCAAATACAATTGTGTTCTTCTACCGATCAAAAAAAAAAACATCTGAATTTCGATAAAAATGGTAACGATTAACGTCTATTTAAACTATTCTAGAAATAAATGATATCTTTTTTCAGGATGCTGTGTCACTTGGAGGTGGTGTGATAGGTGCAATGCATATTCCTGAGAAGTGGTTTCCCGGTGCTGTGGACCGCTGCCTCAACTCACACAACATCATGCACGTGCTCGTCGTGCTGGCTGTATACTCAATGCATCAGGTAAACGGATATGTTCACTGAGCTAACTTAGTCAAGTAGACTTGATGAAGTGATGATCGATGAGTCCACTTAAGGATAAGTATGGAATATGGTCTTATTACAATTAACAAGCTAATTCTATATATACATAATATACATTCGTGAATGGGTGTCTATTTTAACAAATTAGCCAATATTTTGTATTTAAATAGTGCTTTACGTTGTAAATTTTAGATAGATATATTTCAGGTTATAGATAGAGTTGTTCAAGATAGATGATGTATTTTTCTCACCAAGCGAGGTTTGGTCTCTCGGGTACTATATTATACAAATATGATATAGTGACAAATTGTTAGAGCCTACAAAAAAACTCACTTTACTCGTCAAACTTTCCATATCACCATTTCGGACTCCAATCAAAGCAATGAAAATAAAGTAAAAATTGCCTCTTAGTGACTTAAGAGTTATTAGCTATTAAGCATCACAGATTGTATATTTGGTTGCTGTCTTTCGAAGCGCACGTTGGCGCACAAATACATTATTTCTGAAGTACATTATCATCAACTATAATCTTATGTAGTCTTGACAGTTTTTGTGCACATTTAAACTTTGCTGAAAAAGGCAAGGCAAGAGGTAGAACGTTATGTTTGGGGATCTGCCTCCCAGTTCGAACTGGAACTGGCTCCTAGCGGACTAGGTAATTTTCAATTTCTACATTTACATCGGTGGTCGGAATTCGAATCAAGAGACCCGAGTTCGATACTTATGTACGAATTATCTTGTAGTCTTTGACATTAAGAGGGCGACGGGCTGACCAGTTATCACGTTGTCTCAAAAATATCTTCGGTGGGAGGTGGGTAGAAACTACTTAATTGTCTCTAGACCTCTGTCTACCTCTGTAGTGGGAATGGCGTGAAGATATTTATTATTATGATTATACATTTACATCGTTGGCTTAGACTTTAAGAGGCTGCTGCCAACTTACTGCGTATGTGACTTAAGATCACAAGGCATATATTACATTCTTACAAAAACTCGGACAAAATTGATTTGGAAGGACTAATAACATCAATAACATATTGGTTCAATATATATTATTTACAGACCTTAGTATACATCTCATCCTGAGAGTTGAGATTCCGATTATCCTGTAGTATTTCTGTTTTGTGTGGAGTTTGTTGAAGAATTGTTATATTGTCTTTGTCGTATTTACAGACATTTTCGAGATAAAGACTCAAGAACTATTATTTCTCAATATTTGTCAGTTAATAAAAGTATTAATATAGAGCATCCGTTGGACACATTTATATTAATTAGTGGTCAGAAAACCACAAACGCAGTACTTTGTAAACAAAAGCAATACCGATTCCTCCTGTTTACCAATTACTATAAAGCAATAGCTAAACACTGTGTATTGTCAACACAATTGTGTAAGGGTCAGACGTGAAACCAGTAAGAATATATATCTTAATACGTACTATTATATTATTTACACCCCTTTATATTACCGATATCGAAATCACGATAGCCGAGTGTTTGTGTCGTCGGAATTTCGAGTCAAGAGACCCGAGTTCGGTCCCCAAGTGGCAAAAAACCAATGGGTTTTTCAAAAACTTATGTACGAATTATATCGTTGGCTTGAACATAAAAAGACGGCGACGGGCTCACCACCTGTCACGTTGTCCCGAAAACATCTTCGGTGGAAGGTGGGTCAAAGGGACTTAATTGTCTAGACTAAACCTCTGTTTACCCCTGTATTGGGAACTGCGAGAAGATATAATATTATTTTATATTATAGTCACGATAGCTGAGTGACGATAGATGAGATCCGAGTCCGATCCCCAGGATGTAGGCTCGTACCAATGAGTTTCAAAACTTATGTACGTACCAAATTAAGCTCCGGTGAATTGTGTGACGAATTGTCCAGACCTCTGGCTAACCCTGTATTGGGTAACGCGAGAATAGATAATACACACTGTGTGTTATTTATGAAAAATTGTTTAAAGAGCAAAAACAATATTTAGTTAGCCATAACCGCGTCTTAAATTTGAAGTCATTTAAATAAATTAGAAATAAAATTGACCAGAGTACATTTCCTTGTGCATATTTTTGATATATTGTATATCTGCTTAATATATTTATATCCATATATTTAGCCGTTAGTTTCACATTTTGAAGTGAATACTTCTTTAGCGCGCTCTACTTCTTTCTTAGCGCGACCCGCATATTTTTAGATGAGATATATGGTATCGTTATGGTATCGTAACGAGACGCAGTTATAGTGTACATGTTTGCATATACATACAGCAGACAACATTTATTTCCTTCACCAAAATATATCATACATAACAAAAATTATATTTTATTATTATTTATGTTTATTTCCTATTTTAGTTACATTGAATTATAGATAATGATGATAATACAAGAGTTGAAATTGTTAAAGATAAATTATACATACATACATACATACATATAATCACGCCTCTTTCCCGTAGGGGTAGGCAGAGACCACTTCTTTCCACTTGCTACGACCCTTACATACTTGTTTCGCTTCGTCCACTTTCATTATTTCCTTCATACATTATCTTCGATTCAGGGTACTCTTGACCTGGCCTTTTTTCAGGACGTCCCTGATTTGGTCTCGAAACGTCCGCCTAGGTCTTCCCCTTCCTACACTTCCATTCACACTCGCCTTATATGCTTTTTTCGTCAATAGTTCTTCATACATTCTCTCGACATGTCCAAACCATCTTAGCATACCTTTCTCAATTTTAGTCACTACATCTTCTTTCAGACCACAACGTTTCCTTATTTCACTATTCCTTATTCTGTCGCTCAGTTTAACTCCTAACATTCTTCTTAATGCTCTCATCTCAACTGCATTTACACTGCTTTCATCCGTACATGAGTGTCGGAACCAAAACTCCCCTATGCACAGCCAAACGAGCCTTGTTAGACACCATCCGACTGCTCATAAAGGAGTGCAAAGCTCCATTCACCATGTTTCCTGCATTCACTCTTCTTTCAATATCACTGTCACACTTTCCATCTCTTATGAACTTTGAACCCAGATACACAAACTCATTCACCTGTTCAATTTGTTCGTCTCCAATCATTATATTGCAGCATGTCATGTCCTCATCTCTTTCAAACACCATCACTTTCGTCTTCTTTACATTCATCTTCATCCCCTTTCTAACAAAAGCTCCACTCATAGTAGTTACCATCTCCTGCAACTCCTCGGCTGAAGACGCAAGTAATACTTGATCATCAGCATAGAGAAAACATTTGACGAGTAACTCATTCATTCTCAACCCACTTTCATTCTCTTTTAAATCATTGAAGCAATTTTCCATGAACAGATTAAACAGCCACGGTGACGCTACACATCCCTGTCTAACACCTTTTTCGATATTAAACCATTCAGTGTATGCCCCGTTTATCCTTACTCAAGCACAATAATCCCTGTAAAGAGATTGAAATGCTCGTATGAGGATACTGCTGACACCTTTCACGGACAATGCTGACCACAATTCATTCCTCACCCCTCTATCATAGGCCTTTTCTAGATCCACGAACGTGTAATAGACCTTCTGGTTTTTAGCCAGACACTTTTCGGCTATGCAAAGACCTGATCCGTACACCCCATTCCCTTTCTAAATCCTTCTTGTGCATCCCATACTTTTTCGTCTGTTTCATTCACAACCCTTTCAATCAACACTTTCGCATACAATTTACCGACGACGCTGAGAAGCTTATACCGCAGTAATTTACCCAGACCTGCCGTGACCCTTTTCCCTTATATAATGGCACGATTACGGCTTTGCACAAGTCTCCCGGTACTTGCCCATTTCGCCAGCACAAATTGAAAAGGCGGTACAGCTGACTAACCACTAAGCCCTGTCCAGTCCTCAGCATCTCGACGGTAATCCTATCATATCCGGCAGCCTTACCTAATCTCATACTTTTCAACGCTTTTACTATTTCATCCACGCTTATCTCACTTTCATCAACATTTATATTAACCATGGAAGGTGCCGGGCGTTGTACCTGCACTTCCTCTCTTTCAAATAAAAATTCAAAATACTCTTTCCATTTCTTTAACACATATTCTTCTCCTTTTATAATGCTCCCATCTTGACTCCTGATTGTACTCAGCTCCGAGGTAGAAGTTTTTCCTCTGGCTGTATTGACGGATTTCCAAAAAAACTTGATATTTGACTGGAAATCTTCAGTGAGCCCTATCAAAATCACCCTTTTGTTTTTTTTTTCTTTCTCGTCACAACATCTTTCGCAGCTGATTTGAATCTTTTATACTTATTTCTCGCTTCCTTTATCTCGTCATTCGTCGCCTTTTGAAGTTTTTGGTTAGCTTTTGTTGCTAACGAATCCAACCACGCTTTCTTTTTTCTTGCACTACCTTTTGTATATCTTTATCCATCCACACATTATACTTCTTTCTTCCTTTCCTTCCGCATACCTCAACATTCACGATTCCTTTCTTAAATGTCTCCCACAAATCTTCAATCACACATATCTCTTCTATGCCTTTAAAACTTTCTATCAGTTTCTCTACATACTTGTCTTTCTTATCTTTTTCTTGCAGAGTTTCCACTTTTATTCTGTCCAAAACACTCGTAGGCTCAGCTCCTCGGTGTCGCCATCGTTTAAAGAGGCAATGTATTCGGGCTATGACCAGGAAGTGGTCTGTGTCAAGGCATACACCGCGGTATGCTCGAGTGTCTAGCAGTTTCTTCCTCAATCTTTCATCCACAATAACAAAATCAATCACACTTCTAGACTCACCCTCATTTCTTGTATACAAATGGATCCTTTTGTGATCAAATGATTGATCCAAACATTGTATTGGCCACGCACAGATTCCATTCCAAGCATACTTCAAGCAGGCTTCTCCCATTTTCGTTCACTCTCTCGTCCCCAAACGTACCCCTTCACGCTTTACTCCAACCCACCCATTAAAGTCTCCTAACATCACGATCATTCATTTTCTCCGCATTTATTCAAGACCTCTCTCATGCTATCCCAAAATTCCTCTCTCTCTCTCTTGTTGGGCTTTTAATGACCCACCTCCGCGCAGGCAGACCCGTCGGAGCATAGACCCCACGGATAAATAAGCGGGTGAGTCCAACTTTTAACCTAACCCAGAGGAGTCTTGGGCTTACACATTCATGCTCTATCACACATTCAACTATTCGAGAGGAAAGAATCACACCAACTCCCTGACAGCCTCGGCTGGTTTGGGGGACTCCCGACCAGTATGCCGTGTAGTGACCATGAACCGTGGTGTCACATCCTTTCCTCATGGTTTCATTCACGCACAGGATATCTATACATCGTTCATCCATCGTCTGACATACTTCATCTATCTTACCATCCATTCCTCCTCTTACATTCAACGTAGCGAAGCGGCTCTCCATGGGCCGCTTTTCGCCCCCGCGAGAAACGAGACGTGATGGGTGGCGAACCACATCGCCGAAAGGGAAGGATAGGTTGTGAGAAAAGTAAGATTGGTAAGTTAGGGTGGGAATTAGGAAAGGTAGGATATTACCACCCAGGAAGGCAAGGGATAGGACAGTAATAGCTAGGGAAGCCGGGGTCACATACCCGTATACCATACTACAACTACCGGACAGGTAAGTTAGGATAAGTATCCCTGACTGGAATTATAAAAGAATATAAAATGTATTTTAAAGTCTCTAATAATTAAAAAAATACAATTCCTAACCCAATAACCCAATAACCCTAGTACCCCATCTAAAAAATGTCTAACGCGCCAAAATAAGTATTCATTTTTTCAAGGGTTCTCTTGACTCGGAATTCCGACCTACCAACCACTCGGCTATCGTGACTAATGAAAGAGTTATAATGCCTAAGTGTCTAATACAGAATCACACTTTTTTATTTCCTTAGTGGGGTAAAGAAACGTCGATTTGCAAGTTTTTTTGGCGCAGTTTCTATTATACATATTTGTTTTATTAAATTTAAGTTAAGAGAGTAAATAATTATTACATTAATTTATAATTATGTTTGGTAGTAATATGAGACTGTGTGTGTTACAAAACAGTTGAAACATAATTCCTTTTTGCCTATTTTACAGGTGACGAAGCTGGATTTAGCATGGATGTCTCAAGTGGACTGTCAGGCCCCTCTTCGTCAGCTCTGACGTCGATCACCGCCATCTCTACCTTTGCCATCAACTTCATTGTTACACACTCGTTGACCTGTCAAACTGGATGCTTAAACATAATCTAGTAAAATTTAAAGAGCAATCACGTTGATATCTTACTTTGGAGGAAGGATTTTTAAGAAACGATTTTCTTGCAGCCCAACGTTGGACGATATTAACTTTCCATACGATCGATATCTTAGATAAGAGTCCCTTTTCTTGAACCCACAAAATAACTATGTCAATTTAGTCTGTTTCGAATGTAATAATACGTACTTTAAATATTTAGATTAAAGACCCCGCCTGGAATGTTTTACGCGCATTCCGTTGGTTACCACAGTTTGTGCGACTACACAATACTGGAGGCACATATATAGTATAGAATCTTCGACGTCTTCGATTAAAGATAACCCATTCAATGATTGAATTGTGAATGGGTGTCCTAGGCTTGCGTTAGATAAATTCAGATTCTTGAAAATCGTAATGTTCGCAATTTCAAAATTTTATTCCCAATGTTTTTAAAGTTAACATTTAAAGATTACTAAATAAACAAAATATAACTACTACTTTTCCCTACATTGAATGCATAATGAAATTATTACACGACAATATCTCGGCCTACATAATATCAAATGAAATAATAATGGTTTTAGCATTTTAATATATAAAATGATTACATTTTCATTAGATAACAATATATAGAACATTAATTGATCGTTGAGATATTTACAGCTATTAAGAATATATTAGTGGTAAGATCGCGAGTACAATTAAAAGCTAATAAGTTAAGTGAAGAATTCTTTGTAAGTATTGCGTTTTGGTTTTTATAGGTAAATATTGAATAGCATATTCCATTGTAAATTGAACGTTACCCTTTAGAATTGTTTAGTATTTAATAGCAGTATTACTTATAATGAACACGATTTACATTATTGCTAAATTCACACAAAAGTGTAATAAAATACGCAATGCTTTGTTAAAATAACTTTTAGATAGTCGAATACTTAAACCATTAGGCATTTATATTAGAATTATTTGCATTACATTTTTTTAATTAGTACATACTCCCAAGATACTAGTACTATTAATCTCAAATTTGTTTCCATAATGGCTTACATTAAAAAAATTAAATTTTATCAAAACAAATTTATCTGAAAAGGGATAATTCGTGGTATACATATTATATATAATAATTAATACGATAACAGTGACGAATAAAGTGAAAATAATATATTAATTTTATTTTTATTAATAAAAACATAGTGTCTTTGATCAAACGTAATAAGCTGCTAAACCTAACATAATAAAAAAACTAATTTTAGTTTCAATCATGAGTGACACGAATACACGAACGCCTTTCGAATTTGATACACGAATGGTCTGTACTCTTATTAACTACGATTAAAGTATGTCGTACAAATGTTTACGACAAATTCCGGTTTTTCCTTAACTTCGTTTAAAAATATTAATTAGTTGCATTAAAATTTATTTAGAAAGTAAAAAGTAATTACATACTTTTTTCAAAGAAGTGTTTTATTAAAAACGTGATTTTTCTTGTGTGAAAAGAATCATAATATCAATTTAAATAAAACACTTACAATTTATGATAGATTTTAGTATTAGTAGAGTAGGTAGATTTCAAGCAATAATCTTTAGAAGACAATTATGTAGAATATTGATAAAATTAGTCAGTTCATATACATTTCTATAGTTTTAAATATGTAGAATATTGCTTCGTGATCTACTCCAAAAGTCCATTAGTTAAGTTGTTCAAAATATGAAATATGTATTTGGAATGAATTACTTAAAAATGTTTACGTTACTTTAAATGTAAATATGTAAACATGGCTCTTGTACTATACTATGAACTAAATGTGTCAATATTTCTACTTTCAACAACTCTCATATTTTCTTGAAAAGAAAATGTCACTATATTATATTTATCTACATTCTTATTAGTAATACTAAATACTTTAAGCTGTTGTTATTTGCAAAAAAGTAAACTTAAATATTACCTTTAAAAGTCCTTTCTACTTCCAACAAAAAATCCTTTACATTTATATTTTTGGAATATTTATTGCATATATGTTAATGGGTTTTAAAACTGCATTTTTGTAAGAACTAATGTTTATAAGAAAATAGTTTTAAAATTCCTAAATTGTCAGCTGAAATAAGTTTCTGGCGTAAAATGACGTTAAATTTATTCTTACAGAATGTGTACAAGATGACGACTAATAAGCAATTTACTATATTTGAGCGAAATATGAATGTAATATAATGTAAAATACAGTGTTTAGGTGTGAATGCAATGCAATGTTACAACGTCATGATATGATCTTGACTTCAAGTATTAACAAATAATTTATCGTAAGATATTGCCTGTATAAACTTACTCAGGCTAATGTTTTGTCTCCTATTTTAATTACAAAAATGTCAAAAGTCAGAACTTCACAAAGGCATTAAATAATGATATGACGGGAAATCAGATTAATAGTAAATATTTTCGAAATTTTATCAGAATTTTAATCGACTTCCAGAGTGATTTTAAATAACTGAAACAGTAAGCAGTGCATATGGAGGATCCTTTCCATGAAGTTTGGGGTAATGCTTAATATTAATGTATTATGTTTAATCGCATGGGAATCGAAGTAAATATTATTTGATTAAAAGGCATGCGTATCCTACACCTGCTTTTTAAATAATGACTGATAAAATGAAGACTTTGTCCTCCACTTTAAGGAAACTCGAAAGTTCTTCCGAAACCTATGTAAAAACATTTTCAGTGTTTCAATACGCAAAAGAATTTACAACGAATTTATGCGCAGCAAAGATATGGCTATTTCATTAAGTTGAAATAACCATACACTATAGCCTAACTGACGTTCGTTTGTCGAAAAAACTTCTCGAGTGACCTAGTACAGTTTAAAAATAATCTGAAGGGAAAAATCATCAATCATTTTGTCATCACTAAATAATAAACAATATATGGATACCTCTGTAAAATATTACGGAATATACTTTCTAACGGAATTTTTTAATAAAAGACAATGAGCTGCGTGGGAATGATAAGCTATTCTTTAGGACGAAGACTACGTACTGATTTAATGACATACAAAGCAAAAAGCATAGACGCATTGTTATTTTATACATCGGTTATAAATGAGAAAAAAAAGGTTGATAAATCGATTAATCTAACCTCTTTTGCACATCATGATGCATCCTGCTGTTATTTATTGAAGGGAAACCCGGACATAATCACATTGTTGCTAAACACAAATAATTAATACTTAAAAGAGAATTTGATGAGGGTGGTGTATGGAAAGTTAAAATTTTCACCTGATGGTAATTTACAGCCGCTACCATAATTACCAGACAGAACACCACAACCAAACAGGCTTCGAAAGGATTGATTGATTGAAAGGAAGGAAGATATTGAGACGAGAGGAGCGCTGACTACCTCACCCGCCGGACGAAATATAAAGGTTGCCGCTTAGCTCTCTCACAAAAAAAATATGCCAAAAACAATTATAACTTTTATCTAAATAACTTGGAACTCATAAGTTTTATTTAAAAGAAAAATTATGAAGCAAATCAGTATTGATATTTAACTTTTTAATAGTAAAATATAACTAATAAAAATAAATTTGAGCTAGTAAACGACTATATTTGCGTCATCATATTCAGACTTAGATTTTGTATGAAAAAGTTCAAATTTTGCTAAATTTACGCATAGAACTTGAAACATCCTGCTCAGGTAATTTGCGCTATAATAGAAAACAAGATTGATTAAAAATATCCTTATTTCTAAGTTTATTCTATCGTTATGACACTGTGAATCATGATTTTTATTTTGTTTAGGTATATGATAAGACTTTCCTATAGGAACGTCCTAACAAGTCTAACACATTATACTATGTTCTTAGGCAAAATGGTCTCATTCCAGTAATTCTGACTCTTTCATAATACAGTGTTACTATTCTTTACGTAATAGGAATTGAGCACTCAGATATATCGAAAGAGTTTTGTGACGCGAGCAAACATACCTGCCGAGTAATTTACATTAATATAAGTAATAAAAATTTTAAATAGATTTGGACTTAGTCAAGACCATAAACAGAATTTCTGACTAAGTACAACAGGCTTTTCAGAAATACCAACGATCGAGATCAATTCTTATTATATTTGAATAAGATAAGACTCTACAATAAGAATTGACTTTTGACTCGAGATTACAGACTTGTACCCAAAACTATTATAACACGGAAAGTACTTAGGGACGTGAATCATCTATTAGTTTGTCGATGAAGCATAGAATAAGGAAATATATACATATAATGCTCGATGAGGATATGGTTTCACCATGTTCCAGCGTCACAGAGTCTGTAAGTGCACAATTTAATATAATATTATATTAGTAGGCGTTATAAGCAATTTGATACATAACCTGACGTATCTAATCGATTCGTATCTCATGTCTGTCTTAAGGTCTGAATATTTTTTTGTAAACTTACTAGCTGTGCTAATGACATTATCAACTTTACTGTTAATTACTCTTAGTTTCAATTAAATCTGGAGTAGTTCACCACTGTTTTGCAGTCCGCATCCTAACTCCGTGAGCTATTAGCGCTGCAAAATATATTTTGACGTAAACTTCATAACTCTGCAATATAAATTTTCCCAATTAAACATGATTTCAACATTGTTTCGGCAAAGAGATAAATACAGTGTCATAACAATGACGAGGCATTAAAATAAGACGTTATTCATATTAAATAGATTTTATGGTATATTAGGAATATCCTAATAGTGATGAAGCTTAATTTAATAAAACATAATTGTATGACATTTCCTATTGCGCATGTATTTAAGATTTAGGTATTCCATTAAAATGACAAATAAAGCGACTTATTCATTAACTGGTTAACGAGAATAGATAAACGGAATAGAGTGATATTCGAGAGCAATATATCAGTATTTTAAATTTAATATTTATTTGTTGGAAGTTATTGGAAAACTGTTACGTGTTTTTGCACTGTATTCGTTTTAATAATCGATAAATTGAGATTCTGAAATTGTAGACGTTATTAAGAATATTAAAGTTTATTTCCAATCCATTGAAACATGTTTCTTTTATATCCTGCATATATCCTATGTTTTAACACGATTAAGAAAAACATACATATAATCGACGCTGACGTTACTCGGTCTCATCAAAATTAAAATATTTTACTAAGGAAAAGAGATAACCTACTATTCGTCAGACGTCGATGGAATACCAGAGCGCTAACTTTTGCCAGATATCAGTTGATTGTTGTCAATCCATACTCAATATCGTGATGAAGATAGAAATTAGAATACTTTGGGTGCCATAATATCCTGCCTCTAGTCATCCTCATTTTATCATCACTTCAATGGGAGTCACGATAGCCGAATGGTTATGTGATCGGAATTGAAGTAAATCAAATCATTTATTCTTTGACATATGAATGTACATTCGTTTATCGATAATTTTTTAAACTACCTCCGTTTCGTAATGAGGTTTCTCTAACGGAGAAGAAACAAACGAAAGAAACCCCGTAGGTATCCTCTTTTTTGGTTTTTCTTTTTTATAATATAATGTAGGGGGTCATTGTAGAAGCGTGCTCGTCGCGACCCCTGCCAGCCCTTTTCAGGGCTGCAATTCTACACAGCTGCGCACCCATGCCAACGAGGGTTAGGGCGTCCCCCCAAGGCGACGCACACCAGTTCGTCCCCGTTGGTGTGAAATGCAGCGCGCAAAGCGGCGATGGGGACCGCCACCCGTCACGCACCGCCCGACACGGCGGAAGGTGGAGGACGGAGTGCAGAGTTGGCACGTGGAATGTTAGAGGAGGCATGAGAGATAAGACGAATGAGTTGATTGAAATAATGAAAGAAAGAGAATTAGATGTCGTGTGTTTGTCGGAGACCAAGCGGAAGGGCAGTGGTACTGAAGAGCTCCGGCGGGGCGTTAGCTCTATGGTCCGGAGTCCCGGAGAGCGAGAGCGCCTGCCAGGGAGTGGAGGTGCTGCTGTCGTCTCGGTTGGTCGATGTTATGACTGAATATAAGGTTGTGAACTCGAGACTTCTCTGGGTTCGCTTTAAATTGGGACTGACGAAGTTATTCCTTTTGGCTGTTTATGCGCCGGTGGCTTCGTCGTCCAGAGCTGAGCTGGAGGAGTTTTGGGAGAATGTAAGAGAAGTTCTAGACTTGGTTAGAGGAAACGAAAGAATTGTTGTATGTGGTGATTTGAATGGATGGGTTGGTACCGCTCGGCCAGGGTACGAGTCGGTGCTTGGAATGTTGGGCGATAAAAGGGTTAACGATGCTGGCAAGCTTATACTGGCTGTATGCAAGGAAAAGGGTCTTCTTGTGACAAACACTATGTTTAGTCACAAGAAAATCCATATGTATACTAGAACAAGAGAGAATGAGAGAAGTATGATCGATTTATTCCTGGTGGATGACCGACTGCGAAAACAGGTGAAGGATACGCAAGTGTTCCGAGGTGCTGACCTGGGAACGGATCACTACCTAGTGAGTACTAGATTTAGGGGTCTGTTCCCGGGTTGGCGCCACCGGACGGCGATACCAGAACCACAGTCGGTCGTTAGCATCCGAAGCTGGAAGCTTCAGGAAGCGGACACTAGGAATAAATATCAAGCAAGGGTAGCCGAAAAGCTGGACAGCATTGGTGTTAGGAAAGAATGTGTGGAAGAAATATGGCAGAGCCTTAGAGATGGAATGGTTAGTGCAGCGGAAGACATGTGTGGAACTGTGAAAAGAGGTAGTAGTAAAAAGGGTGATGCATGGTGGAATGACGAAGTGAAAGAAGCTGTAAATAAGAAGAAGAAAGCATGGTTAGACTACTTGGCCTCTAGTAATGATAAGGATATGAGAGAGAAGAGGAAAGAAAGATATAAGCTCCAGAAAGTTCACACGAAAGCATTGATTGAGGAAGTGCGTGAAAGGAGTAGAATGGAAGCGGACGCAAGGTTGTCGCACAACTTCAAGGAGAACTCCAAACTCTTCTGGAAAGAGGTTGGAAGGACCCGGAGTGGTGCGACAGCCTTAAGAATGAATAAAGTGCTTTCGGGAACCAATGACGTCCTCTCAGAAAAATCGGACGTCATGCAGCGATGGAGCGAATTTTATAGAGAGATGTATGCGTGTGATGATCTTAGTGAGGGATCCGGGGGTGACGCCGTGACTGGTACGCCAGACTCGGACCTCGATGACACTGAGGTCATCAGTATGAAAGAGATTGAATGTGCGATTAGAAGTTTGAAATGTGATAAGGCTGCGGGACTAGACAGAGTTACTGCTGAAATGGTCAAGTATGGTGGGCCACGCGTCTGGGACAGCTTTCATCTGCTGTGCAATTTGTGCTGGCGAACGGGGGCTGTTCTGGATGATTGGCGATCCGCGGTCATTATGCCTTTATATAAAGGCAAAGGTTCACATTATGACTGCGGGTGCTATCGGGCGATCAGCTTGACCAGTTTAGCAAGTAAAGTTTACTCGAAGGTTTTGACACGTAGGATGCAAGATAAATCGGAAAGATTTCTATGGGAGGCACAATGCGGATTTAGACCTGGAAGAGGATGCACGGATCAAATGTTTTCTCTCTCCGCATGATCACGGAGAAGCTTCTGGCTGCTATCCAGAAGATTTTCTGTGCTTTTGTGGATCTTGAGAAAGCATTTGATAAGGTTGTAAGGAAGAAAATGTGGGAACTGTTGCCGGGGTATGGTGTGGATGGTCGATTGCTAAGGGCTGTGCAGTCACTTTACTGTGACTGTAAAGCCTGTGTGCGGGTAGGGCATGACCTGTCACCCATGTTTAGCGTCCAAACGGGCGTAAAACAGGGTTGTGTCATGTCTTCCTGGCTATTCATACTGTATCTAGACAGCTGTTTACAGAAGCTGAAAGATAGCTGTTTGGGTGTGAAATTGGGTGACATAAAAGTAAATTGTCTGCTTTATGCTGATGATGCAGTGCTTATAGCACCATCAGAGGCAGAACAGCAGGCATTAGTCACGTGTATGAAGAAGAATGTGAAATTAATGGTCTCCGTTTGAATGCTAATAAAACTAAGGTTCTTGTATTTGAAAGGGACGAAGAAAGAACGAAGTGCGAAATTTGGGTAAATCAGGAATGTCTAGAACAGGTGAATGAAATTGTATACTTGGGGAGTGCGTTTAGCCGGGATGGAAGATGTGATTTAGATGTGGACAGGCGTGTCGCTGCCGGGAACAAAGTCAATGGTGCCCTGACTGCGTTAATCAAAAGGCAAGGCGTTGTGAAAAGTGCACGCCTTGCAATACATAACGCAGTGTTGGTACCGACTTTGTTATATGGCAGCGAAACCTGGGTATGCCAGAAGAAGCATAAAAGCAGGTTGAATGCAGTGGAGATGCGATCTCTTCGTAAAATGTGCGGCCGTACCATGGCCGACCGAAAGCGAAACGAAGAGATTCGCAATATGGCAGGTTTGAAAGATGACCTTGTCTCAAAAAATGGATAAGGGCGTGCTTCGATGGTTTGGGCACGTAGAGCGAATGAGTGAAGACCGAATGGTGAAGAAAATATATAGCGCGAAAGTTAATATTAATAGGTGTCGAGGTAGACCGAGATTAACTTTCGAAGACCATGTGAGCAAATTGCTCGAAGAGAGGAGGGTCAAGAGTACTCGGATACCTAGACGTGCATGTATGAAGAAGATGATGAATCTGAAAGAAGCGAAAGAAGTATGTAGGGATCGTGACACTTGGCGATCTGTTCTCTCTGGCTACCCCGTCAGGGATTGTGCGTGAAGATAAATAAATAAATAATATAATGTATTATATAAATGTGATGATATATTTTTAGAAATAGCTTGGGAGCGATTACCTCATTCCCAGGAGTTACTGTCCTTAATTTATTCATTTATATTATAGTGACCCTTCTTATAAAGTTTTTCTTTA
Source organism: Sericinus montela (assembly GCA_029286605.1). Classification (NCBI taxonomy): domain Eukaryota; kingdom Metazoa; phylum Arthropoda; class Insecta; order Lepidoptera; family Papilionidae; genus Sericinus; species Sericinus montela. The sequence continues at coordinate 4,935,342 of JAGSMR010000015.1, read as the reverse complement.
ATAAATTTCCTTTTATTTCAATTCAATTTATTTATTTTATTCATTTAATAAATTTCTTAAACCTGTTAATAGGAAAGCTTTGCACATTTACCGGGATTTTGTTTTAGAAGCCCAAAAGAGACGCAAGTTCGATCACCAGGCGACATGCTCGTACCAATGGATTTTTTGTAATACTTATGTACGTTTTTTATCGGATTGGATATAATGACGGTCTTACCACCTGTTACGTTGTCCCAAAAATTGTCTTCGTTGGAAGGTGGCACGACAGGATTTAATTGTCTAGATCTCTGTCTACCCCATTATTAGAAATGGCGTGAAAATAAATATACATGACATAACAGGTGGTAAGACCGAAGAAGTAATAATATATGCATTCGTATGGGACCACATCATATACATTGCTCTCATCCAATTGGTATTATGGAATCAGAAACGAGATCGGCAGCTCTCCCGATCCCTGTGCATTCTCGGATGTTGCACAGCCAATCCTATTTTTCTGCGACCAACAGCTCTCCTTTCAGGGACCTGTCCCATTTTAATTAGTAGCAAAAGTTAATATACTTCATGCCTAAGCACACGTTAGAGATATGCTACTTTTCTTTTCTTGAAAGTCTTCAAAAGGCGCCGTTTTTCACGCGACACAGACCTTCTACGTTCAAGACCTTTTGAGTCCATCTAATAGCCAACACTCATCTATATGCCCACATCTCAAAAGCTACTATACCTTTCTACAGGTCTTCTTTAATTGTCCACAACTCGCATGATCAAGGCCAGATGTAACAATGTAGGAAACGTTTGCGCACAGGGACATTAAGTCTGCGATTGCAGAGTTCTTTTTGTAACGCGCAGAAAGCACTTCGAGCCATTTCTATACGACTCTCAGATCGAGTAGTCAGTCAGCCTAGATATTTATATTTTCGCAACCCCTAAACTTTTGAATCCGATACCGTGATAATTATGCATTTTTATTGATTTTTAAAGCATGTAAGCCATATTGGACTTTTGTTAGTTCATAGATTCGGCGGGATTCAAACCTGCGACCTCCGCTGTACTGGGGTGTGGTGTATCGCCTAATCAAATAAAAAAAAATAATTCAGTTGATATATTACAGATAAACGAGGTAACACATAAAAACATGGAGGGGGTTCCATATTTGAGAATCTCGTCAGATTTAAAAAAGAGACATGAAATGACTACACCGACCAAAAATAGATAAGGGAAAATTTCCAATCCCTTTTAATTATAGTGAAAAGCAATGGAGAAATAAAATAAAGAAAAATAATTAGATATTTCTGGACTTACTATTCATAAAAACGGAGTCAGGGTCTGAAACATCAATCCGATCCATTCATGCTTCAAAAAATCAACGACCTTGTTCATTTCGTTCGAAGTGGGCAATTCCGGTCGATGTTGTGGTAAAATGAATTTCCATTATTCGCAACAAAAAACCCACGATAAGAATAGTTAGGAGAACCTGAATCTGTTACCATGCAAATTAAAAATAGCGTTACTTAATTATGTTGTATTTGTTATATTCTTCGTCTTAAAAAAGAAATTTTTAGAAGAATTCATCTGTTATGTGAGACTGAAAGAAAATTAAATTTCGATACTCGTAACAAATTTCATAAGATTTGTCCCGTTAAGCGTCAAGAATCAAATTAAATTAAACGCGGTAAAAACCGTTAAAATCGGTTATTTTTACAGCGTATGCAAGAACTTTCTTTTTAAATTTAATTTAAGTTAGTGCAGCAGCTGTCCAAGGAGTGTACAAACAGCCGAAGTATCTGCTGTATCTAACTGTATGGAACTGTCCACATTCTCTGCGCAAGATATATTGGTGGGAACAGTTCCGTTGCAGACAATGCAGACGACGCTTCTCGACATAAGACTTGTCTAGTGAAATTTGGAAACAATTATTTATGAAACAATTATTATGGGAAGAATTATTTGGCTATTCGCTAGTCACGTAGAAAGGTATTAATTAATTTACTATATTTATTCTTTACGAATTTCATAAGTTCCTTTGATATTATCATATACGACCTAATAATCTAGTTGGTAGCGAATTTACTATAGAAGTAACGAGTTGTAAACCCGCTAGAGGCAACAATTTTGTGATAAATAAGAATGTTTATACTCTAATCATGGATGTTCATTCGTATATATTTAAATACATTACATATGTGAGTATATTGAAAATGTCACGCTGTCGAAAGGAATTAGTTGTCTAAATCTTTGTCTACGACAGAGTAATTAATATGCATGAAGATGTTTATTTATTTTATTTATCCTTTACCAAAAGCGTCCATATAACAATATTATTTATAACAATAATATAGGTTACTATTAGTTTTCAACAATTAACTCGCGATATGAAACAATTATAGCAAATGACGAACATTAAAAGCGTAATAAGTCTACCCGTGTGTTTTCCTCGTGTGATAGACGCGGTTATCATATAAGTGGTGATCGCCGCAAGCGCAAGTGACATCGCCACGATGAACTGCCAAGTGAAGTTGTTAGTGTGTTTCGCCGCGTTCGTTGCGTGCTCTTACGCTCGCCCGGACAATTTGGTCCAAGCACTGCCTGATGGTGAGTGATAAACAATAATATGTGAATTATTAATAACAAAGACGTCTGCTGAAAGTGCAACAAAGCTTTGTTTTTTTTTTTTATTTATTGCCTCAGAAATTTATTTTGTGCTGTGGTTGTTCTATCAATCTTGTTCGTAGACTAAGTTGTTATGCGAAGTAATGTTTGTTTGTAGTATTATAATATTTAATAAAACAACATAAAACAAAAGCTATTGAGAAAAATTTACATTGTGGATATAAAATATCGAGGGTAATTTCCTAAAATGTTACGGTAACTGCTTCAATTTTTAACGCTAACAGCGAACTTACGGAAACAGTTAATACGATTGCCTTTGTTTACGATTCTTACTGATATTGAAATTGAAACGTAACGCCTTTGTTAACCATATAGAAATGTAAAAGTTGTTATTTAAAAAGTGTCTAAAGTTAACGTTTTTCAAGTTAATGCTTATAATATCTTAACGCTTATTCCCGATACTAGGGTAGACAAAGGTCCAGACCATAAAGTCCTTTCGACCCACCTTTCACCGAAGCCTGTTTGGGACAACATGCCAGATGGAGCCCGTATTAGTATACAAGCTAACTGCATTATTTATACAATATTTATTCTGTTATGAATAATAATACCTTAAGGTTATGTCTACTGGCATACTTGATCTGGCATTCAAATTGTGGCCAAACTTGTTTTTAAAGACAACTGACGAACAAGCTGTGGAAGAAGACGCTTTCGAAAACTTACATTATTTTTAAATTTAAAGACTATTAAGGTCATCATTTAAAACATTATCCTCAAATAAAATACAACTTCAATAAAATGGCAATCAATAGGTCTGTAGTTTATCTGCAATTAAAACAAAAAACTTGGCAGCGACCTTTTCTTATCAACCGATTATCAAGTGTAATGTGTAGTGTAGGTGATCAATAATATTGTTATTTAATGTATAATGGTTATCCGTAAAAATAAATTTATTTAACTTTAGTTTTATTTTCATTGTACCAAAAATTATACAAAATGATAATAGGTATCTGGCGGGATAACAATTTAATTTGAGTTATTTAAAAGTAAGATTGAAATTTGTGTAAAAAGATTAATTTGAAATTTAAAATAAATTTTGTTCAAAAATTTGTGGAAATATTTTGTCCAGGTCGTTCTAGTATAAACCTAATAACATATAAATAAATGTAGAAGTTAAAAGTATTGCAGTCATTCCACATAAAAGATAATTGAAGTCCCGATAACCTATTTGGTTGGACGCTGCCTTTGAAGCGAAAGGTTTCGGTCTCAAATCCCTAGCGGCTAAACATTTGTGTGATGAATGTGGATGTTTGTGCTCCTAAGTCATAGATGTTTATATGTATATAAAAATTGTATGTGTTGTTGTGTAAGTATTTATTTTATATAATATTTATTCGGGAAACATACAATATAAAAATATAACAAACAGGTAAAACTATTCCTCTTATCACTAATACGTAGAACCAACCAATAGATAAAGTAAATCAATGCAATTATTCAGTAATTTATATAAAAACATCATTTTTATCATCTCATCATTTACTCAAGCATACTTTGCGGTGCAACTATGTTTTATAGAAGTGGTAATAGGTGTGATGTTATGTCTTAGGTATAAGTTATTAATCCTTCGAATTTTTTTCGTATTATATGTACCTTAAGACCTTTTAGTCGCAGTCGAAGTAATACCCCTAACAACCCTTAGCAATACACAATCGTACAATAACTATCTCGGAAACTACGACAAATATTATAATATCATTCGTTCAAAATTTGTCTAGTTAAAAGTCATCTTTGAGAAAGAATATTTTCATACAAAAAAAAACAACAAAGTGTATAGGTAACAATTATTTCAACGTAGTTATTAAACTTCTAGTGGATGTGTCATTTCTGATTACAAGTCGGGCTTGTTTGCTACACCAATTAGGACAAGTTGACGACATTCGGTACACGCATGCCTTTTATCAGGCAGTCAACAAAGATTTCTAGCAAATTGCAAATGCAAAACGTTACAGGACAATGTTTCTGTGTTATTTAATGTTAAATTTATTCAACTTTTAACCACCCTGGAATTGTAAATTCACAAAAAGTTAAAGGTGTTTATATATTTTTATGTCTCTATGATTACGAGAAACGACATATAACTCTGGACAGGCGAGTGGTTTGGTGATCGGAATTTGATTCAAGAGAGAGAGTTCGATCTCGAGGGCTCGAACTGATGGATTTTTTTAAAGCTTATGTACGATTCGACATTATGTACATTCGACGAGACGGCGACAGGCTCACCGCCTGTCACGTTGTCCCAAATAATGTTTTCAGTGAAAGGTGCGTCAAGTACCTAATTGGTCAAACCTCTCTGTATTGGGAATGGCGTGAAGATAAGGAAGGTAAAGAAAAATATTGGGCTTCCGCATTAAATGATAAACCACGTGCAAAGCCGCAGAGTGCAGCCAATCCAATCCAACGATCTAAATCGTACATAAGTTTCGAATAACTCATTGATACGAGCCTATCACCTGGGGATCGAACTCGGGTCTCTTGATTGGAATTTCGATCATCAAATCACTAAAATAAAAGTGTGAGTTATATCTACTGACGTTACATTCTTGTTCATAACAGATACGATAAAATTTGAAGATGAAAAGGTCGAAGAAGTACAGAAGCCGGTCCACCAAAGGTTTCCTCACGCGGTACTCTTCGGCGGTACTTGCGGTGGAACCATCATCAGCCCTAAATGGGTACTAACAGCAGGCCATTGGTATGTAACAACATTTTAAACATGTGTATTTTTTCTGCATCTAACAAAAATCGTCAGATAATTGTCCACATTTTTCGTTTCATGTAAATAAACAATACAGAAAGTTTTGTAAGATATACCTCGATTCACTGTGATATGCGGCGATTGGCTCAAAACCAGTAAGATTTTCCCAAATAAGCTCCGGTGTTATCTAAGGGGCTAAATTGTATCAAGCTGTCTACTCCTGTAGTGGGAAAAAATGGATCCTAACACTGAAATATTTGAGCAATTTAATAAGTATTTAGAATAGAAATAAAAGTGAAAAAGTATAGATGAATGTGTAGTTATATTTAAGGTCACACATGCTGTATATGGGCTTGTCAGCATGCTGATCCCTATGACAGTGTCGGTTGACCATGTCCTATTGGGAATATCTTCGTGTAAGGTTCTCTCAAGTAGAGAAATGTTCGTACTGAAATATTTCCGCAAACTTAATGTACACCAACCAGCCTACCAGCTACAGCATATTTAAGCTTACTTCTAAATATTTTCAGTTTTACTAAATTAGTCACATTGGACGATATGATGGAATTTAAAGTTTTTTTTTATTTCTTCACATAAGTTTTAGATTATTTGTCATAATTTATATCTTAGACGAAAACAGACATTTTCTGATCATAAAATTGGTATATTTTAGAGTGTATTTTCTTTTTGGCCAGTTATGCATTGTTTAGCTGTAACATTTGCACTCAATGTAAATATCAATAATTTAAATAAGCATCCCCGGAAAGGGAAATAATAAAAACACGGAAGTCTTGATGCTGCCGCTACTGAGGAACAAGGTTTTGGAAATTACGCGTATGAGTAACCAACCAATAAAAAGAATGTGTTTTACTACGTTTTAAGTCATTCAGCGGATCTGCATACTTTTTACTATAATCCTTTAAGAGATAGATTATAGATACTTTTTGACACATAAGTCACAAAGCCCAATTTTTTTGTTCAAGGCAAGCCAAGATCACTGATTAAAATTTAGAGATTTGTATGCCATGATTACAACACATGGTTTAAGGCAAAGTTACTTCAATCAAAAGAGGTTCCGTATTAAATATAGAGAATTTTTTATTGAAAAATGTATCTGAGTAATCTGTCGGCGTGTTTAAATGACAAGGATAATATAAATGCCGATTCGTATTCAGAAGTAACCACGCGCGTCAACCTGCATGCATCACGTAATGTTCTGGGTTTTCCGTGTTGTTGAATGTCTCACAACAAGCTTATTAATTACATCGTACACTATTTTGTTCAAATCAATATTGTGTGTAGGCAGTTAGGTCTCAGCAATCCAACTTTTGATTAGTGTATATGTATTAAAAGGCAAATAAATAAATGAGACTATAACATACTCATATATTCATAGATATGTGTATGTCATTTTATTCTATTGACGCAATTTTCCCATGAGGTAGACATGAGGTAGAATGACATCCTTTCGACCCACTTTTCACCGAAGCTTATACGGGGCAACGTGAAAGGTAGTGAGCCGATCGCCGTGACAGTGTATATATGTATATATAAATTGAACACAGTTTCTATGGGATTGAATATACTGAGAGATTTAAGAGTCTATCCGCTTACGAAAAATAATCTAGCATATTGCGTCCGTGGATGGATTTTGGATTACACTGATTATATATATTACTTCGTTTTGTAGTCAGATACCGAAATAGTAAATCAGATTTAGATACTACTATCAGTTAACGTGATATTTAAGGCCAAGTACACATTTCAATAGGATAATAATAACTGTTAACATATACTTACGACTTACCTACACATAATTTAATCAGTTCTATCTATTGTGGTAATTGAAATGTGCATTCGGCCATACCCAAAATTCAACAGGCATATAACAAACACTATAAGAATAGGTTTCATAGATCACGAAGTCCTACTTAATTTAGTTTTAGCTCAAAACTCTTTTATAACGTTTTACAATATAATTGAAATTTCAAAAGTTATTTTTTAAAAGTTATACTTTGTCCATCATCCCTATATTTCGAAATAGTAATGAAAGTACAGCCCTAATTTAATTTATTTTAATGGACAAAAACGTACGCTGAGGAATGCACGTCATCAAGAGCCTGAGTCAAACTAATGGAAGCATTCCATACCCCAAAAGTATAAACAGCAACCACTAGAGATGGTGAGGCTTGGTCACTCAAAACATCCATAAATAAATGCATAAATACTTCTTTGCCAAAAGATCTCCGCAGATTTCACAAAAAAAAAACTAATATCTTGCATTAATAAAATATCAACTTAATTCATCTATGTTAATGTAAAATAACACATAAAAATACTTTTCTTTCCAACATGACATTTTTTTCTATCATAACATGAAAGTTGGAGTCACCTTTTAAGCCTGACACCTGTGCCAGGAAACTCCACCCTTCCATAACTACGTAATATAAAATAACCTTTTAGTATATAGTAGTTTCAATTTTATAAGAAATATACATGTATTATCTAAACTTGGAGATATTGATGTTTACTTATCACTTCCTTATTTATGTTATTAATCCTTCGACTCTTGGTATCTTGTCAAAAATCTAATATCAAGTAATCATGAAAAATAAATTCGTAAGGGCAACGCCATACGTTGGAGGTTTAGGAAAGACGCCGATTGGAAATACTAATTTACTCTACTAATTTCTTTCCTTACAGCACGCTATTCACTGGTGGCAGATACGTAGTTGCGGGCACCAATAACACCAATGATGGCAGTGGTGTCACTCGCAGAGTCAAAAGGCTCGTCATTCACCCAAGATTCGCCGTTGGACCATACTGGCTTGATGCACACCGTTATAACATTAAACAGGTACTAATCAATTTAAAACTACCCTACATCACTGACCGGAAAAAATACCGGATAGAGTAATAAAAATTTAAACGGACTCTGTTGTAACATTGATTGTCCCTGACGACATAAAGGCATTGAATTCCACATTGGTACTTATGTGTACTGCTAATCCATTTCGTAAAGTACAAAGCCGGGCTCACCACCTGTCCGAAATATCTTCGGTGGAACTTGTCTAGACTAGACCTCTGTCTACCCCTGTATTGGGAATTGCGTGAAGATATTTATTTATTTTTATATCCAATATTTACGAGAACCAAAAAATGGGCTCTAGCTTTGTGTGAATATCAATACTGATCTTAATAACACACATACCAGTTTCAAGATGAATATTTTAACAAAAAATTAGTGGTACAATGCAACACAGTGCAATAGCAATGGGAAACGCAAGTATTATCCTACTATTCATTTTTCTAAAAACATGTCCCGTGTTGTATGCCGTGTTCTATCAGCGAGAATATGCCACACGTTTTCTTCACGTCTAGAAGCACGTGGTGGGAAAACAGTTTCTAAAAATACCAGGCCAAAATGAAGTAGACCAGTGTCGGGATGATTGCGTCTAAGATATTAGGTATCTAGAACTGGGGTAACCATTCTGCTCTCAGAGCGTGGTGTAACAGCAAATCCTTTTTCGACCTATGTCGTACAGAGGTCAGTTACAGGCCGTTAAATAAGTACTGACATGGGAATAAAAATCTCGAAAAATTGCAGACCAAAATTACATACAATAGGCGAGCAGCATCTTAAATACGCAGTATTTATCCATTACAGCGATTGCTAAGGGTAGCGTTTAAGTCAAATCCTGTTTATGGGGAGGCCTATATCGTAATTAAATTTCTGGTCTAAATTAATTTGTTTCTACTTTTTGCATCGCGACAATGTATTGACAGACCTATTTGCAGTACATACCTTCACGCAATTTTCAATGCTGGAGTATGCATACACATATACAATGAAGTCCTTTCGATTCACTTTGCAAGATAGGTAATAAGGTCCTGGTACGAAAGAAATAATTTCAATTTATTAACTATTTCAATTTACTAACAATTTATATATTATTTAGTTGCTTGTAAAGGTCTTCTTCAGAATTTTAAATTATAGCATATAGATTATACGAGAATATATGCTAGTAAGGTAAAGTACTATAATTAGCACTCCTTTAAAATACAGGTAGGCGCACGATTTGACTTCCTTCTGGCTGAGTTGGAAGAACCTCTACCGCTGGATGGCATCACCATGGCTGCTGCAAAACTTAACGACGTGTCTAAAATTTTACCAAACACCAATGTTGGGTATGCTGGCTACGGCGCAGAAAACCATGGTGTAAGAAAAACTTTTGTTAAAATATTTTTAGAATAGTGAGAGCTTATTTATAAGATATATATACATTACACTTTTATAAAAAAATTATTGTAAGAAATTATTGCATTATACTTGAATAGCCAACTTCTTTTTAGGAAACCATGCGACACGAGATGCACGCAATGGAATTAGCCATCTTACCAGAAGAGCAGTGTGCAAAGTTAGTAGAATATGACCCAGAAGACATGATTTGCGCTAAAGGGCGCCCTCCCCGATTTGACGCCGCGTGTAATGTAAGTAATCTCCATTTTAACAATTGCAGTTTTTTCCATTGACACTTATAGTATTATTTATCATTAAAAGTATAAAAAATTTAACGGACAACGAGGCAGACAATGTAACTCGGTGGGGTATAAAAGAGCAAAGGTCGAGTCGAGTTCGGCCCGCCTCAGTTACTCATCAAAATTCTTTCACATTTATTTACAAAAGGTGAAAACTGAGAATGCTTACATGTTAAAAAAGTGATAACGTGGTGATTTGTTTAAATACACGTCGGGGTTGAGTCTTTGATTACCTCACCGAACTAGACTTCAAAGCATAACACGTCTCTAATTTATTTATACTCTCTACTTTATAAGTCACGATAGCCGAGTGGTTGGGTGGTCGGAATTTCGAGTCAAGAGACCCGAGTTCGATCCCCAGGTGGCAGGCTCGTACCAATGGGTTTAAGTTTACATTCCATTCGTGCAGTAGATTAACTCTATATGATATACTCAATATGATTTACTATATGTGTATATGCATATAATAAAACTTATTTAATTTCATAATACATATTATAATATACCATCCTTCTTTTTTAAATTGTCCCAGATAATATCAAAGTTTTAATTTATTAATTTTCATATTAAATTAGTTTAAATTCATGATCTTATTGCTCACAACAGCAACCATGAGCCGATAATTCTGTGTGGCACTTTAACATAGCCATAAACAACAAACTACAAATACAAGGTTTTTTTTATCCTTTAACATGTTTCCATGACGTGTTTTTAAATAATAATGATAAGAAGACAATAATTGAAACAGGAAAAACAACATTGACATGACATAGCTTCGTAACCGGTCCAATAGATAACAAAGTTTTATTTATTTACAGGGAGACAGCGGCAGTGGTCTGGTAAACGAGAAAGGGGTGTTAGTTGGCATCGCGTCGTGGGTAGAAAACGACGCAATAGAATGTCGTAGAGGTTCTGTCGTCTACTTCTCGAAGGTGTCCACGGCCCGGGAGTGGATTCGACAAGTCGCAAAAATCTGATCATTTCGTGAATGAGTACAACAATACAATAGTAGCCAAAATATTCAGATTTAAGAACGCAATCACCGTAGTTGATAAGTATAATTAGCCATAACAATTGTCCTCGTGGACAACATTATGATCACCAAGTGTGTTTCATATCTAATGTGAATTTGTTTTTGAACATGGCGTATTACTTTAGCTAGGACGTAGTCGCGATATGTTTTGTGACTTGACTTTCTAAAGGTGTATATTATATTGATCACTAGTTGTATAAATTATTTACAGACACTATATTGCATTATTTAGAGTGCCCTATTAGTATGGAAAATATGTAATAAAAATATAATTAGATCATATTATATGTTTAAAAGCCTGAGTTTTCTTTAACATACAGCATTTGCAGATTTAAACGCCCATTAAGGTTTATGAAACTGCGTTTTTACTTACACTTTGTTAAAGTTTTTGTACTTACATTAAGTGACATGTCAAAAACTTATTTACTAGTCATTTTCGTCTGTGTTACTTATCTACCAAGTTCAATGTTAGCAATATGTTTGTAAATAGATAAGTCCTACTTCTAATAAACATTTAAGTGTTTAATTGTGCTTGAAATAATGTCGAATAGGATGGTGAATTACCCACTTATCAATAGTTTGTATAAAATAAAAAGTTGCCACACCACTATCAGAGTATTACTTTCTTATATAACCACAAACGCCTTCTGGTATCTTCATCGAAGATTTACATGTATAAAGGAAAAAGGCTAAAAGGAAATGAAAACAACTCATATGTTCCTGGAAATTTAATGACTTTAATAGAAGAATAACTAAATTAAAACAGCAAGATAGAAGAAAAAATCATTCATTATTAACATCATCTTTATCTGATTATGTTTAAGCAAAAGACCAAAATTAATCAATGACCTAACAAAATATACAACAAAAGTCATTAAATAATTAAGTCCAACCAATCAGTTAGTCTAATGTGGACAACGACCGAAGGAATACATAGGTATTATCTGTTTCAACTTCACCACTAAAACGAACAAGTTACATAATACAACTTACAATTTTGAATAATATTGTGATTAAAAGAAAAGGCTAAATAATTCTTTCCTACTTATATAATGTGTAATAATATAAAGTGTCGACTACTTATAAATGTATAACTATCCATATGCTTACATAAAATTTTCACACAGAGCGGAACGGAGGATCGAACGCGCGACTTTGACCGCCACTGCGCCGTTACACTGCGCGGACTGGGGTACTTTATGCGAAACATTGGCTCGAGTTTTTCGTCAAACTCCATTCTGTACTTTTATTCTGAAGATATTTTTAAAAATTAAATTTTTAAAAGACCCGTCCCCATGACGATGTTCTCAAATCGAATGGATATTAATTGCAAACAGAAATTTTCACAATGTCATGTGTGTTTCGAATGGATCTGACGGTCCGTCCGTGGCAGTAGTTCGTGTGATAGCGCCGCAGGCGGTCGCCACACGCGCTCACTGGCGCCGATTCGCGCGACAATCTTGCTAACCCTATGTCACTTACGACGAATGTTAGGCAAATATGAAAGCGACAACATCCCAAACCAAAGTTCAGTGCTAACGTTTTCGAAACAGTTCCGAAAGTACGTTCCACGGCGAAGTGGGGCGTTGTCTAGAAACGTCTCGAATGTTTCTCTCACAAAACACGAGTCAATCCGAGTGAGCACAACTCTGTACAATTTAAAACTAGGCAAAAACATGGAGATGTGCGCGGCGGGCCGCTCGTTGAGCTTCAGCTAACAATTGTTATCACGATAATGTTTAAGCACGCTATGCTCCCCGTTGGAATCGTAACAATGTAGCTTTTTTTGGAGTTTTAATTTTTTTACAATATATAGGATTTGTTTCTATAATTAATTATATCTAATATTTACAATGGGGTGAATGGACATTATTCAAAACTCTAATTATTTCGAAAAATTAAAACCGAAATTCCTACCCGAAACGAACATTATCTACAATTTTTAAAAAAAAACGGAGATAAGGCGCACTGTTCAGATACTTTCAGGTCACTATGGGATATAAAGTGACAAAGTGAAAAGAAAGGAGACAATTGTTTCCCTTTCACCAATCAAAAATTCGATAAACATTCCATACTAACTAATGGTTTCTTTGTAATCGCACTTGAAAATAGTAACATTATAGAGAAATTAAGATTTAAGATAATTTTAGAAATCCTTAAAGATGCGTAAAAATGCGAGTTAAATTTAGCAAAAAGCGACGATTCGTGACAAATTTATAATAATTTTATGAAATTGAAAAATTCCCTCCATAGTCACCAAAAGCCTGCTGCAATCGCCCCATCTCCTTCAAAAGCAAAAATCTCACAAACAAATCTAAAACATAGATCGAGTGCGCGTTTCCGATTCTATCGCTAAACTATAGTCTACGCAGAAAAATAGTCTCTGTAAGAACCAAGGATATAAAAATCCGTGCGCGTCCGTCGGCTGCCCTCAGTCGCGAAATATGAAACGCAAAAAGAAACACATGCTCGATCTATAGTTTATTCACGAGTAAAATGATTGTAATGGGGTGGTGCCGGGGCGGTGCGGGCGCGGGTTCATATCTTGTGTATCTTCTGCGAGACCACGACGGGGTTGTTGCGGCGGATCTCCTGCGCGCCCAGCTCCCGGTAGTCGAAGGAGCACTCGTGCTTGTCGCTGTACCGGTGCACCGCGCAGAACAGCCCCCCGCAGCGGCACTCGAACCCTGGACACACAAAACATACGTCGCTTCACTCTAATCTTTTTTTTTAACATTATAAGCTAGCGTTTAACTACAATCCCACCTGATGGTAAGTGGCAATGTAGTTTTTGTTGGTAGGCACACTAGCTTAGAAAAAGCCTATTCAAAAGCTTATTCTCTTGAAGACAACCACATTGTAATCTAAGCCTACAAGCTTTATTTTTCCTTTCCTTTCCTTCCTTTCGCTTTCCCACATTTTGCTGAAGTTTGTTTGGGACGACATGAGCCAGTCGCCGTCTTATTGCATAAGTTTAAACAAAATTCGTGTAAATAGTTCGTGCATAAGTTTCTAAAAACTCCGAAAACTCCGATAAACAAAATATAAATGATATCTTTAGAACGAGAAAAATAAAACAATAAATTATATCACCAGCCTTAATCCTCCATTTATCTGACATACAGATACACTAACATGCGACTAGACTAATGGACTAATGGCAAAAAATAAAAATATAAAATATCTTCACGCAATTCCCAATACAGGGGTAGACAGAGGTCTAGTCTAGACATTTAAGTCCCTTCGACCCACCTTCCACCAAAGATATTTTCGGGACAACGTGACAGGTGGTGAGCCCGTCGCCGTCTTTATATCTTTATGTCAAATTATGGACTAATGGTCTTGTCTTAATTTAAAAATCTAGCTAAAACCTTCGCAGTGGATATCTGTTTAATGTTTGTCATGTACATACTGCCCGTTAAAAATTCTTTTTAGTAAATTTCTGAAGATATTGCCTTGAAGAAATTTCTATGTAGTAAGGTCGTTTTTGGTATCAAATATATCTAACGTATATCTTTTGTGTTTTCTTTTGGTTTGGTGTTCAGGTTAGGTTTATATACATATAAATATTAATAAAATTAAAAAATCTATAAAATATCATTGAATCTAAACGGAAAAGTTACCAAACAAATGTTTTTTACACATTATGTTTATAAATTTTATAATAATGTTTAATAGGTATGTTTAAATATTTTAATACCCCTTAAATATTTTATACGAAATAGTATGTGGGAAACTACTTAGTAAATATTACAAATACTTACAAACTCTTGTACCCAGTATAAGAAGTTGAAGACCTGCTTTTCGACCGCTGAAACGGTCCGCTTATGGAACCATAGTGCGAACCAAAGAAAGCATTAAAAGTGGATCACCCTCGAAATAGATGGAAAAAATGAGACAAAAGCTCGAAATAAAACGAAAAATCCCGATAATTATCCCACAATAAAACTGCCAAATAAGCGACGACCTCCGCACACATGGCGCACATGTATTTTCTGGGTTCATTATTATTTGGGTTTGATTCCCGATCGGGTCCATATAGAAAACACTTTTTCTACATTTTCTCGTGTCTGGGTGTTTCTGGTACTTTAATTGTTTCTAATTCCATACTAAAAGTGCATAAGCGCTTACTTTGGGATCAGACCAATGTATCTGATGTTGTTCTTATATCTATGTCTACATAAATAATATGATTATTTTCAGTATCAAGACATAATAATGTCAGTTTAAGACAGCATGTGTATTTATGAATAAAATAATAAATAAATAAATATCTTCACGCAATTCCCAATACAGGGGTAGACAGAGGTCAAGTCTAGACAATTAGTCCCTTTGATTCACCTTCCCCCGAAGATATTTTAGGGACAACGTGACAGGTGGTGAGCCCGTCGCCGCCTTTATGTCCAAGCCAACGATGAAATTCGTACCTAAGTTTTTGAAAAACTCATTGGTACTGCCACCTGGGGATCGAACTCGGATCTCTCGACTCGAAATTCCGACCACCCAACAACTCGGCTATAGTGACTTCTTGTGTGTATTTATAATAGATTATATATACATATATGTGTGTGGCTATACCGAACCCATATAATAATTTACAACACAGTTGAATTTGTCTAAAAGAACAATTTGTGTGTACAGCATAATGTTTGAACGCCATAAATCATCTGCATCTGAGATATTACAGAAACAGATAAATGAACTCAAAGTAACCTTCAAGCCTCCAATCACTGAGAGCTGCCACTATCACGTGTGCAGCCACAATGCGTGGATAGATTTCATACACGATCACGTTTACTGATATGGGTCGAACATCGATACATAATAACGTAAATATAGCAGACCTCAACAACACAATTACTGCGCGTCGTAATTTATTCCCGGATATTCTTCTTATCCTTATTATTTATTCATTTAAATTTTTGTGAACAATGACCTAATTGCATATTTAAATTAAATAAAAAATACAACTGAAATATTATTTTGCTTATAACCTTTCAAGTGGATTTCAATACACTTGGCTCAACCCCAAATTTGTATCACAAGGGTACAAGATAACTTTTATTAAAGTAGCCATTATTCGTTATACATTAATAATATTAGAAGGTATTTATTAACCAAAATTTAACGATGAAAACAAGCTCACGAACTATTACCATTACAGACGTGGTCAGTGTACCCAATCTCTCAAGACCTAAAATAAACAATTTATTGCTATGAGTCAAACAACAACCGTTTCTCTATAAAAGTGAAAATCATAATTTTTAAATGAATACATAGTTTAACGTATTCAACCAGCAGTTATCGAACAAGCAGTGTACAAAGTGCAGTACGTATGTCTGCAATACTATATATACAACTACAATTAATTAACTAAAGATTGTTTTAGTTGGAGTACAAATATTGTTCATTAATTTGTTATTCCCATTCGAGTAATTGTACGATAATTTAAAATACGACACTTAATCAGCACCTGTTGCGTAACTATTATACATATTAAAATGCCGTGGTTAGTACGTAAAACTATTAGACGTGATGTAACGCTACCATCTCTGAATGCCACACACTACTCTCTGCAACGTCTTCAAACTACGGCATATAATAAAAGCTTGAACAAGGTAGGGAGGGGTATATAAAACATACGAGGGACTCAAAACAACGTAATTGTTTCCTATGCAAATACGATATACATATGGATGTAATATCCCCAGCCGCCATTCTTACCTGTGAGTCCAACCTTCTTGCGGCAGACCGCGCACCTATTCTTTTTCTTTTTGTCCTTGCTGGGATCCTTGTCGTCAGCGTCTGTGTCCGACGCGCCGGTACTCGCGCCACTTGTGCCTGCTCCGCTCTCCTCTTCTAACTTCTGGAAAAAAACATTAACCTATTTTATACATAAAACACAATTAATACATAAGTAATAATAATTTGAAGAAAAACGTGAACAATATAAACTGGATTCTGCCCTAGACTATGTCGAAATTCCAGCGGTATACTTTAATTTCACGGAGTAAAAAGCAGCTTTAATCATATCAACTAGATTACTTAGTTGTTCGAGGAAGAATTTCCTGTATGTTAATCCAGATAAACGATCTGAGACTAATTTTATTCAAATCCATTCATCTATTAGGCACCATTGAGTAAAGAGATCCAAATTTACAAACTTTCATTTGACGAATATTAGTAACAATGTCCGCCCTGAACAGTCATAACAGGTGGAAATGTTGCGAGCTATATTCATTCACTCAAACAGACATCTGATTACACCAACCCTCTTGAGACCATTTTTAACACTGTTAGCTTCCGAGGAGCGCTCATCCTTTTTATCGAATCTCGTTTTGCGTTTAGAGCCATCGCTCAAAGCGGAAGTTTTAACGGCTGCTCCAATGACATCTTTTACTTTAGGTTCTAGGAAACTCCTCCGTGTTTTATCTGAATACTGATTCTCTGTCTTGCTTTCCAACGTAGCATCTTTTTCTTTACTCTCGTCTGGTGGCGGAAGTGTGACAGTATCTTTTATCTCGATACCGAGACGCTGATTCTGACAGTTTATGGACCGTGATACATTTATATCGTTTTCCACTGAGCTTTGATTTTTATTACTAGATTTACTATTTCTGCGTAATGCTTTTTTTAAAATCCTCTTCCCTTTCGACTCTTTTTTGCTGGGGTCATTTTCCATTATTCGGGTTTGTTTTCTTCAGTTTGGACATGGTCACTGAAAGGAAGCTAGTTTAAAAAACATTTTTCTGAGAAACAATTTTTACGTAATGCTGACAAAATATTATATCCCTCTTTACCACATATTGCTGGATAAAATGTATCCTGTCCTTTTATTCGATGGTGTTGAAACAAAAAGTTACATTTTCCATTATGTTGGTTTTTATTATAAAATAATTGTTTTATATAAAATGAAGGATCTTTTAATGTGTCCAATGATATTATGTCTACTTGACATATTATTTGAGACGGATAAATGTCACGATTTTTAACCAGTACTCGACAAACCAGACAACAAGGAGTATCAGTTAGCTTATTTCAATTTATTTATTGCGACCAATTTTTATTTCGGCTAAGTACGGCACGACACAAAAATTAATTTTTCATTCACCAAGATTCATACCAATACAAAAACAATGTTAATGAAAAAAAAACAAATATCACAGAAAGCCGAGATGATAACGACGATGCCCGCCCTGAACGGTCATAACAGATGGAAACGTTAATTAAAACAGTGAAGAAAATAGTTAGAGAGAATCATCGAACCATTATTAAAGTATTGCATTGAAAACACTATGTAAAGTATTGAATGGTATATCGGATTACTTAAGTCATGACTTTTTTCCGGATATAATAGTATGAAAAATGTATCATCGAAATTTGTACAGAAAATACTAAATATCGAACTAAATGATACTGATGCTTTCACCCACGAGGGCTAAGATGAAATGCCTCATAGCTCTCCACACAATTCTAATCGAAACACAGCAGTTGTTACACTACTATTTGGCAGAAAACAAAGAAATTGGTACATTTGTTATCGATGACTGCTAGGTAGTATGTAGTCTACCACTTCCGAAAATTTACCACGATTGCGTAGATATAAGACCGCATCACCAAGAAGAGACAAACTTCACAGCAAAAAGCACATACAAGTGTACTATTAGATTAGGGTAATTTACTTTGAAGGGCACAAAATAAATATTTTCCGAAAAAAAAACAATTCGTACTCCAAAAAGTTTAAGTTTTTAAGAAGGATACGACGTTGTTATGACAACAACGTTTTATATGACAGTTAATGTCGTGAAAAGATAACGATGAGAGTCTGTCGTGCGTAGGTTTTTACATATATTATTACGTATATAATACACATTACAATTACGACTCTGCCAAGCCAATGCTATTCTTTAGTAATTAAAAACATAAAATATTATTTTATAAAGTTAGAGAAAATATAACCAAGGTGCTCAAGTTACCAAGCAAACGATGATACAACAAAAATAACAACTAACCGATATACATTAGCTATAAAGTGCAATGACTGCGAAAGTAATCCGAATATATTTCGCAACATTTCTGTGTACGACTCACGCAATATATTGAACATAATACAGTTCCTAATGGAGGTGTTACCATTGAAGCTGCGTTAGCGCGAACGGAATACAATACCATCGACACGGCCTAACTTGTAGCACAAGTTAAGTCAAAGGTTGATTTGTCAGCACAAATCCAAACTGACGCAAGATTTCAAATTAGGTATAGGATTATTTGAGAAGTATCAAGTGACAAAGGTCCAAATGTATCTCTGAAACATCTATGAAAATACAAGACAGACATGGGCTGAAAGTAGACTAATTGGTAACCTCATTAAAGGAGTATGAAAGTTTCATTTCAGGACCAAACATAAACTACGTCACACGTATTTTAGGTGGTCACATTTTTAGAACCCTCACTTTTGATGTTACGTCACAAATTTTTAAATTTTATGCATGTATTTAAAAATCAAATAATATATATAAACAACATTTTATGTCCATGGACTTTGGATCCACGCTTTCATATTAGCTATGATGGTGTATCAGTTACTTCATTTTCGTTCTGAATTTGAAGGACAGAAACTTCCTTGAAAGCATCATCATCATTCATTTAACAAAGAATTTCTCTTGCACCTTAGCTTCTTTGAAGACGAGAATCTTTTAGGACGCATTTTTGACATAGGTAACATCTCTAGTTTTTATGCCATTGATAGTATTGATTAGCGGCTTTGTATGAATAAAAATAATGACCGCATATGCTACATCTCTTAAATTTGTATGACTCGACACTAAGGAAATAATTATCATATGGAACTTGTTTCAAGTGGGATGATGTACGGAAATTTACTGAAATCTATAGCAATAATGGAGCAAACTTAGCCTCGTTGTCAACACAGGTGGTGAACTATAACCTGTGTTGATAAAATGGACATCAATATTTCGTATTTATCGTAATAATATATCGTAAAAAATATCGTAAAAAATAGAGTATCGTAGCTTGATTTCCGTGGGAGATATGAGGACTTGAAGAATTTACATTAAACTCGTTGGTGTCAACCCTATTAAGCATATTAGTCAGCTGCCAAAGACAACACAACATAACTTCTAGTCACCTTATCTGTGCTCCTTCCTTGTACGTTCCAACCAATCCAGATTCAATAATTTTCGCGCGAAAATTGATCGACCAATGAATAAAATCTTCCCAAAAATGTTTAATGAATGCAACCTGAGTACCTACTTGGCGGTTTTTGAAAGAAATGTTTAAAACAAACCGCTATTTGGCGCTATTCGTTTGATGTGTTTGCCCTTCCTATTAGTTTCTACGGGAATTTTGAGACGTGCGGACGTATCATAAATAAGAAATAAGTTATACGAACGCGGAGTAATACGATATGATAATGTGTGTTGGTGCTAGTGACGGTGTGTTAACAGATGCTAGAAACTTTACAACGAACGGTACGTTTCCGGAAACCCAAATAACCCTCGAGTTCTTTCATCCTATGCTTGTTTTAGGAATTTGGTCAATACATTACACACAACTGGTTCTTTCCACCAGCGTAATTTTGCGACTTTGAGCACGGCTATGGAAGACAATATTTTAGAATATTTTGATGAGGACCCAACATCCAGTACTCGCCGTGCTGGACTAGTTTTTTGTGTTAACCATGGAGCAGTATGGAGGATATTGAATAGGGACGGTCAAGATCCGTATCACTACCGCAGGACTCAAGAACTTGTCAAGAGTGACTTCGTTCCACGTGAGGGGTTTGCGCGATGGTATTGTGATCAAGTAGCTATTGACCCCTTATTCAACCGGAAGGTCTTATGGACTGACTGGACTTTTTACAACTTACGCAAATGAGTGTAACTACGAAGAAGAAATGCGCCAGAAAATAGTCACTGCATTTCAGACTGTAACACCCCATATGATGCTGAATAATGCCACTGAGTCAGTGTTACGCAGAATGCGTTTGTGCCTAGAAAAACATGGATCTCATATCGAGCCATTTTTGTGAGGTTGTGTTGGTAAATGCAATGCAAAAAGCACACTGTGTGCTGTGGTACATTCGATTATTCAAAGGAATTTGCTGCTATAAGTGTATGTATGTGACTTCTGCGATGAGTTAACTTTGCTGTTTCCCGCTTTCACATTGTTATCTGCAAACCTCTGCACAGAATATTTCAAGTAACAATAATTTTTTTCTTTTTACAAATTAGGTTACCTGAACGTCATATTAGTAAATAACAACTACATGTGTCTTATTAAAAATAATTAAGATCAATAGTTATTAGATACCTATGTTTGCGCCTACAGCGGTAGGTACTCACGGTTCGAGCGGCGAATCAAACGAGCCGCCGCTTTGGCGCGACGGCGGCGAGGCGGCGGTCTTTCTAAAAGTATTAGGTAGAGAACCGGGATAACATAAACATAAGGGCGTTGTGTTACGAATACAATTACAAGTGAATAGGTAAATATTTTGGGAATAACTAAACCCCAATAGCGTCACATGTAAATGAATTGGATTTAGAAACCTACTTTTAATTTATCCGATAGAGAGAAACAGTGTCGCAGTTAGGGTCATCAAAAGTTTGATTAAATAAAATATTTTTAAGTTTTGTATGGAAATATTTATAACTTAATTTAGTCATATTACCCGTTGTATATAAATCAAATTCTACGTCTATTCTAAATTCTATTATTCCAATAGCAACTGGACATTTGTGTCAATTGATCGTAGTATAATGTCTAACCTCCTTTCCGTTAAGGAGAGCAGTGTTTTCTATAATCAACTCAGCATTCCAATTGAATTACATACAAAAAGAGCTCAAAGACTACTCCTATGCATATTTGAAAAATTTTCTTAATTTCGTAGGGATTCATCAAAAGGTCTTGACTAAATGATCAATAGATCATCTTAAGAATTCCTGTCCGGTTAATGGGTGAAGATATATCTTCACCCAATCGATTATTGTTATAACAATAATCGAATGACTTATATATTTTGAACCATTACATCTGACAGGTTAACCAAAGAAAAAAATCCTAAGTGTCACTATCCTCAAATACCTCTGTAACTTTTCCATCGAATACATAATTGTCTGTATACACGAAAAATAGTTGACTAAAATTCAACAGCCTATTAAGCAATATATGGCTTTGTAAGTCAGCTATTGCGATTTGCAATCCGGTTGCAAAGTTTGACGATTATTGTCATATCCTCCATGGTTAGCTGTCCAGCAATGGACTATTTTAAGGTTCTTCTTCTTAGTCGTTTCCTCATGGCAGAGGGTCATGACCACTATAGGTAGTTCTCCCCAATAGAGCTCTCCAGTTTTGCGCCTGGTGAAGTGCAGATTGGGTGTCTGTAGTTTACTACCTCCGAGTCCGTAGGATCGAGCCAGCGTGTTGGAGCTCTGCTTCTATTCTTTATTCCACCCACGCGGCCCACCAGTATCAATTTTTCCAGATTGTGAGGGTCACACGTCTCGCTACATGACCAAAAAAGGAAAGGGCCACCTGGCTGGCAAATTACAGAGACACTAGTGTGTTACAACTAGTAACTAAAGAACATCAACATGCGTTAACTATTACTACAATTAACAATATTTAAGGTTATGTTAATTTAAATAGATACTAACTTCACGGTGATTTTCAATAAGTTTTAGTGTATATGTTAGCTGTTGATGCCAGATCAAGTAAGCTACATCTTTACATGCAAAAATTATATAATGGGTTTATTTATTTTAAAATTTATGTGGTATATTATGTTGAAACTATAAAAAAAATAAAAAATATCAAAGATCAATCCCGAAATGTATTCAAGCAATAATACGTGGTTCGATGCATTTACTTCTTCAAATGCAAAAATTCTTAACATAAAGAAAAACATCCTTCTTCTGGTAGATGGCATTACTTGAAGCGTATGTAATATAAGAAACCGGAAATGCATTAATTTAATTCAAGCGAAACAATATCTACGAAGTGGTTATCACACTATATGCGACATGCATGCGACGCTCGAGACCGTGGAGAAACGGACAGATTACAACCAGGGGTGGGTTGCATGCAAGGTCATGAAATTCTATTAACGCTGACAACAGTGTGTTTATCTTATGCGATGATCCTCACCAAATTAAGATGCCATCTTGACTTTGCATGCAGGCCTTAGCAAACTGATCAACACATCAAACATGCAAGGCCAAACTGCCGGATAAAGCACATCGAGTATAATCGACGTTTTTGTACTTCGCTGAGTACAAAATCTTGTAACTCAAAAATTTTTAAAGACCGCAGGGAATTTTAAAGTAGTATTTTTGTGTAAATAGCATACACAAAGTGACCACTACACAGATTTAGATACGTGACTAAAAAGACGATAAACTGTATTACAGAGGTGAAAACGTGAATATGTCACGAATTTATAAATATACATACTATGTGCGTATAAAAGATAATATAATATTTATGAATTACGTTGCAATATCTTAATTTTTAATTACAGGCAAACTTCCAGTGAAATGAATTTCTTTTATTAATCACATTCGGTAAAATATAAAAAAAGGTGCGATTTATGGTTTTGAAAGTCGATGCTGCGACAAGTGCCACGAAATAAAACATACGTAAGCATGTTGAGTTAATAGAGAACAGACTTACCCTAAAAATTGTATCAAATTAGGTAGATTTGTGGAGTTGAGTGCACAGATGTGCAGACGTAACCAGTAGCTAAATAAAAAAAGGCCTCACGTCTGTGTGGGTCTGCGGCAGCAGGGGCAGGCTGGGCACCGTGGGCGCGGCGGCCGCGAGGGGTGTGGGGGCGGGGGCGGGCGCGGGCGCCGGCGTCGGCGTCGGCACGAACGACGCCGCTACTGGGGACGGCGTTGTCGCCGGCGGCTGTTGCTTCTTCTTCAGAGCCTCCTGAAAGCAATCGGCACAGGTTATAATATAAAGTTTGCAACGTGGTGCTCGTTTTATTATTTATATTATCTGTACAGTATATTTTAGAATAGAGAAAATTAATAAATTGATTGTTATTACGTAAATGAAACATAAGAACAGGTTAGAGGCGACAACGTATAACCAAATAACCAGTAACCAATCACGATGACTGTGTGATCGAAATTCGAGTCAAAACACCCGAGTTCGATCCCCAGGAGTACGATTTATATAGTTTTCTTGGATTTAAATTGGGGAACAGGATCACCACTTCATCACTATCTATCACTTTGTTCCAAAATAAACTCCGGTGAAATGTAGGTCAATAGATTAATTTGTCTACATCTCTGGCTACCTCCTGTAATGGGAAATGAGTGATAATAAAAAAAAATCATATTCACCGGAAAAGATGCCTCTTTCGGTGAATATGATTTTATTTACCAGATCCAAATGAGAACCTTTATAGGCCGTTTTAGTAGTAGACTTGAATTTCGTTTTGTGCCTAGCACTCAATGATTACGTAGAGTAACGCTAAACATTTGTAATTCGTCATCTTTCTTCATCCAAAACAGGTTCGTGACAACGCTTCATTGTTACTCTATACGGAGTCACCGATAGTACTTCCGATAGCGACCTAGACGACTGGCATTGTGTAATTTTGCAATTAGATTGCACAGTAACCTTTAATGTTATAAACACGCAAATTTTGTACGTGATGTTTATATGAAGGTTGATCAATTACCACCAATAGATTCTGCTTAAATGTAACTGATTACCCGCTTCCTCCTTCCGCGTAGAAACTAATTAATACGGCATATATAAACTTATATGCATTGGTGTCGCCATCTCAGATCCCGGGTTCGATTCCCGGTCGGGTCAATGTAGAAAACATTTTTCTACATTTTATCGGGTTTGGGTGCTTGTGGTACCTTCATTGTTTCTAATTCCATACT
This sequence comes from Sericinus montela, assembly GCA_029286605.1. NCBI lineage: Eukaryota > Metazoa > Arthropoda > Insecta > Lepidoptera > Papilionidae > Sericinus > Sericinus montela. The sequence continues at coordinate 4,910,480 of JAGSMR010000015.1, read as the reverse complement.
ATAAGTGCTTAAGCGCTTACTTTGGGATCAGATTAATGAATAAAGCCGTTTAAAAACGATTTTGCAGCCGCAATCATTTCGCTAACACATCCGTATTTAAAAGTAAAAATTTCTTACCTGTTTGTCGCGATTTGCATCACACCCTACTTCACTAGGTACTGTCACAATTACAATTTTTGGTTACCTCTATAATCTGATTAACACTAATTAAATATCAACATACGTGATTGACCTTTACGTGAAGCCGGATATTAATAAAATAATATCCGGCACACATACACACTTCATACACGGGTACCATTCGTGTCTATGTGCATATTGTCTAGTACTACGACTGTGACATTATTTTTAAGTTTAACTTGAAAGTTAAGAAAATAATATGTTTTACAAAAATTTTAATGAATTATAAATGTCAATAATCATCGGGCGACACAAACTTTTAGGTAAGTAATGCTTCTTAACTTATTTGGAAACATAAAAATTCGAACTATACTCCACTAGGGCCTTGCAATAAGAATAACATCCTAACGTGGAAGTAAATACTGTTATTGAACGATGCCTACTTCCGAGACGGCCATAAAGATATTAATTAAAATAATATATTTACTTGTTCGCCTTGCCTTCAACCCGTAATAGCAGCTAAGAACATTACCGGCAATCAGTGTTTCAACAGAATTTATTCTCTTGAAATTCCATTTGTCTTTTAAAAAGGTGGGGAGATAAGGGAGGTGAAATAATGATGTATGTTAAGTTATGACAGAAACGAGACAAGCGTTAGATCCCATGTTCATTTTCAGTAATTAGTGTATCCAAACGTTGTTGACTTTGGGCAGTATAATCATATGATCACTGAACAATAAGATATATTGTCTAAGGTATCAAGTTTATAACACAGTTCTTACCAAACGTAAATGATAAAAGGTCAAATGACGACCTGTGTGTCCGATTAATAGTATGATAAATAGATATTTGAGAAACATACAATGAGAATTGTAATGTATTTAATGCTAAAATATCAGTCTGTATAAGTTTAAACAACAAATGTGCAAAGAAAAGCAGTCAGTCCATGCTTTGAAGACAAAACCGCCATGCAGAGTACTTTTATTTAACTGTGACACTGGGCAGATGTATTCGTGAGCGCTGCGTCATCTCGAGTCGGTTGCATTAGACGTGTACGAATTGATTTTTCGCCATCTGTCGGCCACCAGTAGAAGTTCTGATTACCAGTATATGGAAGCGTCACCCAACAACCGATATCGATAACTAAATAGAATATAACAGAACATAACATTTGATCACTCACTCGTGACATTTTTTTTAAACTGTTATAACTTGTAAATAGAAAGAAGTAATATATGGAATTAATATTACCTTAAAGCAGACTGAGCAGAGTCCGTCAGTGGACGGGTTCCCGTAGAAGCCGCATCCGGAACGGCAGAGCGCTTCCATCGGGTTCGACTCGCGCTCCATGTTTGCACAATAATTCCACGTTACAAAACAACAACAAAACTGTCCGAGCAGTCAACAGTACGATTGCACTATCAGTATATTGCACTTGTAAGTCTTAACACAAAACTGCACAATGATCACAGAGTTCAACGTTGCAATTTAGTCGGTTTTCTACCACGGGTCAGCTGTGCGCGCGCGGTTAGTGGCTTCCCTTGCCGTCTTGTTTCTTCTTTTGTGTCAGGAACGCAGAGGACCCTGAAACAAACAATAAGTTTCCTATAAACGTTGTGTTTTCTATTACAAAAAAAAAAGTTACAAAGTGTAACTCAAAATGTACATAACTATAAAATGATTTTAAATAACCTATGGGTCCATATCTTTTAAACTCTTGCAACTATTTTGATGAAACTTGTTCTTTTCCCAAGTTAAGCCAGTAAAAAATATTTACAAATCGATCAAGTTTCAAAGAAATGCGAGAACAAACACACTTACGCCGATAAAATTATGTATTTTTATTTATTAGGAATTGCAATTATATTTCAGTTTCAATAATATTTCATGTATATGTATGTAGTATTGATTTGATAATCTCTTTTTCTGAAGACAGTTTAAAAAAGTCTAATCTCCTTCAAGTTACGCTCCTATTTTTAATATATGCGTTTAATTGAGTTTAAATATATGAGTAGGTAACTTTTTATCTACTTTTAGCGTTTTCATTGATAAACAACTGTAAAAATACGGGAAAACTGTTTTAAAGGTCATATTATATTTAATACCGAATAATTATATTATTCATATATTCTGAAAACAAAGTTTTATCAGAAAGTAATTAACAATAACATATTATCCAATGTAAATAAAATATATTTAAGTCAAATACAACAAAAGTTAATAATGTCTCTGATTCTTATTCGTATAAACGATTCAAGTCTGATTCATTGGACAAATTAGAAGACAGGTAAGTGAATACTTGGCATATTTATTTCGATAGAAAGTGGTATCTCAGCACGATTTCGTAGAGGCAAAGCATAATATGCATAACGACAAGTTTGCATAACAAGAGAGAGCTATGCTCTAAGTGGAACGCAACTAAACGGAGCATACCCTGACTCAAGGTCTCGCAGCCAAACTCCGGTAAACCGTTATTTAAGTTCATGACGTAATTGTAAGTAAAAATTTAATTTTAATTTAAATAAATGTAACGCAACTGGTATCACATGATCTACACAATTAACACAAGTAGACGTTTTTTGGTTGATTCATGAAATAAATGTAGAAACGCCGAAAAGAAATTGCTTTATTTTTCTCCCTGCAATAGTTGGAATAGTTTGTAAAATTCAAAATGGCTATAATTTGCGAATACACGCACTACAAACGTACATATACGTACATAGTTCCGCGGTAATTTAATAGTGTATACCTACTTAAATAACGTAGAGTAAAAAAAATTATTAATGGAAAAAGTATGAAATCAGAATAAGAGCTATAGAGACATAAATATCATGAAAGAGACAAGCTATAATCATATCATGAAATATCTGCTATATTCTCCAATCATAGCTATATCAATAGGAACACTGGAACATCTACAGATAGCAGCTTAGGCATGGAGATCTAATCCAAACACCATTAACAGGTTGTCAAAAGTTGCAAATAGATTAAATAATAATAAAGTAATGTAATATTAAAAATGGTTAAATTACAAGCTAAATAATAAAAAAAAAACATCGCCATTCGCCACGCTAAGACGGATGTCGCGGGTTCGAATCCCGCCCCGTCTGTTATTTTTTTTAAATTTCTCAGTTATTTAATAACAAAACACCCAACGTGGTTTAAAAGTGAATAAAAATGCACCAATAATACATAAAATTATTACACCAAAACTATTAGAATAAACTTATACCAATACTTTATTTTTTATTTCGGCAGCCAATTATACTGGCTACCTGCGCTAATGAAAAGCCATGTGAAACAACCTTCCACAGTAATTTGGCAAACTAACCTTCGAATAAATGATAACTTGCCGCTGGTGTACGTCATTTCGAAAAGGTAAAAAACTACCAACACATCGTGCCATTACAATCTAACAATTGTAGAAATCACCTAATAAATTTCGTTATAAATTCTGCAGTGTGTAAAAGTGAAACCAATGCAACTAACGATTCGTAGCACGGTTTGCAGTGGAGGATGAACAAAAATGTTACAGAATGTATAATACAGAAAACAATTGTGTTACACAATAACACTCGAACATTTGTCTAGTAGTTTTGTGAGGAAAGATAGACTTATGACTAGACAAGAGCAACCTTAAGTAGCCGGTAGTGTTGGGAGTGGAGTCGGCCGGATTAAACACAAGGTGCGCTTGCGCATCGCTATAGGTCGAACATTTAAGTGAATATGTGAGGGCGCAATATGCACTCAGAGCACTCTACTGTAATCTTCGTGGGTTAAAGTCCATGACGCATTTCAATTTCTGCTCAATGTGAGCAGTATTGATTTTAGATAAGCATTGTTTTTTAGAGTCTAAGAACATTTACTGACTCAAGAAGAAAGAGACCTGTAATTTGAACTAATTTGTTAAGTCGGAAGTAAGCTAGGTGTAAACACTCAACTTGCCTTGACTTCGCCATTTGGTGAATTTGGGCGAAATCACACTCCATATCCTCTTAAAACACCACAAAAAGAAAATAAAAGGAACCGTACAAATTCTTTACGTACGATATTCTAATTACTTGTTTATTCAGCGTTAGTTTAAAAAAAACAGCGATTCATTAATTTAAGCAATACTTCAATTAATTTTTAATAAAGATATATAAACAAAGATAATCTTTCGTTTCCTTTTTATATAATAATAAATAATGAGATATTGGCCACTCCCTTTCTTCCCGTGGGTGTTGGGGCGACAAAGGGAAACAGCCCAGAATATCGTTATGGCAACTGATAGATGGCGCGATATCCATCTCTAAAATATCAGACCAAAATAATCAGACCGAAGATAGGCAGCAGCGTCTGAGGTGCGAGTGGTTTGCTACTGCAATCGCCAATGCGCCTGCCAAGCGTGGCGATTATGGCAAATCCTCCCTATGGGAGAGGCCTATATCCTGCAGTGGACTTTAATAAGCCGTTATATATAGAATTTAATATGTAAATACAAAGAAAGATAGGAACAACATTCCATACATTGCCTTTATCCCAAAGTAAAACTAGCTAGACTGCTGGTATTATGAAATTGGAAACAACGAAGGCACCATAAGCAATAAGACCAGAGAAAATGTACAAAAAGTAGTTTTCATGAACCCGTCCGGGAATCCAACTTAGGACCTCGGAATAAAATCTTATTCTAAATATTTAAATATAGTGTAAAATTGATTTTGACCATATTATATTTAACATAGTACATATTAAAACAAGTTTCGTATCAATTTAAGAAAACAAGCACATATGTAATTTTAGTTTTATCTTCACGTGATGTGGTGAGTCAAAATAAGAAACGTTTATAAAAGCAAGTACCAAAGATAAGGTTAGCCGAAACGAGTACATTATTACAATTTTAAAATATTCTTAATTTTTTTGTTATACGTCGTATTTGCGCTTCACTGTGTACATAAATTAGGGATCCGTATCCGAAACTCTGGCATAACTGAAATATCATTGTATCCAATATCATATAGAAATGGTTACCTACTTTTTACTATATAAATATACAATTCTTCTGTATGAGTCACGATAGCCGAGTGGTTCGATTGTCGGAATTTCGAGTCAAGGGACCCGAGTTCCATCCCCAGGTGGCAGGCTCGTATCAACGGGTTTTTCAAAAAACTTAAGTATGAATTATATCGTTAGCTTGGACATAAAGACGGCGACGGGCTTACCACTAGTCACGTAGTCACGAAAATATCTTCGGTGGAAAGTGTGTCTTAGTCCTAAAACTAAAACAATAAAAATGTACTAATGCTACTAATCCTACTACAGCAAGAGTTCCTAATATTAGGAAGTTTTTATTGATACAAAACTAGTTTATAGGCATATAGATAATAGTGTTTACAAAGGCAATACAACCAGAACTGCGCTTAATAAATGTTTTAAAGATATGTGCCTAAAATCGCTTCGGCCTATGTATGCCAAGGATAATGTTCGATTAGTCAAAAACGTGATGTTCGATTATCACAACATCTACTAGCTAAAACAAATGTATTGAACGTGTAACTTTAAATTTATAATAGTTTAAAGTTGTTCATTTAATAAATACATTTACAATTAAAACAAAATCAATATTTCATTTTACTAATTGTAATAACTGTATTTATTTTTATGTAAAAGCAAATTAAAAAAGAAAATTCTTATCGAGAATATTTAAAATACACCACCAATTGAAATTAAATTATCCACACAATACAATTGGCACCTCAGGAATTAATAAGCAAACAATGAGCGTCCATTCACAAGAGACCAAAGCAAACAATAAGATAATATTAACTACGTGTCTATACCGCGTCCAATGTAAGATCGTGCCCGTTCAAACAAACGACGTCGGGCGCCGCGCCTTGTATGCTACGCCCCGTTGACCCACATACGCAGTTCGCTACGCAATCTGAGCTTCGACCCGCTTCGCCCTGCACCTACGTATTGTGCTAGAGTCGCCAGTGTTCACGTTCTCTGTTCAAAACTAGGTTCAGAGGTACGCATTACCATGATGTCATAATGTGTAGAAAATATATAAAATAAATCAATTGTCACCCAGTTAAAAAATTGCAAAACATGCAAATGCAGTGTCAATGTATGTACGCAGTGTCATGACTAAGTAGTTCAGGGTGTGACTTTGTGTTACAATTGAAGAGCCTTCACGTTTAGACTGGCTGAGCTTCTAAGCAAACGAGATCAACATAGTCTTATCGCTCATCGCTTAGTCAAAAAACTCCAAATGAATCCTGCTGATATTTAGATTTTGAGCTCTAGAAAATTTTTAAAAATATTTTTATAATATTTGTAAAATTATTTTTATTTGGTCGTATATTTATTGGATACATCTTATTTATATAAAATAAGCACAATGTTATGAGTAAAACTGAACTACTGAATAAAAATAAGTATTACCCAGTGCCAAAATTATCTGGGTGGATAAAAGAAATAAATTACGAAAAAGAGTATCATATACATCGACATATTTGAATAACTTTACAACACAACTATAAAATTAGGCAAGCTCAGATTCCCTGTAGATGCTCGGAAACATTTTTTTAATTAGTGGTCACCTCTACTGCAATTAAATAATTCGGATATTTATCCCCAACTTGATTAAGTTTAAGCTGCCGAAACAAGATACGCGTTCGGAGTCACCCAACGGTAACAATAACGGTAAGAGTCGAAAATCGTGCATCGGCAGCCAGTCCCTTAAAACATCAGTTAGTTTAACTCTGATCGATGTGTTCCTTTCCATGGCTGAGTTTTGTGAGCTGCCGGGGAAATATTATGCGATAGACGATAATAGATAAATACTCATCACGAAGTAGTGCGAATTAATTACGTACAAAATTATACTTGTATGTCTTTAGAAGGATAAAGCAAAACAAGCTGTGTATTGTTTATTTGTCTATGATAAGTAATAAAAATAAGACAGGGCATAAAAAATTAAGCTTTCTAGAACATTAAATAGAACGCAAAAAAATTATTTGTCAACATATAACGTGTTGTTATCAAACAAAAATTCACAAAAACACGGAAAGGCCACTACGTCGATAAACTAAACGAGGTAAATAAAATTATCCGGCGGACTTGAGCAACTGTGAATAAAATATTCTATTACTAAAACAAAGTGGCATCGTCGCCGTTTTTACGCAATACGCGAACACACTTGCTTGGCGGAAACGTCACACGCCGAAAATAGCGCAGCCAGGGTCTCACCACATCCGATTCTTCCGCTTCGATTCGCAACGTGGAAGTTGCTTTGTTGAGAGGTCGTCATGATTCAACAGGTTTGATCAACAAAGCTAGTTTACGGGAAGGACAATGACACTCGCATCAGAAGGAAGACTGCGTCACGTCGTGCACAGTGACGGACGCACCGACAATGGAACGCACACGGTAAGATGGCCGCCGCGATGTCAGCTGATCGCACGCGCAGCTGTAGCCGCCACACTTGTGCATATCGCTCTCTCTTTCGTCACAAACAATTAACACCACAGTGGATGCGTTCAATCATTCCATTAGAACAATGCTTTTGTTTTAAGTTTGTCACGATGATAAAATGTAAAATTATAAAATCCCTCCATTTTTAACTCTATGTGAGTACATAACAAACAAAAATAAAACAGAACAATGGCAATCTTTGTGTTTGAACACTACTAAATCATAATTAAACCACGCTTTTAAACAACAACAATAATGTAGGAACACGTAATTAATGAGATTCCGTGAAGCGTTAAAGCAATTTGGTACAATATCGAACGTGCAATAGTTTTAGAGTATTAATATATTAAAAAATTCTCCCACACCCAAATACTATACTGGTATTTATACACTCAAACTCACTTTGACACAAACAGCACTTTTTACTCACACTCACATACACCATATTGTATCCAAAATAACTTTTCAGCCTGTTTATACTTCAGTAATACATAATTACCATCTCCATTAAGTTACTTGAACTAGCTCCTTTAAAAAACTTACATTGCTATTTATTTACGACGTAATAATACACAATCCCCTTTCTATCTGTGGGTGTCGTAAGAGGTGATTAAGGAAAAATTCTTTGAAAATGCAATTGGCTACCGACAGATGGCGGGATAACAATTCCGAAAAATGCCGGTCACGGGCAGCAGTCTAAATGAGTACTTAATCTGTTAAAAAATTAACATGAAATTTATATTACAATATATATTTATAACAAGAAAACGTGCGAGAAGCGTTTAATTCATTATGGTCAATCTCACCACCATAGTTATTAAATGCAACAGTATTTCTGTGAACTATGTCAATATCATTTCATATTAAACGCGATTGTATATTATTCCAGTAATTTAATAGTAAAAGGCCCTTCTTACTACAAAATTACAATGACAACGCAATTTAAATATATTTGATGCAAATATTCATAACACAATGTTATTATACTGCAACTGATAATAATAAGAATTAATATGATATCAATCATATTAATTCTTAGTGTTCTTAGACTTGTGTTCTTAGTAGAATATTACTAGTATTCTGACTGGCACAAGTAAGCACCAGATTCTATAAAACCAAACACTATGTGCCACGAGCTGAAGAAGTTGTTATATACACAAAGAAAGCTGGCTTTTCGCGCGACTCCCTCATTTTAATGCAGATTTTATTAATCAATTCTGGTTGTCGATCGATACGGAAGCATTATAAAGTAAAAACTTTAAACCTACTTAATTCAAGTTGTTTACCTAAACAGGTAGAGGTTAAATAGTTACACAAGAACATACAACATATAATTAAAAAAAAATCTTAGTAATCTAAATATAAATCCATAATCCTACCTAATTTTAGCTTTACGAATATAATTTCTATATATTATATTTATAATACTATTCCAACCTCTTTTACGGCTAGTTTGGAAAAAATATATGCAATTATTTGTTTTAAAAAAAAGTAGTTTGTAACCATCTCCAGGTTCTCACCTGTCACTATATCAAAATTGGTTCAACGATTTAGGCATGAATATGTCATTCAACGTATGATAAGATGCCTTTGCTCATTTATACACGTTCATATGCCTTGTTTGAAAATAAATATCTGCTATCACGCCATTACAACACAGGGGTAGACAGAGGTCTAGACAATTAAGCCCTTTCGACCCACCGTAAAAGTCCTTTCCAACGTAGTCATTTTTGGTACAACGTTACAGTTGGTAAGGCAGTCGCCCTCTTTACGTCCAAGTCAACAATATGAATCGCACATGAGTGATTTCTTATTTTTTTAAAGTATTGTATGTTCTAGCATCACAAATAACATTTTTAGCATCATAATCTATTTATATAGAACTGGGAAACAGTTGGATGATTTTCTGAAATTATACCACACCACAATACATATAAGACGTTACTTGCAATTAGTCATGTGGAGATTATACTAATACAGGCATCTTATACTAGAGCAACATAGAATGTTGTGCTAGATATTCATAAATACAAATCATGCTTATGACTCGAGTTCGATCCCCAAGAAGCTGGGTTCAAACGAATTTTTTCGCACAGGGATCTAACTAAAATCTAAACGGTTACCGTGAACACATTAGCCAATAATTGTATGTAAGTACGAATTTCTTAGAAAATATGAGTCAAAATTATCATATTGCCACGAAGCGTAACTTAACATGAATCCAATCTAAGTAGCTAAGATCACACATACAGCCCTAATGATATAAATTGCACAGTAGATTGAAACACGAGGATATTGACCTTCTGACAACAAGGTCGGAACGTCGGCCTTCAAATCTCGTCTAGCTGGCGCACAGCCTCCGTCTGAACTTATCCCGCAATGTGAACGCACAAAAACACATACATAAAACCACTTTGCCACAAAGAAATATTACCTTCAAGCGAGAACGTGATCTCATGGCCACATTGAAACTGAGACACAAACTATACCACTAGCAAGCTCATTTAATTAATAGGAAATCGAAGCACTATAATACACTGATATCTGCACAATTAAACGCATGAATTGTACGTATTGCAAACGTTTTCAAGTTTCGCGTGTAGCGGCCTCGTTACGAGCTCCGTCTCGCGCGGCGTATTGGTGTGAACTAAGGCGAGCGGCCGAAGCCAGCCGCCACCAACTATTCGCGTCATTGTATTTATTCACACGCACGCATTCACCAATACAAACAAGCCACTGCCCGCTAGCTGATAAACACATGCCCAACAAGCGACGAGCCACCTTGATAACAGGCCTCATCATATCACTCGCTGTACCATTCTACGTGAACAGTCAGTACATTGCGCATTTCTACTGCGTTGTTATTAAACTGCTCATTTCTTCAAATTGGTGAGTCATGATTCGTGAATCATCACTTTCCGAAATATTGCGATTGTGTGCGAGTACGACAACGTCATTAATTGCGACGTCGATGGATTTAATTGCGTGTTTAAAGCAGTTTACCAATATCTCAATAGATACCAAACATCAAAACGTACATCAAGATATTTTTAGTGACTATTGGCATCATTATTGGTTGAAACGACGTGAGAGGATCACCTAATTCAGGTTGTAACGGGTTATTTAAAAATATTGTGAACATCACTTCGAATGTATATTTTTTTAATATTTTCGTTATTAAAAATCCACGACGTTAACACATCTGTTCAAATTTAATATAATCAGCAATAGATTGATCAAAACTTGAAACTAATGTTTAGTAATCACTACACTACTAAATGCCTCCAGCAATATTTGGGTCATGCAAAAATAAATTCCGAAATAGCATTTAGTAGGCGTCACACATCTGTTATATTACTACGTATATATTTATAGAGAACTACAAATTTAACCTGCGTGCCCATTCAAGCAGCAATAAATACGATTTTTTTTATTTTAAATTACAACAATGAAAATAATAAAATTTACAGTTGAGGAACAGCATATTATAGGAAATGTTTAAAAATGCAAATACTGTGACCATTTTTACAAAACAAACTGAATACGTTTTAGTTCTTTGTTAACCAGACAGATCAAATAGAAGTGGGAAAACAAAATACAACAAGTAAAGTTGTAAAGAGCGACCGGTGCAACATCGGAGGCGTCAGACGCAGACAAAGCCGCGACGGCGCGAGTCGTCGATCTCCCCCAAATTAGTCCTGGGCTGGGGCGCTGACCTCGCAGCGCCACGCGCTCCACTGCAGCCATTTAATACATGCTCACAGCTGCACTGTACGATCATTTCGATTTATTTCAAACAAACGTCTACATCATTCATCACCAAAGGAAGCCAGCCACACACAGAGGTGACAGTCAAACTGTCAAAAACAAGGTCAATGAAATGAGTACTCGTGGAATGAGTTCGTACATGTAGGAACAAAATAAGAATATAGTACTAAAATCACGTGACCCTGGACAGCTGAACTACTGATGCCAACATTGTTGGCAACTAGTTGTTTGAACGTAATATGCTGTTAGAAAGGAAACATGCTGAATTGACCAACTACCAAATATTTTAAATTATAAAACTGCGTCCATTAAAGCAATGTCTTTCAACAGAACAAACAAGCTAAACAAAGCAAAGTCTTTCAGCAGTACCATCCTATTGGTGACGAGAATAGTTCAATGCGGAATGGCGAGATTTCCCCCAAAACAATTATTTTCCGCAGTCGTCGTGATAAATAGAGGTCACTAAAGAACAATAAAAGGTAAGCATTCTGTTCCTACGATTTCCCACGGCTGCAATAACTATAATCTTACCTTGCAAACACGGATTTTAAACACAAAACAGCATGGACTCTCTGGTGTACCGACCTTATGACTGAATTTTATGATAACTTTCGGAAGAACAGTAGAACACACTAGTAACTTTTTTCTAGCGTCTCTTCACCGATTTTAAATAAAGTTTACCAATTTTGTCTAGATTGATTACACTATGCCTATACACAAGAATTACAAAATCATAGATAATTCTTGTATATGAACATAACATTTTAAGCAGCCCGCTTCTTTCTCGACTTCACAAGGCATAAACAAAACTGAACAAAATATTTCGCCCCGCAGTATATCATAGTCCCGCGAATTCGACAAAGAAGCATTTACTTTTTACAGACAGACAGAATTTACTCGAACACCCCTGCTGTAGCATTGAAAGTGTGTGTAGCTAAGTTTTCTCCTCCTAGTTTACCTACAACGCAACCAATATAAGTGTGCAAAAGCTCAAATTGAAAGCTCGTTCTAGCGAATGTTCTTCAATCAAAATGAACCATGTACTTCTGTTTAAACCTGAGACGTTTCTATAAACCTCGTTAAGTTAAAAAATAATGAAAATTCGATTTCGATGTTCAATAATTGATGCCAAATCGATTTTTTTTTTTTGGCAACAAAACCAAAAAAATAAAAAAATCCTTGAAATGGAACGAGGAGACGGACTCGTACTATATAAATTCTTGTAAGGATGGGTCCCCCATCTAGCGAATGTGCAGCTCGCAACCCGCTCGAGGTCGGCACAGCAACAGCGCGCGATCTTAAAATGCACGCGGAGATCGCGAGCGAGCTACAGCGGCGCATTCGCCAGATTTGGACGCACCCTTTTATATATATAAAACTAGCTATTGTTCGCAATTTCACTTCCATGGAAAAAGAAACGCGCAAAATGGGTTTTTGTTCAAGAGTAAGAAGTTTCGATCGCATGTCGTTTTCAAGTTGAGTTCAGGGCGCAATCATTAATATTATGACATAAAAATATTGATTTGCCAAACATATTTTTAAGATAATAAAAACTATCCCATATCCTTCCCAGATACTCACATTTCATGAAAATGGGTTCAACGACTTAAGCATGAAAACCTTTAAGATAGATACCTTCGCATTTATAATATTATTTATCTTCACGCACAGTCCCTGACGGACCAGAGAGAACAGATCACCAAGTGTTACGATCCTTACATACCTCTTTCGCTTCTTTCAGATTCATTATTTTCTTCATACATGTATCTCATTCGAGTACTCTTGACCCTCCCCTCTTCAAGCAATTTTCTCATATAGTCTTCGAAAGTTTTTATTATAGTTTTTATTATATAGTTCGTTTCGTTTTCGGTCGGCCAAGGTAACGCCAGACATTTTACGAAGACATCACATCTCCACTGCATCCAATTTGATTTTATGCTTTTTCTGGCATACCCAGGTTTCGCTGCCATATAGCAAAGTCGGTACCAGCACTGCTTCATGTATCGCAAGGCATGCACTTTTCACTAACGCAGCCTTGCCTTTTGGTCTAACGCAGTCAGGGCACCCGTTTACCTTGTTCCCGGCAGCGATACGCCTGTCCACATCTCATTCACCAGTTCTAGACATTCCAGATTTATCCATATTTCACACTTCATTCTAACTTCGTCCCTTTCAAATACCTTAGTTTTATTAGCATTCAAGTAATATTAATATAAATAACAAATTATAAAAAAATATAATAATTATGTAAAATATAATATTAAAAAATATATAATATTATAAAATATATAGTATATATAAGAAAATAATGTAAAGCTTTTTTTACGTTCATTACTAAGTTCACTCAAATCCGTTGAATCGTTGCGGCGTGAAAGAGTAACTACAATAACGGCGAAAGAATAATAATAAACAAAATTTCTACAAACTTTCGCGTTTATAAGTATTTAGTATATGTATGGAATCGTATCGCAACCCTAATACAATATAAGCCACATGAAAACCTAGTTTTTAACGTGTACGTCATAACTATAGTAAATATATCTATGTATTGCAGTACAATATTCAGTCCGATTAAAATAGATTCTGTCTGCGAATTCATCCGCATAATATCGAAATTCCCGCGGCATTATTTAATTTCCGATAGGAAAAACAGTTTAATGTAGTTCCAGATCCTTCCTATGAAAATCTGTTAAGCAAAATTGTGTTCCAGGTCTCACCCACAGGAACCTTGTATTTTTTCGGTACAAAGAGGATAAGCATCTAAACATTCATACATATACATACATACAAATATCTATATATATACGTAGTTGTAGCATATACATAATATGTACATATAATTTATATACACCGCGGAGATATGGTAACCACCTGTCACTTTGTCCCAATAAACAGTCCCCATAAAATGTTGGATGACAGGATATCATTGTCTAGAGATCTACCTACGACCTGGAAGGGTTGGATTGGGACCTATGACCTGGGTAAGGTGGTAATGTTTAGTATAATCATTGGATCTATGACCTGGGTAAGGTGGTAATGTTTAGTATAATCATTCTGAACTGTTTTATTGAATATAACTATCTGAATAAACCTATCAAATACCGAATATTCAGGGTTTGAACAGCAGCCAGAAAATACTTTTCAACAATTTAACTTTTCTTTTCAACTGTACCCGAATCAGTACTTTAGTTTAACATCCTCAAATTCAGAGTAATTTGCGAAAAAAAGTTCCAATGCTGCATTTGTATTCAAAAATAATGTTCCATCGTCTTTTCCTTCCACCAAGATATTTCGATAAACAATGTACTGCGATTAAATAACTAAATATGTTCAAAATAAGGTAAAAATCATAGTTATGTTATATTATGTTAGCCAATAAAAATGCTTTTCTAAATAAATTTTCTTAATAAACTTATCTAAAAAAATTTAAGAAACACAACTTTAACACCTGTATTCAAGATTCAAATTAACAAACTGTCTAAAAAGCTATTAGCAGTTATTGCATACTTATTACATTTTAAATGAATCTTAGTAATGATGCATGTTTAGTTGCAATGAAAACCCTGACAACCAGTACTAGTCATCTTAATAATTCAATAATGGGAGAGAAAGCAATATCACTTATTTTAGCAATAATGGAGCTAGAAAATGAACAAAATTCATTAATTACATTAAGTTATAATTATATTAGGCAATAGAAATGTTTTATGGATAGTTTATTGACCCAGAAAATTCCAAAGCACAAAGAAGCCTACCACCTTTTAAATTTCATGAAAAGACATTACAGATAATACAATTTAAAATTAAATATGTAAATATTTGTATATCATACAAATATTTACATATTTAATTTTAAATTGTTTATGTAGAAATTTGCTATAATGGTAAAGGTAGAATCATATCTTTAATACCTGCTGCTGATGAGAAAGTGAATTTCGTACTAAACAAATGTCTTTCCAAGTGCGCAGGCCCTTCAGCTCACAACCAGGGGACACCACGTCTGTGAAGTTGAGGTCAGCATCCAACGGCATCACAATGAATGGTTACACCACCTGAGAAAATAACTAAGTTTAATAAACAGATAGGCAAATAAGCAAATAACAATTAAATTCCTTTGTTATCAAATATCCTTAGAATTCTTGATTCACATAAAGACAGAGGATGAAGATGGAAATAAAGACAGCAATGGGCTCACCACCTGTCATGGTGTCCCAAAAATATCTTCAGTGGAAGGTGGGTTGAAAAAACTTAATTGTCTAGACTTCTGTCTACCCCTGTATTGGGAATGGCATGAAGATATTTACATTTTTTTTTCCATCACAACTGAGGAAAAGCACTAGTAAACAATGTTGGCAAGCAGATTTGTGATCTCCGAACACACCCTGCTTCTTTGAAGCTATTACTTAATAAGTTAACTTAAAAGGTTTGTAAAATATAGTTATGATATTATTTAAGTTAATTACAAAATAATTTATAAATATTACAAAAATTTTAATATGTCAAAAAAATGCTCCAGGTCTATGGCAGTTGCAATATTTGCTGTTTTCCCTAAGTTACCTATTACACCCAAAAATGGGTTGAAATTGAAATTTTATTAATTACTGTGATATTAACACAAAATCTATTACAAGAACACAAAATTCACAAATGATTTTACTTAGTTATCTCTTACAACACCCATAAGAAGATGCATTCTCTTAATAATTTTATATAAGACTCATACAAGAAATATTACAATAACAAACACAAGAAGCAAACTGCAACAGATGGTACTCATAATCAGTAACTAAAAGTTCAAAAAGTAAAGTTAGTTTAATAAAGATATCATTGTATTCATTGAATTCTCCTAACATGTAATAATCAAGTAATTTTTAATTATGTGACCTATTCTCAGAAGTTGAATGCTCTGATTTCTATTTTGAGTCTTATGCAGGGTATATGATGTTTTCTGTTTGACAAACCTTGTAGTTAAAAAGAATTTAAATATAAGAAATTAATAACATGATTCCTATGTCAAAAAAAATATGTTTCCTTCTATATTTACATATTCTTTTTAATAACACCAGAAATTGGAAGGTGTATTGCCAGCCCTTGAACAAAACTCTAAAAGGAAAAGAAGATGATAAGATTTGACATGACAGTTACATCAGTTATCAATTGATATGGAGAACTATTTACTTGCCTGTTGTGGTATGCTAGTCAAACCAACACATTCATTAGAAACAAAATAATTAATATTACTATCATCAATTATATGTGGTACTCTTTAAGCACGACACCAATTTTAAAATTATATAATGAACAATCACATCTATCTTTCAGTCCCAAAGAAGGATTTCTTGTATTTTTGAATTGGTATGCTTTTAAGACAGACACACTATAGATAAATAATGAGAAACACATATAAACATAGATGACTAGAGCCATTGATCAAACAAATTTTTGCATCTATCAGGACTCAAACCCAGCATCCTTTGCTCCAAAGGCAGGGCCCACTACTAATTAGATTATGAGGTTTTTTCAATGTGATTAATGTTACCAAAAGTACAAAATGTTATCAAATGCACACCTTTGCCAGTGATTTACCGTAATTGATTTGTTTAATTAAGTATTGTCAATTGCCAAAAATTAAAAAAAAAAACTACTAAAGTAACCACAATTTTCTTCTACTAGTCAATCAATTTGCTCAATCAGTAATCCATCAATAGCTAATTTTATAATGAATTTAAACTAATTATTTTAATAAAACACAATATTTAGAGAATTTTTCTTAGAGAATTTGATGCATACAGATCAATGACCCAATAGCCCTGTTGGTAGTGAGACTTTGAAGCTAATGGTTACAAGTTCAAATACCTTTGCAGGGAAACATTTGTATTATGTATTGTGCAATAATTGTATGACAACCATATATATGTAATTAATGAAAATGATTTGGGTAGTTAGTTTTGTCTTAAGATCATCAGGTTATCTAAAACAAGGAAATTCTTCTTTAGTGTGGATGAGGTTTTTAAATATCTAAAAAGATTAACAGATAACAATGTGGCTAAAGTGTTATGTCACTATGTATAATAGCACAAAGATGCCAGTAACAAAGCACGTTCATCCGAAAAACGTTCAGTTCTAAAAGGAAAAACTTTGTTGCAATAGCCTACAGTATGGATAGCCTCAAAATCTAAACCTATGTAAAAAATAAATTGGTGACGGTGTGCTATACAAGTTTTTTATTTCCTTCGTAAAACACAAAAAAAGAATAGTTACCAAGCGTGTTTAGTAGATATATCTATACTATATTGAATAGCAATGAACATACGAAGGTGGTGTCACGCATGTATGAGCAATGGTATCAAAGTAAAAAAAAGTTATAAATTATAAAGCAACGCCAACACCTACATCTACAACATAATATTATCAAAATTTACATGAGTTACGCCTTCGATGCAATCCGTTTATGGACTGCTGCATAAACGTTTTATAGAAACAAAGAAATTATTGAAGAACTTCGATAATTGGCATTCACGAAGAAAATGGCGTCATATCACTAGTCACGGAACAAGGTACAATTTCGTCATATGAAAGCACACATCACAAACACAATTAAACATCACAGAGATATATTTACATGCTATTTTATTCCTTTTTCTCGATAAATTACTCACTTAAAATATGAATTCCTAGGTAAATCATCCAAAAACTCAAAAGACTGATGACAAGGCACTCCACTCACCGTTTGCAAAACCCAGACTACGAATCACGTGACCAAAATAATGTTACCCACTTCGTGATATTACACTATGTGGGTAGGTATTCGATACACAAATTGGTAATTTTGTGAGGAATATAATGACTTATAAATAAATATCTTCACACAATTCCGAATACAGGGGTAGACAAAGGAATAAAGACAGCAATGTCTTAATAATTACTATATTTTTCGTGAGTCCACATTTCCACTATTATTATTTTCCTTTTATGGTTATCCGAAGAGTCGAAAATTGTCATTAGTAGGAATGTTTGTACGGATAAAAATTTAACAATAAAGAGGAGGTGTTCAAATCAACATTTTCAATATTTGTTACTTATTAACAGTGAAAAGAAAGTGATTTTGTGTACTTTTTGAAGACTGTTCAATCTTTTATATTCAAGATTTTTTCAATACCCTCTGTAGACAAAGGTCCCTGTCCCAAGCCTTTCAATCCAAATTTCATCGGCGTTTATAAGTCTAAAATCGTACTTATGTTTTAATAAACTTATTTATACAACTTTAGCTTCTGGGTACTCGCGTTCGAATCATCTCTCCATTCGGCTATCCTGACCATAATGTTGCGACAATTAATGTAGTAGAGTTTTAAGATATAATTGTTAATATGTATTTCAAATATATGTAACATGTAGACCAAGTGTAATAAAACGTGTATTAGCTATAAAAAAGGATGTTGTTTAGACTGTGATCAATGTTCATAGTGGGTTAATTTTTTAGGTAGGATAGCAGTGTAAATGCAGTGGTTCCGCATACAGTTCGCAGGGTATACCAGTGATGGATTTGGACGTTGAATTAAGTTATTTTGAATTCTCTTACATTAAGCAGTAACGAGTCGTCCGGTGATCGGAATTCGAGTCAAGAGACCCGAGTTTGATTCCCAGGCAGGCTCGTACCAATGGGTTTTATTTTTTTTCCAAAAATTATGTACGATTTATATAGTTAGTTTGGATATAAAGCCGGCGACGAGTTCACCACCGGTCACGTTGTTCCACAAGTATCTTCGGTGGAAGATAAGTCGAAATGACTTAACTGTTCCTGACGTCTGTCTACCACTGTATTGGGATCTGCAATACCAGAGGCTCAGCAGATGCGTTTCCGGCCTTTGAGAAAGGTATAGGCTCTTTTCTTTAAGGTCCCTACGTCGTATTGGTCCGGGAAACACGCTGACGGCAGAACATTCCATAAAGTGCAAGTGCGTGGCAGAAAATTCCGCGAAAAACGCTAGTGTTGATGGAAATTCCGGGGAGCACTCCCCGTAGAAAATCTTGTAAAAAATGCAAAGAGATGCAACACCTCTTCGCAATGCCAGGGGACCTAGCATATCAGATAGAACATGGTCGTCGACCATTGGAGCCTCTCTTCGTTGGATACGGTCAAATGGAAGGAGCTGACATAGGGGTGCCCCCGTCCAGAGATGCGAACAGTACAGTACAGATGTGCGGCCGAACCTGCGCCTTATAAAGTTGCGAGCACGCCAAGCTTTTTAGAGGCCAATTTGGCCTTCCCTTACAAATGACCCCGAAACTGAACGTTGTTCGATATGTCGACGCCAAGGATTACGATGCTGGCAGAGGCAACTAGGGGAGTGTCTCAAAATGCGGTGATACGACGAAATGTTTCTTTTTAGCGGCAAACGCGCAAACTTGTATCTTTTTAGGGTTGAAATGAACTAAATTTAGTCGGCCCCAGTCCGTGATTTCTGTATAACAAAATCTCGACATCAGACACAAGTTGGTTACAGTGCTCGTCGACGTGTTCCCGAGAAATATTGGCATGGCCGGTGTATAGGGCATCACCAGTGCTGTCTTGTCAGTGCAGACTTGGAGTCCGAGCATGCACCGTCAACTACGACCTTGATGTTTCGGTATGTGAGAAAACTAGTGACACAATTGCAAAATTTCTCGGGAAGCAGCTCGGGGAGCATCATATGAGCTTGAGATCCTCTCGAAACTCCCATCATATGAGCTTCCCGAATCTTTCATAAGCTTTAACAGTGGTAGAGCCACGCATCAGCTTTTGTTGTTGCATAAATGGACCGGCTTGACCGGGGAAGTACCACTACCTCACAGAATACCGGCGTGAAGTAGAAGTCTAACAAACTTCTGCGTTTCGTTTGGGGAGTGTAGGTCACCTGAGGCCCACACACCCCCCTCCCCAATTCTGGGAGTGGACACTCTAAGGCCAGCAACGCATCTGGTATTGCGGTGTTCATGGGCGGCGGTAATTACTTACCATCACGTGAGCCACCTGCTCGTTTGCTTCCCTTTTCCATAAAAAAAGAAGCTTTGTACCACACCCGATCAAAGGCATTTGCTATGTCCAAACTAACTGCCAGGGCCTCCCTCTTGCTTTCTACTGCCTCCACCCATCGATGAGTGAGGAATGCAAAAAGATCACCAGCTGAGCGACCGCGACGGAAGCCGTACTGGTGGTCACTAATCAACTGGTGCTTCTCCAAATACCTCAAGAACTGGCAGTTTATAATGGACTCCATTATTTTGGAGAACAAGGAGGTGATTGTGATCGGTCTGTAGTTACTTGGATCTGAGCGGTCGCCTTTCTTCGGGATCGGGTTTCTTCGTTGATTCAGAGCTCACTGCTAGTTTGTATTGAAAACACTTTGGTCGTTCCATCGTTTGTTTCGTTGCACTGCACAGCAGGAATGCATTAAAGACAGGACCTTGGAGCTTAAGATTTTAGATAGTTAATAATAAAAAGGGTTAAAAATTTGCATCCGTTTCTTATTTTTGGTTTTAGGTAATATAGAATTATACGTTGGCAACGCTGACAGACACGTCAACGTCAACGTAATATAGAGTGAAATATAATAAATCATTATTTATTTTATAACCTTAAAGTTAGTTTAGATTTGAATTTTTGCGTAGAAAAAGTAATAAATAACATATTTTAAATATATATGTATAATTATTATTAAGATAACTTCACCATTTTACAATGCCGACCATATCGGTTAAACGCGATTCTTTATTTACAGCTCTTGGAAAAAAATACAGTAAGTTATAATTTATAATAAATAGATACATATATAGTTAGGGACATCACATAACATTGTGATTCCAATATAAGTACCAAAACACTTGAGTTATGGAATCAGAAACAATGAAGTTACCACTAACACCCAGACCCGAGATATTGTAGAAAAAGAGTAATCCGTCGGAATCAAACCCGGGACCTCAGAGCTAGCGCCACCATGAAAACTGTTGTGTACGCCTCTCGTCCACCAAGATCGTCGTAATTATGGTATGCAGTTCGAGATCTGATACAAAAGTGCGCGAAATGAAAGGAAACAGGTGTCTGACCTACCACAAACTATTCTCCGACATATTAGGCCATGTCACACTGTGGTGCAAGGTACAAGAGAAAGAAGGGTAGAAAGAGAAAATTTAAAATATGAGCTAATTGGTGGGGTTCTAATTTACTATCAAGATTAATACATGTACTAAATCTGAAGTAAACCATTTCTAATTCTATGAATAAAAATTATCTTTATCTTCATATTATGTTAAAATAAACTATACAATCGCCGTCTTAATGTCCAAACCAATGGTATAATTTGTACATTAGTTTTTGAAAAACCCACTCGGGTCTCTTGACTCGAATTTCGACTACCTTACCACTTAGCTAGCGTGACTTAGCACCACTATACATAAGTGACAATAGCATTCACTAAAGGAAAACAATCACAAGTCTGAATTACAGAATAATAGTCAAGATGATTCTGACTCTATCACTTTTGTGATGGTTTTTAATTGTAATGATTACAGGGACTGACTATATTGATTATTTATGAAAGTATTAAAATTATTTAGAATAGCTAACAATCACATCAGTGAGATAGATAGAAGTAATAATGGAAAATTAATAAATAATTTGTATCTGGCTGTTGATTGCTTGGTATGAATCCTGATTAAAATACCTTCTTAATCTTTGCTTTAGTTGTGGTTTATTCAAATCTAGAAAGAGGAAAAAATTCAGAAGACAAACGACTCATGGTATCTTTTTACCCTATTTCTGAACTCTTAGCAGTAAATATTCTAACAACAATGCATTATCATATAATAAAAACATATTATTATTTATAGCTGATGAAGAATTTGAACAACTTTGCTTTGAGTTTGGATTGGAATTGGATGAAGTTGTGAGTATTATTATTGAATTATAAATAATATTACTTTAATTTAAAAATTTACTTAGCTGTAATATTTTTTCTTATGAAGCGGTCACAACGAAGATATTAAGGATAGAAGATATTAATTATCTAACACTTAATAATTAGGTATTCAATATGGTAAAATAATTACATTATCCGGGTGTTAATTGTACTCTAGATGACACTATAATACTTCCATATTTATATTTATATAAATATAATAATATCTTCACGCAATTCCCAATACAGGGGTAGACAGAGGTCAAGTCTAGACAATTAAGTCCCTTTGACCCACCTTCCACCGAAGATATTTTCGGGACAACGTGACAGGTGGTGAGCCTGTCGCCGCCTTTATGTCCAAGCCAACGATGAAATTCGTACATAAGTTATATATATATATATATATATATATATATATATATATATATATATATATATATATATATATATATATATATATATATATATATATATATATATATATATATATATATATATATATATATATATATATATATATATATATATACACATATATATATATATATATATATATATATATATATACACATCTACATATATACATATACATATATATATATATATATATATATATATATATATATATATATATATATATATATATATATATATATATATATATATATATATATATATATATATATATATGTATGTATGTATGTATGTATGTATGAATAATAATATGCTGCCTATAAACAGGTTCAAAAAATGTATTAAAGAAAACCTTTACAGGAAGGCTTATTATAATATGAATGACAGTGTTCATGAAAGTAACCCCTACAAATCAGATGATCACTCTTTCGCCTATTTCTTCTCCATTAGAGGAATCTTAGAATGAAAGGGTGCTACTTTAAAAATTTACTAACCATAAACATATATATGTTTTATTGCTACGAATAAATGATTTGATGAGTTTCTTGTTTAAAATCTTATATCTATCTCTGACTACAGACCACAGAAAAGCAGATGCTGATTAAAGAACAAGGTGATCATGCTGCAGCTGGTGTTTCCGAAGATATTCTTTATCGCATAGACATTCCTGCAAATAGATATGATTTATTATGCCTGGAGGGATTAGTTAATGGTTTACTGGTTTTTCTCGGAAAGTAAGTTATTTTTAGAAATAAATCTTTAATTATAAATGTTTTGAAAAACATTCACAAACCTGTGTTGTGATATAAAAACTGACTGTAATGGCATAAGAAAACTTGTATTTGTATGTTGTATTGTAATGTCTAAAGTCTTTTATATAATTTTGATAGATGCTTCTTATTTTTATACAACTTTTGTCTTTATCCAACAATGTCACATTTCAGGCTTTTATTTTACTTTGAATGACACATTATTTTGTATTTATTACAGAAAAGCACCACCTCAGTACAAGTTAAGAAAATATGAAGACTGTTACTCTCTACACCTGACACCTGCAACTGCTCAAATTAGGCCATATGCTGTAGCTGCTATCCTAAAGGGAATTAAATTCACTAAGGAAAGTTATGACAGCTTCATAGATTTACAGGTATGGGCAAATTTTAATAGCAATCCATTATTTTAAAAAGAAATCAAATACAGGTAACATTTGCTGACAATTTTCTGGCAACTAGGATATTAGATAAGTTTTAAGTTTACAATAGCCAAGTGGTTGGGTGGTCGGAATGTCGAGTCGAAAGACCCGAGTTCAATCTCTAGATGGCAGGCTCGTGCCCATGGGTTTATCAAAAACTTATGTACGAATTATATTGTTGGCTTGGACATAAAGATGGCGACGGCTCACCACCTGTCATGTTGTCCCGAAAATATCTTCGGTGGACAGTGGGTCAAAGGGACGATAGAAATGTTTTTACTCTGAGTGTTTGATAGACAGTAATTAAAAATTAAGTAATAATAAACTTTTCTATTATTAACAATAACATTTTGAACTAAGCATTTCATTTTCGTACAGTGGTTCACGTTTGTTAATATTATAGTTATATATTTGCCGTGTGGTAACGGCGTAAGAATATTGCCACTCCCTTTCTTCCCCGTGGGTGTCGTAAGAGGCGACTATGGGAAACAGCCTTGAATATCGTGATGGCAACAGCCTTGAATATCGTAATGGCAATCGATACATGGCGGGATAGCCATCTCTAAAAATATAAGACCAAAATAATCAGCTCAGATGGGCAGCAGCATCTGAGGTGCGAGTGGTCTGGTACTGCGATCGCCAATCCGCCTGCCAAGCGTGGCGATTATGGCAAATCCTCCCTATGGAAGAGGCATATGACCTGCAGTGGACTTTAAGAGGCCGTTATGTATGTATGAAATATTATAGTAGTAATAATCATTAATCTTTCATTGGAAGGTGAGTCGAAACGACTTTAATGTCTAGACCTCTGTCTATCCCTGTAAATGGCGTGTAGACATTTATTAATCCTCGGTTCTAATTTCAGGACAAACTGCATCAAAACATTTGCCGTAAGCGAACTCTTGTTGCTATCGAACACATGATTTGGACACCATACGTGGCCCCTTCGTATATGATGCACTGCCGCCGACGGAGATCAAGTTCAAAGCACTGAATCAACAAAAGGAAATGACGGCGCCGGAATTGATGGAGTTATATTCTGTATGAATCTTTGATTTATATAAAGCTTATAAGGTATGGGAAGCGAGTGACTGTTTGCCTGAACGTCGCTTCATTTCCAGCAATCTACAATTTTTATAAAGCAGACTTGCTGAAATTAATTTCAATTTCTTTATCTTCGCAATTTCCCATACTAGGGTACTCAGAAGTCTAGTTAATAAAGTCTCTTTGACCCACAATTTTGTATAAACAACATTTAAATTGATGTTATTATATTTTTATCAGATGGTATCAAAGTGAAGGCAATTTTGTATTAGTGCATGTTTTCACCTTTATTTCTTGAGAACAATCTAGACTAAGACTATTTCAATGGTTTTTTTTTATTCATTGTGGGGGTAACATAAATAAGTTGTATAAGTATTTACGGATCTAATGAGAAGAACGATAAAAGGCCATTTTATTAAAATAATAAACTTCATTATTCCAGAGTCATGCTCAACTAAAACAATATTTGGGAATTATAAGGGATAGCCCAGTTTATCCTATAATCAAAGACAAAGACGGAGTTGTGTTGTCTATGCCGCCGATTATTAACGGCGATCATTCCAAAATAACTCTTGATACAAAGAATGTTCTCATTGAATGTACTGCTACAGATCTCACGAAGGTAAGAGAAATTGTGTTATATTATTGCATTATTATTAAAAATTCGTTGTGTCATAGTGCACATGTGTACTTGTAGTTAAATAGAGAGTGTGGTTGTGTCCTGGTTTCATGCATTATATGTTGTTTCATCAAGAAATTATAATAATGATAATTTTATTGCTCTAAAAGTGAGGATTTGGTGTGATTGCGTTACAAATAATCAAATTTGTAACATTAAGATATAATTCTAAATGATAAAAATAAGGTAATGCCTATTTATTTCAAGAAATATAATAAAATGTAATAAGAAGCAAGTTTATTATAAAAGTTGATAAGTTCTGTTTAAAGAGGGTTATTATTTATTCATAGAACTTGTCCGCATGACCCACAGGAATAACACATCTTCACAATCAGATCTTTAAACCGCGAATAACATCTTTCTATGTTACTTTGAACTCTTCTCTATCTTTATGATATTATCAATACCGGGGTAGACAAAGGTCTAGATAATTAAATCCTTTCGACCCACCTTTCACCAGAGACCTTTTTTGGGTCACCTGTCACAAACATCATCAAAGACATAGATTACTTTAATATATTAGTATAAATATCAATATGTACAAAGTTGTTATTGAAAAAAAAAGAGAAGAAGAGCCTTCTTCTTCTCTTCGGACCAGGTAACATATACCTTTTTAAATTTTCATGCGGAATAGTGCGAAGTAATTTTTTCAATAACAACTATACAATGAATTTCCGCAAAGTAACGCCTGATCCAATTGACTAACCAATATATATATAGATTAAGCTACCAACTCAATTTGTATTATTTTGAAATTTTATTCATTAACATTTGTTTGAAGGCGACGGTAGTTCTAGACACTATAGTGTGTATGTTCTCGGAGTACTGCGCTAACAAGTACGAAGTGCAACAATGCAAGGTGTTCGCACCAGACGGAACCTACCAGCTGTACCCTAAACTGGATTATAGAGAGGAGCTCATTAGTGTCGGCAAAGCGAACAACTATATTGGAATCAGGTAATAACTTACTGTTCTATTATAAGGACACTGCTGTTTTGTACATGGAAAGAATAAGAGCTAAAAATTTACTGAATTTTACTACCGCATTGTAGTTATGTTACTATATTTTTAATATTGGAAAAGAATGCACTCATCCCAATTTTTTTTTATATCATAAGATCCAAAAAAGGTCCACTGATGAGCCTCTTTCATGGGAAGTTTAAAAATTAATGTGAACGTATAAACACCCATAAGTCGAGTGCAGTCATTAAATATTAATCACTAAATTTTTTAACCTTGCGAAATCGAATCCGCAATCCTTAGGTTCGTAGGGAGGGCCATTAAAAACTAAGGTATAGGTTCATTGTTCAATGTAAAAATTCTTCGGATAAGCTTACAAAAATTTAGCCACAATATTTATTACTTTCGTGTTTAAATTGTTCATCAATTGTTTAAATAGCCAGACTAGCAATCTAATAGACATTGCTAGTGTTCTTAATACTAGCAAGCTACATACTGGTATCCACGTTAACCATTCCAACTAAGCTCCAATGCTTGTTGTCTGGAGTGATTCACGAATATAGTCAAATGTTGAGGAATATTGGTGAATGAAGTTATGTTTCTGTCACACAGTGAAGATGGCGACAGTTTGGCGGCGCTCCTGTCTCGCATGTGCCTCAGTACGAGACTGGAAGACGACTGCCTGCGCGTTCGTGTGCCGCCCACGCGTCACGACGTCATACACGCATGCGACCTTTACGAGGACATCGCCATCGCTTACGGGTAAAAGATGTGTCAATTTTTGTGAGTGTGTTATGTACAACTGTTCTATACTACTACTCCTACTTTATAATACCATATGTACAAATATTATAGTATATTACATACATACATAACGACCTGTTAAGTCCACTGCAGGACATAGGCCTATCCCATAGAGAGGATTTGCCATAATCGCCACGCTTGGCAGGCGCATTGTCGATTGCAGTACCAGACGACTCGCTCCTCAGACGCTGCTGCCCGTCTTCGATCCTTTTATTTTGGTCTGATATTTTTAGTGATGGTTATCACGCCATCTATCGGTTGCCATAACAATATTCAAGGCTGTTTCCCTCAGTCACCTCTTACGACACCCACGGGAAGAAAGGGAGTGGCTATATTCCTGCACCGTCACCATACGGACATATACTATATACTAATAACATATACTACGTAATATAAATGTTTGCTATATATAATATAAATTTTCGCTACTCAATCACGCAAAAACGGCTGAATTTGAATAGAATTAGTATAGTACTGATGAAATGGGCAGAGAGAACACGTCGTCAAATGTCACGATCATTACGTACCTCTTTCGCTTCTGTCTTGTCTTCACTCTTCCGCTCAACGTGCCCAAACCATTGAAGCGCGCCCTTATGCATTTTAGTGATAAGATCATCTTTTCAACCTGCAAGGCCAAGGTAACGCCACACATTTAACGAAGAGGTCGCATCTCCACTGCATTGCTTTTAACTTGCTTTTATGCTTCTTCTGACATACCCAGGTTTCGCTGCCATATAACACTGCGTTATGTATTGCATTACTTCTCATTACGCTATGCCTTTTGACTAACGCAGTCATGGCACCATTGTCTTTGTTACCGGCAGCCATACATCTGTCAACATCTGATTCACATCTTCCATCCCGGCTAACAGCGCTCCCCAAGTATACAATATCACTCACCTGTTCTAGACATTCCTGATTTACCCTTTTTTAACACTTTATTATCTCTTCGTGCCTTTCAAATATCAGAGCCTCAGTTTTATTAGCATTAAAGCCGAGACCTTTATTTTCACATTCCTCTTTCATACTTTGTCTAATGCCTGCATCTCTGCCTCTAATGGTGCAATAAGGATCATCACCAAATTCACATCCAAACAGCTAAAATCAAAACAATGGAAAATCAAAGGATCCCGCGGGGACCTCGCGATCCCGCGGGGGCAAAGAACATCGTGGGAACGTGCGGAGAAAGTCGCGGGAAGAAACTAGCGTAATTAAGAATTGTTAAAGAAACCACATAACACCGATAGACCAATACTTAACTCGTATTTCGTTTGTAAGTGGTTTGAAATTGAAAAATGGGACTGGAAGTTAGGTTCTATATTAGTTGTATATCCCCCGTGTTGGGTTGTATATTATGAATCTTCATAGCCGATATATTCACGATAGCCGAGTGGTTGGGTGGTTGGAATTTCGAGTCGACAGACCCCGAGATCGAGCCCCAGGTGGCAGGCTCGTACCAACTGGTTTTTGATAAAGTTATGTACGAATTATATCGTTGGCTTGGACATAAAGGCGGCGACGGGCTCACCACCTGTCACGTTGTCCCGAAAATATATTCGGTGGAAGGTGGGTCAAAGGGACTTATTTGTCTAGACTAGACCTCTGTCTTCCCCTGTATTGAGAATTGCTTAAAAATATTATTATATTACATTACTTATATCATTATATATGAGACTTTTCGAAACTTGTTCTTGTTTGTATTATCTCGACATATTTTTGAACACATTAATAGCAACTTAAACCGTCTGTTTGTGTATGTCGTTTGTTTTTAATCTGACAATTCCGATCAAAATGAAAATGTTTATTTATGTCTATCGACGTCCATTATGTCCATGGTCGACTGGCAGCTTTGAAGGCCACGGTTCGATCCCTGGACGGGTCAATGTTAGAGATAATCACGTTTTCAAAATTTTCTCGGATCTGGGTGTTTGCGGAACCTTCGTTGTATCCGATTCCATAACAAATGCCGCTTTGGTATCATCAATGTATGCGATGTCGTCCCTATGTATGTATGTATGTGTGTGTGTATGTATATATGTATGCATGTTTGTATGTATGTATGTTATTAATAGTAAGCGTGTACCCAGATACAACCGCATCGAGCGGCGCGCGTGCGCCGTGAGCGCGAGCGGCAGGCAGCAGCCCGCCAACAAGCTCGCCGAGCAGCTGCGGCTCGAGTGCGCGCACGCCGGCTACACAGAGGCGCTCACCTTCACTCTCGTTAGTTTATACGTTTATATATATCTTCACGCCATTCCCAATTCTGGGGTAGGCAGAGGTCTAGAGAATTAATTACTTTCGACTTTCCACCGAAGATAATTTTTTGGGTACGTGACAGGTGTTGAGCCTGTCACCGTCTTCATGTCAAAGCCAATGATATAAATCGTACATAAGTTTTTGAAAAAACCTTGGGAATGAAACTCGAATTCCGATCACCCAACTACTCGGCTATCGTGACTGAAAAAATTTATAAAAAGGGTTATTATAATATACTTGTAACCTTTGGAAGTAAATTGATCACTCCTATTCTACTTCTAATTATACTATTTTCAATTTTGTATTATTTTTGTTTAAAAATATACAGAAAAGATCGATCGAAATCGCCGGTATCTTCCCTTTTAGAGGAATCTCATTACGAAACGATGGCAGATTAAAAAATGACGAGCAATGGATGTAATTTATGTTATTTATATCCATAAATAGATGATTTCATTTATCAAGCCATTGTTTTTATTTCAGTGCTCGAGAGAAGACGTAGCAACGAAACTTGGTCGTAACATCGAAGACATCCCGGCGGTGCACATCTCCAACCCGAAGACATTGGAGTTTCAGGTCGTGCGGACCGAGCTGCTTCCTGGTCTTCTGAAGACCCTGGCTGCCAATAAGAAGATGCCGTTGCCTCTCAAGCTCTTCGAGATTAGTGACGTGGTGTTGACAGACAAAACTGCTGGTATGCCATAGTTTACAAGTTATGTTACAAGTTAAAAAGTTAATCGCTCAATAAAAAATTTTAAGTAATACTTTATGGCATACTCCCATAGATTATCCAGAATTTAATGTAGCAACTATTCGGGTTTCACACATTGGCATAGTTATAAAGGGATTATCAATTCAAAATCAGACTTGAGAGTGGCTTATTGCTTCCACTGTGGTGACAGAGAGACCAGTGTGGACGTATTTATGTTTCACTCGGAATCAGAGTAGTCTTGGTATCCTGGTGAGACGCATTAGATGGTATCTAGCTGTCCTTATTGATCTAGGAGTTTGTTGATTTAAATTGGAAGAGGATAGATCGCACTCGGAGATAGATTCATGACTCTCCAGACTGTCAAAAAGATATATGCCTCTCTCATAAGGAGGAATTATCATAATCACCTCAGACCCTGGTTTCTTAACTTTATTCTCGTTCTCTTTGAGATGGTTAGCCCGCACTATGTCAGCAGCCTTGTCATTTTTAATTTTTTTTTTTTTAGTTTAGTTGTGTCCTGTGACAACACATAATTGTAGTAAAACAAGAAAAGGGATATTCCATGAATCCATCACTTGTCCATGAAATATTTTCCAGTACTAAAAAAATACTCTTAACAATTGTACTGTTGCCAGCCCGGGGATAAAACATGGGCCACTAATTGATTCAAGCGAGTGAAGTACATGTTAAAAAATATATTTTCACAACAATATGTACAATTAGGTATTGGGAAAAATTGACAATTAAGTCCTTCCGACCCACCTTCCATCGAATACAGTTTTTGGCACAACGTGACAAGCGCTGAGTCCAGGGCCGTCTTTATGTGTAAGCCAAACATAAATCGTTATAAATTTTTGAAAAAAAACCATTGATACGAGCCTTGGTTATCGAACTCGGGTCTCTCGACTCGAACTCCGTTTGCCCAAGCGCTCATCTATCGCGTAAGTACACGTCAAATCCCGGAACCGCAGAGAGCGGTGCGCGCAACGAGCGGCGGCTGTGCGCGCTGCACTGCGGGCGCGCGGCCGGCTTCCAGTCCGTGCACGGGCTGCTCGACCGGCTCATGCTGCTGCTGCGGCAGCCCTGGGCCCAGCGCGGCGGCTACTGCTTGCGTCAGAAGGATGGTAAAAAAAAAGAAATACCTTCACGCAATTCCCAACACAGCGGTAGACAGAGATCTAGGTCTAGACAATTGTGTCCCTTCGACCTGAGGACTCGGGTCTCCCGACTCGAAATTCCGACCACCCAACGACTCGGCTATCGTGTCACTTAGCGGCAGAAGGATGGTACATTTTTTTAATCTACTGCTCCTACTTTTTACGCTCTAATCCTTTCTATATGGAGGGGTAAACTCTATATAGTCCTTTTTAAGAATTTGCCAATATGATTTAATCGAAATGTCCTTTGGACAGGAAATCACATAAATTTTTAGCATAATAAAAATCTCTCTCTCAACCAAGACTCGAAATCTGAAAAATCATTTCAATAAATAAATTTTGTCAATTTTTTTTAACCCATATAATGTGACGCTTATGAACAGGAAATGACTGCCTTATGTTGATGAGATATCATTTACTCATCCTGCATTCAGCTAAGGTTAAAATTCGGTGCAGTTTTTATTGGCATTGACTTCGAGTTACGAGTTATGCATGGCATTGTTATGTTGCAAATTATAGTAACTTTTGGAACTTCAATCAAGATTCAATAGGTCCTCCGTAAATCCTATTACTTTATTTCAGATCCAGCCTATTTCCCTGGTCGTTGCGCCGAAGTTGTGCTCCGCGACGAAGTAATAGGAAAAGTTGGTGTTATTCACCCCAGTGTTTTGTCAGCCTTTGATCTCACCAACCCATGTTCTGCAGTTGAGATTAACATTGAACCATTTGTTTAAACACCGCATCATACATCGAAATATTCTTCAATAATGAAATAAATGATTATTTTTACATGTTTTTTTTATTGTTAATTATCCCTTATTAAACCTGGACTTGACCAATGTCCTATAATTTATATAATAAATCTGAAATTCAGAAATATTTAGACTAGGGAAAGTATTAGGCATTTTAAGTACAAACTTTTCCAAAATATGTTTATTGTATTTGGGGTAGTAAAACAACACTAACAATATAAATAATTACTATCAAATCACATCGTAGACACAAATAAATAGAATAAATTCAATATACATACATTCTTTTATATACACTTATATGCTAAATACTGCAGCACAATTGTAATTATATAGTACAAATTTCATGTCTATTCAAAATATAGAAACACAATCTGTAAATCAGTTCTGAATAAAATTACATCAAAAATTTCTCTTACAGTGCTCATAATAATTGATGTTGTTAAAATATACATATACATATTTGATAATATTGTCAACATTAACAGTTATTTGATAATTGTGAAATCTTTTTTTATAGAACAAAATAATAGTTAAAATAAATACATTTCTATTTACATATAAGGCACTTGTTTATAATAAGAGGTCTTCACATTTATTGTAATGTGTCTACAATATGCATACACTCAAACAGATCTATTAACATGTATATTACAGATAATATGTATGTTATATCCATGTATCACATATCTTCCCACATTATTGTAAAATACTGAATGTATTCTTTCTTAAAGCAGTATCACAACTTATTTCTAGGTACAACAAAAGTTATACAAACTATGGGTGGACAGAAATTCTTCTTTCAATTATTAATTTATATAAATATTCTAAGAAAAATAAGTTATACAAAATTTTTTTAATTTAAATTGGATAAATATATGATAATACAAATTGGATGCTTCACATAAATATGGTCTGGACGGATGTAAAAGCTGCTTACTGTTTTCTATGAACCGTTGAAGAATTAGTCTAAGAGCAACTGTATCTTAAACATTTTTTCTAATTCAGCTCTGTTAAAATCTGGAGCAATAATGAATGGGCAGAGGTAGAACGAGAGCTCCCTAAGATTTGGAGCACTAATTTTTATTGCTTTTGCCACTTTCATACTCACATGAAGACATCTAGACAGACTTAAGTAAGTCAATTTTTGAAATATGTTGTTTGAAAAATATGCAAGCAATGCAGTTGTTGAAAAATATCCGTGGCGTAATTTTAACGACTTTAAATTTTTAAGACGGTATAGATGAATTAAGCTTGAATCAAACAAGGTTTTGCATGTCATGATGTGAAGAATATGTAAAGTTCTACAATTAGCTATATAGCACATTATATCATCATTAAGTGTGTCACCATAAATGTACAAAGCTTGCAAGGTGGACTGTTTCGTTCTTAATAGAGATTCCAGAAAATCAGCAGGGATATTTTTCATTTTCTCCATGTTAATACTGACTAAGTTCACACATTGTAGCATGCTGTACAAACTACTTTGTGTTAAAGCAAAATTGGAAAGAATAAGAGTTTCCAGGTACTTAAGCTTTTCAAATGGTAAATGATAAACAAAGTTACCATTTGCATTTTCTGGACTTTGTACAATTAATGAATTTCGAAAACTTAAAAATTTTAAATTAGGCCAGTGGCCAAGATCTTCAAAAATACAACTGTCAACTTGAGATATACTTATTTCTAAATGAGTCAGATTAGGGCAATAACTTATCAAAGAAGTCCTGACTTGAGAATACAGTTTAAAATACTGTAATTTAACATTTTTCAAATACTTAGCAACAAAAGGCACAATGTTTTCACTTATTTTTATGTAATTTTTCATACATACAATGAGGCGTGTATTGTCCCAGACGCATGGAGTAAGACACAATTGCTGCCATCTCACACACACTTTTGATACAGCCAACAGAGACTCAAAATCGATCATAGAAAATATATATATAAGTAATTCATTAGGCAGATCATTTATTGTTAAATGACTACAAATTTCAACCCCTGTCATTTCTAAGTGCACCATCTTGGGTAGTAGTCACCTGCACTTTGGTAGTCCTGGAAAAATGTTGATATGGCAGTACTTCACAGATTCTGACATACGGTAGTGATGCATAAATTATATTTAGGGTTAATAGAAGTAGGTATTTGGGTCTGTCAAACAAATAATATTTACACAGCTGGGTCACGAACATTAAACAAAAGGAAGCCAAAAATCAAGTATTTAGATTATAATTCAAATCAGTAGTAATAAAATTAGCATACACAACATCATACCTTAGGATTACCTTGCTTGTTATTCGAGTTAATATTATAGTTTGCTTTTTAAAAATCATAATTTAAATGCTTTGTTTTATGCTACGTTAACAGTGTATGGGTATATTTTTGGGAAATACTTTCGATTTACAATCATTTTTAAAATGTAACTATGGATATAATCAATTAAAAGACATAATATTATAAATAACTTTCATCTTTGATCCTATTTTTGTATGACGTTTTATGTCTCGTCTGACTGAGCATTTGATTGTTTGACAGTGACAGCCACGGTTTCGTTCCAGCAGAAAATATACAAAAATTTTTGTTTCATCGAATATAAACAGTTCTTTAAGCTAACAGAATTATTATTGAAATTTTTCTTTTTTGGCGAAATAAATAGACCGTCATAAAAGGAATTAGAAAATATCTCATTAAAGTTTAGATAAATAACATAACAAGAGAGAGAGAACAAAGAACTGAAAACGATTATATTGTTGTAGTTCGTAGATTGTACTGCACGATTTACTTAACGGATCGTCTTTTATTTAAATCGTTTCATAAAAATGACGTTTCATAAAAATGAGATAAGAAGACAAAAAACGAAGAGGTCTAGAAAATTAATTCCTTTCAACCCACCCTTCAACGAAGCCATTTTTGGGAAAACGTGACAGGTAGTGACGCTGTCTCCGTCTTTATATCCAAGCCAATAAAAGAATTCGTACATAAGTTATGAAAAAAATCCGATAGGTACGAACTTACCTGGGAATCGAACTCGGGTCTCTTGACACGAATTCTGATCAGCCACTTGGCTGTCGTTTATATATTATTGATATAATCTGTGGGTCACTACTGCACACAATGTAAAACTAATTACAATCATAAGAGGAATTAATTTATAGCTATTGAATCCAACTAACAAAACTGAGCCAAACTCCAGTAACTTCTTATTTTAATAAATAAATAAATGCATACATAGATAAGAACAACACCACATACATTGCTCTGATCCCGATTGTATTATGGAAGCAGAAACGACGAAGGTACCACAAAATCACAGACCCCGAAAAAAGTAGGAAACGGGTTTTTCTACATTAACCCGACCAGGTGATAGCTGTCACCATGAACGCCGGTGTGCTCGCCACTCGTCCAGGACGTCAAATATTAATATTAACTACAATTTTATTTGAAAACAAATTTATCCTTTTCATTTCATTCAGATATTCATATATACATACATTACGCATAATTATATTACGATTTAAATACATGTACTGAGCTTATTGACTCTACCTACATATAAACATTTTGCAATTTCCTATATTTCTTGAATAACTTGCTTTTAAACCGGTCATCAATTTCCGATGATTGTAGCTCTAACTACAATCTTGGTGTAGTTCTTATGGGAATTGAATACTCACCGTAAAAGTGAAAGGTGGGCATATTACTTGTTAGTCACAACGCTAGCCGACCTCTAACGGCAACACATTTTTATTCCTTCGAAAGCTGCTTTGCTATTTACCAGCGTCAAATCTATCTAGTAAAATAAGGTAGAAAACAGTGTAAGTCAGTGCAAATACATATTTATTGTGGTAACTTTCTACATACTCTATTTTTTTTAACAATAATTGTATAATAACAGTGAATGCTGAACAATAAATGCAGTAAGTAATAAAATAAATAAGGAATAATTATTAGGTTTACTTAATTTGCACGACGAATTGCATAAAATATAATTAAAAGTAATAAGTGAAAATCTGCTTATTGAGTATTCATCGCCTGTTACAAAGATATAATTTTATTCAGCAATTTGCCGAATGGTAACTATCTTTCTTTCCAAATCTCCGAGTCGCAAAAGGCGACTAAGGTTTTCCCTTAGTTGCCTTGAAAGTGGCAATTCCTTTGCCAAACCTGTCGTTTATAGCAAATCTTCCTTAGTGGGACGTCTATATTCTGCAGCGGGATTTTATGAGCAACTAATTACTATTTTCAACCTAAGAAGTAATACATCTTCACGCATTTTGCTGTACTGTAGTAGACAGAGGTTTAGACAATTAAGTTGTTGTGATTCACCTTTCACCGAAAGTTAGTTGGGACGACGTGACACGTGTAGCGACCATCGCCGTCTTAGCGAACCATCCAAGACAACGGTACAAAATACTTACATAAATATATATTTAGATAAATATATATTCATTTATACATATAAACATACATGACCCGATTACAAACATTCATATTCATCGCACAAATGTTTGCCCCTGGCGGGATTCGAACCCGCAGCCCATGGCGTCGAAGACAAGAATCTATCTACTAGGCTAGCCACGACCATGTTACCACTACCACCAACTTGATTATTGGGTCGTAATTAATTTTATCGTTGATGTTATTTAACAGTCAAAGATGTTTATTAACAGTCAAACATTTGTGTCAGTGTATGAAAATAAAAAAACGTAAATCTTTTTAAAATTAGTGTTAAGGAAATTAGTGCTAACAAGCACTGATAGGGTGACTTCGGCAATTCTTATATTGGTGGTATATTTTATACAGTTAAAGTGACGGGCTTAATATAAAAATAAAAATATGTGGAATTATTTTTCCAGATAATGGTTTTGAAGCTGTATGCTGTTTCGGACGGCCCGCCGTCCCTATCGGTTCGACAGGCACTAACCAAGCTTGAGTTGCCCTTTCAGTTGGTGGATGTCAACTACGGCAAAGGAGAGCACATGACGGCTGAGTTTGCAAGGGTCTGTACTAGAACATACAGTTAAGTACTTCATCTTTGGTTTCAGGAGTGACAATAAAAGAGTTTAGGTCCTCATAAACTACAGAAGACACTTATCATAGGTGGACTGTAAACATTCTTAACCGATACTATTTATTTACATTTTTTTTTTACAGTTTCACAATACCCAGTGTTTTAAGGTGAAATTTCAATATTCTTTTCACAACATTTTTGCAATTTAAAACATCTATTGCGGTAGTGTTGGTAACAATTAGATAAAGCGCACGATACAAATTATTATACATTTTTATTAATAATTATTATAGTTATTAACAAGTTTTCACAAACTTTATGCCAATGTTCGCATCAGGAACTATATGTATTACCAAATTATACATATTATTCATATGTCTAAATCTGTAATGCTCGACAACAGTACCACACATTGTTGTTATTTTATATTGTTTACTTTTATATAAAAATAATTGTTATCCGAGCTTGATCCCCAAGTGGCAGTTTTGTACCAATGGGTTTTTTTAAAATCTTATGTACGAATTATATCGTTGGCTTGGACATAAAGACGGCGACGGGCTCACCACCTGTCACGTTATCCCGAAATTATTTTCGTTGGAAGTTGGGTCGAAGGGACTTAATTGTCTAAAATAGACCTCGGCCTACGCCTGTATTGGGAATAGCGTGAAGATACTATTTTTTATTATTATTATTAATCAGTGTGGTATCAGGAGAGGAGAAGAAGAGAATTATAAGAATAATATTACATCTTTCTTCCTGTGGATGTCATAAAAGACGACGGGATAATCATTTCTGAAAATACCTGGACAAAATTAGAGACATAAATTAGAATCGAGCACACCGGTGACGGGAAGAAGGTACGAAAGGCCTCGTAAACACCCGTAACGTGCTTTTGTCACAATCGGCATGCTTGGCAAGTGGGCTGGCAATCGCGGTACCAGACATTGCTTAAACCTAAGACGCTAATGCTTGCTATAGACACACAGAGTGTTTAGCTTTGCGATTTTCGCCATGGTTATCCCATCATTCGTTAAATTTTCATTAGCACGCTACTATTACATAATGAAAGAAATATGGAAAAAATGGAGTTGTAAATTATCGAGCATACCACACGGCAGGCCGTAAATGTATGTCAATTAATGTGTGTTTCTTTACAGATGAATCCGCAAAAAGAAATTCCCGTGCTTGACGACAATGGTTTTCATTTAAGCGAGAGTAACGCTATTCTTCAATACATCTGTGACAAGTACGCCCCTGGTACTGAGCTTTATCCGCAAGAACCAAAAGCCAGGTGGTTATTTTTATACTCAGATCTGTATTCTAAGCTACTATAATTTTAACTTAGTTTACCAAACTTCTAAAGGTTTATGCAAGAACTAAGCAACCATATATACACAACCTGCTGCCTGACATGGTGCTATTTACTTAAAAATTGTATTAATTAATGCAAACTGGGCAACACCAAACACAAATGGTTGTTAAGTATCATATTTCTAACGTACTTATTTTTAATTTCTCAAGCACCTTTTGAAAATAAATGGAACACAAAATTATATTGCTTATAGAACTCTCCGTGATTAAAGCCACGGATTTTCTCGGAGATTTAGTTGTCACATGTGTCCCCATAGTAAGAACCATTTATAAAGTTGATATTTCGTTTTTACTTTCATTCTTACTACGATAAAGTGATATTTATTTTATACTTTTCAGGGCCTTAGTTAACCATCGACTGTGCTTTAATTTGTCCACGTATTACGCCAATATCTCTGCGTACACGGTAAGTTTTTGATTTAAATCAGCATTTATTGAATGTAAAATATATAAACAAATATAAATGTTACCTATACCTATACCTATAGCTTTTCTCAGGGTCTTTGATTGTTATAGCGATGTCATTCTACATCGTGACATGAACTGTTATAACAGTATGAATCAGATCAGATTACTGCAGCATCGATATTTTGATATTAATACTAATAAAATAAAAATTAATACAAATAAAAATGCTAGTAAAATTATTTAAATATATTTTTAGAAGATCGATAAAATTTCGACCAACACTATTACATTAATTTTATCATAATATTACCGATATTATATATTTTTAACAACAACAGTATAATTACAACAGATGGCTCCGATATTCTTCGACTACGAGCGCACAGAACTGGGGCTGAAAAAAGTGCATATAGCTCTTGAGGTGTTCAATACATATTTAGAGCGCCTAGATACCTGCTATGCTGCAGCTGACCATCTCACTATCGCTGACTTTCCTCTAGTCAACTCCACTATGACCCTCGAGGCCATACAATTCGATTTCACGAAGTATACTAAGGTAAATTGTAAATCTCTGTACAGCTTTAAACACCTTCCTCTATTATTTTTATATGTTAACATAACTGATAGATTGAAAATTAAACAATTCCTTATCGAAAACAAAAGTATTCAGATTAAATAAAAGCTTCCTATCAACAGGTACACAATTGGTATAGCAACTTTAAACAACAGTATCCGGAGCTTTGGAAAATTTCTGAGAGTGCTATGAAAGAAATTCAATATTTCGCAGAAAATCCACCGGATTTGTCTAATCTGAATCATCCTATTCACCCTATCCGTAAAATTCATAAATAATATAAATAATAAATATATGGCATATTGTTACTATTGCTGAAACATTATTTTAATTTATCCGGAACCTGATACACATTTCTTCATGTAACCCAGGCACGCAAAACTACAGCAGTCGGAGTGATTGATGCACTGTAAATAAAAATTACATCGCATTAACATTAATAAACAACTTTCTAAATAAATGTTATCTTTTGATATCTTTTAAAATAAATACAAACAATTTTTCTTTCAAAAATGAGATCGCTATTCATTTCCTGTTTTTGGAAACATCCCTTCCTTGCCTTCTATAGGCTAGGAATCTTTTGGGACAGTACCACCAATTAGAACTGCCAAATGTTCTATTTCAGTTTAAAAGTTATAAAAATACCAGTGTAATTAGTAATTTTATGTAAAAAACCATTCCACTTCGGTCTTCGGAGATGATAACGTATTTGTAACCATCTACGTTTAAAGCTTACGCAGATGACTGATGTAGTCAATTGCAATACGGTGGACTGGATATATGGTGGTTTGAGCTAACTGTTTACTTTAAACACATAATTAAGTGAGATTCTTGGAAAACAAAACAAAAGAAGAATGAAATCAGGTTATACACAATATCAATATAAAATATCTCCTTAAAATTAAAAATATTATAGTAATTTTAACTTAATTTAAATTATTAAACTGCAAAAAGTCAAATGTTCAGTAAAATGCCACCTTATTGCATTCCTGGTTTACATTAGAGTCGTAAAGTTTGAATCATATATTGAATAGCGATAAGTAATTGCTTTGTAGTTTGTACTTACAAATTCTCCAATCTCGCCGCATTTCTTTGTAGTGCTATCTATCTCAGCATCTGATGGCACATCCACTGGAATGCTCAGTTTATTGCCGTCGATATCATCACGGAGAACCGGTATATCCTTAGTTCCGAAAACGGCCCCGTCACTTCTACCTCTTATTAAATTTCCGGCCGCGTATTCAGCGACGAATAACAACGAGACAGATAATACAATCCAAGAAGGAGTCATTCTGGTTGAATGTAGTCACTGACACTGAATATTGCGCACTATTGCTGTCTGATATAGGGTGAATGTTGGTACATAGATTTATTTAGCGCTATATATACTCTTTCACACCCGCATAAGTGATTTGTGTAACTACATTTTAACCGATAACTGACAAATGCCGTCAGTCCGCAACAGGAGGGTTATGTTTACAATAAATAGTAATAAATTTAATTTAAAAATTAATCGGTATTTAAATTTATTAGGATTATTCCTAAATAAATTTATTATTTAGGACTAAATTTGTGACACAGCCTTCATGGATATTGTGACCCA
This sequence comes from Sericinus montela, assembly GCA_029286605.1. NCBI lineage: Eukaryota > Metazoa > Arthropoda > Insecta > Lepidoptera > Papilionidae > Sericinus > Sericinus montela. The sequence continues at coordinate 4,869,269 of JAGSMR010000015.1, read as the reverse complement.
TTTAAAACTAATCTAGTCTGTGAGCTAGGTAATGTATTTAAAATATTGTAAGAATTTAGCTGTGTCGTGTTTTATTTGTTTTACTTTTTTTTTACTTAATTTTCTTACATTATCACAAGAAATGTCATTACGAATAATCAAAATCTCCTATGACTCAAAGCCAGTACATACCACAGTTAAGGGATAAATCACGCCACAATCGAGATAACACTAACAGCTTTCTAACGAAACTACAGATGGTTAGGGCTGAGCAAGTATTTTCTACTCTCTTTATTTGTATTTTTTAACAATATTTTATTGTACACAAACTAATTAAAAAAATACAAAAATTGCAGTTACAAGAATTAACTATGACGAAAACAATTTAAACAAAATTTCACACCGTGTCCACTTCGGTCATGTTCCATTCATATCGACTGTAAACCAAGGTCTCGTACTTCCTGAATAGCCCCTCTTTGTACTTATGATACCTTGACTTATAGCGATATTTAGACAACTAGGATTCTTTTATTGTCAACAGTGTTCTGCTCGCAAATCTTTTCAGCATAACTAATCCAACATAACTATTCTTTTTATTCATCAACAAGAAGGTAATGGTATCTTTCTGCCCACCACGAAAAAACAAGATTTTTAGCAATACTGTAATAACATAAAAATTTAGGTATTTGAAAGCTTTGATGGAATGAAGAAACTCACATAGATAAACCCTACACTCCTGGGTAGTTGCGAGTAAATACACTGAAAAATATAATGCATTCTTCGGGATTATGTTTGTCAACATGTATAATTTTTATGTGTCTAAATAGGTTCTGAAAACAGTGTTAAATACAACCTGTATATTAAGCTATTTGATTTAAGTGTCTACTAATCTCGTTTACGTTCACAGAATTTTTTCTACTATCTTTACAATGCGTGCATAAACAACAACACAACTTATCTATATATGTCTTTATCTAAACCAATACCAAGATATTTAGTTAACACTTCATTATTGGAACAAATGTAAAATATTTTATTCATTGAAACATTTTTATAAATACAATAAAATAAAATTTGGAAATCTTAATTATAGGAGAATTTCAGAACAGTAATATCACCTTTTACCTAATTATTGACAGTAATTAACGACTTTAACAGTTTATTTATATTAACCCGAAGACTCACATAGTAGGGTCAACTTCACATACACTGCTACAACTACATAGTAACGAGCAAGTGGCACACGTGATCGTAAGTGATTACCGCCGCCCATGAACATCAGCAATACCGGAGGAATAGCAGATGCGTTGCCGGCCTTTGAGAAAGGTATAGGCTCGTAAATATAGGCTCGTAGATAAAGGCATAGCGAAAAACGCACTGTGGTGGAATGCCAAGCATCAATGTGGTGTTGATTAAATTTTTAATGAAATTAGCTGTAGAACTTTAGTTATGGAATCGGAAACAACGAAAATACCACAAACACCCAGACCCTAGACAATGTAGAAAAAGTGGTCGTCAAATTTAAGTAAGGAATTTAAAAAGGGGAAAGGTCAGAAATAAGGGTCCGGTTCTCTCACCGGATGAAACGCCACACAAGATATATCATCTTCACGCATAACATTACTCGGTCTACTCACTCCTTCACCTTCATATTGGTGTAGGTAGAGATTTCGTGTTGAAAAATGTGTAGTTTTCTGTCTAGTCTATTTTGTTAATATTCCGTTTTTTTAATTATAGACGAAAGATTTTTTTTAAATCAACTTACTGGGGCGGGATATTATAAACTTTTTATTATAAAATAATAAAAACTCAGCGTAACCCATGCTTAACAAAATTAATGAAACCATTATTTTAATAAAGAGAAAAACATATTCCGGGCAATTGGTACGTACTCCTGGAAAAATTAGGAAGCACAAAACCAAGTTGAAGCAAATTATATATTCTTCCGTGCACGACGACATCGTGAGAATTCACCACAACTTTCTTTCCCGAGGGTGTCGTAAGATGAAGCGACTAAAGCAAAAGGCCTCTAAAAAACGCAGTGACTATAAAAATACCAAACCAAGGTTAACCGCACCGATCACGGGCAGTTGCGACCAAGATGCGTAATGATTATTATGAATCCATCTTATGACAGAGATGTATGACCTGATGTGGACTTTAGAGACCGTTAAATAAATAGGTGACAAATTAAACTGCGAACGGAAATGAGAAATGAGAATAATTAAATATTTCCACTGTTCCGTGTGTACTTCCACAATATATATCTTAAAATTTGTTTTTTCGCTTATACATACACAAGTAAAAACCGATGATTTGAATACAAGTTACTTAATGTTACAGAAAGTAACACAGAATAGAAATTATATGAACAGCAAATGCTTAAATTAGCATTCGTAAATAAATCACGTTTGACTTTCTCTTAGACTCTTTTTCTTTTGTCACTAGGAAGTCTAAAAATAAACATTATTGTTATCTAAGCCACAATCTAGATGCAAGTTGAATTCACGGTACCTACGGCTTACCGGATACAGTTAGGCGTTTCGATAAAAAAATTAATTCAAGCTTTAAAAACTGCTAGAATGCTAATGCTACGAGCATTGTAGCTGCTGCATTAGCATTCTAGCATTTTTAGCAGCATTCTAGAAAAACATGAAAGTAAAATGCTTCGGAACTAGTCGACAGTGATTTCCATCATTACGATGAACTTTGTGATGGTTACATGTGAATGATCTTAAGGACCATCAGTAGATCGACAATATTATTATAGCGACATTTATCTGAAAACAAATTAAGTAATCTACATCAAGGTCACGAAATCAAAAATATAAGCAAAAAGACTCTCTAAAGAAATTTAAAACTAAGTGATGCGGTTCAGACACTGTGTCTCGTTCGTCTCCAATCGCCATGGTTTGATAGAAGTACTTAGAAAGTTCACAATCATATTTTTTTTCTGGATTAAAAGTTACCGAACGGATTTCCCATCCTCAACGGAGACCCACACCTCAGCATCTTTGTCAAATTGCATTATGTTCGGTTCGGTTTACAAAATGCTGAATTATGTAAAACTAGTTAAAAGTCCCCCCCGACAGTAAGTGGCTATTACTGGCTAGTTAAACCAGTAATCTATTTATGTATGCTCCTCGAAATATAACGTGTTTCTAAGATAATTTAAAGTAGCTGAGTGGTTGGGTGATCGGAATTCGCGTCGAGAGACCGGAGTCCGACCCCAAGGTGGCAGGATCGTACCATTGATTTTTTCCAAGGCTATGTAAGATACATATCGATGGCTTGGACATAACGACGGCGGCGGGTTCACCACTTGTCACGTTGTCCCAAAATACCTTCGGTGAAAGGTGAGTCGAAAGAACTTAATTGTCTAGACCTCTGTCTACCCCAGTATTGGGAATGACGGGAAGATATTTATTTATTATTTATTAAAATTCATTGTTCAACACTTGTACACAATTCACTTTATTTCAATTATTTATTAGTTAACCGACCGGTTTCGCTTTACGGCATCATCAGGGTATTAAAGGAGGACCGGACCTCCTATATTAAATGAGTAAACAAATTTTGCATCAATATTTTTATTGTATATTTTATTAACTATTTATAATCGAAAAGGCAAAGGATTGTTCCAAATAGAGTTTGGTGTATTTGGTTTTTTTGGACTCTGTGGTGACAGCAGGTTTAATCCCTCGTTAAGTACTGGGACCGACGGGTTTATGGGCAGCGGTACTGCCACCGGAAGTTTCAACTTGGGTAAGTTCAGCAATTGTCCAAGAATGTCTTTGCAGAACGTTCCAGTCACTCTATCTGCCATGTTGCCCCATAAACCCATTTGACAAAACCTGGAAAAATATATTATTATTGTGATATAATGACGACATCAATGTACGTCGCAGACGTCTATTGAGTATGTACACGCCACATCAAGTTGTTGCCAGCGCTGAGGTCCCGGGTTCGATTCCCGGACGAGACTGTGCAGCAAACTACCTTTCCTACATTGTCTGGGTATTAGAGGGAGATCTATCTATATAAGTATATTTTTGAATATATTTATTTAAAAATGAAATAATATATCAATTTATATAGCTTAAATAATAGTGTATGTCTATACCATTAACATATTCCATTTATGTTAATGGTAATTACATCATAAATTTTAAATTTTACTTACCTAAAATTTTTGTCAATTGTAATCGTATCGGAGATCTTAAGATACTGGTCATTCTCGGGTGAAAACGGAAGGAAACCAAATAATGATTTTGAGTCGTTCTTCGCTTGCGTTGGACTCGCCTTGTGAGCGAACTTACTGATTAAACCCACGAAGGACTCACGAACACGATTATCCGTGGAAGACACTTCCATTCCTAGCGGTTTTCCCTTGTCATCCAATGGCTCAAATATGTAAGCAAGCTCGTCTCCATGTGCCGGGCCTTTATTACCAGCTGGTGCTGTCTTTAAATTTGCGGCATCGCCACCCTCTGTCGACATATTAAGTATATGTTTTAAGATTTTTTTAGGTCAGAAATATTTTCTATTTTATTCAAACTATAAGTTATATCTAGTTGAAATTCTAGTTCAAGTTAGAATTTTGTGTATGGATAAGATGATCGATTTTAGTGACAGAGGTGACATAAGAAATATATTAGATACGCACGTGTGAGGGCGACTCCAGGTAAGAAGTGCGAGCCTTTGCTGAGGTTGCCGACGTGCTCAAAGCTGTAGAGGAAGGCTGGACTGCCGGCGCTCCAAGCACGAACACTTTGATACGCCGGGAAGTTGAATAACGCGTCGCCTTAAAAAGAACATTTATTCATTTACCTCCAGTAACCAAGGCAGGTAAAATTTGAAGACTGTAAATACACAAGCCTTCTCTCAAACACTTTTTGAAAGAAATTTAAATAACACTTATTTCTTATTATAATTTCTCAGATATCCAGGTTTTATCGTTGTTTTCCTTGACCAGCAAGGTAAACTAATTAGTCAAATTTAATTAAATTGAATTTTAAGAGTATTTATAAAATTATATCCGCACTGTCAGCCTTCGTGGACGAGTAGAAAAAAAACTCGTTTACCCTTATATCGTTAGAGCATTAACAGAGACCCTTCAAAAATTTTTGCAGGGGTGCTTTTGTTATAAAAGAACAATTTACGACTGGGGCTGACAAGGTGCTCGCAGTTGAGACGAAAAAAATTTTATCAGTTCCACTCGGACCATTTTGTAATATAAATACTTACCAGACAAAAATAAAATACATTTTCCCTTAACCCTGGGACCCGACTACAACCTATGGAGTTTTTGTACATACAAAATTTTAGCTATCTTCCAGAAAATATTGCACTTACTAGTGGCTTCAGCAATTTGTGTGAGTCCATCAAAAGCTTTCAACGAACTATCAAACAGAGCTTGGTAATAATCGGGCAATGGCAACACCTTCTGCACTCCCAGTGCTTTAATTGGGTTCAAGCCCTCCACCCCTTGCACAACATTTCGAAGTCCGCCAATTAGGTCTTTCTTTATGAAGTCCTGTACGGCCCCTAGCTGATCAACCAGGAATTTGGAATATTTCCCTGTAATAAAGTTTATTTAAATTTTAAAATTTAGTTACATTTTAGATGCACCGATTAGATAGCACTAGAGTGCTACAAAAACTTACCAAGTTTTTTTTACCCTTTTTCCAAATACCAACGTCTGCGGCGTTTCCTTAGAGCAAAGGAAAAATGCTCTAATTTCAAAGTCATAAAAGTAGGATAAATACCTATGTCTTAAAGTTTGTCGGACGGAATTCTTGCATATTAACCGTGATCATCTCCTTTTCGAGCAGTTGGGTCACACGGTCTTCAATAACGGAGCCGGTGTCTATATCAACTCATTTTATGGTTAAAATTTTCTTCACATATTATTCTTTCTTTATCAATAATGTTTAGAAGTCACGATAGCCAAGTGGTCGGGAGATCAGAATTCGAGTCAAGAGACCCGAGTTCGATACCTGAGGCTTGTACCAACGGGTTTTTCCAAAAACCAATGTACGTTATATATAGTTAGCTTGGGCATAAAGCATAATTTTTTTTAATAATGTTAATGTACATAAATATTTTAAATTATTATACAGACCTTAATCTGAATTTCTACACATATTATATTGTTTTAATTTACTACTTACTTCCACTTAGTATACTTATTTTTTAAACGACCATTAAGGAAACAACGTCAAAAACGACTTGTGAGAATAATACCGTTGATATTGTTCTTCGTATTAACTTGAAGCAGTAGGCCCAGGTAGGCCTAGTTGAGTGGAGGGAGGCATTTTCAGTACAGAATTACGTACCAAAAACTGCCTTTGATGTTTCAGCGGACGTGACGCCCGTGAGCAGCGGGCAGTGTTGCCGCTTGCGCTGCAACGACTCAGCTGGCTGCTCCGACACCAGGGAGGGAAGAGCACGTCGGTCTTCCTCCTCCTCCACGCGTGCGCCGGATCCTTCATCGCATCAATTTCACTCAGATGTTCAGTCAGGAAAATAGTAGGTTCATTGCGACAAAATTATTGCATATTTATTTAGGCTATCAGTTTTTCTGCTCGGTACTAATTATATCGTTGTTTAGTTAACTCCCTGATGAAGACGACTTCAAAAAATATGTATATATCAAACCCTTAAATGGCGACGGGCTCACCACCTGTCACGTTGTCCCGAAAACATTTTCGGTGGAAGGTGGGTTAAAGGGACTTAATTATCTAGACTAGACCTCTGTCTACCCCTGTATTGGGAGTTGCGTGAAGATATTTATTTATTTTAATTATAACAATTCTAACTAAACTTTTTGTTTGTGCAATGCAATCTATATACAAAGCTAACTTTTCGGTAAATTTTTAATTTTAAAGATTTTAAATACTCTTCAGAGTACCGTTATTACGGTAGCGCTTCGCTATTGCGAAGATATTTTTTTTTAATTTCACTTACCTGATCTTCCAGATATCTCGTCCAGAAATTTCTGGGTGTCAACCATGTCCACATTCATGTCGTTGTCGGCCTAGGAGAACGTAAGAAAATTAATATTTTATACACTTTTTATTTTCAACATTAACTGTCATTAATTTAAACTTATTGTTAATTACATTATTTTATTTTATATTTAGTTTTTTTTATGTTTTACAAAAGGACAGAGAATATATATTCTGTCCTTTTGTAAAACATCGACTAACACATTTAAAACAACAACAAAAACTCATTTTGAAAAATAGGATTAATCTACGGACTTATATCTGAAACTAAACATGAACTAGTAGCCGAGAGAGACTAAAGTTTAATCAATCATGTAATAATACAATAGTTCAAATCAAAAACATTATCTTGCGCACCTTCAATATTTGCTCAATAGAGAGTTTTCTTAAGCAATTCATAAGCCTTTCTGCCGGCTTGTGCGGGCATCCAGTCCTCTTGGCCAACTCCATAGCGTGTGCATCCGGGTCGGGACGTACTGCGCCAGGAGACAGCGGTGTCCCGGACAACGCAGCCACTCCCGTCGCACTGCGACCTTCGGGTGACAAACTGAGCAGAGAAGCTGCGCTGCCTCCGGATCCTTGACCCATGACTACAAGGCGTTTCGGATCACCGCCGAAAAATTCAATGTAGTCTTGAATCTAAAAAAAGAATTAGATCTGACTGGTGTAAGATGCTATTTACGTTGTTTTTCGAGCTGATAGACAAATTCTATTTAACTGTTTCTTCACAATAAAGAATTTATATTTGAAACTGCGAATCCAAAGGCGGTACACTCCGGGGTTAACTGAAGGTATGCAACGACTTGTTATATTTATTCGTATGGTCTGATTTTAAAGATATAGGTAACCTGTACAAGTGCATGCTGTGAAGTGAAGTTTTTTGAGTTGGGAAAATATCTCTACGCCCCGCAGTATAAGTTTTTTGTTAGTAGGTTAGATTAGCCATTTTTTACTCCAATAGTAAGTACTCCAAAAGTCACGATAGCCGAGTTGTTGGGTGGTCGGAATTTCGAGTCGAGAGACCTGAGTTCGATCCCCAGGTGGCAGTACCAATGAGTTTTTCAAAAACTTATGTACGAATTTCATCGTTGGCTTGGACATAAAGCCGGCGACGGGCTCACCACCTGTCACGTTGTCCCGAAAATATCTTCGGTGGAAGGTGGGTCAAAGGGACTTAATTGTCTAGACTTGACCTCTGTCTACCCCTGTATTGGGAATTGCGTGAAGATATTTATTTATTTATTATTTACTCCAATAGTATGAAAAAATGCCGGCAGAGTACGATGTTTTAAAACGGTTTTTAATTTAAAGAATTTTGATATGTGTTTGTCGCATTCGTCAGCTTAGTGAATTGTATGAAGAGAAAAGAACGTTTTTGACTATCGTTTTGTACTACAAACAAAAAAAAAAGTTACCCATTTCATTGCAGCGCGAAGGTCAAACAAACCAACATTTCCAGGAGCGTCCCTTTGCCCTGTGCTGAGGTAACCCAATGATCCTAAACGATATTGGGCGGTAACTAAAATAGTGTCCTTCTGAGCAAGATGTTGACCCTAAAAAATATTTTAAGTTATAAATCGTAGCAGTTTGAAAAAAAAATAGACAAATGGTGATAATTGATTTTACCCCATAAGGATAAATAGATCCCGTACGATAATTTCCTCCATGGATGAAAAAGACCACTGGACAGCCTGCAATTTATCAATATAATTAATTTATCATCATCTAATATCTGCATTTTCTTGTGGTGTGGTGTGGTGTGTGGCACACGAGGAAAATGTCGTGTGGTACTCGCGTACAAATCCTCCACTGGCGACGAAGAAAAAATCATTGAAATAACCAGAATACCGAAAGGTGTGGAGTAGCCAACTGCTGAAAAAATTTCAGACCAAATAAAGCAAATCGGTGACAGGCAACAGTATACATTTTTTCGTGGAGTTCGATACTACGATCGTCGATCTCCCGTTGCCAATTTATTGAATTGCCTTGCAAATTAGATTCAGAAAAATCAGGATTACAAGCAACCCCCACCGTTATGGGAGAGTCCATAAGATGGGATAAATAGTCTGGTTGGCAGGCAGATTGGTGATCACAGTACTAGACATTTTGCACGGACGCTGCTGCTCGTCATCGGTTGCTTAAATTTATGTCTGATCTAGTTATTTGACCTACTGTCGGTCACCAAAGATATATTCAGGACTGTTCCCTTAGTCACCTCTTACGTCGACATCACACAGCTTACAGCAAATCCATTAGGGTAGTGTAAGGAAACCTCAATCAATATTAGTAATTGTACGAGCAATATAAAACCTTCTTCTTCTCCTGGCATCTTTGGTGCATAAATGTTAAGACAAAGGCAATCTTCATGTCCAACAACTCTTCTCGGGTTCCAGGGATCCAATTGAGGACACGGTAAGCACTGCTTTCTGGCAGTCATGTCCCCGCTAAGGTGACGACGTACAGGCCTCTGGAATCTTCTAGGACCAATTGGAGGCTCAGCATATCTAGAAAAAACATAAATCGATGTCATAGTGACTATTTGACTGAAAGTAAGAAGTAGGTATTCATTGAAATAAGTTTGGTTCTCTGTGGCAGGGTCAAAATAGATAATAAAGTAAGTATATATTACCCCTTTTCTTCATGTGGATATCGTCGTCAATCACCTCAAATAATACCAGACTAAAAACCAATAGACCAGTGGCGGGCAGCAGAGTCTAATGTGCGAGGTGTCTTTTTTTTACTCTTTGATCCCCAATCTGCTTGCGATTAAAGCAAACCCTACCTTAGAGGATATAGGTCCCATATCCTACAGTGGACTTTTACGGGCCGGTATATATGTGGGTATGTACAATGTTCCAACGCCTGACAATATTTGTTCAAATACAGTAGATACGACAGTAATGTCAAGTGCAGGCGCGTATTTACTGTATTAAAATACCTCTACCGTGGGTCGTGTTCTGTTTAATGTCTGAATGTAGGAATTATGGGGCAGGGTGAATCTACAGTAAGTTAAAGAAAGTATCTCATCGTCTGTTTATATAAAATGCTACATTTTTACGTCTATACGTCTAAACAAATAGTAAATAATAATAGTAAATATAATAGTAAGCCTCTATGAAGCTATATATGTATTTGATACACAGATGGACAAAAATGTTTTACGTTTCGATAAAAGTATCGCTTACTTTTATCGATCTTAACCTCACCCCTAACGCTAAGTACCACCCTGGTAAAGAAAAACCTTATAAGTAATATATATGCAGAATCTGTGACTTAAACAAACATTGTGATCTAGCGAACTTAAATAAGATATTCATTATTCATTCAATTTGTTGATGTACAGCCTGTGTCAATTCTATAAATAGTTATAACATAAAAGTAAGTATCCTTCATTAGCAGTATAGCATTCATAATTTTTGTGTATAAGTGAATTAGCTATACCTGATTCCGAGAAAAGTGTAAAAATTGCGTTCATCATCTTTAAATCCTTCAAGACGAGCGCTGAGGCCATGTTTCTGGACGAAGATAGCTGTGGAATCTGGTTCGGGCGGTGCTGCAGGGTCTCCACCGACCACGGCTCCAGCGGGCCCACACAGCGCTGCCAGGGAACCCACGACCACACACAAACGTAGAGCGGACATCACTAACCATCATATCCAGCGTTAGCGGAACTGGCATCCCGCGATATCTCTAATCTCCGTCCTCACCTAAAATTATATGCCTAAAGCACTCTCGTCATGTATTCAAAATATAACAAAATTATAACATTAATCATAAATTGAAATATATTACCAAATTTCGGTATAGAAGTGCGTGGTTTTTTTAATTGATCACATACCTACCCCATTATTGGGAAAGGCATGAAGATATTTTTTTTGTTTATTTAGATTGTTGACAGAACTATAATTTAAATAAATAAACTATAAATAATTATGTTTTTTTCATATCCTATTTGCTTTTTAAAGATAAAGCTTATAAAAATATAAAAAGCAAATATGCATACTTAGATTACTTAGATAACTTGATTAAATTGCTCAGCATGCAATGGAAACGGCTAAGGTCGGTGTTTCTCTGCATGACAGAATCCTCAATAAAGACATCCGCAGGAGAACTATGGGAACCAACATAGCAGTAAAGATCACCGCGCTGAAGTGGAAATGGATCGGCCACATGAATCGATCAACTAATAACCGTTGAAGTTTAGACAAAGGAATTGCGTGAAGATATTTATTTATTTTTATTTTGGACATAAGACAGCGAAAGGCTCACCACCCGTCAAGTTGTCCGGAAAATATCTTCTGTGGAAATACCTTCCACTTAATAGTCTGCCTGTCCTCGACTTAATTGTCGAGACCTCTGTCTACACCCTACCCATGTATTGGGAAGTGTGATGATATTTTTTTTACCATCATGTTATTTACTGTCTAGACCTGGTTCATTCGTGTATTTTTTTTACTTGGTAAATCTATCAATGTACCTAAATCGACTTGTGTGGGTTTATATAAAGTGATCATTGTCTGTTTGTTATTATTAAAGAGAAAAAATATTTCTTTTTCAACTGACACGGGATGTAGGTTAGAATGTAGGACACGAAGGCTCAGAGGCAAAAGCGTTGCCACGGTACGGCAAAGGTTTCCTCTTTAATAACAAACATTTAGCATAACTTTTATGCTATAAAATCATTAAATTAAAATTAAACTGTACTCATTGTCGAGAAAGAGGCCTTGACACTTTCTTTTAACAATTTGTAAACCTTATAACGTGAAATTGCAAACTTAATATAAGAACACGTATGTATTGAATTTCATGCTTCTTCGTTTAAAAATACTAAAACTAACTTCAATCCTTAATTCATTTTCTTAAGAGTAAAATTATTAAAAATGTCGCTATATATATAACTAGTCTGGCCATAAATACTATTACATAAAAATATTTTTCAACTTTTTATTTATTATGAATTTGGAACAGGTATATTATTTTAAAAACTTCTTTCGAATTTGCGCTATTTTACACATTTTTTAAAGTGTTCATTATGAAATTGAATGGAATACGGTTTAAAGAAAATAGGATTACAGTGATCTCTTAGCACAAAGAGAGACGGTCATATTCCACACACTTCAAAAGCTTGGCATCAACCGTATGTTCGTATATCGGAGAAACAACTCCTCTGTCGAAGACAAGAAAAGATTGGAGCGGACGCGTGCTGTTAGAAATATAACGGCTGTTAATGCTATCAAAGCCAGAAGTCGTCGAAACTCCATTAGGAAACAAAAAATCTTATCGCGAGAAATGAAGGAACTAGAATGCTAGGACTCTATCGCGTATTATGAAACTAGACCTGAAGCTTGGTGCTTATTGTCGATATACAGTATGTGCTCTTAATCAAACTTAACAATTAAAGAGAGTGGATCGATCAAAATGCCTTCAATCGCGATAAGCAGGTGAAAGACACAGAAATATCCTCTTTACCGATGAAAAAAATTTCCGATTTAAGAACACTAAACACAAAATATGGCGCGTGTAGCAAAATGATAGTTTGCGCTGACAGTTCTAAAGAAGCTGCCGAAGTGATCGGAAAGGTCCAACGTAGTCATCATCCGGCGTCAGTGATGGTTTGGTGCGGTGTGTCTTATGAAGGAACCACAAAACTACATTTGTGTGAAAAGGGATGGAAAACTTCAGCCAATGTGTATCAAGATGTCGTCTTAGATTATGTTACATAATAAAAATATAAAATAAATTTTAAAAACATACCATGGACTTTCCAGCAGGGTTCTGCACATGGTACAAAGCACTGTCTGTCTGCACTGGTCACATGGTACAAACGATCCAAACCTGGCTTGTAACCAACGTTCCGGTTCCGGTCTTTATAAGAGCTGAAGACTGACCCTCATCTAGCCCAGACCTCAACCCTTTAGACTACAAATTATGGCCAGTTTAGAGTACATGGCCAGCCCTAAACGACACGGCGACTATGAGATTCGTGGCCAAACAGGCCTGTATAAAAGCTAAAAGTGGCCATTATGAATTCAATTTTTTTTTTTAATTTTGTATTGACACTAATTTTAATAAGATTACATTACATTAAAATTCATTGTTCAACAATGCAATTTCACCAAGTGACAACAATCGCAAGTATTAATTATTAAGATTACATTACTTCATTAAAAAATGCATTTTCATTTGTAACAGAAGCTATAGCCGGACAAGGTATGTATTTCTAACTAGAAGCAGGTATGTGAATATTGTGCTACTTATTTTTAAAATAAGAAACAACCGTCTTATTCGAAAAATCCTTCGTTAGTCGCTGCTTTCAACGTAAAAGGTGCCATAATATTAAGGTACTTTTTTAATAGTTTAGTGACACAAAATTGTTAATATTTACAATAGTTTTTAACTAAAAATTACAATAATCAGACATCATAACTCCTTATGGCATGGCTTACTGTATTTTCACGCTGAATAGTTAGACTTGACCGTTGGGCGAGAAAAAAACAGACTCAAACACAAGCGGCTACGACCAGTCGCAGATACAATTCCATTCAAAAATCATTACTTGTCGCTATGCAATCATTAGGCATTGTTAGATTTATTATGTATTTTTATATTGTTTATGTATGTATACGATATTTTATAATTTTATAAATGTATTAGTGTATCATATGTCACTGTAATATATTAACTTAATTTATTTAGTTATTAACATGTAAGCTTATTATATTCACCACTTATAACGATTTTCGGATTACTTAATTAATAAATAAAGTTGACGTAGCCGAAGGTAGCAATGACAGCAGGACGTTCAAGATCTCAGTCCCCCCGTGACCACGGATGCTGTAGAGCATTTGAAACGTCGGGAAGTAAAAATATTTTTTAAAAACTAATTAAAAACGCGATAAAATCCGAAAATCGATTTATTCAAGATTCGCGTATTTAGCATTCGCGTAAACTTCGCGTAAATAAGTCATTTTAGCCGAGTCGGTGGTCGGTCGGTCGAGGTGGTCGGAATTTCGAGTCAAGAGACACGAGTTCGATCTCCTGGTGGCAGACTCGTACTAATGGGTTTTCAAAAAAAAACTTATGTACGAATAACTTTGGCTCGGACATAAAGACGGCGACGGGCTCACCACCTGTCACGTTGTCCCGAAAATATCTTCGGTGGAAGGTGGATCGAAGGGACTTAATTGTCTAGACTAGACCTCTGTCTATCCCTGTATTGGGAATTGCGTAAATACAAGAAATCATTACATTCACCACTTCCTGTATCCTGTATCCTTAGCGCCACAAGTAGTTGTCTAGAAGAAATCGCTCTTAAACGATAACATCGCCATGTTGTACGTACCCTCATAGTTCTTTCTTACTTTCTGTAATCTGTTATCAGGGACATCGTGACAGGTGATGAGCCCGTCCCATTCTTCATATCCAAGCCAACGATATGAATCGTATACAGATTTTTGAAATAACTCATTGGTACGGCCCGCCACCTGGGATGGAACTCTGGTCTCTCGACTCGAATTCCTATTACCCAAACACTCGGCTATCGTGACTCTTTATCATATTTTCTTATATTATATCTCTTTATCAACAGATAAATTCAATTAAGCCCTAAGTCCGCTAATGTAAAGATTAATAACCTAGGAAATCAAAAGCAATCGAACTTCTCGCATGATCACGCATGCTTTCACCATGGTCGCAACATTTTTTTTATAGAAATAGGTTGAAAATGCGTGTTAAATGCTACCGTCATCACATACGTATATTTGTTAACATTGCACGTACATAGTAATATCGAATATATTATATTAATAAAGAATATAATGTAGTTTAAGTAAATAAATATAATTTATAAATAAACAATATCCCTATTGTAAAAAAAATATGTTTATAAATCAATTATATAGTCGTCATTATGACTATTTCGATTTATTAGTGTCAAAAAATTGTATTGTTGTATAAAACTCTGTCGTAACTTTGTGGTACGGTCATTATTATTTTGTGGAAATATACGGCGTTACGCTATTTAAATTTGAGATATTGTAAGTCTACGTGTCTATTGGTCATTCGATCTAAATCTCTAACACGAGCTTACATTCCTGATGGTAAGTGGCTACTGCAGCCTAAAACACCTGTAAACCATTACAAAAGAAAAAGGTCTCTAGTCCTGAAGTAGAGGTTTTCACTCCCGAGAACTACGATATTGTAGAATGCCTAATTGCCCGTGATAGAGTTTATTCTCTCTATACCCTTCAAACCGGAACACAACTATTGTTACACTATTTAGTAACAGAAATAGGTAATGAGGTACTAACCCAGACGGCCTGTCCTGAGTAGAAAAGGAACTTTAAGAATAATTCGAGGATTCGGCTAGTGTGAAATAATTTCTTGTGTAACTTTATCGCTTGAAAATTTACTTTAAAATAAAATCAAATATCTTCACGCCATTCCGAATACAGGGATAGACAGAGGTAGACTAGTACTAGAAAATGTACTAATAAATGAAAAAAAGTTAATATAATCACCATATCTTTGAGTATTTTTGGTTATTCTTTGGTTATTTTGGTGGGGGACTTTGACATAAATGTAATTGACAGACAAAGTAACAAGGCTATATTATTAAATCAATTTCTCGAATGTCACAGCTTACAACAAGTTGTCACAACTTCAACACATTTTACTAGCCACAGTGAATCGCTGATAGACATAATTTGCACAGATGCTCAAGTACGAACTATTTCGGTCAAACACTCGCCTGATTTGGGAAGCCATGCTCTTGTCATAGCTGAATTTAACATAAAGAAACTAAAACTCGTACCGCACTATATAACGTACAGGCCAATGAAAAACATATTAATAGAACTTTTTTCGAAGGATTTAGAGACTATAAATTGGTCATATTTTTCTAGCTCCACAAACGTAAACAATCTGGTCAGTCATTTGTGCTATTATAAATTTCCTATTTGATTTACATGCTCCGCTTAAAACTTCACGCTTTAAGACACCACCCCACCTTTGGATCACGGATTCTATACGTAAAATGATAAAAATACGCGAAAATTATTATGCGAAATACAAATTAACGAAAAGTGATTCATTTAAAAGTTGTTACAAAAATATGAAAAGTATTGTAAGCCAAGCTATGATGACAGAAAAAAAAGTATACTTTGAACAGCACATTAATAAAAATATTAGTAACTCCAAAATGCTGTGGAAAAATTTAAAAAATACCGTTATACCTTTCATAAATAAAACAGAAGAGCTTCCTTACCAATTTAATGACCCTAATTTAATAAACACACATTTTTTGAACATCCCAGGAGAAAGCTTCGTAAACTTATCTAGTCATACATATTTTTAATTCCATAGATTAACTTCTAACATATTTTCACTATCCACAGTTACTGAAAATTTGATATTAGTTATTATGAAAGAACTTAAATCTAATGCTCTGGGTATTGACAATATCTCACTTCAAATGATTTTAATGACTCTTCCCAACCTTCAAAAGCAATCACAAATATTATTAATGAGTCAATTCGGACTTCGGTTTTTCCTGATATCTGAAAAATAGCAATTGTCAAGCCACTACCCAAGAAACCAAATCCAATTTCTATTCAAGATCTATATTCGACCTATCAATCTACTACCTTGCATTTCTAAAGTATTAGAGAAAGTAGTATGTAGACAGATGACAGACTTTCTGGAATCTAATGCTATTCTGCCCAAAATGCAATCTGGTTTCAGAAAAGGTTACAGTACCTCCACAGCCTTGCTTGATGTGGTTGACAATCTGATTGCTGCTCAGGATAAAGGAATGTGCACCATCTTAGTCCTTCTTGACTTTTCACGAGCATTTGATTCTATTAATCAAGCACTACTTCTATCCAAGTTGGCTTATTATGGGTTTGATGCTGCTACAATCCGATGGTTTAATAGTTATCTCACTGGAAGGCAGCAATGTGTAGAAATTACTAGGAGTGACGGTACAAAAGCAAGATCAGTTCTCCAGAATGTGAGAAGGGGCGTTCCTCAGGGTTCCGTGCTTGGGCCTGTTCTGTTCACGCTATATTCTGCAGATTTAATTAAGAACATTACTCATTGTCAATACCACATGTACGCTGACGACCTGCAGATATACTATTCCTTTACACCATCAGATATTGTTGCAACAGTTAGATTTGGTAGCAATTTCTGTCTGGTCAAAATTAAACTCATTAATATTAAATCCACTTAAATCTAAATTTATTCTTTTTGGCTCTAAAGGTAACATTATCAAACTTGAAAACGTCCCTATACCTTTGAAAATTGGAAATGATTTTTTTTGAAGGAGAATCACGTTGGTTGTGATTGGATTATTTTTAAACGTGACGTTTAATTCACTTTACCATTTGCACAGATAACGCAGGATGTTGCATATTCTAGTCTTCCTCTTGGTATAGAAAACTTAGTGTGGAAGTACAATATTACTTTTTTTTCTACCAACTTACAGAGTCGCTTAAGTCTAACATCCTCACAATGTATTGGTAACCACCCTCTACTATGCTCTATTACCTACTGGTATAATGATATGGAAAGACGCTTATCGCTCTTTACCCATTTGAGTTTTTCTACAGTTATGTCGCTTTTTACCTTTTGTAGGTGGATATCTAATGTAGTTAAGTCTTCTATACTCTTAGTTTTCTTTCAGTTTAGATGTATCATAAGCCAAATTACCACGAAAGGAAAATAAGATCATTTGATCTAAGCGTTATAAAACCACATAAAACAAATTCGAATAAAATAAGTAAAAGTACCGATTAATGCTTTTATTTCTTCATTATAGTGCTACTTCTATTTTCACGATATGACTAAATAAATAAAAAAGTTATATTAATTTTTCTGGAATTTCAAATTTTAACTGTTCTCCTGAACATTTTCGTTTTTATCACTTATACCCCTTTACCTTTTAACCGTCAAACTTTATTACCGTAGTATATTTATTTTGCATCTTACATTTAATTCATTTTTCTTATCTTTATCATTCAGTTTTAAGGGGTTAACGTGTAAATATCTTTTTTCCTGTGGGCTACGGACGGGATGTTTACTGAAATCCGATGTAAATCGAGGAAGTGAAAACTTAAAAATTTATATAATAGGTTTTTGTTATTTCAAATACTATTATGCATTTGTATCTAGAAAATTATATAAAAATTCGCACAAACATTGTGGAAATATTATACGCTGTCAACACTTGTGGAATTTGGCTAAGGTTCGAATTTAAATCGTATACCAAGGGAAGAAAGTCCATATTACGTTAAAGCAAATTTTTATTGATCCATAAGCGCTAGCTCTTTCTTCAAGCGGTGGAGTCCTGTTAAGACATTATATTATATTTTTTAAAACTCAATAAATATTACTTTCATTTTTATATTTTAAATAAATAAATAATAAACAAATATAAACATCTTCACGCAATTCCCAATACAGGGGTAGACAGAGGTCTAGTCTACACCATTAAGTCCCTTTGACCCACCTTCCACCGAAGATATTTTCGGGAAAACGTGCCAGGTGGTGAGTCTGTGGCCGTCTTTATGTCCATGCCAACGATATGAATCGTAAATAGGTTTTGAAAAAACCCATTGGTACGAGCCTGCCACTTGGGGATCGAACTCGGGTCTCTCGACTTGAAATTCCAACCACCCATCCACTCGGCTATCGTGACTTTTTATTTTTTTATATATTTTAATAATTAACTATGAAATTAATAAAAGGATGATTAAACATATTAAAAAAACCTTTATCTATACTATTTATTGAAAATTTCTATATGTGTGTGATAGCAATTTACATTTTGTTTTATTTTTATTTTATTTATTTACTGGAGATAAAAAAAATAGAAATCTTTACATCGGTTAAATATACAAATAATTGCACTGTTGAATCAAAACAGATACCTAATTAAGTATCTAACCTGTCTTCTTATTAAAAAGTCATTAGAAGTATACATTATTTGAAGACCAAAAATATCTGTACTGTAGATAGGGATATATTACTGGTACCTATACATAGTATCACAACAGCCAACAGCCAAAATTATGTATTTAAAAAACACTGATTTATTTATCTTTACTAAAATGTATTACTTCATGGTTTTATGATCATAATTGTTAAATGAAAAAAGGTACGTGCGGAACTAGTTACTAATATACTTGAAATAATTGGTTAAGTGTAAAATATAATTACGGTACCTGCTGTTCCAAGTAGCAGCACTATAAATTTGATATTTTTAAGTAATTTTAATTATTTTGAAAATATGTATTAATTATAAACTCGAATATAAGTTTTACAAATTTTTCAATTTATTCGATAAAATTTGGATGTTTTAACAGTGGATACGTCGCAATAAGAGACTTACTCCTTAAAGTTGGTTTTAAATACAAAAATATATTACTTTTGTTCATAATTTTGTGCTTGTTTAATGTGGAAATGAGTTTTCATTAACACACATTCAACAAATCATTTAATTTTGCTATTTCAAATCTGAAAACAAATAAAAACATTTTGTGCAATTTTTGAAATATGCTCCAACACTGTGACGACACACGACACGTCGCGTTTGCGTCATCATACCGTGAACAGCGCTCAAACGGGGAGGACGTGGGATGAGAGTGACAGTGCATCATTAGAAACAAAATTATTATTTCAAATGTTTCTAATATCGAAATTATAAAGTACAAAGTATTAGGATAGGTATGTTTATTTATAGTTTAGTAAATATTTATTGTATATAATAATTTATTTCGGGATTTTCACATAATTTTATTTGTTTCAGGTTCCAAAGGCAGTCGCCGCCAACATGGCGTCGGACGAACAATTTTCATTATGTTGGAACAATTTCCACGCCAACATGTCAGCAGGCTTTCATGGCCTGCTGTCACGTGGAGATTTAGTAGATGTAACTTTGGCTGCCGAAGGCAGATTATTACAGGCACACAAATTAGTTTTATCAGTATGTTCTCCCTATTTTCAAGAAATGTTCAAAATGAACCCCACTCAGCATCCCATAGGTATATATACTTCGTAAAATTTATGGCAAATCTAACTAAATAATTATATGTTGTTAATCTTGTTTTTTGTCTTGTTGCAGTATTTTTAAAAGATGTTAGTCATTCAGCGCTAAGAGACTTATTACAGTTTATGTATCAAGGTGAAGTTAATGTTAAGCAAGAAGAGTTAGCGTCGTTTATTAGTACCGCGGAACAACTTCAAGTTAAAGGTTTAACCGGTAATCAAAATGAAGAAAGTTCCACGCCATCCAAACCAAAGCCGACCTCGAGGCCAGGCCCGAGGTCGTCACAACAAAGGCAATCTGTTATGACTAAGTTAGAGACTGATTTAGATTCTAAGCCCTCCTCAACTCCAGTAGCAATTAAGAGACCAAATAGGCCATCAATAGCATCAAATAATTCATCATCATCTCAAAGTGGATCAGCGAAACGGAAATGTGTAGACCCCTTAGAAGCCGGACCCTCTGGATCAGCAAAAGAAGAATTTGTTACGATACCGGACGAAGATGAAAATAACGCTGTGGCACCAAAAATGGAACCGGAATTTGTCAATGAAAGTATGTGGGATGATGACGATGAAGGCGCAAACAATGATGAAACTAACTTCGGCGAAGATGATTCGAATATGGAAATGACTGGTAAGATAACTCTTCAATTAATCATGTTTATTCGTCTTCAGACTTCATTCGGATGTCCTGTAATTTCAAATATGTTTCAGGCTTTGATGGCTCTGCTACTGGCGATGGTAATATGTCTGGAGGCGGGGAAGGTGGTGCAGTTGGTGATGCACAAGGTAGGTTTTTATACTAAAAATGAAAGGGTAGTTTCTGAATACACGCAAGTTGTAGCGGAACCTACCCAGTTTATTAGTACACACTGGATAAAAAGTTGCCGCAACTTTTTTTTTTTTAAATTTAGTCTTCATAATACTTTTTATCCTGTGTTTTAGATTAGTAATGAAATTTGTAAGGTCTTTTAGATTAAGTAGTTTTAGTTCCTTATTAGTAATTATTTTAAATGTTCCAGGGTTTAATTCCTGTATTGAAAAGCGATGGTCATGTATAATTTGACCATCGGTTTTTTATGGCAAAGGTACATGTAAAGGTTTTAAGTATTGGTAAAAGAGGTTTTGTGTGGTAAAGAACGTGATAAGGTCGGTAAGGTAAAACATTGGTACGTTGAATTAAGATGTTCCCAAGTATGAAACTACTAATAGCTTGGGACATCTCGATTCTTCAGGTATATGTGAAGGTAAGTAATTATTTTCCAATGGGGGTCAGTATATGTAAGATTCAAAAGCAGTCATTTACACCCTTGGATGCTGCTATTGGTAATCATTTTAAAGGTTTATTCAAATGTTACGTATACCAAAACTTTTGGTTACTAATCTGTAACCAAAAGTTATGGTATAAAAAGTAACATTTGATTAGTAATCTTGGATTACGCTAGAATAAAATTTCTGAATAGTGGCACATGGTATAAAGTTCTATTGGCAATTTCTTGTAATAGGCATTTATACCAATTGGGCATGATTTTGATTTAGCGCCTAGTAATCTTACGAATCTAAATATGACCGGTAAGTATAATGAATAAAATGCAGGAATTTAGGTTCAAAGTATTCGGTTTTCGCCACACGAAGTAAGGATTGAAGATCCGAAAATTTTTTCCAATTTTGTAATAAAAATTAAGTGGACCTTCAATCCTTTTCGTTTACTTCTATTAAATTCAGAGTCTAAATTGAAGTCGTTAAATACGCTTCTCTGTTCCTTGACTATTCTACCTATTGGTAGGTTAACAGCATGTCTAATTTTTCATCCGTCTATGTCCAAGCCAACGATTTATTTCGTACATAAGTTTTTGAAGAACTGTACGAGCCACCTGGGGATCGAACTGGTCTATTGACTCTACATTCCGACCTCCCAACCACTGCTATTTAGTGGTAACAACCATTGAATGCTATATATGGTTACGATTTGTGAATATGTAAACATTATTTTTTTGGTCTATTCGAGCTCCGGTTATTTGATCGGAATTCGAATCGAGACCCTGATTTCGATACCCAGGTCGCAGGTTCGTAATGGTTAATGGCTCTAATTTTTCCAAATATGTAAATTTTATATCGTTTGCTTTGATATACGGCGACAGGCTCCACCTGCTGTACATGACGGTGACCTCAAAAAGTCTCGTGAAAGGTGGGGTCGAAAGGACTAGACTCACTAAGACCCTCTGTCTACCCCCGGTATTGGTAATGACGTGAAAATCTTTTCCGAAGACTGTCATTAATATCTCTTAAAGATGCAAGTATCAACTAGTTAATTGGCACTGCCGGGCAATCTAATTTTTTTAGAGATTAAAAAAGAGGCAAATTCCCGTCACGTAATTTTTTCCTCTCGTTTTCAGAAAAAACCCGATTTTAACCAATGAAAAAGTAATGATAATGCTTGTGATGTCAATAAAGACACATATTTTCTAGTCTTAACTAAATGTAGTACCAAGTAACAAATACTACTGTAAAACTACAATATTGATATGATTAA
Organism: Sericinus montela; assembly: GCA_029286605.1. Classification (NCBI taxonomy): domain Eukaryota; kingdom Metazoa; phylum Arthropoda; class Insecta; order Lepidoptera; family Papilionidae; genus Sericinus; species Sericinus montela. The sequence continues at coordinate 4,846,700 of JAGSMR010000015.1, read as the reverse complement.
TTGGTAAAACATCTCTGGTAAGTTGGAACATTCACGTTTTGCGCACGTACTTGGGTAGGAAATATTTAGTTCAGTTAGCAACCGGTGGACCACATGTAGTATATAGTCCAAATGTTGCTGTACATTCTACGCCGTAAAAAAATATCTTCATGCTATTCCTAAAACAGGGGTATACACAGAGGTCGACCCACCTTCCACTAATGACATTTTTGGGACAGCTTGACAGGTGAGCTCGTCGCCTTTTTTTGTTCGAGACAATGATCGTACATAAGTTTTTGAAAACGTAAAAACACATTGGTGAAAGCTTTGGGGATCGAAATCTGGTCTCTACTCGTGACTACACAGAGAAGTGTATATCTTAGTGGTAACTGATAACGGCAATATCAAATTGTGTAAGTACATAGGTGGTAATTCATAAATATTTTGTGGTTATTAAGAGTAAAATGTCCAGCTTTTGGGTAAAAGAGTATTGTAATAAAAGTCACGATAGCCGAGTTGTTGGGTGGTCGGAATTTCGAGTCGAGAGACCCGAGTTCGATCCCCAGGTGGCAGTACCAATGAGTTTTTCAAAAACTTATGTACGAATGTCATCGTTGGCTTGGACATAAAGGCGGCGACGGGCTCACCACCTGTCACGTTGTCCCGAAAATATCTTCGGTGGAAGGTGGGTCAAAGGGACTTAATTGTCCAGACTTGACCTCTGTCTACCCCTGTATTGGGAATAGCGTGAAGTAATAAACGCACAGAAGGCATAAATAGATACATTACATAACGGCCTGTTACTGCAAATAATGAGCCTTTTCCGTAATCGGCACACACTCCTTGTGTTTGCCGATCCGTTAGTGACGCGCCGATTTGGTATTTTTCGAAATGGTTATGCCACTCCGTTGGTGGCTAGTTACATTTTCATGGCTTATTATCCCAGTCTCCTCTTACAACATCCATTGCAAGAAGTTTTCTTATGCCGTTACTACACGGCGTACTATAGGAAGCAGAAGAATACTACGTTATTCCTCTTCGAATGCCTCTCAGACAATATCTGTATTTTTTTCTACATGTTATTTTCATTTATATTTCTGACGTGTTTAAAATTATGTGCATTTGTGAATAAATTAGGTATTGTTGCAAAGCTGTGGATATGCGACTGAAAATTTTATAAACCTTCGCTTATTTAATGAAATATATTGTTGTATGTATACAGACACTAACTCTACTCACTAAATGTTCCTACTAGATTTTCAATTTTATAAAGATTATCGAATTATATGCTTGTGTAACCACGGAACAATCGCGGAAACATGGAAACACGGAACAATATATTTATTTATATTTGCGCACCCTCTCACATTGACACATTAATCAGAAAATATTCATTTTGTATTTACCTACGAGTAAATTAGAAGGGAACGCTAATAGTAATCGATTACCCAGACAAGCACACAGGAAGGTTTAGTAAGTGATAAGAGGCATGTTACAATCGCGATATATTTTGAAGTTTTCTTTATTCTGGCGAGCCCTTCGTGGAAGATGCGTCAAGATAAATAATTAAATCTGATAAGTATATATATTTTGTTTTTCAGTAATAAACTACTTAATACTAAACGGTCTTTTTACTTAAATTACAACATGTATATTATTTGGCTCTAGACGCCAAGACCCAATAGTTCAACACAAGTGACGCTGTAAAGGCGACGCCTTAAACATGTTTAATATCTAAGAGTTCCTTTGACAAAAACTAGAAGCTGATTTATAATTTTAGGTATATTTTGTGTATGCAACCCACTCTTGAATATAGGCCTCCCCAAAGATTGACACAAAACCCGATACCGACTCCTAGACTCCACTTCTAAATTCCACTTCAAATTTCCAGCAATTTTGTGTACGTAATCACTATTCGTCACGAAATCTCTGCTAGTGTATATTGCTCATTGTTAACCCTATATTGGTTACTTTAGTTCTGCAGCCAATGGCTTTGTTACAGATTCTATATGCAGAGCACAGCACCTTGGTATTTTTTTATATTTTTTGTTTATACGAATTAGGACTATATCGTTGGCTTGGACATAAAGACGGCGACGGGCTCACCACCTGTCACGTTGTCCCGAAAATATCTTCGGTGGAAGGTGGGTCAAAGGAACATAATTGTCTAGACTAGACCTCTGCCTACCCCTGTATTGGGAATTGCGTGAAGATATTTATTTATTTTACTGTAAAATTCCATATAACATCTTAAGTCATGGTCATCATAATCAAAATAACCTATCAGAATTCCACCACTGCAGAACATAAGCCTCCTGCGAAAGACTGCCGCATAGGACTGTACTGCGTCATCTGCATTCATAGAATTCGCGCAAAATTGTGCAGGTTGTTCCGTCTTGTGTGGCGTCGTTCTACACGGGGCCTTTACGGGGTTGCCATCCGGGAACTTTTCATCCCAATGGTTGTCAGTTCTATAAGCCATGCAGTTAGCCGATTACCATTAAAGTGTGCTGATACTTACGCTTATGTCGGTACGTTACTCGTAGGGTACCGGTCTTCGTTACAAATTATATCACGCAGAGAAACGTATCTCTTTCCATACCATGCCGAGCAACTTTGAGCTCCCTTATTCAGCCTGCAATGAACGACCACGTCTCAGATTCATAAGATGTGGCGTAGTTTTCCGAACGCTGAAGACTAACTCATAGGGAAACATTATTAAGGTTTGATGACCTTCGTGGACGAGTGGCGTACATCGATATTAAAACCGGTGTTTTCAAATTGAAGTCAGCTCTGAGGCCCTGGCATCTTTGACTCCCGGTTGGGTCAATGTAGAAAACACTTTCTAAATTTTTCTGGGGTCTGTGTGGTATCTTAGTTGTTTCTCATTCCATATTACATGTGCTTAAGGTGCTTGTCTTGGGAATGTAGGTGGCGTTTTCCCTACCTATGTATGTATGTTCTATTGAGGTTAGTGAGCATAGTACTAAGCTCCTTTAGCTATGTTGCTGTCAGGATCATGTCGTCGGCAAACCGGAGGTGAGTTTCCTTTCTAGTTCAGTTCGTAAGTGATAATAAATAAAAATAAATATCTTCACGCAATTCCCAATACAGGGGTAGACAGAGGTCTAGTCTTAGACAGTTAAGTCCCTTCGACCTAATTTCCACCGTACATATTTTCGGGACATCGTGGCAGATGGTGAGCCCGTCGCCGTCTTATTGTCCAAGCCAACGATATAGACCTAATTAGCACAAAAGTTTTTGAAAAACTTATTGGTACGAGCCTGCCACCTGGGGATCGAACTCTGGTCTCTTGACTCGAAATTCCGACCACCCGGTTATTGTGACTTTTTTTGTATAAGTAATAATCTATAGATAAAATCTATGATGATATTCAAATGAGAAATTAAAAAAAAGTTGCACGGGCAGGCTTCGAACCCCCGTCTCCGCTGCACAAGGTCGTTAATTCAACGTACTACTGTTTATTTATGTAAACATATTATGTTATAATGAATCCGTGGTAATTTCATGGTCAAGACGCTTTTTTTGGTACTAGGAGGGTGAACCAGGTTCGATCCTCGGACCAACAACAAATATTAATAGCAATTTCTAGTGCAGAAATAATAATTAGAAAAAGATATATTTCAAGTATATGTGACATGTGCCAATTTTTGCTGGAGCAACATTTATCCGCCGTTTATCTGCTCTAGCTCCTATCTCTCTCTTAAAGAATATTTGAAATAAATCATTTATTCAGCATTATTTATTCATATATTTTATTGCTATTGTACTTTTACTGTTACTCTATATACAGACGCTTTGTTGGGCAAGGCGTCTAGACACTCCTTTAAAGCCACATATATCTAGAGTTTATTTTAGAGCAAGTGGTGACGTTAAAGCCCACATCCTCCAGTCTTCACCGTATGCTGGCAGAGCAACGGAATTTCATTCACATTTGGAAACTCACGGCGCTGGACGCTGGTCCCATTTTGAAAAAGAAAGTAATTTGGTCACGCATTCAACTTCTTGACATCCAACCAAACCCTCCATCTTGCCCAAGCAAATACAAAATAAAAATAAATAAATATCTTCACGCAATTCCCAATACAGGGGTAGACAGAGGTCTTTAATTATATATAGATGTAATTCGTACATAAATTTTTGAAAAACCCATTGGTACGAGCCTGCCACCTGGGGATCGACCAGCCAACCTCTCGGCTATCGTGACTTTTTAAAACAAAATAAACATCGTACATAATTTTAAAGACTGACACCTCTGATTTGATAATCTTTGAAAATCTTCTGAATAAAATTTTTTGCTCAAAGCAGGAACCGTTATAAAAACACTTACTACTATATAGGAAGTTTCTTTCGTACAGTGGAATAGTCTTCACGCTATTCACAATACAGGGGTAGACAGAGGTCTAGACAATAAAGTCCTTTCGACCCACCTACCAAAGATATTTTTCGGGACAAAGTGACAGGGGGTGAGCCCGTCGCCGTCTATATGTCTAAGCCAACAACATAAATCGTACATTAGTTTTGATAAAACCCATCGGTAAGAGCTTACCGCCTGGGTTTCAATTCAGGTCTCTTGACTCGAATTCCGATCATCCAACTAGCCGAGTAGTTGCATTGTGGTTATAAGGTAAGACCTAGCAAAGTAAGTTCCTGTGGTAAAATATTATAACACTTTTATAATAAATATTCTAGGGCTGGCCAATGAAGCAGTACGTGGCAATAAATAACTAATGTAGAAAGGGGAGGGAAAGGGGAAGAGGGTTTACGGTTGCAAGCAAAAAATGCCTTTGATTCAGGCCGATATTTTTCGAGTCCGAAGGCAACTGCGGAGACGGTAAGGCTCTCTACAAAAAGTTGTATAAAACTGTAGCACATGTCAATTTGCATAGTACCACAGTACGACTTATCTGGGTTTGGACCTGTGGCGGGACTACTAACATTCTAAATTCCCACCTAAGTGTTGGCATACAAAACCCAATTATTTGCCTCTACAAATAACAAAGATGGTGCATATTATTATAGGATTAGACTAATAAACGAAGTATAGTCCACCTGATGGTAAAAGATTACAGAAGTACATAAAAAACAACTTCAAAAGAAGAACGTTACAGATACTTATTCCGCAATTTAAATATTTTTAATTTTCACTTAATCTCACCAGCTTCGCCCTGGTCATGGAATTGCTAGTTTCCGCCGCGGCTTCCTCCTCATAATCACACAATAAAAACAAAATAAAAATACAATATCTTCTTGAAATATTTGGCCTATGTGTTATTCTGATATATACTACTATATTGATGTATATACCTATACTACTAAACAGTTTCATTAAAATTTATTTCGTAGTTTTTGCGTAGAAGAGTTACAAACATCAATCTATCCTCACACTTACTTTCGCATTTATAATATCAAGAGGATGTTAGTGCGAGTAGGATAGCATAAAGACGAAATATTATTGAGCAAAAATATTTAAAATAGACATAAGATTTAAGATTTATTTGTGGAATAAGTAACAGTGAATTTTAATTGATTCCACTAAGGGACCACAATTATGAGTAAAACTCTTTGTTCACATCAATTAAATTTGTCTGGTTTTTTTAAATCTGCAATTTCTTATTTACATGCGTTAGGTCGAACCCTATAAGAGTATATATGAGGTTACTGAGGGTTTGTCATAACTCCGCGAACGAATTCGTGATCGCAGAATGGGACACCTCGCACTGTAGACGCGAATGCTGCCCATCATTAATAGAGACAGTTATTCCGCCATCTAGAGGTAAATGTTGTAATTATCAAAAAGCATTTGAAACAGATTTGCAAATTGTTTGTAATAAAAACAATCTAAACTTGACTTACAAAACGGACAAGACTTTATGTACAAGGTACAAGATACAAAACATAATATGACTTCCGTTCTCATGATAGAACATTTTCTCAACAGATGGCGCGTGAAGAGTGAAACAACAGCTAGTGCTTAGTACCATTAAATAATATTTTTTTATAAAATGTAATTAGGTATCATAAATCAATTGTTGAAGTTTTATATGGGTTTATATTTATATTTCGGGTGTATCAGATAATTCTGTAGCGTCAGCAATTAAGATGATTAAGAAACTCTTAAGAAATTTTAAAGGAAATTCAATGTTCACCAATAGATGGCGTGAACTGTCTACAGTTAAAGTAATAAGTATACATTATACAAAAACCTTGCAAAGATAGTGCTCTCATATTGGTGGATTATTAATCTTTTTAATTAAATTAAATACTAACAAGTAGTTTTAAATGCCTACTAAATTTCCATGAACTACTATTGCAGTTGTTGTAGATACAAAACTTTAAAAAAAAGATTCATTCCCAAGTTACAACAGCTGCCTATATTTGTACAGAGTGATGATAATCAAATAAAACAGACAGTCTATCTTTATCTCTTTTACTTTGCTTGAACCATATTTATAATAATAATTCAGATTAATAATAAATACTCTATTTAATAAAGAATCAAATTAGTAGAAATTTCATATAATAAAAAAATTTAAAACTATAATAATTATTTAAATATTTTCACTTTAATAATCAGGTCAATTTCAGTTTTTAAAAATGCGTAAATTTAATCGCGATTCCGTTATTTGTGGTTGTCGTCTAAACGCCATGAGATCTATGGTTGCAATTGTGTCAATGAAGGATTGTTTACTATTTTGTGAAAATAATCGGGAACTGCAATAATTTAGTGAATTATTAGTAATTGTGTTTGTGAATAAGATAATGTGTAATATTATTTATATGCCAGTGTTATACAATTATGGCTATTTTGTCAATAAATATCGGTTTCACTGCGAACGTGTTTACGTCAAATGATTTATGTTATTTTGTGTTCAGTGTTGTTTCTTAAATAATATATTTATCTGTTTATACATTAAATGGATTTACATAATGGTATGTACATTTGTTTATTTATTTTCGTTAGTCAGGCGATAATTGAAAGCGAGCAACATGTCGTGTAAACGATCGAGGTTGTCAAGTCTGGATAAAGTTTTATGTTGTGAAGCGAAAACAATTGATATGTATTTTATTATTTATTTATTATACTTTTAAGATTATAATTTCCGACACTAGGTATGTCGCCTTTGTTATTTGCGTGCGTTATTCTGATAATTGTGCAGCTTGTAAACATAACCTATAAAGGATAGGGAACAAAAACAATTACTACAATTTATTAAACCAAATTTATCAGTTTAAATTTTAAAAGAACAAATCTTTTTTGTGGATTTAAGAACATGCATACTGTTTTGTTAAGCGCCCTATATTTTTATAAAGCATTGCAGGAATATTTGAAGATTATTTTAGGCATGTTTTGGCTTGTAACTCACATGGTGAAGCCCTTAATGGGTTAAGTTAGAAAATATTACAGCTAGCTATTATTTACTAATAGTAGCGGCATCCTCTATTGCCACTTTTAAAATACTTGGTTCTTGATGCCCATATATACTAGTAGGGCCTCCACAGGCCAGTGCTATTTTGCATTTTATCTACTTCAATACTTTATTTGTGTACTTTGGTTAATTTTCTTACCCTCTTAGCTGATAAAGAATTGTCAATATATAGACTCAGTTTTTGTGCTAGTCACATAGTTTTATGCATAAAAGCTGTTATGTTTATTTAGTATTAAAAATAGAATATAGAATTATTATTAGAACAATGGAGCAACATATATGAAAAAAAGAAAGAAAACAGAATCTTTACAAAAATGTCCAAAGGACATTGCAAATGTGCTTTTTAATTTTTCTTATAAATATCATTTAATTAGTTTAAAATTGTGAGTCATAAAGATTATTTTGCTGACAAAGTAATGAAACTATATTCTATTTATTATTCTATATTTAAATGATCACACATTTTTCAAATTTCCAAATTTTTACCAACATTACTTACCAGTTAATTTAAATAAATAAAATTCTCACCATATATCTTTTTTATAAGTTTACTTTTAGTAATCTCTTAAGAAAAGCAAGGTTAATTCTTACACTAACACCATATGATAACCATTCAGCATCATAGATAGTTTCCCATCATAGCTTTTTTCGAAATTTTAATAGGCAATCTTAGTATCAAACCTAGCACCTACTTATCATAGGTCTACTGAATTTGGGTTTCATATTTCCAAAGTGGTTGTTTTTTTTAAAAGAATATCTAATTTTATTTCTAGTATTTCTGTTAACAACTAAAACTAAGCTGCAATGCTGTAGTCATGAGTATACTAAATTTTTAATTGTAATTTCATAAAAATTGAAGATTACCAACATCATTAAAGTATATAATTAATTGCAATCTTAGGAATCTTATAAATAATATTAACAATAAATAATATAATAATAAAATAAGTGCAGGTAGACTGGAGTAGTTTCAAGAGACTATGAAAGTACATTAGGCAAGATAAATAAAATGTTAACAATGTATTAAATACTAAATTAAATTCAGAAGTCATGAGTAATAAATAATAAGTTATGATAGCCAAGTGGTTAGATGATTGAAATTCAAGTCAAGAGACCTGTATCAATCCCCAGGTGGCAGGTTCGTACCAATTGGTTTTTTCAAAATTTATGTATATTGTATTAGTTGGCTTCAACATAAAAATGGTGATAATCATTTTAACCAATCACAGTGAAAGGGGGGGTCGAAAGGACTTAATTGTTTGGACCTCTTTCTAACCCAGTATTTGGAAAAGCGTGAAAATAAATTTCATTTATACAATGAAAACTTACATGCAAATCAAAGCAATGTAATGTTACATACATTATACTTATATACACTTAGAATTTTGATTTTTATAATTTTCTTTAATGTGTTCTATGACTATTAACAATAGTCTAGTTGGTAGTTCTCTTGTCTTCAAAGCTTAGAGTTGCAGTTCGAATCCTGCTAGGGGCAAAGATTTCTGAATATGAGTGTTGGTATTTAGTGGAGTGGGGTAGAGTTATTATTATACCATCGGCTTAGGCACTGAGACGGCGAAAAGCTCACCACCTATCATGTTGTCCTAAATATTCATCAGTGAGAGGTGGGATGAAAGAAGTCTATTGTCTAGAACATTGTTTACATATTGGGAATAAACATGAAAATGTTTAGTTTATTTACATTGTAACCAGGGATTTTAAGATTTATTTTAGAAAGACGGATTTTTTAAGAGTTCAAGGCAATGCATATTTTACCATGCAATTCAAAACAAATTATTTAAAAGAAAAATTTAAAGTACTCAAATACTTTAATTGATGGTGAGTAATTTGTAAAAACTTTACTCTGTTATAGGTGCTTAAAAAGATGAAAGTTGTTTCATTTAACACTCTTGCTAAATTTACTAGAATTAGTTGAAGTTATGCATTTTGTTTTAGAAGCTTGATCTATGTTTTATTTCTTTACTCATGTGATAAGACAAGCATGGTATTTCTTCTTAATTTTTGTGTGAATATTCTTTGCCCATGAATCTGCCAACTCCAGCCCAGTTTTTCCTTATATTTATCACATAAGATGACATGGCTTAGTTGATTTTAAAAAAGTAGGAAATCACATAATGAGATTTCTAAGTTTTTTCTACCCATTGGCCTATCTTAATTATTTATTTATGTAATTTAATATGGGATGAAACTCAGAAAAGTACTTGACTTGAATTCTAATCACCCAATAACCATTCAGTTACACACTTCACAAATTAATAATTTTACTTACTTACGCTCCACACACAGTCCCTGATGGGGTAGCCAAAGAGAGCAGATCGGCAATTGTCACCATCCTTACAAACCTGCACATACCTCATGCATGCACATCTAGGTATTTGACTACTCTTGAGTGTCCCCTCTTCAAGCAATTTGCTCATGTGGTCTTCGAAAGTTGTCTCTGCCTCCCTCAACACCTTTTAATATTAATTTTCGCACTATATATTTTCTTGACCATTCAGTCTTCAATCATTTGCTCAACATGCCCAAACCATAGAAGCACACACTTATCATATGTAGTCAAAGGTTTAGATACAAGGTCATACTTAGGTTTAGGTTAAGGCTATATAAGGTTTAAGGTCATATTTCAAACCTGCCATATTGTGAATCTCTTCTTTTCGTTTTCTGTCAGGAATACTATATGAAGAGCCAAGAAGACATGACACAATCCTGTTTTACACCCTTTTGGACACTAAACATGAGTGACAGATCAAACCCTATCCACATGCAGGCTTTGCTGTCACTATAAAGTGACTACACAGCCAGTAGCAGTGGGCTATTCACAAATATCTTATAAATAATTTTGGTCACAAATATGTGTTATAAATTCCACATTATTCTATTGAATTTAGATTATTCTGTTAAAATGTAAAAATGAAAGATAAAAAATTCACAGACTATAATTTGGATTAAACGAACTTACCTGTAAGAGAAGTTCTATCATAATTATGTGGTGTTTCGTTTGAAGAGATTAGTTGTACACTTGTAATTCCACATACAATGTCGCCATCTATGCTCTTAGTTAAGAGAAAAGAAAATAAAAAATATTAAAATGCATGTGGGTAGGTTGACACGGACCATCCTATGACTATCGGTTTCTATTCATCATTTAGTTGAGACTAAAGACAACACAATATTTCACAATATATTAGGGTTACATTCGGTAGCCAGGGTGGGAGGGATGCTAATCTCTTCGAACGAAACACCTCACATAATTATGATAGAACTTCACTTATAGGTATGTTCGTTTAATCAAAAATTATGTTTCGGTGTTTCGTTCTCGAGATTAGTTGTATACACTTGTAGATGTTGAGAGTAATTGTGAAATATTTTGGTTGGCATTAGTATTATTAATAAAAGATAACTAAATCATTTCTTTTGCCACTTTAATTAATTTTACAATTAAAGCAGAAAAATACGTATTTATCAATGTAATTGTTCTGATAATCATCAGTACATAGTTGTATTTAAGTTCATACAATAATTAATACAATCATTAACAAACATCTCTACAGTCATTAATAATGTCTAAAGTAACAAACTTCTAGCAAAGCAATGTCTATTGCTGTCAGTTGATATTACTCAAAATTTTGCAAAGGTTCTGGATGTACCAGTCCACCCTGCAGTTTTACGTATAAAGTCTAAGTTAACGCCTCAAGACATACTGGCATGTCTACTCGAGTACAGTGAGCAGAGAATGTTGTAACATCCCACCACTAGCCTCTAATGTAGTTTTTATCCATTTACTGTGTTTTTGTACAGAAACTTTATTATGTGGCTTTTTAGTGCTGATGAAAAATGATGTATGATTATTACGTAACGATTTGGTAATATTAAGATAATCGTATAGCAATTTAGCTGGACAAATTTCGGGTCTTTCGTAAAAATATGGAACAACAAGTTTTGGTTGTTTAGAGCTAGTTCTAGCATTATGGGAATACATGCAGGTGGGATACTTCTTTTTAGTAACGATTCTCGCATAATACTCCGGCAACCAGGGTAATTCTCTGGTGAATTTGGCGCTTGCTGGAATGAGAAATTATTAGTTTCTTAGCAGAGTTAAAAAACAATGGCTTAGATTCCAAGACCTTATTATATAGGGGATACCATGGCTCTGAGGGCCATGCAGGTACAATAAGTATACCTCTAGCTTTATCGCTTATTATTTTTCTCAAAGTTTTCACAATAATTGAAAAAGGGGGAAATCCGTAAAAGTACCATTTTGACCAATAAATTGAGAAAGCGTTAATAGTAAAGGCATCAGGATCTTTTTGCCATGAAATATATTTTATACATTTATTATTTATTCGACTAGCTAATATGTCAATATCTGACTGACCAAAGGTTTGAATATTTTCTTGAAAGGCAATTTCTGATAGTTTCCATTCAATGTCAGGATGAACTCGTCTTGATACAGCATCGGCGTTACTATTTTCGTCGAAAGGAATGTAAAGTGCAGAAATAAAAAAAAAATCGTGTTTTGCACCATTGCCATATCTCATTGGTAACTCTAGTTAAGTGTGGGAACTGTAACCCTCCCATACGATTTATATACGATTTTGCAGTAGTATTATCAATACGTAAAATGATTTGACAATAGAACAACTTCTTAGCAAACATTTTAAGTCCAATGAAACCTTCAGTTAATTCCAAAAGGTTAATATGATGTTTTCTTTAAAGTCACGATAGCCGAGTGGTTGGGTGGTCGGAATTTCGAGTCAATAGACCCGAGTTCGATCCCCAGTTGGTAGGCTCGTACCAATGAGTTTTTCAAAAACTTATGTACGAATATCGTTGGCTTGGACATAAAGGCGGCGATGGGCTCACCACCTGTCACGTTGTCCCGAAAATATCTTCGGTGAAAGGTGGGTCGAAGGGACTTAATTGTCTAGACTCGACCTCTGTCTACCCCTGTATTGGGAATTGCGTGAAGATATTTTATTTATTTTTTTCTTTCATCCTGACTCCAAGTACCGCTTGCACATGATGCACCCCATCACGTAGTTGAGGCGTCAGAATAGATTTCCAAATAGTATCCATCGAATTGGATTTTACTTATAGAGGTATCTATGGAATTTATCCATCAGTCAAAGTCCGGTACTAAGTAGAGTCATAATTTTATCATAATTGTCATCACCTTTAAGATTTAAAAATTCACATCTTTCGAATTCTTTCGGCAAGCAGATGTTAATAGAAATACTAAAGTAGTAGCATACAAGTATAATCTCTAATTTTCATCTTTTAAGTTTTTATATTATATTCAGATTTAATTTTAAAACGTTTTTCAGAAGATAAACTAATTTTTATTGTTTTAGAATTTATAATAAATCCCAAAAATCTGCAGCAGTTACTTAGAACCATGAAGCTTTTTCTGGTATTTATAATGAATCCCAGAGCGCAAAGAAGTTGTTTTGTTACCTCAATGTTTCTTACACATTCACTATAGCTATGAGAAATAAGACATATATCATCAAGATATATTGTGGACAGGTTACCAATAGTCCTTAATAGTTTGATAACTGGTTTCATTATTTTGGTGAATACATAGGGTGCAGTGTTGATACCAAATGAGAGAACATTAAATTCTTATAAAACATTTTTCCAAAAAAATCTAGGCTAAACATTCCAATATGGACCATCGATTTAAATGCTCGTATTTTTATTGTAGATAGTACTCACTAAAATAATGCGTTTTGTAAAGTTTTAGATTGCGGAAACTTACGGATGACGAGATATATTTATTTTAACTTTCAACTTTTCCATACAAATTTGCAAATAACAAGTCAATTGACGTGTCAAATAAATTTGACAACTGATTGTCAAACGTCAATTACTTCACTTTGCCCTTACAGTTGAAATCGTTTAAAACGTACTAAGTTAATCAAACATAACAAAACCGAATCAGAGCACCCCACTATCCACGTGGTCTTGTTTTCCCTACCCCTAGAGTATATATAAGAGCTCGGAGGCGCGGAGGGTGAGTAGTGCCCGCCCGCCGTAGGGAAGCGCAGGCACTGAGATCGTGTAAGGCGAGCTCAGGTGCCTACGCTTCCATACGCTAGGGCGAAGGGACTGCTCATCCCGCAGCGCCGGAGCTGCCACGGAGCGTCAGAGCACGACTTCCCCGCTTCTAACACACCCCAAAAAACAAAAAAAAAAAACATTTAATCTAGTGTCAAAATGCAATTTAGTATATATTTTTGTTCATATAATAAAGTAAAACGATGGTACGGAAATATAATAAAGTAAAACGAATGGTAAGGAAAGAAAATATCAGATTACAATCATTCTATTGACTAAATATCGCTTCTCTAACCTCAAAATTTTAACCATGAATGTCTCCATAACCATGGGGTTCCGCAGGGTGGGAATGACACTGGGGGGGTAGCCCTCCACCCTTTCCACCCTTCGCCCTAAAACTTGATATATTGATGGTCCATATTCGAACTATTAACTGAATATCGCTATTCTAACTTCAAAACTTCCACCATTTAACCATGGGGTTCCGCAAGTTGGGAATGGCTAGTGGGGTTTTTTCTACCCCCTAAAACCCCGAATATCGATGGTCCATATTGGAAAGTTTAACCAAAATCTTAAATATTTCTTGAATTTTCGTGTATTCTTATTAAGAAATATGCATCTTTAAGATCAAAGGTTCACATAAAGCAATTTTTAGAAACTAGTTTCACCATTGTTCGGAGGTCTCCTAATTTAAAATGCTTGGTGTCAATAAAGGTGTATAATTTTTAAGATTTAAAATAAGACGTGTTTTCCCGTTAGGTTTCGAAAATAAAAAAAATGTTACATATAAACTGGTCATTACAGGACACTTTTTGAAACAGCACCTATAGACAGTAAACTATGTATAGCCTCGTCAAAGTGTGATGTTTCTGAAGCAGAATAGTTATAGCAATGTGGTATGCTATACTGATTCGAGAAAAAGGGATTTCATAGCCCCTTATCCATGACAGTATAGTTTGGTCCGAGGTAATTTGTGACCATTGATCATAAAACAGAGATAGCCTGCCGGCAAAATTTACCGTTTCGTCTAGCGGCGGCCGCGACTGCTGCTCGGACGTGACGTTCTTGATGTGGCCACGTGCTGTTGTCTCATCGGAGACGCAGACTCCTTCGCCCTCGAAGGCCCCGTCGGTCTGCGGGTCGGGGCAGGCGATTTCCAGTTTAAATTTTTGTTGGAAGGTGCCGGTTTTGGTTTATGTATAAAACTATTTTTATTTGGAACTGGCTTGAGCTCAGATCCCGATTTATTTATTGCTTTAGCAGTTCTTAATGTGTCTGCAAGCTTCTCTCCGAAGAGTAAATTGTCAATCTTTGTCAACTGCATTTGATCCTTAACATCTTTCTTTAGTACAGCCAAGATGAAATTACGCCTTGTGATAGACTCATTATGCTGAGAGTCGCATAATATGCGTGCTGAATCCACTAAAAGTTTTAGAATCGTAGGATCTTTCGTATCTTAACTTAAGAGTTCGGCATTGCAAATTTGCTTTAATTTAGCTTGTATGGCTTTAACTCGTTTTATTGTAGCCTCAGGATTCAAGGTCTTCATTTTGCAATTCGTCTGACATTTTGCAATTACCTGGAGGTAAATGATATTCTAAAAGCTTTTTACGATGTTCCTTAGTCAGACCAGAAGTTGCGATAAATTCAAGACGTATCGCTAAATCTTTCTGGATATTTTTACCAATAGCTACATTAGTTGAAGGATCTATTCCCAAAATTTCTTATGCCATCTCATCGAGATCCTGTAGCTGCTGGTCCTCCTGCTCATCATCAATGGTCTCTTCGACCAGCGATGGAAGAGGAAGAGTGATGCTCCAAGCACGTCTGATGCAAATATTGAATCCAAAATTTGTATACTAGTTGACGGTCCTGGTTGTTCTATTTCCTCACTTGGCATTTCCGACTGAATTTTTACGTAATATGAAGTGTAGTTATATCTAAATTTTCCGCATAGATATAGTTGTATGAACTATATTTTACGTAAAGAGAAAGATACCTAAGCAGGTAACTAATTATTTTAATTGTGAGGTAGACAAGTACAGCGGGTATGATGAACTCTAGACGTTACATCGTGAACCCGAGTTTGGCAAGGATAAATTACAATTCGAGCACTGCAATGTTAATCCAGATGTGGTCGAACAGTAACTACTCGAATCGTTGAAACGTATGTCCGTAAATATTTACGTAATATTACGTGTATTATTTATATTACTAATTAACTATAGCAGTTACCATGAGGTCCATCAGACGGTTGCCATAGAATCGGTGGATGATGATTTGCGACGCTGTCCTTTAAGTAGTTTCCTCTCTAGTTTCTTAATTTTTTTCTTAATGTAATTTAAAGATTCAAGGTCGTCGCATATTCTTTTAAGAATTTACACTTTGTTAAACACTATTGTTAAAAAATTACTTTACAGAATAGTAATGTGCGCTGTGGCGGAGCACTGAAATGTGAATGGCGAATAGAAACCGATACAGTCGTAGGACGGTCTGTGTCAACCTACCCACATGCATATTAATATTTTTTATTTTCTTTTCTCTTTTGACTAAGTGCATAGATGGCGACATTGTATGTGAAACTACAAGTGTACAACTAATCTCGAAAACGAAACACCGAAACATAATTATATTATTTTTTTAACCCAGTAAGCACTTATGCTTCTTTAATTGTGAATAAAATTTTTATGATTTTAGACCTTTGGTAATCGGTCTTTATTGTTAATATACCTGTCAAATGTTTAAAAGAATAAATTATGTGGTGTCACAAACAAGTGCTTGTGATATACTAATATCTTACTTATACTGCTTGTTACTTTCTTAGGTATGTTATGGCGTAAAAACTTACGGATCGTATATTACATACATTTCTTCTCGTGGCTGTTGTAAGAAACAACAAAGTCTTAAAATATCATTGGTTATTACCGATAGATGGCGTGGTAATCGTCTCAAAAACACTGAAAAATACTAAATATATCATTAAGTCTTTTTATATTTAGGATTCTTACTTTTAGCTTTCAAGTAATTCATTTCTGGTCAATTTTGTCTTGGATTTATTAAATTATATATTTAATAAATCCAAATTTTTTTTTTTTTTTTTTTTTTAGATAAAAAGAAAAAAAATAAATCCAAATAGGTAAAAAATAGGCGTTTACTATCACTATGATTTCATTCTGATATCAGTTTTAGTAAATTTGACATGCACTTATGCATGCAGGAAAAAACAAAAGAAATATAAAGGTATACTTATAATAGAATAAAATTATATATTTCAGTCAAACCTTTAAATTGTGTTGTCATACATGAAAAACGATTATAACTAGCTAAACTCAGACATGCTTCCTCCAAAGGTAGCAAAATTAAAAAAAAAAATTCTTAAAAATGTCACCTGTTGTTAAAGTTAGTAAAAATTTGGTTTTCGGGAAACCCTTTATTACTAAAAAAATGTAGCCTAAGTTAACCCTCATAGCATTTAGTAAAAAGCTGTTAATTTCGAATTACAAACAGATGTTACAATTTTATCTATGTATAGATTATTAAAACCAGTATTAAGAAAAATATTTGTAAGTGAAAATATTTGAATGTGAAATTTTGCAATGTCAACTCCAGATTTGTTTTAAATTCAAATAGATTGAGGTTACCTTATAGCTCACATTTATTATCTAAGTCTTAATACATCTTACATTTATTATTAATACTTAATAAGTCCCGATAGCCGAGTGGTTGGGTGGTCGGAATTTCCAGTCAAGAGACCCGAGTTCGATCCCCAGGTGGCAGGCTCGAACCAATGGGTTTTTCAAAAACTTATGTACAAATGATGTTGTGGGCTTGGACATAAAGACGGCGACGGGCTCACCACCTGTCACGTTGTCCCGAAAATATCTTCGGTGGAAGGTGGGTCGAAGGGACTTAATTGTCTAGACTCCTAGACTGCCCCTGTATTGGGAATTGCGTGAAGATATTTTTTTATTTATTATTTATTTATTTATTATTTATTATAGGTATATCTATGAATATTTTGAAACAAGAAATAACATGCATTCCTTTCTTGAATCAAAACATTAAGTGTAGAATACTTAATACATACTAGATATTTATTACTTGCCTAGCTGGTTGTGACCCTGCCATCAAAGTAATGGGTTGCACACAGCTACAAAAATTTTTGTGGTGAATAGGAATGTTTGTACTCCAATTATGGATATTTATATGTAACTAACTGTCTCCAGTGGCTTTGTTCGCAGTTTACCTTTTAACACGGAACCTTAAATATTTTTCTAAAATAAAAGTATCCTAAGTTACTCCTAATAACATTGGCTAGTGAAATTACTAGTGAAAGTCCTTTAAAATAAGTTCAGCCTTTTTAGAGATTAGTGGCAACAAACAGATAGACAAAAATGTTTGGAATTGATTTATATAAGTATTAAATTATACTTATATTATATAAGTATGGTATATATGTTCATGTGCATTTAGTGAGAAGCTGTTAATTTGGTATTACAAGCATACACTACAATTTTATTTATATCTGCAGATATCTTGATTTATATCTTGAGACTGCATGCTAAGGCACTTATCATTTTGTCCCAAATAAGCTTTAGTGAAATACCGTTTCAAAAGAACTTAATAAAAAAAAAGTTGTCTACAATTCTCAGAAGCCCAATAGTGTGTGTTCAATGCGAAAAAATAAATAGTAAAATATTGAAAGTAAAACATTTTTTTTACATTACACTTTTTATTTGAGTACTATTGAAAAGCCACCTTGACCCAAACATACTCTAAAAATTGAGTGGTGTTATTTTTATTCTTTAGTTGTGAGGTTTTTATAATATGCTGTTACAATACTGTTGTTATTCAATTTTCCCGCAGAGGCCCACACAGCCCCCTCCCCCAATTCTCGGAGGGAGGGGGGGGATTTCTAAGGCCGGCAATGCATCTGCTATGCCTATGGTGTTGCGGGTATCTGGTATTGCTATTGGTATTTACCTGCTGTCTGAGAAATAATAGATGAAAATATTATTTCCAGAACGAGTAAGGTTGTTTTCCCTGTTTTATAATAATAAGAAAACAGCCTTACAAATGCCTATTGGGTACCAACTACACATTGACACATCTTGAAAAATACCATAGCAAAAGTAAGCAGATTAGTTATATATTGGCGAGGGTTAGGTGTTGCAATTGCCAATTCTTTAACTGAGTGCCGATACCACACAGTAAATAGGTTAGGTACATTACATTAATAAATGTGTGTTAATTAACGGCTTAACAGATATGAGCGTAATTTAGAATAGATTTATCCTGGAGTCACCCATACGCTACTGTCGATGTGACCTTCAGTCACGCTAGGTGAATACCGAAACAGAAAATCGTATCCCCACTGTCGAGATATTAAGGAGAGCGGTCGTAGTATTACTACTACTACTACTACGGCACCCCACCCCGCAATCCCACTACAAATTTAGCGTTGCGGCATCGTCAGACGTTAAGAATAGCATCAGAGGCTCAGCGTTATACCAGTCCTCTCTGGGAGGGGACAGTGCCGCCCAGTAACACCATTGAAGCAATTATGTTTAGAAACGTCTCGGACTTAGATTTCTGCTTCAGTAGAAGTGACATTTCCTTTGATTAATCAAAAGAAATGGCAATTCTACTGCAGCGTATAACCGAAATGCAATGCAGAATATAATAACCTTAAGGTTATTGTAATACAAATATTAGCAGATTGTTCAAATTTGTGTAACTTCCGTTGCTTGGGTATAATATTATATGTCTTTTGTGGATTATTGTTGCTTATTGTTAGATTCACAACGTCTAAGGTTTCGCATGAAATTTCGAACTTTATTATTTTTCTCGAACTCAACTTTAATGAATAACTAAGTTCATCACTTAAAAATTTGAGAGTCGTTAGGAACTGCTCATAAAAGTACATCAGAGGGAGGACAGATACGATAAGGACTAAGGATTCCCTTGTTTCGTATCACGCAGATTGGGTTAGCATTTCAGGCCCATCACAAAATTTGTATAAATTACTATGTATTCCGTATGCCCAGGTCACTATTGAGGTAAGCCATTTTTGTGGAGTTGTTAGTCAACAAAACTTATGATAACGTCACAAAAATTTTAACAACACAAATTGTTAAAAGTATTTTAGCTTACAAACCACAATGTGGTTATGTGTAATTTTCTTGGAGAGATTTGTCTGCCCCGTTGGGCCGCTTACAAATACTTTTTATACCAGAAAATGTCATAGTAGCGCGATAAAGGGTCTCATTATGGGCGAAGCTGCGGGCAAGAACTAGTAGTTCTATAAATAAAATAGAATATATATCTTCACGCAGTTCCCAATACAGTGGTAGACAGAGGTCTAGTCTAGACAATTAAGTCCCTTCGACCCACCTTCCACGGAAGATATTTTCGGGACAACGTGACAAGTGGTGATCCCTTCGCCGTCTCTATGTCCAAGCCAACGATATAATTCGTATATAAGTTTTTGAAAAACCCTGCCACCTGGGGATCGAACTCGGGTCTCTTGACTCGAAATTCCGACCATCCAACCACTCGGCTATCGTGACTTATTATCGTGACTTACTAGTTCTATAAGGAATGAAATTATGAAGTTTGATCCACGATGACGGCAATAATACACAACGGGTTATAATGATAAACGATTGTGACGTAAGTATATCGTATTCGTTATATGTCATAAGGATAGGATAACAATATTAAAGTATAATTAAAACAGAAAAAAACTGATTAGATGTCACTCCGTAGCGACGTATTTATATTTTACCGACTTAATTTTTTTTTTAATATTATGTTTTTTGATATTTGTGACCTCATAACTCCGTTATATGTCAAAAAATTGTGATATTTGCTATCAAATAAACGAACTCTTTTTTTGTATAGAACATAGATGTTGAACAATGATAGTAGTAGGCGGGTTTACGGAAACCCATCTCGCTTTATCTCTTCCCATCGATATCCTTCATTTGCGATCGGGTTTCGAAGAAGTCCAACAAACTTCTGCGTTTCGTCTGGTGAGTGCAGGTAACCAGAGGCCCACACAGCCCCCTTCCCCAATTCTCGGAGGGAGGGGGGGAGATTTCTACGGCCGGCTATGCATCTGCTATGCCTCTGGTATTTACCTGCTGTCTGAGAAATAATAGATGAAAATATTATTTCCAGAACGAGTAAGGTTGTTTTCCCTGTTTTATAATAATAAGAATACAGCCTTACAAATGCCTATTGGGTACCAACTACACATTGACACATCTTGAAAAATACCATAGCAAAAGTAAGCAGATTAGTTATATATTGGCGAGGGTTAGGTGTTGCAATTGCCAATTCTTTAACTGAGTGCCGATACCACACAGTAAATAGGTTGGGTACATTACATTAATAAATGTGTGTTAATTAACGGCTTAACAGATATGAGCGTAATTTAGAATAGATTTATCCTGGAGTCACCCATACGCTACTGTCGATGTGACCTGCAGTCACGCTAGGTGAATACCGAAACAGAAAATCGTATCCCCACTGTCGAGATATTAGGGAGAGCGGTCGTAGTATTTCTACTACTACTGCTACACTACAAATTTAGCATTGCGGCATCGTCAGACGTTAAGAATAGCATCAGAGGCTCAGCGTTATACCAGTCCTCTCTGGGAGGGGACAGTGCCGCCCAGCAACACCATTGAAGCAATTATGTTTAGAAACGTCTCGGACTTAGATTTCTGCTGCAGTAGAAGTGACATTTCCTTTGATTAATCAAAAGAAATGGCAATTCTACTGCAACATACTCTTTCGAAAATGCCATAGAGAAGTAGAGGAGCCACAAGTGGTAGTACTATTGCGTTCGCGATTCTCTCAATAGAGAAGTAGAGGAGCCACAAGTGGTAGTACTATTGCGTTCGCGATTCTCTCAATAGAGAAGTAGAGGAGCCACAAGTGGTAGTACTATTGCGTTCGCGATTCTCTCAATAGAGAAGTAGAGGAGCCACAAGTGGTAGTACTATTGCGTTCGCGATTCTCTCAATAGAGAAGTAGAGGAGCCACAAGTGGTAGTACTATTGCGTTCGCGATTCTCTCAATAGAGAAGTAGAGGAGCCACAAGTGGTAGTACTATTGCGTTCGCGATTCTCTCAATAGAGAAGTAGAGGAGCCACAAGTGGTAGTACTATTGCGTTCGCGATTCTCTCAATAGAGAAGTAGAGGAGCCACAAGTGGTAGTACTATTGCGTTCGCGATTCTCTCAATAGAGAAGTAGAGGAGCCACAAGTGGTAGTACTATTGCGTTCGCGATTCTCTCAATAGAGAAGTAGAGGAGCCACAAGTGGTAGTACTATTGCGTTCGCGATTCTCTCAATAGAGAAGTAGAGGAGCCACAAGTGGTAGTACTATTGCGTTCGCGATTCTCTCAATAGAGAAGTAGAGGAGCCACAAGTGGTAGTACTATTGCGTTCGCGATTCTCTCAATAGAGAAGTAGAGGAGCCACAAGTGGTAGTACTATTGCGTTCGCGATTCTCTCAATAGAGAAGTAGAGGAGCCACAAGTGGTAGTACTATTGCGTTCGCGATTCTCTCAATAGAGAAGTAGAGGAGCCACAAGTGGTAGTACTATTGCGTTCGCGATTCTCTCAATAGAGAAGTAGAGGAGCCACAAGTGGTAGTACTATTGCGTTCGCGATTCTCTCAATAGAGAAGTAGAGGAGCCACAAGTGGTAGTACTATTGCGTTCGCGATTCTCTCAATAGAGAAGTAGAGGAGCCACAAGTGGTAGTACTATTGCGTTCGCGATTCTCTCAATAGAGAAGTAGAGGAGCCACAAGTGGTAGTACTATTGCGTTCGCGATTCTCTCAATAGAGAAGTAGAGGAGCCACAAGTGGTAGTACTATTGCGTTCGCGATTCTCTCAATAGAGAAGTAGAGGAGCCACAAGTGGTAGTACTATTGCGTTCGCGATTCTCTCAATAGAGAAGTAGAGGAGCCACAAGTGGTAGTACTATTGCGTTCGCGATTCTCTCAATAGAGAAGTAGAGGAGCCACAAGTGGTAGTACTATTGCGTTCGCGATTCTCTCAATAGAGAAGTAGAGGAGCCACAAGTGGTAGTACTATTGCGTTCGCGATTCTCTCAATAGAGAAGTAGAGGAGCCACAAGTGGTAGTACTATTGCGTTCGCGATTCTCTCAATAGAGAAGTAGAGGAGCCACAAGTGGTAGTACTATTGCGTTCGCGATTCTCTCAATAGAGAAGTAGAGGAGCCACAAGTGGTAGTACTATTGCGTTCGCGATTCTCTCAATAGAGAAGTAGAGGAGCCACAAGTGGTAGTACTATTGCGTTCGCGATTCTCTCAATAGAGAAGTAGAGGAGCCACAAGTGGTAGTACTATTGCGTTCGCGATTCTCTCAATAGAGAAGTAGAGGAGCCACAAGTGGTAGTACTATTGCGTTCGCGATTCTCTCAATAGAGAAGTAGAGGAGCCACAAGTGGTAGTACTATTGCGTTCGCGATTCTCTCAATAGAGAAGTAGAGGAGCCACAAGTGGTAGTACTATTGCGTTCGCGATTCTCTCAATAGAGAAGTAGAGGAGCCACAAGTGGTAGTACTATTGCGTTCGCGATTCTCTCAATAGAGAAGTAGAGGAGCCACAAGTGGTAGTACTATTGCGTGCTATTCTCTCCATAGAGAAGTAGAGGAGCCACAAGTGGTAGTACTATTGCGTTCGCGATTCTCTCAATAGAGAAGTAGAGGAGCCACAAGTGGTAGTACTATTGCGTTCGCGATTCTCTCAATAGAGAAGTAGAGGAGCCACAAGTGGGACATTTTTTAAATTTATTTCTCTTAATTCCTTACTTCACATTAGACTATGTAGGATAAGACCTGTAGTAGTTACCGAGTTTATTTTTAGAAGTGGTGAAACATGTTCGATTACATGAATATCAAAAGTTGTTCTCATACGGGGCAAAAATATACCTCTCAGACTCAGACTCATATTAAAGAATCATGGATCAATCAATTCAACTGCAAAAGCTTAGAAACGCTATAATAATCAAATAAATTTACGAACTATAGATTTCTTTGTTTTGAGTATTCTTGATAGTGCTACCAATTTTAAATGTAACGTGTAAATATTATATATATCTTTACGTAAAAATACTATTATACGTATAAAATATTTTTCGTATAAATAAATAAATATATATCTTCACGCAGTTCCCAATAAAGTGGTAGACAGAGGTCTAGTCTAGACAATTAAGTCCCTTCGACCCACCTTCCACGGAAGATATTTTCGGGACAACGTGACAAGTGGTGATCCCTTCGCCGTCTCTATGTCCAAGCCAACGATATAATTCGTACATAAGTTTTTGAAAAACCCTGCCACCTGGGGATCGAACTCGGGTCTCTTGACTCGAAATTCCGACCATCCAACCACTCGGCTATCGTGACTTATTATCGTGACTTACTAGTTCTATAAGGAATGAAACTATGAAGTTTGATCCACGATGACGGCAATAATACACAACGGGTTATAATGATAAACGATTGTGACGTAAGTATATCGTATTCGTTATATGTTATAAGGATAGGATAACGATATTAAAATATAATCAAAACAGAAAAAATCTGATTAGATGTCACACTTAGATGACTTAATTTTTTTTCAATATTATGTTTTTTGATATTTGTGACCTTGAACTCCGTTATATGTCAAAAAATTGTGATATTTGCTATCAAATAAACGAACTCTTTTTTTGTATAGAACATAGATGTTGAACAATGTTAGTAGTAGGCGCTATATATTTTACGGAAACCCATCTCGCTTTATCTCTTCCCATCGATATCCTTCATTTGCGATCGGGTTTCGAATAAAAATAATACTATTGCGTTCGCGATTCTCTCCATAGAGAAGTAGAGGAGCCACAAGTGGGACATTTTTTAAATTTATTTCTCTTAATTCCTTACTTCACATTAGACTATGTAGGATAAGACCTGTAGTAGTTACCTAGTTTATTTTTGGAAGTGGTGAAACATGTTCGATTACATGAATATCAAAAGTTGTTCTCATACGGGGCAAAAATATACCTCTCAGACTCAGACTCATATTAAAGAATCATGGATCAATCAATTCAACTACAAACGCTTAGAAACGCTATAATAATCAAATAAATTTACGAACTATAGATTTCTTTGTTTTGAGTATTCTTGATAGTGCTACCAATTTTAAATGTAACGTGTAAATATTATATATATCTTTACGTAAAAATACTATTATACGTATACGTATAAAATATTTTTCGTATAAATAAATAAATATTCATATCCCAATACTGACGTAAATAGAGGTCTAGACAAGTTCTTTCGACTCGACTTTCACTGAGACTATTAGGGTCAACGTGACAGGTGGTAAGCCTATCGTCAAAAGTATATATCCTTGAAGTTTGTATTCTTGACGACCTCCGTGGACGAGGCGCAAACAACGGTTTTCAAGGTGTCGCCATCTGGAGGTCCCGGGTTCAATTCCCGGTCAGGTCAATGTAGAAAAAAAAACACTTTTTTTACATTTTGTCGGGTCTGGGTGTTTGTGGTGCCTTCGTTGTTTCCGATTCCCATACCACAAGTGCTTTAGCATCTTACGTTGGGTTCGGAACAATGTATGTGATGTTGTCCCCATCTACATCAGTTTCGCCTTACGGCATAATCAGTGTATTATAATACCCTGGGATTGTGTAAGGCGAAAGCGCAATTCACTTTATTTAATTAATGAATAATTAAATAAAGTGAATTGTGTACAGTGTACAGTATTAATGACAATGAATCTTTATGTAATGCAATTTCATCGAGTGACAACAATTGCAAGTTTAAATTATTAATTAATTAATTTATTTATTTATATATCCCAATATAAAGGTAGATAGAAGTCCTTTTGACCCACTTTCCACCGAAGACATATTTTGGCACAACGTGAAAATATTAAAGTACTGTAATATACTACAGGGTAGGCCATGAATTAGTTAACATTTGAAAAAAATCGAATAAAAAAAACCATTTAACATATTTTAGAAATCGTTTATTTACGAGAAAGCTAATTAGTTGTAATTTATTTTTTAAAAATGATTCGTCTAAATGACCACCGTTTCGATTTTTGCACTCATCTAAGCGAGTCCTGAAGTTTTCGAATACTCTTCTGCAAAGAAACCGCGAGATCGCCGACATCTCTTCGATGATTTTTTCTTTAAGTTGACGCAGTGTATTCGGTTTATCAATGTAGACACGACTCTTTAAATAACCCCATAAAAAGAAGTCTGCTGGGGATAGATCTGGACTTCTGGGTGGCCATGGGATGTCTCCCCGTCTGGATATCAGCTTTTCCGGAAACATGTCTTTGACTGCCGGCAAGGACTCGTTCGATGTGTGACACGTGGCTCCATCTTGTTGAAACCATGTGTTACGATTATAGCCAGCAAATTCCAGTAGCATCGGTGCTAAGAACTCCCGTAACATTTTAACATACTCGGCAGAATTAACAGTAACTGAACGGCCTCGAGAATCTTCAAAAAAGTAAGGTCCGATGATTCCTTTTGCTGAAATTGCAGCCCATACAGTTACCTTAGGAGAGTGAAGTGGCCTCTCATGTTTAGCTTTAGGATTTTCGCTGCTCCAATACCTGCAATTCTGTTTGTTTACATGTCCATTTAGGTGGAAATGGGCTTTGTCAGAAAATAAGATGTTGTGAAAATTACTGAAACGAGTTAACATTGTTTCGGCATATGACTTACGCAAATTTAAATCATTAGGGTTTAGTTCTTGCACTAGCTGGATCTTATATGGATGTAATTTCAAATCTAATTTCAAAATATGGCGTAATGATGTGCGGGATAATCCTAATTCAGCCGAACGTTTGCGTTTCGATAAATCTGGATCACGTCGAACAGAAGCGGAAACTTGCTGCACGTTCTCTTCGCTCCGAGAAGTCCGTGGGCCGCCGGTTTGTTTCACATTTAGTGTAGATCCCGTCTCTTCGAACTTCTTCACCCATTTCTTTATTAAAGGAGCACTTGGACACTGACTTAAGTCGTGTAAACCATATTCAACGCGAAATAAGCGACTCACAGTAATGAGCGAAAAGTCGTTTAAATAAAACTGTTTCACGCAGTAAGCGCGTTGCGGCCCCGTGAAGCGATCCATTGCGACTAAATTTCCAAGAAGCGAGCTAGTGCCCCCGCCTAGTGGACGCTTAAAGAAGACCGTGCTGCAGTTATTGCGTTGCATCGTAGCGGTTATGCGCCAATTCAAGTTTTTGACATATTGAAAATTTGAATATAACCAAAAGATTCGTTTATCTTACCATCAAACGATACAATGAAGACTCTAGTATAGATGACAGGTCAAGAAGTGGTCGCCCTCGGTCTGTTAGGACTCCAGCAGTGATAAAAGCTGAGAAGGCTCGAATTCAAAGAAAACCCAAACGTAAGTAGAATCTGTTGGCCCTTCAGATGGGGTTAAGCAGAACCACGGTGAAAAGGGTGTTATATGAAGACTTAGGGCTTCGGGCATATCGAAGAAAAAAAGGACACTGTTTGAATGCTCGTCTAATGCACCTGAGACTGAAGAGATGCCGCGCTTTGTTTAAGCGGTACGCGGGAAAAAAATATCGGGAAATTCTTTTTTCGAATGAAAAATTTTTTACCGTAGAAGAGAGCTACAACAAACAAAATGATCAGGTGTACGCACACAGTAGTGAAGAAGCGAGCAAACGTATTCCGCGTGTCCAACGAGGTCGTTTTCCATCCTCGCTCATGGTATGGTTGGGAGTTTCTTATTGGGGCTTAACAGAGGTACATTTTTGCAAAAAAGGTGTAAAAACGAATGCAGTTGTGTATCAAAATACTATTAACTAATATTGTGGAACCTGTTTCTCATACCATGTTCAATAACAGGCACTGGGTATTCCAACAAGATTCGGCGCCAGCTCATAGAGCGAAGAGCACACACTGGCTGGCGGCGCGTGAAATCGACTTCATCGGGCACGAAGACTGGCCTCCTCCAGTCCAGATTTGAATCCGTTAGATTACAAGATATAGCAACACTTGGAGGAAAGGCGTGCTCAAAGCCTCATCCCAATTTGGAGTCACTCAAGACATCCTTATTGAGGCAGCCGCCGATATTGACATGGACCTCGTTCGTGCTGCGATAGACGACTGGCCGCACAGATTGAAGGCCTGTATTCAAAATAAAGTGAATTGTGTACAGTGTACAGTACACGACAATGAATTTTTATGTAATGCAATTTCATCGAGTGACAACAATTGCAAGTTTAAATTATTAATTAATTAATTTATTTATATATCCCAATATAAAGGTAGATAGAAGTCCTTTGACCCACTTTCCACCGAAGACATATTTTGGCACAACGTGAAAATATTAAAGTACTGTAATATACTACAGGGTAGGCTATGAATTAGTTAACATTTGAAAAATCGAATAAAAACCATTTAACATATTTTAGAAATCGTTTATTTACGAGAAAGCTAATTAGTTGTAATTTATTTTTAAAATGATTCGTCTAAATGACCACCGTTTCGGTTTTTGCACTCATCTAAGCGAGTCTCAGTTTTCGAATACTCTTCTGCAAAGAAACCGCGAGATCGCTGACATCTCTTCGATGATTTTTCTTGTTGACGCAGTGTATTCGGTTTATCAATGTAGACACGACTCTTTAAATAACCCCATAAAAAGAAGTCTGCTGGGATAGATCTGACTTCTGGGTGGCCATGGATGTCTCCCCGTCTGGATATCAGCTTTTCCGGAAACATGTCTTTGACTGCCGGCAAGGACTCGTTCGATGTGTGACACGTGGCTCCATCTTGTTGAAACCATGTGTTACGATTATAGCCAGCAAATTCCAGTAGCATCGGTGCTAAGAACTCCCGTAACATTTTAACATACTCGGCAGAATTAACAGTAACTGAACGGCCTCGAGAATCTTCAAAAAAGTAAGGTCCGATGATTCCTTTTGCTGAAATTGCAGCCCATACAGTTACCTTAGGAGAGTGAAGTGGCCTCTCATGTTTAGCTTTAGGATTTTCGCTGCTCCAATACCTGCAATTCTGTTTGTTTACATGTCCATTTAGGTGGAAATGGGCTTTGTCAGAAAATAAGATGTTGTGAAAATTACTGAAACGAGTTAACATTGTTTCGGCATATGACTTACGCAAATTTAAATCATTAGGGTTTAGTTCTTGCACTAGCTGGATCTTATATGGATGTAATTTCAAATCTAATTTCAAAATATGGCGTAATGATGTGCGGGATAATCCTAATTCAGCCGATCGTTTGCGTGTCGATAAATCTGGATCACGTCGAACAGAAGCGGAAACTTGCTGCACGTTCTCTTCGCTCCGAGAAGTCCGTGGGCCGCCGGTTTGTTTCACATTTAGTGTAGATCCCGTCTCTTCGAACTTCTTCACCCATTTCTTTATTAAAGGAGCACTTGGACACTGACTTAAGTCGTGTAAACCATATTCAACGCGAAATAAGCGACTCACAGTAATGAGCGAAAAGTCGTTTAAATAAAACTATTTCACGCAGTAAGCGCGTTGCGGCCCCGTGAAGCGATCCATTGCGACTAAATTTCCAAGAAGCGAGCTAGTGCCCCCGCCTAGTGGACGCTTAAA
Source organism: Sericinus montela (assembly GCA_029286605.1). Classification (NCBI taxonomy): domain Eukaryota; kingdom Metazoa; phylum Arthropoda; class Insecta; order Lepidoptera; family Papilionidae; genus Sericinus; species Sericinus montela. The sequence goes on along the minus strand of JAGSMR010000015.1, from coordinate 4,817,519 downwards.
GAAGACCGTGCTGCAGTTATTGCGTTGCATCGTAGCGGTTATGCGCCATTTCAAGTTTTTGACATATTGAAAAATTTGAATATAACCAAAAGATTCGTTTATCTTACCATCAAACGATACAATGAAGACTCTAGTGTAGATGACAGGTCAAGAAGTGGTCGCCCTCGGTCTGTTAGGACTCCAGCAGTGATAAAAGCTGAGAAGGCTCGAATTCAAAGAAATCCCAAACGTAAGTAGAATCTGTTGGCCCTTCAGATGGGGTTAAGCAGAACCACGGTGAAAAGGGTGTTATATGAAGACTTAGGGCTTCGGGCATATCGAAGAAAAAAAGGACACTGTTTGAATGCTCGTCTAATGCACCTGAGACTGAAGAGATGCCGCGCTTTGTTTAAGCGGTACGCGGGAAAAAAATATCGGGAAATTCTTTTCGAATGAAAAATTTTTACCGTAGAAGAGAGCTACAACAAACAAAATGATCAGGTGTACGCACACAGTAGTGAAGAAGCGAGCAAACGTATTCCGCGTGTCCAACGAGGTCGTTTTCCATCCTCGCTCATGGTATGGTTGGGAGTTTCTTATTGGGGCTTAACAGAGGTACATTTTTGCAAAAAAGGTGTAAAAACGAATGCAGTTGTGTATCAAAATACTATTAACTAATATTGTGGAACCTGTTTCTCATACCATGTTCAATAACAGGCACTGGGTATTCCAACAAGATTCGGCGCCAGCTCATAGAGCGAAGAGCACACACTGGCTGGCGGCGCGTGAAATCGACTTCATCGGGCACGAAGACTGGCCCTCCTCCAGTCCAGATTTGAATCCGTTAGATTACAAGATATGGCAACACTTGGAGGAAAAGGCGTGCTCAAAGCCTCATCCCAATTTGGAGTCACTCAAGACATCCTTTATTGAGGCAGCCGCCGATATTGACATGGACCTCGTTCGTGCTGCGATAGACGACTGGCCGCACAGATTGAAGGCCTGTATTCAAAATCACGGAGGTCATTTTGAATAAACTTTAGTGTCATAAGAATCTATGTTTTGTGAAGTTCATTTTGGTATATAAATAGTTACATAATGAATAAACTTATTTTAGGTTAAACATGTGATAGAATTTATGACCTGACTAGGTATATATACCTTTCACAAAGGTATTACTACTTTGTTAAAAAGTCTATTTAGATTGGTCGACGGTAATGTCATTCATACAAAGTTATTACGTTAATTACGCCCACTGCTTGGCACAAATATTAAAAAAAGTTTGCGTTCGCATGGAACATCTGAGATGTTATATTTTAATGCTGAAAACTATTAATTTATAAATATCACTCAGCAGTTTTAAAGAACAAACACATAGTTTGTTCTTTAAAACTGCTGTGTGATATCTACTTCATAATATATCACCCCGTTCTACTCGTGGGTGCCCTAAGAGGCGATTAAGAGAAAAGTCATAAAATTTCGTTGAGTACATGGTCCACTGATGACAATCACCTGACCAAAATGTAACCGACTGGTGATGTGCAGTAAGGTCCAAGGTGCAATCCGCGTGTCAAGTGTGGCGATTATGGTAAACTCTACCTCACGGAAGAGGCCAATGTCCTGCAATGGACTTTTATAGGGTAGCTATGTATGTTCTTTACAGTATGTCATAAAATACCAAAAAACGTAAAACTTAACTTTTTTTTTAATAAAAACTCCTTGCTTCTGTCAAAAAACATATAAAGTACTCAACTGAAAGTTAGTTATTGTGGAATATGAAGGTAACAAATAAGCATGAAAAATCATAACTTTGAGTGAAGTAACGTTGTATCAAACTGCTGCCTGTCTGCCATCAAACGAGTCAAAAATCAGATCACAGTTGCAAGACGCCATTGAATGTTAAATTAACACGAGCCATTTGGATTTTTTTTCACCAGTAGAATGTAATGGTTAAATATAAAGAAAATACCTTAATTATATTTTGCATTCTGCTAAATAAACGATATTATTATTATGACCATGGGTGCTATTAAACACTCGAAACATCGGGAAATTTAAGAAACAAAAATAAAACGCCATAAAATTCGTAAACAATTGTTTTATTTAAAGCTAACTGATTGTATTTGTATGAAAAGCGCAGAAATATACGAGTTCTGTTTGATCAGTATATCTAGTAACGAAACCTTTCAGAAAAATAATTTTTTGCTTTAATACTTTTCTGATTTAACTACTAACTTGTCAATTACTACAATGATAGAAATGCTATATAATCTAATTTTGTCATCACAAGGCAACACAGAAGTCGGCTTAGCCAACGAGCCAGAGTAAACTTAGCCAACTGTAAACGGACTGTAGTTGCTTTGGGGTTTTAAAAAAAGAGATAGTTTGAAACTTAATTTGAACGGACGTAATATGTTAATGAGTTATTAATAATAATAATCTGAATTTATTTATACACTATACTTTAACAGTCACGATAGCCGAGTGGTTGGGTGATCGGAATTCGAGTCATGAGACCCGAGTTCGATCCATAAGAAACGTACCAATGGGTTTTATCAAAAACTTATGTACGAATTGTATCATTGTCATTGGGAATGGAGATATTTTTTTATTATTTATTATAATAATCTTTAGTTATTGGTATTGATTTAGCTATTGGATAATATGATCATCAACATACTCTGGAGTAGTTCCGCATGTGTTCGGACTACAGGAGGAGTTTGGTTTGGTCAACTGGTTTAAAAAATATGGTTTAAAAATAAATTAATTAATGATTTCCTATTTATTATGATTGTTTCACTTTGCTTTGCAATGTAATAATTAAATAATGTAAACCAATTCCGGACACAAGCATTGCAGCTTAGTTGGAGTGGTTAACTAGTAATGCTATTTGGCATTACTAGTATTCTTGAAAAAAAAAAATATATTAATTTATTTTGTAGTGCAGGTTTTTAAATAAATTAGCGTTATTATAAAGCTTTTTTATATATATTACTTTAAACATAAAATATTTAAGTAAACGCAATCTTTGATATTACTAGATGTTACTCAGCTCCCTAAGTAACGGTGAAAGCGTGGTCAGACGGTTAATTGAAATAAAAAATATTTTAATTTTATTATTTTTATTGTAAATTTTATTATTTTAAACTCACGCTAGCCGAGTGGTTGGTTGCCCCGAATTCGGTCCCCAAGTGACATGCCTGTACCAAAGGGTTTTTCAAAAACTTACGTAGTTTTTATATCATTTGCTTGGATCGTTGTTCAAATCACCAAACCCTTACGTTGAGGTGTTGAGCTCAGGTGGTGAGCCCGTCGCCGTCTTTATGTCCAAGCCGACGATATAATTCGTATATAAGTTTTTGAAAAACCCTAAATATTGGTAGGAGCCTGCCACCTGGAGATCGAACTCGGGTCTCTTGACCTTGTTTAAAATTAGACAGAGGGATTTAAACATTGAAAGTTGTAATTGTTTTCTTAAGTAAGAGACTGGCTAGAATACTTGCTTGTGCTAGCTAGGTTCAGTCCCCGGGCCAGCACCAATAAGATTATTAATAGCATATTAGCGCAGAAGAAATTTTTTAATATTTTGTTCGGTTGTCTCGTCGGATTTTTTTTGCATAGTAGATATTTGATCTAAACTAAGTAAACCCTATGCTGTTATCATGCTTGTTTTAAGGGCTTGCTTACTAGATAGCGAACCTGCTTTCGAAGCTGAAGGTTGGAGGTTCAAATTCCAAATGCAAGGGGATAATAGGGTCAGGAGCGAGGTGTCTGTCTGATCTATTGTAATAGCCAATTCGCTTGTCGAGCGTAATGATTATATTAAATCCTCCTCTGGGAAGAGAGAAGGGACAGTCCTGCAGTGCATTTTCACAGGCCGTTAATTGTATGTGTATGGAGCATGTTCAATATGTTTCATTATTGTAGATAAAAATTAAAAAGTGTTGGGGGGTCGGTAGATTCCCAGTAGCTCGTAATTCCTTACTCGTAAGTTGTACGATTTCTATTGTTGGCTTTAACGGTTAGACGGTGACAGACTTATAACCTGTTACTTTGTCTTCCAAAAACATAATGTTTCATGTCTATTTTACATGCGGTTCAATATTACAGTGTGGTTTGAACGGTAAATCCACACTATAACAGCATTACAATTTTTTTTATTGAAATAAACAAAAAAAAGGGTTTTTTTTTTTACCCACAATTCTAGGAACCTTTTTTTTAAAACCGTATGTGGACTAGACTTTGAAGTTAGTAGTATAATGGATTGAATACAAATAACTTTTAGGTATTGTTTCAAAGTATTATTTAGTAAGTAAGTATAAATTTGTTTGCGTGTACATAATGGCATGGTATTTATTTAGTTTTATTATAGACTTAATACTAACTTAAGTGTACTATAAATGAAAATTTTTGCTTTGTTGACATTGTATTGTATTTCATAAAAATAATATATATAACTTATTTCACGATTTTCGAACTTATTGGAATTTAACGGATTAAAAAAGAGATCTTCAATTTATGTATTTTTTTTTTAAAAATAATGCATACTGGTTGTTTTATTTATGATGAGCCATCTATTATTCCCTTATTAATTATGAAATAAATAATTTGTAACATTTACTAAGTCTACATTTTGTTTTCAGTTTTAGGCCCCGTAAACAGCGCTTCAAAGAGTGATTTGCATTTCATTCAAACAAAGAGTGGCCATCTACAGTTGATCTACGAACCGTACATTTTTGTAACAGACTGTGTAAGGAGTGGTCGAACATTCTGGAGATGTATGGAGTACGGCAGGCGTTGTCGCGCTAGAATAACTTCCAAAAATAACGTTTTGCGTATAACCAATCCCGTTCATAACCACACAGAGAATCATTTGCAGAAAATTAACCAAAAATATGAACAGGGGGAAGTGGTTACCTGCCCATTTGTTTAGCATTTTAGAACATTGAGATTTATCGAATAGCACCAAGTTTTTAATATTAAAGCGTAATCTTGTAGTGTTTCTGTCTTAAAGGCCCAAATAATAAAATGAAGTGAGTTAATGTTGTTAAATTGAATGACGAGAATGGAATGAATAAATCAATTATAGATTTTAATTATGATGATACAATCCGTGAGACGTGTTTAGCTTTAAGATAATTTGTAATTGTTAAGATGTAGTTGCGTAGTATTTCAACCGAGTCTCAAGACCTTATTAGCCTTTTTTAATTTTTTACTCCTATATCAGAATTATAGATATGAATTAGTGTTTGTGTTTATATGTAAGGACGCGAAATTAAATATCGTCAAAAAACAACTGGTGTGCTCCTATTTCTTTGTCGATACAATGATTTAATGCTTTGAGACTAACGTAGTTGATGACTCTAGGGAGAATAGTATATTGTATTCATAAAAAAAATCAGTCGATGTTTTGGTCAATAGCGTTTAAGCACGTTATATTTCTGTCATATCTAGTTAAATGAACGAAACTAATGTGATCATGTAGTATATAATATAATAAAACGGTTTTTTAAGAACTGATGTATTTTTAACGTCACTGAAATTCAATGAAATTCGTCAAGGAGCAGAAATGAAGCTTTATACATTGGTAGGTAAAACATGTAAATTTGAATAAACGTAGTCGTACGTCTTAAGGTACTAATCTTTGTTTTAATATTTGTATGGACACAGCAGGTGCGGCCGTGGTGCAATATTCGCTGACACAACGAGGAGCTCCCTGTCTCCTTGTTGATGGATATGGGTTCGTGGCGCGTAAGAGACGTGGCCAAAGAGTTTATTGGACTTGCCGCGGCCGAGCCGTGGGCTGTCGGGCACGTGCTTTAACAAACGCCGGTCGACTAATTACTCGCGCCGACAGCCACAACCACGCACCACATACGCCTGTTGTGACAGATCATGCGCGAATCGAGAGCCTCATAGAGACCATCGTCCCTGACGCGTGATTGTTGTTACCAGTAATGTACTAAGTTGTCTCTACCGTACCTGTCGTTGTTATCTTTGCTGTTATTTATATATTTAAGTAGGTATTATGAATTCGTTGTGATGAATTATGTGTAATAAATTGTTACTGTTCTTATAATTGGATTCCGATTTTTAATAGAAATAATAAGAATTCTTTTTTTTGCTTTGAATATGCCCAGCATCCACCATAACGCAATAAAATATTAAAAATATTCATTAATGATGTTCTGGATATTTGAAATAAAAGAATTTATTTTTTATGAGAGTTTGATTTTCCTATATTATGCATGTGTTAATTGTGTCATGTATATATATGCTTACTCAATCTTTATTATGATTGGTTTTCGTTGGGCATATCCCGCATGTTATAATGGATAGTGACGGGGTCGGTGTTTTACAGTGGAGTTCGTGATATCGAACCGTGGCCGACGGCATATGCGGCTCAGTGGCTTCTCCTTTTACGCGGAGAAGGTGTTCCCGGAGAAGAACAAAGTGCGTTGGCGGTGTACTCGTCGCACGTGCCGCGCGTACGCGCACACACTGCACGACCGGATTTTCGCGCTAAGTAACGTCCACTCGCACGAGCCGCAGGTGTCCACTTCCTACCGGACCTGCACTTTCGCGCCACCTAAAGTCTTGATAGATGAATAATTTTTCAGATGTTGTGTGACTAATTCACGCGCGATCGACTAGCGAAGATAACAGAAAATTTAAAATTTTTTGTCGCATCAACTCATAATGTTGAGATTAGTTTTTGCTCATAACTAATTAGTAAATAGCATACAAACTAGTATCTCTTTGGTTTGCTCTATAACAATCAATCCTAATATAATACCTGATTCGAATCTAGCAAGGAAAATTCTGACTTATTTATTTGATATATTAATGTTGATAATCTAGTCTGTAATGGTATAATAAATGTGTACAATGATGCCATAATACTAAAGTTGGTGTTAACGTTCTAAAAATAAGCAGTTGAATACTGTTTAAAAACTCTAGAACTAATTAAGCCACACCAGCGGCAAAATGTATCTACGTATATTAATTTTAATTACTAAAGAATACCTATGTATATAGCAATAATAGTGTAATTAAATTTTTTATTTTCTCAATTTAGTGACGTACGAACGTTTTGTGGTCAAAGAACTTATTTTTTTTTATTTATACCTTAACTGTATATTAGTTTTAAGTATATGATGTATCTTCATCAAATTCTAGTCATTCCAGTTGTTATTTATAAAAATATGTTTGTGTAATGAATCTCTGAATAGGAAGCATTTGTTTTATTTTATTTGAGATGCTAAAATGCTAATGCTATACAGATTGAATACATTCTGGAAGGTATGAATGACATTGCATAAGTAAGGACGAAAGGATAACTTAATACTAGAGATTTACGTCTTGGCGAAACCTATATTGAAAACATTTGTAATTCATATTTTCAGCTATATATCGGTTACGTCACATTTAGTTAAATTGCATGTTAACATTGGAGCAGAGTACTTTTAAGATTACTACAGCGGTAAATGTTCTTTCAGAGGAGTTTGTGCGTCTGTGCGTGGGTCCCGGTGGAGACCGCGCTTGTGGGTCCGTGGAAGAAGTTTCTATGCGGCACATACTATGCGTTCAGGCATTGTACGTTGGCGGTGTACAATGGGCGGCTGCGGCTGCAAGGCTTACACGCAGAAAGGCACCTTACATAAGCTCGTGGGTGAGCACAACCACGCGGGCCGCTGTGGGCGCCGAGGGTCCCGCGCCCCACCACCACCGTCGCCACCCGAACCGCTTCTGTTACCTAGGATGCCGCGACTTGACTTCGACAACTTCGATCCGAGCGCCTGGCTTGTTCGATATTAACTTAATCTATGGGCTTCTATTAAATTGTTGCAATATAAAAAATACTATGTTACGAAACTTAGCATAAAATTCTGTGTTGGCCTTTAAAATAATTATACTTTAAGGTGTTTAATTACTGTATCATTGCGAGGCATATGGCTTGATTTTACGCTTTTAAGCCTTTACTAGTTGTACATACGCCTATTAAATTGTTATTAATTATATAAGAGATTTCTTCGATTTACGCGGATACTCCATGTTGAAATGAAACTTAATTTACGGATTTTAATACTTGATACTATTCGGCGTTTTGAATGTTTTAAGTGAGAGAGGTAACAACCTCTCGATTTTAAAACAATCAAAACCAAATGTCAAAATAAGAGCTATAAATTCCGTAAAATTAATTTCATTTCTTTGTATAAGAGACCCATAAAAGTCAACGTGGAGCTAAAGCCGCGACCTGCGCCCTACCGAGAGAGTTCACCTTTGAAATCTCATATATATTTAATAATAATTAAAAAAAACATAACATGGCTTCCAACTCTCGGACAAAAACACTATGCAATAGGTTGCAAGCAAATGTTAGTTTTTTATAAACTCTGTTTCATTGTTTAACTTATATAAACAGATATCCTTGCCAGTGTTGTTTTGAAATGTTTTAAGTTTGCAAAGTTGATGAGGCTTTACAAGGCTTCGTGTTTGCAATCCGGGGGCTTATTGTGTCTCCGTCAAGTGAGATCTATCAACTGTTGCCGAAGCGTGTGCCTCGCGTAGTAATATACAAAATTTAGCGTGTATTATAATATAACTAATTCATACTATTAAGTGCACTCCTGTGTGGTTCTTAGCTAGAAAAGGTTAGAAATATTCCGTTTACTACATCAAGAACAATTAGCGAATGAAAAATGTTGAACTCCCTAATGCCTTATTTATAAATGACTAAGATTTTTGCCGTGTGTTAGTTTTATTAATCATGTTCGATATAGAAGTCAAAAAAAAAATAATAATTACGTGTCATATCTTATTCTAGTCAAAGTAAATTTGTTTAGTTTCCTGGATCACCACATAAGCTTGATCTCAATTTATTGTTAAGAGTTAGGTGCCAAATATTGAACATGTTCTTGATTGATGCATAGATAGTTAAGATCAACAGGTGTCGGTAATCTTACTTACACCATATAGTGTAAAATAAATTTTTCTTCATGTAAGGCTAGTCTTCCTTCAATCCTTAGTATATTAACGACAACAAGCAATTATTTGTTTTAACCCTTGTTATGTAAGCTAGTTTAAAATATTAAACATAATTTCTTAAGTATGACGATTTTAGATAAAATCTATTTTTTACTTGCTCACCTGAAAATCTTTGCTCAGTGTGAACAACTTCTATGTGCCAAATGTTTTGCTCATTTAAGCATTCATCTCATGAATTGATAACTGTACAAATCTTTATCTTCCTTATCATTATTTAATATTTAAAATGCAACTTGTGTATGTGTAAGTGCTAAATAAATAGATCGAAACGCACCCTCTTTTATTTAATAACCAGCTTAGATAGAATATTAGTTAGAATATTTTAGGATACTTAGTAATAATGTAAAATATTGTTTATGTTATTTTTTGCAATTCCGACTTTATCATGTAAAATCAATTTACCATTAACATTTAAATGTGTAGTATTGGTTATACAAGGTAAGGTATGTCCGTATGTATGGAACCTGTATATTAAATGTGTTTTTTTTTGTTCATCCAGCGCGTTTCATCCGCGCCGGCAAGGGACGTCTTCTGCTGCACCGCGGCTATACGTTCCGCTTGAAGAACAACCTGGCGCACGGCCGGAAGCAGTGGTACTGCTCATCGCGCCTGACCTCCCGATGCCTCGCTGACGTCAACACTGAAGGCCCGGAAGGCTTCGAGCGTATAGTTCGTTCGCGCTATGCGCACAACCACGCGCCGCCGAACGTGCGTCGTTTCGCTGACGGTCGCTACGTAGTGCGTACTCCGCACCAGAGCGGTCACCGCGCGCCTGCGCCCCTCGATCCCCATCACCAGCTGCTGCAGCTGCAGCACGCGCTCGCCCTATACGCCGCTACCGCGCACGCTACCGCCACCGCCAACGCTACCGCCGCAGCCTCGGCCACATCGGGCCCTGGGTCTCAACAGTCTCCGAACTCGATTCCATCTTCGCAACACACACCCGCTGCTAAGCCGCTGCTGGTGGACACACCCTGCAATGAGGAGGACTAGACAATTTGACTGTCCATCGATTCGTATGCGCTCTCTTCGTAGCGGTATATATGATTGAGCGATTTGTTATAACGATTTTGACGATGATGAAATATCGAACATCCGATAAATTCCTCGAAGCCTTTTGGCACATACTGTAGCATAAATTATATTTAGATTAATTATATTAGTTAAGTTAAATGGGGATAGGATGGAGTTTAGAAATCGGGCGATGGCACCGTTGGAGATGTTTAATGTCGGTTATATGAATGTAAGTAAAAACATCTTACCAGAATTGGATGTTGCGTTTGAATGTTACGAGCACCAGTGGTTGATCAACCAGTGAGTCGGGTCGTCAGCGCGACATGTAGGTTAAGCGGTCTTTTCGAGGTCTCTAAGGTAAGGCGTATATAGGTGTGGGTTATTTATGAAAACGAATAGAGAAAATAAGGATGTTATTTGTATAAGAACTTGAATGTTTATGGAGGCGGTCTTTACACGTTTGTCTGCAGTTGTCCAAATTAATGACCTAGTATTTGTAGTTAACCATATCACTGTACAGGCAGTCATATTGACTGCTTGCTTCTATGACTTGTCTATGTTTTAGATTCCATAATACACATTATTGTTCAAAGCTTTGATATCGAAACTATACGGATTGAAAGTATTAGGATGCGCTATGCTCTATACGAAACTTTAAAACGCGCCTAATTAATCGTGTAGAGACCGCCGACCGTATCTGGTGTGTCGATGTAACAGATGTAGATAGATGGTTATTATCCGGAACAAGACCCAATAAGCGTATGATTATTTATCGGCTCAATCCATCCGAGTAGCTCATCACGGCAAGGTAGATATAGGCAAGCTGGTCTGCACATAAGGTAGGTTTGAAACAGGACTCGAGAACGACGAGCGGGGAAGTCAGGCGATCGACAGTGTGCGCAGGTAAAGTTTCAGCGGTTGAGAAACCGTTGACTACGCGTCGGTGACTGATATTGCGGAATCGATTTCGGTGTTAGCAATATATTGATCCCTGGACTGCACTTAGAAATACTTTATTTATTTTGAGAGTTTTAACTTTATATATTCGATATTGCTACTTAGAGAATTAGTCGTCCGCCTTTTTTATCTATAAGAAACATCACTAATTGTTGAACATTTTAAATAATGTCTATTTTACAAGTACCTACCTTCGAGTGTAAATGCTCTCCGCTCTTGCGCGGCTTTGTGGCGAGGGCTACAGTCTACAGTCGATGTTTTGCTCTTAGGATTGATTTTTAAGTACTTAAGCTCAAACAACTACCTCTTTCATCTTTTTATACGGGTTTACAGATTAGTTAATTATACAATTTTATATACACGAATGAATACTCAGAAGCTTTACTCTAGTAAGGTGTTGTAAGTTAAGGACTAGGCTAGCTTTAGGATAGGCAAGGCGCGTCGGGGCGGTACTCCGCGCAGGGTCCGGCGCGCTTCCTTATATTACCTCTACTATTGAAACTCAACTACCTCTTTGAATAGTTATTACTTGTACTCGATAGTTCGCTGTTGAAAACTAGAATAAATAGACTATACGAGACTGTTGTCTAAATATATTTTATTAATTGTTTTCGAAGATTAATTTGTTGCTTGTCATATTTTTTTCAACGAGATCGTGGACCTGCTTATTTTGTATATTCTTAGACTTTAATTTAAGTACAAATTTTGACTAATTATAATTGTTGTTTAGATGACTTAGGTACGATGGGTCTTTATGTATGTTTGGTCGATTGACGCAGCTGAAATATTTTACCAAGAATTTATTATAGATCGTGTCAAATCTTTTACATTGGAATGCATCATAGTATGTAGTTAATTCTAAAATGAAAACATTTCTGCTGAGATTTTGGATTTGACGTATTCCTGATATGATATGTTGTGTAATATCTCTATTAGGTATAGGTAAAAGAAACGAATTTGTCACATAGGAACCGTTTAATCTGAAATCTACTTAAACTGTAGTCTTTTTGAGATGATCTATTTACAAGTCGAAAATCATTTGACACGTTCTATTGCACTTTAAAGAGAGCATTGTGCTGAAGCGTTGTATTATAAGTCATTTGGCCGCGGCGATAATCGGTATAATAATTCTAGGATTAATATGTAATATTAAGGGCAATGACAATATACGTCAATTATATAAGATACGATTTTACGTAAAGAATTTGATAATTAATTTTGAACCATCCGCATGTGTACGAGTCTACTTTTTTCTTTACTGTACCGACCAGTTTTCAGCACCTCCAAAGACTGTATCGTATGCAGAGGTTTACGTATTTACTTTATTAAATTGTTGTATTAGGAATCTCATAGTGAGTGAATTCTCATATGAAGAATTTCTGTCGCCGCGGCTCAACACTTGATCATTTCCACTCAAGTTGTTCCTCTTTATCACTAAATCTATCTACCTCATTCACTGTTAACTACTCGATATATATCTACAATTCTCGTAGTGTAATTTTGTATTTACCATTATATTAATAAGAAAATATTTGGGTTCATGTATGGGGTATGTTTTGTGAAATATTACATTGTACTTATAAATAACCGTGCGTTTTATTTATTCCTCTACTTTCGTGTTTTTTTTTTTCAACCAATAATTTCATGGTGGTGGGAGGTAAAGGATTTGATAAAAGGTTGTGTAAATATTAAATTCTGACAACCGTTCTTGTCGTAGGAATCAAGTATTTGAAATCGCGACGCGGCAAGGTGATCATGATGGTGAACACGTTTCCGTTCTGCGAGGAGTCAAAATTAAGAGATAAGGTAATCTGGAGGTGCACATCTAAGAAGACGAATTGCAAAGCTCGGATTCATATGTTGGGCTCCAACGTGGTGGCAGTGAAAGGAATGCATAATCATCCCCCGCGGGCGCCTACCTCTTGATGGCTCTTACTGTTCTTTCTCAACAATGCAGTTACGGATAATATTGTGATAGCATTTGCTAGGTTATCCGATATCTTAAAACAAATTAGTATTTTTAAACTAGGTTTGCAAAGTATGCCTTACACTTTTAAGCTAGGGTGCTCAAGAAGGATTGATTGAGGATGTTGACTCATAAAACTTAATTGTGTAAGTTGAGGAGGAACCTAGAATTTAGACAGTTCCCTATAATGTAATAGCAAAGTGTATCATTTAGAAATTAGCATTAATGCAAACCAATACTCATCGTAAAGGTTATCTATCTCAAAAGATGCTGTTCTTTAAATTTTTAGAATTTATACATATTTTGCTAGAAAAGAATAATTACCCAATGTTGAATAAAAATCTATATCATTCCATATATTTCCGTCGGTTGTTATTGGCATATCAATTTTGGCGATTTGGCAGATTGTTTTACAGTTTATAATTCAATGTTAATTGTGTCCATTTCGAAGATGTTAAATTTTAAATATTGTTCAGTTATTTTTATTGCAGCCTAATGCTGTAAGAGAGAGAATTATGTTGGATTGGACGAGTAATGTTTGATGATAATTATGTGATAATGTAATTGTCGATAGGAGAATTTATATTTAGTATGTATTTAATTACGAAGAAAATAATCAGGCAATTAATGCTAATATAATGTACTTATAATATTGATTGTGTCAATTTGATATTAGACTATTTATTCCGTGTTGATCATTTGGCGTTTTAAATTTAAGTAAGCACAAGTGCCTTAGATTGTGGGACCACTGGTTAATAGATTTAATCGATGTACTGAACATTCCTTATTAAACATTGTTTCGGTTTTACAATTTATACACGTAATTTAGTTTTTTTATATTTTCAATTAGTTATAAGATTTCGTTGATTTATTAAGAGTATTACTCATTGCGAATTAAATATTAAAATTATGTTTATATTTATGCCGTGTTTTGATTTACATTTTTATTGAATAACGCATTTCTATATTGAGTAATCCCTGAGCTCAACAAATGTATATCTGTTTTGCGTTGGTATTGTAATCCGAAAATAAATTTCGGAATTTCGGTTTATAACCTATTTTGATTTCGTTAATTTTTTCCTTAAAAGTATTCTATCTATTAAAAATCTATTCAGTCATCCTAATATAGTCAATGATTTATTTCTTTTCGATACTTTGTTTTTTTTTTTTTTCTAAATATAATTTATAACAATATTAATACGTAACGATAATCATTTAAATTATCTAAATATAACCTATAATTAATATATTAATAAATAATTTATGATTGTTAATATAATCCAATAGAAATTGCCTAATTATAATAACAATTTTCCCATAGTCGTGAAATTACAAATTTTCCCGAATTCGTATTAATTTTGAAGTTAGTATTATAAATATGTTGTATAGAAGATATAAAAGCACTATATAGTCTTACGAGTAGATAGAGTCTCTGTTATTGAGTCTCCTCGTCCACATTTAATTAAATCGGTAGAACATGACTTGGTCATGCGAATGATGACTTTAGAGCCACGGCTGAAGCCATTAATAAATAAGAATACTACTTACTCATTCTCATAGAACTTATATTAAAAACATGATTTATTTATAATTTTGTTGTTTTAAATATGTATTTATATTTTATCTCTATTATTTTTTATTAAAGCTTTACCAAATTGTTCAAGTCCAAGATGCTTAACGAAAAAAAGGCACTCTTGAAATTATATTAAGACTCTTATATTAAAACGTATGGTATTTTTGCAGATGCATTCTTCTTACCGTCTAGAGCGGGTAAATCGGTTTTGATATTTCGACGTAACAAATTTTGGGTCAACAACCAATATCGGGACAAACTAAACTGGGCTTGTCGCGACAAGGACACGAGGGGCTGTCTCTGCAGGGTGCAGACTACGTTGGAAGGTCGATTCATCCGTGTAAAAGGCAATCACAACCATGACGCTAATTTCACACCTCACAATTTCGATTCGTCCGCTGAGAGAATGTTTAATGAATGGCAAGCCAATATTCTGCTGAACAAAGTGAAGAGCACGTAATGTACCAAATTGATACGTGTTTCATAGTGAAACAAATTTGTGTCATAGCATTTGAATTGACCATCTCAAGTGGGCTGTGTTCTACGTGTATTCCGAAAGCAATGCATTCCAAATAAATATTAATTAAAAAAACTTATGAATGAATTGACGTTTGGTGATGTGTATGTCATTTTGATATTTTAATAGTTTTTTTATTATTAATACAATCTGTGAGGCGTTATCGAAAGAATGAGGATATTAGTGCATCATGGGTCTATCATAGTGTCATGTTTCCTTGATTTTTTTTCTTCATTTGTATTCAGTTTGACGCATAGATTTTGTTAAAATCTAACAAACCATAATTTTTAAGTTAGGTATTATTTTAGACAAAGAACAAATTTCATTAATTCATTTCCTTAATAAATCAATTGTGTAAAATATTAAATTGACGTAATTAAGTTATCAATTATTTCTTAAAATAATGTATAAGAAGTTTTGAATTCCGTACCAACTATTTGTCCTTAGTTACTAGTTAAACGATAAATAATGTTAAATAAAATATTTTTTCATGTAATGCTGTTTATGTAGTTTCAAGTACTGGTAACTTTAGTGCGTAGTTAGTAACATTTAGTTACAAACGTAGTGCATGGTAACCACGTATTCAGTTAACACACACAGTAAAAAAACAAGATGATACACTCTCAAAATAGCCATGATTTTAATATAATGTTAATATTTAAAATAGACAGAGTGTCCTTTCAGTTTATTGGAGCGTATCGAGGTTCGGCAATCCCGTGCTGGTGATGAGTGGGCACAGATTCCGGCGTGCTGGTGGGTTGAAAGGTGGACGGGCCACTTGGCTTTGCATCAAGTCAGATACCGGCTGCAAATCGTATGCGATAACTATGAATGGACAAATTATAGCCACTGGCAACCCCCACGTGCACTATATCAAGCAGAGACAAAAAAGGCGATCTAATAAAATTAAATTCAGAACGCCGAAGCTCTTTAACCTCGTAAGTGATCGGAAGGAAGTAACAGAAGAATAAGAGGCCATTTTACTTTGCACGTTTTATTTTGATTTTCATAATCATGTTTCGTTTTATATTTTGAAATTTTGTTAAATTGTGTCCAAATTTTGATAAAGTTGTTGAAATTAAAGTCGTTATTTTCTTGTAAATAATTTTGTTATTGTCTTTCACTCATGTATAGATATATAGTATTTTATATGAAAGTGAAGGAAGGTATTGTTCGATTCATGTGATCAATACTAACGAAGCAGTTTTCAGTTGCAGGCCCTGTTGTGGCACCGGAGGCACCACCTACTTTGGGTTTGCCGTTCCCGTTTCCATGCTTCCCTGGACAATTTCGTTACTGTCTCAGTAAGCGCGGGAAGCCTGCGATTGAAGTAGGCGCCCACCGCTTCTGTTTTAACGGCCGGCGGCCAGCGGCAAAGTTTGGTGGCGTTGCTCCAGAAATCCTCGATGCAGGGCAGCAGTCCACACGTTCGGTTTGCGCGTCGTTCAAATGAACAGTGCTCACACCTGTGGTGTACGCGCAACACCTTTACGACCAATGTTCTAAATTTTTAATGTATGCTACAAATTGTCTAAACAGAAAATGTATTTTCGTATATGTCTACTACTCATTGACAGAACCACCGGCGACGTACATGTTGTAATTGGCGCGGACAGTGATCTCAATTCAATGCATATTCTACGAGTAGGTAAGGTATATTGATGTTTGGATACGGAGAGTAAATAAGCTGGTACAAAGTTATACAATTTGAAGGAATGTCAAAATTTTGCTTTTGTGCCTTGTCGCCGGTGGTCATTAGAATACGCTTCTTAAATGATGTAAGGTCCAGCGAACATTAATTTGTTTGCTGTTTCGCTGTTGTGCTTAACGATAGTCCAAAGAATGAATACAACGTGTTAGTGACTTTTCGATCTAATTATATACCAGTGGGGTGTCTACTTGTACCGTGTAATGTATACGATTATTTTATTAAGTAATTTATGGTAATTAAGAGTCTTGTAATTTAAATGATTCTATATCATACCGCAGCTGAATATTTTGAAGGATACCTATATACTCAAGGCCTCATTTTATGGCAAATAATACTTAACTAGTTTTACCAAGCATAATTTTTTTAAACAATCAATATATATTTTTATTTGTCTGTGGGATCTCAGTCTCAGTTCGATCTTCCTCTTGCGACGGGTGGTTGTAGTTTGTTGTACAAAGTGATAGTTCTCTTATGATACCCTAAGTATTTTTATACATTATTTTACAATTTTTTTTTACAATTTTATTCTTGTATTGTACATAAATATGGTTGTTAATGCGGAGTTTTAACTCCATACTGGTTGGATTTGGTTGCGAAACTGATAAAGTTACGGTTATGTTGTCGATAGGGGTGAGTTGTATGGATAATTAATTCAAGCCTTGGCCTGTATACGATGTTAGGCAGTTAATGTGAAATTGTTAAAAGTAGGTTTCTGCATTTATTGAATGATAGATCTTAATTATAATACTCAATGTATACGTTGAAGGTTGTAAGTTTTTTAGTGAGATCTGTTTGTAATTATAATACTCAATGTATACGTTGTAGGTTGTAAGTTTTTTAGTGAGATCTGTTTTTATTTGAAATTAGGTAAGTTAATGCTGTGTTTTACTTAAGTACTTAACCATGATATTGGTTATTGAACGTATTTACAATAACGTAAAACCCAAATTACCTTGGAACCTTTTTACCAGTTTCTACCATATGAGATGTATACGACTGTATTTTATAAGTTAACCTTTCGAGTATTATGCGTAAAGTATTATTTTTTGTATGTGATAAGATATTTTATTATTATTTTATGAGAAAATATAAAAAAAATTAAATAAAGTTAGCTATAAGCGAAAGTGGCCGCACGGAGAATGTATACGTTGTGTAGTGGTTGGTATTGGTAGGCGGGGACGTACAGTCTCGTGTATATGTACAAAGAAACTATTATATTGATCTGAATTATTATTGATATTTTATTTGTATGAAACATTGTCCTTTTATTCTGTTTTCATTTTTAATCTAGGTTTTTAATGCATAATCATTAGCTTGTTAACTTTAAAAATATTAAGTCTATTTTTTATAATGATTTTTTTTTTAATTTTTTTATCATATTAGCATGAGCGAAAAAATAATATGATAACAAAACTGGACAAAAAAGCAATGACTTTCAAAAGTAAGAATGCAGCGAAGCTTTAGCAAAGGCTTATGGAACTATGCATGCGCAGAATAATTACAAGTTCTATATTTTTTACGTTGTTTTTTTAAATGGTGTTAAATCAGGTGGTCACAGGCTGATAGACATATCGCGTTTTTAAGTTTTTTTTTTATAAATAGAGGTTTTTGCCACACATTTGGTCTTAGAGTCGTATAACTATTAACTGTAAGCTGTCACGAGAAACGAGGTGAGAAGTTTGCTGAAACGAGGGACTGATTTTTTACGCAGAAAGAGTTTTATTTTCATGCTAATTAAAACTTATTAGTACCATTGTATTTTTTTTTGTTGTAATTGTATCACTATTGAGTGTTGTGAAGAAAGCTAGTAAAACTATTGATGCCACAGTCATTCCTGTTAACCAAGTGGTGGTGCCTTCGTTGTTTCCGATTCCCATACCTCAAGTGCTTTAGCATCTTCCATTGGGATCGGAGCAATGTATGTGATGTTGTCCCTATATCTATAAGTATTATTATTATTATTATTTAAGTAGGCATTATTGTGGTTATATATATATATATATACATATATAAATATAAATATATATATATATATATATATATATATATATATATATATATATATATATATATATATATATATATATATATATATATATATATATATATATATATTTATATATATATATATGTATGTATATATATGTATGTATATATATATATAATAATAATAATATATATATATATATATGTATATATATATATATATGTATATATATGTATATATATATATATACATATATAAATATAAATATATATATATATATATGTATATATATATATGTATATATATATGTATATATGTATATATGTATATATGTATATATATATATATATATGTATATATATATATATATATATGTATATATATGTATATATATGTATATATGTATATATATATATAATAATAATATATATATATAATAATAATATATATATATATATATGTATATATATATATAATAATAATATATATATATATATATGTATATATATATATATATGTATATATATGTATGTATATATATATATATATATATATATATATATATATATATATATATACATATATATATATATATATATATATATGTATATATATATATATATATATATATATATATATATATATATATATATATATATATATATATATATATATATATATATATATATATATATATATATATATATATATATATATATATATATATATATATATATATATATATATATATATATATATATGTGTGTAAAATGTATGTAACTCAATTGGCCGAGGGCTGCTATTTTATAAAGACGAATAAAAATTAACTAGTACTTGTTAATTTAAAACTTCCAGAACGTTAAACCATCTAGAACTTCTTTGAATCTAGGAGTCAAGCCAACTAGATTATAGTAAAGATATGCTGTCTGGCTTTGCTAGAAATAAAATTTCAATAAGCGATCGACGTGTTGGAGGTATCTATATCAGTTTTCTCAATAAAATGTTTATTGTTATTTCTGTTTATTCATATCTTTAAAGCATTAGAAATTAATTTTTGATATTGTGTTAAAAAAGTAGCGTTTTTATTCTAATAATATTAAGTTTTTGGATTAATTTATCCTATCCTATTTTGAACTCCCAGTGATTGCTACTGTTATATTAATTAAATAAAAATAAAAGTTACCGTTCGTTCCTCCAATAAGATGTTGTATAACGATGAAAACATAAGCGATAATTTCATATATTTGAATCTATAACGAATGTTTTGTTGCAGGCTGGTTCTACATTCGTTCCGCCCGCGGCGGTCTTCATCTAGTTGCTGACGGTCATATATTCTACGAAGATGGAGGATCGCACCCCCGTCGAGTCACTTGGAGATGCGCCAGGTCATATCAGAAGGCTGAGCGTTGTCAAGTCGCATTATGTCTAAGAGACGGGCGTCTGGTTTACTTCCGAGGCACTCATAATCATCCGAAGACGTACAACCCGGCCAAACACGAGTCAAGGCGTTTTGAAGTGGATCCGATGGGCAAGTATAAGATTGTGGTGAGCAACGCTCCGAGGAATTTCGCTATGGCGGCCCCTCCCCCGCCCCCCGGCCCTCACGCGTCAACGCTCCTCTAGGCCTGGCGCGACCTCCTTGTGCGAGGTTTCCTGGAAGGGAGACATTGACCAAGCACCTGGAGTGTCGCGTGATATATACGTTTTCCGTGCCCTTGATGAATTGCAGTAATCTGAGACTTAAAGTAAATTGGGGCTAGAGGCAAACCTTTTTAATTTATAGTTTTTTTTTATTATAAAAATATATTTTTGTTTATGCCTGTTTAGTGTACTCGTAAAAATATATTTTGCCAAAGAATGTATGATTAACTATCCAGCATTATATATATACAAACATTTTTTACGTTTGTAAATAATTATTTCATTATTATGGTTATTCTGAACGACATTATTATGAGCGTTCATCGATTACGCAATTGGATCCAAATACTTTTAGATTTCTGTCGGATACGATAGTCGCCTTGTACCATTGCCTTAGCGACTACCATACTGTTTGTTAAAATTGACTATGAATATAAATATAATCACGATATTGGCATGCGATATTCTCTTACCAAAGTGTTTAGAAGTTATGTATACAAACTGTTTAGCTTTAATAATAGTGTAGCCGTCTTGTTGAAGCTTTTTTATAAAATTCTATTTATTCACCGCGGCGTAGTTTGCGGTACGACTGATGGACGATGTTAAGAAATACTCCAATATTTATAATTCGTATCTAGCCGTAGACGTAGCGTACCTTAAAGTTAAACTATACAAGCTTAAGAAGAAATAATACATGCGATAGTTTTGTAATAGACTTACACGGATATAGTAAGTACGTGACTTTGATATAATTTCTGAGAATAACTTTGTTATCTCGCCTTAGGTACACAGATTTAATAGTTATGGGCTATGTAACCGTGACGATTTCTTAGCATCATATTTTATTATATTACGTTATTTATTCACTACGTAATCATTTTAAGACGTAACTAATAGATTTTTTTAATGCTACATATTGTTATTTTTACAATGTTATCTATTATCTTTATATTGTTATATTAGCTAAAGTTATTTTGTTTTATTTTTTATCATTGCTACAGCAATTAATAATTGTACGCTTTTAATGAGGACTGTACCAAATATTTTTATGTTTATATTTCATAAAACATTATTACTAATAACAATTTTTTATTCTTGTTACGGCCATTAACTATGTTCTTACACATCCCATCCCCATTTTGAATATTTTCACGATTCATTGTGGGAATGTGTGAGGAATTGGTTATTTCGAAGTTCTTATCGTGAAGTTTTTTACGGTTCACACAGCAGTGTACCTGACGGAGAGCTCATGGCCACTGATGGGAGAAAAGGACGGACCGTTGTTGAAGATGGGAGGTCATTGGTACCGCTTGGACGGCTGCTATCGTGGAAAAAGACGCTGGATTTGTGCTCGCGGTTGCGAGGCCAGAATTCACACGATTGGGAAAACTGTCGTCTTCTCCGAGTTGAGGCACCGTTGTAAAAACTTCATCAACCATAGCATTTGATCATTATCTTTGTTAACTTGTATTGAAATACGTAGCTTTAATATTAATACCTCTTTATTGATTGAAACGAAGCACACGAACTTTTTGAACGTCTAACTCTTTTCGTACGTTCAAGTGTTCTTTTATCCCACCTGTGATACTCTTGTGCTATAAATGAAGCTTATGAAACGAAGTCTCCGAAAAATCTTTTTGAACGTCTTGAGCTTATTGCATGGAAGCTCATTTCATCAAAACAATTTTTGTCAGTTTTCAAAAAATGTAATAAAATATTTCTCTTTTTAATTGTTTTTTTGTTTCATTTAAACGGTTTAATGCAATTATTTCTTATGTACCGAACTAATTTAATTGGTATGTTGCAGTGCAAGTGATTTATAACCAGAAGGGGTATCCGAAGTTGTCCCTGGACGGATACTTCTACAGGCCTCATAACGCGTATAGGAATCAGCCTAAAGTGCTATGGTACTGTGCTGCTCGCAACAAGTTCCAGTGCACGGCGACCCTGCGGACTATCCACCGTGAAGTTGTCGCAGTGACGGGGGCCCACAACCACGCACGCTGACCGTTGCGTGGGCGTGCGTTGTGCGTCCCCAGCACGCCACGCCCGGAACGCACGCACCTGTCCAATCTCAACCTACACGAAGTGTTTCGTCTCTACGGCGAGCGGCTCGCGCAGCGCGATGCCTCCGCCTATTACAATATGAATGAATAGTTTTAGGTTCTTGTAGAAGCCATATTGACGTATTATCTAGTTTCGAACAAATCCATCATAGCAGTACCAATACTCAACAGGTGGTGGCTTATTGTTTTTATACATTTAATTGTTATCGTTTTAAAATCAGTTCCTATCTTCTATAGTTTTTATACATTTATCTGTATATGTTAATCGGTACATAATATTATAAATTGTAGCAGTTTATTCAGTAATCATAGTTTTAATGCAATATTAGCTGTTACTCGATTGTAAATAATTTGTACTATAAAGAAATATTTATGATTAATGATCGTTTTATTCCGAGCGTAGTTTTATTTTTAAGTTATGTAGCAAAGGTTGAATGATGATGGTTATCCGATGGCTTTAGACGCTGTGCCTGCGGTATACGTGCCGTCGAGGACTGGGAAATCGCTGCTGGTGCACGACGGGTACACGTACTACTTGAAGAATCTCCAGGCGCACGGCCGGAAGCAGTGGTACTGCTCCTCCCGGGACATGGCGGGGTGCCGCGCTGATATCATCACGGCCCCGGCGCGCTCGGGGGACGGCGACATCCTGTTCCTTGTGCGCGGTCGCCACATTCACACTCCGCCCAGTTACTACTTCACCCACGACGGCAAATACGTAAGAAGAAAAGATGCGTACCAAAGGTATAGGTAGCGGCGTAAACTTCGTTGTTGTTACCTCACTCTTATTGGAATGACAGGTTTAAATGAAACTAAATCTTTGCTCCTTTTTTTTTAATATTTTTTTATACATAATGATTCAATCTTCTGAAAGCATTTACTAATAATAATGTATACCTAACTATTCACTTTTTTTTTTAATTTTTTTATTCTTATATTAGGTATGAAGTATTATTTTGAGATTGTGCATTTTTTTAACATATATTTTTTATGCGCTTATCCAAAATCGCAAATCAAATTGTTAATAATTGTTATTAAAACTAAAAATATGTCATTTATAAAGAGCTTAAATTACAACCTTTTAAAAGTATCATTGGTTTATAAAGTATAAATTTATATTATTATAAAGTATAAATCAATAATATTTATATTATCTCTTGAAAAGTTATTCTATAGTTTTAAGGTCGTTAGGAGTAACATTGAGGTGTATATACATATTATATTTTAACTCGATTGCCATGCGAATTTAAAGCATGAGTATAGAAATATTATGTTTGGTATATTATTTTAGGATGAGAATTATAGTTAGGTTCTAAAGTTTTGAATTGCATTCATGAAGTAAATAAAGTTTTGTGTTGAAATGTAATGTTTTGCTCTTTATAATGAGAAAGTTAAAATATTGCTATATGAAATAATATTATCAGGATATCATTTAATGTTACTTTAAAACAATTGTACTTTTTTGTTAAAATATAAATGTGATGATTTGAACTCATTAAGAATACATATATACACCTGAAAAAATAAAAAGTTTTTGTTTGTTTACTTCTAGGAGTTACAAAATTTTCAAAGTGCAATATCCGATTTCTTCATTTCTCATTGTTTTATTACTGGATTAATCATCATGGTTTCACTACTAGCTTTTGTCTGGGACATCCTCCGTGTATTATCCCAGAATTCCCGCGGGGACCCTTTAATTTCTCGAAGTAAAAAGTAATCAATGTTACGTACAATAAATGAAAAACAGTTTAGCATTATGTTCTAGATCTCTCCCACAGAAAGGTGCATCTTATCGTATCTTATTTGTTAATTCAGTTTATAAACTATGTGCCAAATTTCATCGATAGTGCTCGAATAACAAATATTTCTCAAGTTTCTCATTACAATATATTTATAAGTAACCATCGAATTAACTCACAAACGAAATTAGCGCTAAAAATAAGATATACTACGGTACGTTTAGTAAAGATGTAATTGAATGTAAAATTTTTCACAACTTTGTTTCAAGAAAGATCAAGAAAGATTCGTATTTCTTGGTGGCCCCAAGCGGTGCACTTAGTGTTTCAGTTTATAAGCCATATGCCAAATTTCATCGATACTGTTGGAATAACAAATGTACTAAGTTTCCCATTTACAATATTATAGGGATTGAACAATTTATAACATTAAAGAAAGTAAGATCAGAATCTCATATAGTATTTATTTGTTGTTGACGTATTCTGATATGATACCATATCTCCAATTTAATCTCAATCAACTGTTACATCTTATGCACTTCGAGAAACCTGAAGCGAAAGCGATTTGAACTCTACGATTTATTATGTATGTTGGTACTGTGAGACGCTTTGTGTTTTCTCACCATGCTAATGATTTCTTGACTGGAGATTACATTTAATTTAACATACGATTTTCTTCTAATTAATCTCACTTTCTCAGATTCATTGTGAAGTTGTAACTTTTTTGAATAATTAAATTAATATCAAATAAAGAAACAAGTATTATTAATAAAAACGATATGTATTGCATTAACTAATGATGTTTCGGTACGCTGGACTTTGCCTCCAAGGCAAAGGACTCTGCCTCTATAGTTCGAGTGAATTCAGCGTTCCTACGCATTTACTGTGAATCATTATACAAAAGTCTATCAGAAAGTTTTGCGAAAGGTTGTTTGACGGATACATTAGCTAAAACGATTTATACGCTTATACAGACACACATTCATAACTACATACTTATAGCTTGCTACTTTTTTAAATATTTATAACTTGCTATTTAATTATTTATTTACAATTTGTCTAAAAATAGCGGAAGTATATTTTATATGTATTAAAACAATAAATTTCAGTGCAGTTGATTAATTTAAACATTTAGAAAATGATGGAAGATGTGATTGCCTTTGGTTGAAACGGAGAGAAACTTGATCGCATTGAAAAAATTAAGGCTACTACGCGAAGCAAATAGAATCTGGAAGTTTCTTTGAACTTCTTTTTTGGCGTAAAAAGGACAGTTTCGTATGGGGATGTTCTCAACGTCATACATCACCGTGGCATGAATTTGATGCAACTGTTCCATTTTGGTAATCTTAATCAAATCCATCTCTCGAAGTATTTACCAGTCATAGTGTCAAAATCACGACAGGCTCTTAGTCTAACTCATGCTACAGTCAAACTCTTTCGGAATTAAGTGTTATGAGCTAAGGTATAAAACTAATAACCTTAATTGTATTGAACCTCAAACGATTGCTTCGAACCTCACTAGGGTTTAATGAATATGTACGTTTATAATCAAAAATATGTATATATATATTATCATTCATCTGCATATTTAAATGATGACCGTCCATCTAAAATTAAGATGAAATGAAAGCATTCTGCGTAGGGCTTTTTCATTTTGAATTACTCGCTTCAGTTTCTTTCTAAAATCAATGTAGAATATGATTTAGTATTTTGCCCTCATTAGGAGAGTTTATTAGCAACAAGAGACCGAAAATGAGGCTCTGCGGGTTATTGCGTACTCCATGACAACGCGCCATCGAATTAACTCTCAAACGAAATTAGCGCTCAAAAGGAGATATATTATACACCGGTACATATAGTAAAGATGAAATTGAATGTTAATTTTTATTCACAACTGTGTTTTACTTTCTGAGTGGCCCCACGTGGTATTCTTAGAAAATGTGCTAATAAAGGCATTAATTTATTAGACATATCCGAATTTTATATTCGGGTCAAGGTTAATGGGAAGGATAGTTTTTCATGCAAATGAAGAATAAATAAGGAACAGCATAACATTTTATTGACATTTATTGACATATTTTGAATTCATGTTTTATGATAATAGAAGAGTATACATAGTATCCGTCTTCTAAAGCGCACGTACAAGTGTAGAGTTACATGCTTATATTTAGAAGTAAACTGGTGAAACTTCATTAAAGTTAATATAAAGTATTTTGTATCAATAGTTACAAGTTGTCAATAATGTTGCTAACAATACAAAGTTATTATATTTTCCTGAAAATTTTATTTTAAATTTAATTTCAAAATTATGCAATAGCTTGTGATATAAACGTGATCAATTATATTTTTATTCTTATTATTTTGATTATTTTTACTTATTTATTTATTTAATGATCATTTATTTTTATTTTATTGTTTTTTTAGAGATCACAAACATGTTTATCTACCCGTGGATTTGATTAAAAACAACTGTTTATTAATTATGAAGAGCTCCATTCGTCCCTTGTTTTTAAAAGTTTATAAAGCCATTGAATAGTTAACATTCTGAAAATAGGCATCTCTTTTAATTCATTCATTCTCATAGTTTAAAAGTTTCAAACTTTCCCGCAAACTTTTTTGAGGTTATGATCAACAAACTTTAGTAGTACTTATCACCGACTTATTCGTATATATTAATTATTTTTTCATTTTTTATTCGATTTTTTAAAACTTCCAATACATTAATAATAATGCATTCTAAAGATATGGTTATCAACTAGTTAAAATTACATGATTTTATTACATTATCCTAAATATATTTCCTATGATTTTTCGATATATTTATTTATTGTGCGTCAAACTTTTTAATTTTACAAGATAAAATGCGTCAAATATCAAATTATATCGAACTGTATACTAAAGATTAGAAAGGTTATAGTATAATCGAAGAGTCCATTAATTCGAGGTAATGGTTGTTTGTTATAAATTTTTAAGAGGTTTATTTACGATCGAGTAGTTCCCTTACCGCGTTGCAATATTACTTGTATACCTTTGGCTATGAATTGCGCAGTTGTGATGGATCAATACAACCTACAAAGTTATGAAAGAAGAAACTTCGGCAAGGCACGGGGATCGCATGGGCGTGCCCTGCTGTCTCCCGCGCTACAGCCTAGTTACGCCTCGTATGCCCTAATTTTGACGTACTTCCTTTTCTTTGAGAAGATATTGGATGTGTGCGTTGCGAACGTCTGTAGGGGTGTACGGGCCCAGTATAATTCATATTACACTAGGGGAGACGAAGCGCTTTAATTTTTCATTGCTATTGTCATCAATTCGAAAGTGGTTGAAATTCAATTCGGTAAACGTAACGATAATGCTATTTATGTACTTACATTCCATTTAAATATAATTGTACACAAATTTAATAATTTATTGTAAACATTTATTTATGAGATTAAGATAAATCTTTACTAAATAACGAAATGTTCATATTTATTTCATACCATATTAAGTAAGTATGAAATAAATTTTCTATTCGTTATAAGTAATTTTACTTCAATTAAAAATTGGGTCAAGCAAATTGAATTTGAATATTTGAATTCATATACAATAAAAGTTTCAAGACTGAGTGTTCGAGAATCGTAAGTGTAGATAGATAGGTAATATAAAACATGGCTCGGCGTCCCGGGCACAGCGAGCACGCGGCCGCGTGACAGCCGGCGGCCGGCACGCCGCGTGACATGCGCGTGGCACGCCGCCTGGTGATGGGGCAATCGATAACCCCCAGCATCCCACGCCCCACGGGCCCCCGGCGACACCCCATTTCGTCTTCTAAAATATAACATCCCGCTGCTATAATAAGGTCTCCTTTACAGCTTCCGCGTCTATAGAAATATTTAATAGCTACAACATAACTTTTATAGGCAAGTTTTTTATGTTTCGATTTATTATAGCTTCACTGGGAAGGTTGAGCAATTTTTACTGTTTTTCGTAAAAGCTTTTTTCATTTTGCTTTGTCATTTGCAATCATTATCACCAGCCATGACAAGATTAAACAGCGCTGTTGGTGATTGTAGCCTCGAGAGCTTTGGCGATTAAGCTGACGGAGTCTTGGATGCGAAGGACGCGTTGGGTCGTCTATCGATGGAGTTATACGAAGGCTGTACACGCCCCTTATTGCGGCATCACCGTCTTCTCTAGACTGGGCTGCAACTGTCTTTTGCGAAGATTACGACATTAATTGCTGGCAGTGTGACTTTCAGTTAGAAAGTTTAAGCATTTGCCATAAGAATAAAAAAGTTGTCAGCAGTATTATACAGAGAAACGCCTATAATAACAATTTCTGATTGGTAAAGGATATGAAGTCTATACTTTTGTTGAAATGACAAAAGTTATACTGACATCAACATTAAATATTTAGAAGAAATGTTTACTCTGTCAAATAGAAATTCTTCTGTGTTTTTGATTCCTGTTTGTAAAGGTTTACTAAAAAGTTATTAGTTTTTGCAAACTCTGTGTGAATAACGAAACTATATATATGTGTGCTAAGTTTGTAGACATTGGTACATGTAGGTTATGTTAACATTATGTGACTCTATATATCTATCTGTAATAAATAATGGGAGTAGGTGCCTTTATAGTATTAAATATATACAGTGATATACAGAAATATTAGTGATAGTTTATCATACATATACGTAATATATTGTTTATTTGAAGATTATTTCGAAAACAAACAATAGCTCCAGTTCCAAAATTAACTATTGTTAATATAAATAATTTCTTACACATGAAATATTACGAATGTAATTAAAATTATTTACGTCACGTGAATTATTGACTTACGTTGATATTGACTTAACGTTGTTGATAATATCTGTTAATATACTTTTATTAATATTTGATAAATTTTTTCATAGGTTTGAATTCAAATATTTTAATTTGTAACTTTGATAATTTGCGTTCAGTATTATAATAGTACGTACTCATAATGTTACCTCGATACATTTTGTTACTAGCTTGGAAGCATCCACGAAGTACAAATTTTGTGTGCACTCCTATTTCACGTAGTCTCTACTTGCTGTGTTCATACTTGAAGTAATGATTGTTGAGAAAACATATTGAAATTAAAAAATTATAAAAATTTTATAAAACAAGAGGTGTTTTTATGTCGATATTCACCTCAAGGTATGGTACGTTTTGCAATAATTTTCAATGTCGTCCAAAATGTTAACAAAAATGCATTTTTTTAACGGTTTCGATCTGCTTGCAAGGTTCTGCGCGATATCTGATGACTGCCAGGGGCGGCAGACTTCTATATTACGAAGGGAATACATTCTTCATCAACTCGAGGAAACGTCAGGACAAGGCACGGCTTCTGTGGTACTGTTCGTCGCGTAAGTCACGTAACTGCCCCGCTTCTATACTGACATTGAACGATAGGGTGCTTGGTCAAGCACCAATACACACTCATCCACCAAAAGTCTCTAGCACATACAGCAATCTCGCCGAAAATGATTATTAATGGTTTCCTAGTGAATTTTATTTATAATTAATGTTTCAAAGCATGTTCTAGTCTCTCTAGACCGTAATTAACAAGTACTATTTATATTTTTTTAGAAGTCATTTGTGTCATAATTTAATAAGTCATCGATATAGTGATATAGATTTTAAATAATTTTATTAATACAACTTTGTACCAAAGCAGGTTTTGGTTGCTAATACTCCAAATTTTCGCCATTTATTAGATGTTCTTGTTTAGTTCAAGTCGACAACCCAGAGACATCGACATACTGTGCTGTGAATTTTTTTATTATTCGATTTTTGAAAACGTCGAATACATTAATAATAATGTATTCTAAAGATATGCTTATCAAATAGTACAAAATGACATGATTTTTATAACATAATCCTAAGTATATTTCCTGTGATGGTGAAATATTTATATGATTTAATTTATTGCGAACATAATGTCGCGGTTGTAAACGATGTGCCAAAATTGTTTTTCCTATTTTTAATAAATGATGTGAACAAAGCCGTAATTTTTAGTTAAACATCCATTTCTATTCCCTTGTCAGAATATGGTAAGGCGCTATTATACAGAAATCTACCTGCTCGTTCTGGGAACTAAAAAAAAAAGAATGTCTAGACGTCCTGCCTTTTGATGCATTTCTATTTTAAAAAAAGGAAGATCTTATGGAATACTTTAATCGCTTACAAAGTTCTAGGGCCCGCTGCAGGTAGGCTTTGGGTCTGGTAAGCCGGCAATGAAATACTAACTTTATTTCCTAAACATGAAGATGCGCTTTGTTTCAATAGATTATTTTAAAGATATTGAACTGGAAACTTTGCGTCTTTTGTTAGCCTTCGATTGTTCTATGAACAAAGATATAGTGATCACATTGTGAAATCAGGTGACAACTTTTGTGTTAACTAGAAATATTATTACTTTGTAGCTTAAAACCAGCTGCTAAGATTTTTATACTATTTGTAGGACAATGTTATGTCGCTAGAAAATATTAAAACATACTTTATCGTTGCTGTACACGAGAACGAGAGAACAGACTGCATTTGCTCACATTTTTTATCAGTTCAACTAAATAAGTGCTCACCTACAATACGTTCGCAGGTATTTCCAATACCGTTATAATACCTGCCCGCTGTTAGTTATTGGAATATGATTGTATTGGTTATAAAAACGTGTTGGTTAAAGTTGAAGCTCCGTATAAATTCTCGCCTAGTTTGAATTATTACTTACGTCAGAATTATATTACACTGAACATAAAAGAATGAAAGAATGGAATTGTTTTTGTATATAACAGTAATTTTTAAGTATTGTGTTTTGTGACAAGAATAACTTTCATCTTATGATTAAAAAATCTGCTTTTCTGACCTCGTCTGAGATGATTCGCAATGATTGCCTAAACCTCCTTCCCTTCAATCAAATACTTTCGGACGTAAGATCCAAGTTAGTCCGGAATAATTTAATTTCTTGTTTGAAGTAATACGGAATAAAGGAATTACGAAAAAATGTGGCTTTCGGGTTCGAATCTCGCTTGGGGCAAATATTTGTATGGCAAATATGATAGTTTGTATGAAAGTTTGTATATATAAAATGATTGAGTCTATGTAATCATTGAAAAATAATCTCCAAATCTAACTAAACTAAATGCAATTTTATATCTTTGATATATTTTTGTAACGCGGGTTGATAAAAATAGTATACAATATTCGTATCGCCTTTATTCTTTACTTTGTGCTGTTGTTCCTACACCACTAACATACACGTGTTGTTACGCAATTCTTGTAATGAGATGTTAAATTAGGTTTGACTAAAATCCTGCTTTTTTATATTTAATTGTAGGTTAAGTTTATAGTTAACTGGTAATTTATTATCTTATTACAGCAAAGAACATTCATTCTACCTGTTATCACTACTACGAAACTACTTATCTCGTATTACTATATAAAGATGTAACTAGTTTCCCGTTGTGCGGGTTAATCTTTTGATCGACGGGGCCAATCTCTTTGATTCGTATAGCCGCGGATATTAACTTGATTTTTTTAAATTAATATGGAATGAAAATTGTTATATTCATCATCATAGGACAATGTTTTATTGTTTAGTTGTGGTGTTTTATAATAAATTCCGTTTGTTCCTAACATCGAAATTTTAATCTTATCAGTCGATGGTCTCCGTAAGAAGATAAAGTGGCGCACACTGGTGCAGTTCGACGACTCCGGTAATGAAGCAACTTTCTCATAGGGTTTCACCTGCATGTCTACATTCTTGAGCAGCTTAAGACGATCCAGTCCACGCTACTGATACATTACTTATAATGATTTAATTTTTTAAAATCATAGTATATACAGATTATCTCGTTCAAAACGTTAAGATAAGACAGTTATACTTTAATAACTAGACACTCATGATACCTATCAACGGTTTCTTTAAAAGTTAGATTTAATGTAATTTATATTATAATTTAATTTATAGAAGGTTCCAGAAGTATGGGCCGAAATTAAACTCTAATATAATACTTTCTTTATTTAGCTACATACATTTAATATAATCATACCAAAGTGATAATTAGGTTTGAAATATAAGTAATGAAAGATTTTTAAATATATTTAAATATAAAATAATTACACTCAATGTTAATCAAATATAAAGATGAATTCAATGACATATATCTATAAATTTCTTCATACCAGCAACAATAGAACGTCCCAATAGTCTTGTATTGCAAAGGTACACATGGCTTTGGTACTTTGTAATGGTACATACGAAATTAGTCATAATAATTTACCAGCTCTACAGCGGGGCAAAATATCGCGAAGATCTGCATATGGCGTGCTCTAATTGAAATCCCTTTCATACACGTTTGCCCAGATGTGTAATTTATTAATATTAAAATGTTAGATAATTTAATGCAGTTCGTTATTAAATTTTATACCGTGCTATATACATATTTTAACAAGCTTTTGTTCTACTTAAAGCCTACGTAAGATCTTTGATAACGGCTTGATATTATCTCGTGGGTGTCTTAATGAAAAAAAATTATAGAAATTGCAAATACGTGTGTATCGTTCCGTGAGAATGCCGGCGAGCTATCACCTGTTGTATGAGCGCATTCACATCAAGAAATCCGTTACTCGTTGTTCCACTTACTTGCATACCAGTATACCTAATTAGAGGAAACAGGAAGATGGTAAAACGTGGCAATTCAAAATTAGTTTTTTTACTATTTCTTCATAATTTTGTCTCCGGTTTTAATATTAGTCTCCGGTGCTTATTCACTATGACGAAGAAATGCTTCTATACTATTCTATTCTTTGACTTTGACTTTTAATCGATTTGTCCCAAATATGCTCTGCTGAAATGTGGAGTGAAGGATTAAAATACCTCTAATTGCCCCAGTATTGGGAAGACGGTCGTGGGCTTATTTTTGAATGTTTTTTAATTAGTAAAGTATCATATATTCGGAGTTAATGTATACGTATATTGCGCGCGAAGATGATGGTCTTCAGATTTTTTTATAAACAAACAAGTATTACGCAGACACAAAACTTAATGCTTTGTGTTCAAATATTTTTTATTATCTGTGGTTGCTGTGTTGAGACATTTCGGATTTATTTAACAACATTAAAATTAAGGTAACTGAAACACATTCAGCGCCATCGTTGGGTAAACAGTACAATTTTCTGAAAACGTGAAGCGACCTCACTTAGTGAAGTGCCTCGTTGAATATACAGTAGATGGCGCTGCCTACTCTTATTTATAATAAACATTATCCGAAACTATTTCTTTTAAATAAGTCACTTTATACCGTGACATAGTATACGTTAATTCATTAAGAATTGTTATAATTAAAGATTAAAGTTTCTTTTTCGTTGTAGATAATTTTTGTTTTGTCCCAAACCACTACGTCAATGATAAAATTTGCAGGTGTTCGGTACGTAACTTCTCGTCGTGGAAATCCAATGATTATCTTCAAGGGGTTGAATTTCATACGGGAAAGGAGCCGAGGTGTCCTCACACGATGGGTTTGTGGGCGAAAACGGCGGCAGCAGTGTAATGCATCTTTGACGACCGTCGATGGGGTGGTGATAAAAACATATGGGTACCATAACCATAGTTAGCAGATAATTTTGAAATTACTTACAATTGTGATATATATGTACATATGGAAGTAAGTCCCCGTTTGGATATATCTATATTTATCTTAATTTTAAGGGATTTTAATAAGATGTAAAATACTCGTCGATAATTTGTCCATTATCATTGTTTATTCTTGATAAGTTTATATAATTTTGTTAACTACTGTGAATAATTTTCGACTCTAATATATTACTAGATAATCTACAACATAATGAGACATTCAATCATTTCAAAGTTAAATTTTTTCAATTTAAACATTTTGAAATTATAATGTTTTTTAAGGATGTGAGTCTTCACATCTTTCACTTCACATCTTGATTTGGCTTTCACGATTTTGATTTGTTTTTTTTCTGTATAGCAGTTGATTTGGTCATGTAATCACAGAATACTGGCGTAAAGTAGAATACCGGCGTAAAGTAGAAGTCTAACAAATTACTACGTTTCGTCTGGTGAGTGCAGGTAACCGGTGGCCCACACACCCCTCTCTCCCGATTCTGGGGGAGGGGGACTCTAAGGGAGGCAACGCATCTGCTAAGCCTCTGGTATTGCGGGTGTTCATGGGCGGCGGTAATCACTTACCATCACGTGAGCCACCTGCTAGTTTGCCTCCCTTTGCTATAAAAAAAAATCTTAGCTACGATTAATAAAGTCTATTTCAGGACCCATCAAGTCTTTTATACTTGAAAATAGGGGTTTTTATAATTCCAGTCGTTTTGTTGCTTTGTAACATTCTCAGACCACAGGCGATCAGAGAGTACAAAATCTGTTAATCTAATCGAGAAAATGTGTGAATATAAGTTTCGTTTTAATGTCTATTTAATGTAGTATTTGTATTAACATCGAATATTTTTTTGTGTACTACACAAAAAAAATATTCAATGCTCTAGGTCAGGCGCAATAGGTTTCTTGAAATTTGCGGGCAAAACCTTGCCTTGATGCATTTGTGGCTAACGATCTTAGGTAAATCGGAGACGACCTTAGAAAACGTGGGAAAAGATATGCACTTTTTTATTCTTATACATTTACATTCATGCATAAATTGTCTCCTAAGGTGGATTTGTCATAATCACCACTTTAGGTAAGCTGATTGGCGATCAAAGTACCAGACAACTTGTATCGTGACGGTGGTGTGTTTCTGCACGATACCATACGCCTAACCATACTTATTGTTTTAATTAACTCATCTTACTTCGTTATACTGCAATCTGACTTGTTTTATCTTATAGTAACAGTTCCGTGATAAGAATAAATCCACTGCGATCACATTTCCTCTTGCCAAATGTGTCTATTGTGTCATATTCTTTGCTCCTTATGGGATTGGCAATGGCTTGCTGAAGCCTCTTTCGGTCTGTTAAGGACTTAAAGCTACACGTTAAATTTTATAAACACTTTGTCGGTCACTCTCTTCATTATAGCATTATTTGTTAGAATTAATGAGTATTTTCGTGGAAATCTAGGAGACTATTTAAATAGGAGAAGACCACTGTCTTCCATCTTAGTGATACATGAATTTATACCATACTATCCAGATTCATCAAGATTGCACGTTTCGCAATGACTAGCCTTTCGATTGATTGAAATGTCATATGTACGATGTGTATTTTGATTGATTGGTTTGAACAACTAGGCGACTAGGTTTACCAACAGCGACCTGAATATATGTAAGTTTAAGTTTAAAAAGAAAAGATATTTGTTTATGTCCTTATTAAGAGTCTTAGAAGAGGACTAATTCATAATGTGAAATACTTTTTTGCAATTCTTTAAGTTCAAACAGCCCTGATAGGCAGTCGCATTTAGGTTGACATTTGTAGAAACATTGAGATAGTAAACTATGAAGTAAAGCTAGTAAGTAGTTAGTGTCACTGCTCGATCGATATTTCTAGACGATTCTCGAAGAAATGTTGAAATATGCCCGATAGACTATACTGAGTCTTGTGTAGTGGAAATTATTCATCTTTTACTTCGGGTACGGAGCCTGCCATTAGTGCTTTTATTACATTCGTCAATTCGATTTTATCATGAATTGTTTAGCATTTTAAAGAAACCTTCCCATACATTCCATAACTTATCAGTAAATATAATATTGCTCATGTAAGAGTTTTATTTTGCATTAATGCTCTATAAATTTTAAAAATGTATTCATATAATGAATATAATTATTTTTGTTGCCTTGTGCTGTATCGTTTGTAAAAAGTAGTTGTAAATAATATTCACTCCCAGCAGTTTTTGCCGCGATTTTATTTTATATGGTTGATTCAAAAACCGGCAAGTTTTCCAGGTAAGGAGTTGCATGCATGTTATATGGATATATATGCTTTATTACTGTTTAATTCCACAAAAATCCGTTCCGTAGTCTTTTAGCGACAGAGAAACATCCATCAACTCTCTCGAACTTTTTTCCCTTTTTTTACTATGTAAAAGCTAACGTCGTCCATTGTTATTATACAATAGGCTAAGTATTTTTTATATTTTTAATCATTTTTACAATCCTATTTACGTTACCAATATTACTGTTAGCCGCTCTAATGTATGAGCTTGTATCTGGAGTAATTTCTGAGAATAGTCGATTTGCGGCTTTAAACGTTTAGAATTAGGTTTCACACGTTTCACCCTAACTCCGTTAGGCTTTTGGCACTTTTCATCGCAGTCCTAAGAGGACTGTGTGATAATTCAAGGGGATCATAAGGCATGGTGTTACATGGGTGACAAATCTTCATGAGCATTGCAGTTATTTGCAGATAGCTACAGTAGCCAATTACTATCAGGTGTAGCTTGTGGATTTGGGTCATTCTTTCATTCACTCATCAGCACGTTGTTAGAACACTGTCCTACCATTTAAATCAGAAGTTGAGTAGAAGATTATCTTAACTTTTACCGACAATAATAATAATAAGGACGATGGTACATTTAGTAATATAGTATTTTTTAGATCTCGTTACTTATCTATGATGGAATATTTAACTCTTGTGACGGTTTTGTCGTCCCGTCAGATATTTGCACGTAAATGTCCACTAATGACGTAAACATTAGACGAATATAAAAATATAAATAAATCTTTTAAAATTACAACCAAGTTACCAAGTAGCGCTTAAGGAGCTTGTCTACTTCAAGTGAGTTATTAAAAATTTTCTTTCTTAGTGTATATAGATAAGTGTTATCTGTTTTTTCATATTATTATAAGAAATTGTAATTGTAACCCCGTCTTCATGATGAGGTACCAAAATGCTGACTACATATCAATAGAAGGTACTGCGCTTCATTGATTGCATGATGAGGTACCACAATGCTGACTACATATCAATAGAAGGTACTGCGCTTCATTGATTGCATGGTGGTAGTAGTAGTAAGTACTAGCAAAGCTCAGCGACATGGGAAGTAACATGTGTGTACCCTAAAATAACATTAACGAGTTTTAAGTACACATATATGCAGTGCCTTTTCGATTCAGGATCTTTCAAAAGGATTAATAAAAAAATTTATGTAATGTACTTATCACCATAATGGCTAATTTGTTTTAAACAAATGCTATATTTTGTTCATGTAATACATTTTTATTTTAACACGTTATGTTTTTTATTTTCGTTATAATTTTTAATTTTTAGTCGTTTGTGAAATGGTAAAAAATATTGTAAATGGACAAAAAGGACAATCGAGCCAAAAACTTATTTAAGAGTGATTAATCTATTAGCAACAAAATTAGCGTCAAACGAACCTCCAGCTTTTCCCGTTATTTTTTTTTTGTCAAACATTTGCTTGACTTTAATGATCACAAGAAAATAAATCAGCTAAATCGATTGAGTCTTCTCTAGTGATGATCTTTCATACATTAGGTGGTTAATTTTTATATCAAACCGCAGAAGACTGTATAAGCTATCTAAATTGCCCATTGATTTTAGTTTCCCTGTTGGGTTACATATTTATCTCTCATAGCTCTTAACTATTAAAGTAACATTTTTATTTCTTTTTTTACTTTCAGGTGACCTGGAATGTCTGAGGCGGTCTCGCAACAGATTGTTTTCATTTTATGATTTAAACATGGCGCTTCATCACTGTTCAAGCGATTGATGGATGAAAAACCTACGATTCCTTAGTATTCTAGTCACAATTGCATTTAACTAGGTAGTATTATTTGTGTCTAGGTAGGATTATAATGTCTTTGATTAATGAAGTTAGCGATTGCTATATAATGAAGTGAGTGATTAATTTAACATGTTTGTCATATTTGGCTGCAGTAGCCAATTATCATCATGTCGAATGTTTGCTCAACTTTCAACCTTACCTATAAAGAAACTGTTTAATTGTCACTCTTGCCATGCTTATTTTACTGTATCTTGTTCCCTCATCAATACATTTTATATTTGTAAAATGTGTTGATGAGGGAACATTATTCCGCTATAGTGATTATACTACTGCGCATTAAATTTGTCACTGACCAACTTTGGGTTCATAGTTTTAGTAGTCAAACAAATATACCTAAATAATTAGAATAGTTTTTAGAACTAGATTCGTAGGACGAAGGACTTGCAATTGTGAATTAATAAAAGTGTATTAATAAATATTTGTAAATAAATAACAGTGGCTCAAAACGATGTTTAGTCATATGTTTATATAATAATATAATTAAAAATTAGGTACTACCGTATTTTGCGAATATGACTTTTTGGTGTAGAAAAAGTAAATCTTGAGTTCATGAATTAGTTATGATAATGTCTTGTTAACATCTTGGCAACATGTTGCTTGTTTATTTACTCAGGTATGCGAATGTATGTGGTTGGATAGTCAATGATACTCCGCATAACACATACAGCAAATCAGAAAGTATGTATGTCAGTAAATGTTTTGAATACCTTGTTAAGTTTCCTACATTTATAAAAAAAAATTGTGAGTTATTATTTCGTTATTTTATATTGCACAGCACATAAAAAATCAACAGTTTGTAATATCCAAAGATCAACCCGAAATTTAAATAGCCAATTAAAGAAATCAAATAATGACTTTCTTTCCTAGGAGCTTTACGGTTAGCTTTAATTTTACCACTTACAATCTAGTGGATACTACTTACAATCAGGTTTATATTTGCTTAAAATAATTATACACTAAGAATATTAATTAAGTATACATTAACAATAGTGGAATAGAAAATGTGGCTTAAAATTAGTGCTTCCATATTTAATAAGTTAATTAACAATAGCAGATAATATGTATTGTTTAAGCAATATTATAAAGCAATGTAGATTTAAAATTAGGATAAGTTTATTTTGTTTATGGGATAGTTATTATAATATTGTATATTAAGTAACACAAACGCATGATGTGATAATATATGAAAACAAAAGGTACTTTGCTTTTATTACACGGCTGCCCGAAAACAGATTGTTTTAAGGCTGGATGTGAGCTTTTTTATTCAATCATAACTACTATATGCTAAAATTTGGATGCATGGGGTACCGTTAGAATATCCAGAGAGACATTAGATATAGCTTTAAAAACACTTTTGTATGACGTCAGCGTAAAATGCTTACTATAAAATAAAACCATACTATATTGTATGGCTTTGCACCGTAGATATAGATTATGGTGGCAGCATGATTTAAATTTAAAAATATTTAGTTTGTTTTTTGTCAGGCTAGCCGTGATTTATAAAAATTTAGATTATATTTTATTTACAATCATAGTTTATAGAAGTGGTATTAGCAGGTGTCGCTTTCAGTACCCCTTACAGTACCTCGTATTTATTATCTTTTAATATTTGCCATATGCCTAAAAACAAATTAAAAAACTAGAGATAAGTACCGATGTGATTGTCATTGTTCCTTTAACAAAGTATTTTGAATTAAGTTTAAAGTAACTTTTAAAAACGTTTCTTATTCAACTTTAGTTCCTTGCTATGCTTCAAGTCGTATTAATGTATGTTAGTTTGGTAGTGGCAATAATAGTTTAATGTGTATATGTAATTTTTTATTTATTTATTTGCTTAAACCCTACTAAGATGGAGTACAATATGGCTTAACGCCAAGAGCCATATCTTTTGTGTGTTCAAATAAGACAATAAAAAGAGCATTAAAGTAAAAATTTTTACTGTCTCTGTAATTTTATTGTTATCGTGTTTTTAGTGTGCCTAAATATTTTCGCTGGAAAAATTTTACTTCTAAACTTTGTACTTTTTTAGTTTAGATCAGGAGTAAGATATTGTTGTGAAGATGTTTGCTGTATTATATAAAACTTTATGAAAATCTTTCGTTTTTTTTATTATGCTCAATTTTTTATAGAATAGGGAGGAGCAGGTGGCTCACATGAAGATTTGTTGACCTTTACTCAAAAAATTTGCTCACTAAGATTACTTATACTCATTTTATTAGAAATGCTCGTCAATAATAGTATTAAAGTAGAAGCTCAAGTATTAGCCAGCCATTTTTTTAACGTTGCATATATTAAACCTATTTAAAATTGCTCGATTACCTACCTATTTACAGATTAGCTTCCTACCTCTGACTGCCTGCGATTTGCTGTGCTTACTAATGAACCTTGTTTTGTCGATTATATAATTTTTAGATGGAGATTAATTCTCCATCTAAATATTATATTTTTATACTGTTTAAAAAATTCCAAGTGTAGCTAGCACTAGCCAGCGAGCGACCTGGGCTGGACACTAACTGTATATTGTGTATCCCCTTCACATGAGATTATTATATGTGTGAGTCAGGCAGCTGATATCTAGCTCGCGTCAGAGATACTTTTTTTATGGGATTATTGTTGAAAATACGCTATGGTTAGAAACGAATACTTCATTTGATGCAGTCCATAACATCTACAGACTATTTCAAAAGAATAAGCACCCACAAATAACATGAAATTCCATATAGCCCGTATCTGCATTGGTTCTCTCTACCATTCAAATTAGACAATGTGTTTGTTGTTCTATATAAAGTGTGTCATTGGCCCAGAAGACTTATAGATAGAGAGAAGATTACCATAGATTGACTTAATGTTTTCAGTGGACGAGTCAACTTCCTTCCATGAGTGTATATAGTGACTATGGCTGCCAACTCTCTTTAGCAGAAACACCAGTATATCCAGACCATAGATGATGACGTAATTCTTTCATTATTGTTCATCTAATAGAGGCTTTAATTGGAAAATTTTGAACGGTAAAATTTTGGCAATAATCTGAACCAATTTATTATAGGAGACGAAGTCATTATGATACCGACTAGGAGCGGAAAGAAGTACCTACTTATGTTAAACGGCTATACTTACTCTCAAGTCCATCACACAACGCAATGGTTGTGCTCCTCTAACCGGCGCGGTTGCAACGCCAGGGTGCGACGACTGTCCGATGGACAAGTCATCATGATCAATACAAATCACATACATTCACCACCTCAGTACATATACCGTGATGGCTGTTATTTGAAAGTGTAAACATCAGTGACATACTGCGGCTGCCACTTGATTCGGATATTGCGGTGTCATCCAAAAAATTAAAACGGTTACCTACATAACAGTTAGCAAATGAAAATTGTTCTAATTGTAATGATATTGGTTTAAACCCATAGGAACTTTTTAGTTAATAAATGTCGTCAAAATTTATACGTTTTTTTCTTAGTGCGATGACATCCCGAAGCTAATTGAACCTACTGCCCACTGTCTGCCCAATCTCTATCAGATAAAGTACTTAAAATAATCATACAATTTTTAAAGTTATTATATGAAAGAAACATGCCTTGCCAAGAATTAAATGCTCTCTCAAATATGCGTGTAGTTCAACTTTTGATTATAAATTAAATAGCGGGACAAAAGTTAATAAATAGTATACCACCTATTTCAGTATGAATAAGTTTTCTTTTAAATATATTAATTTCCATACTTAAATAAATTGAATTAAAGTATTTCATGGGAATTGGGTAAAAAACGAGCTTCGAGCCCATATGCTGGTTACTGCAGTCTATGACATCAGCAAACAATTTCAAAATATGATGGTTACAGATGATTTGAGCCCTGAGAACTAAATTGAAGTCTTAAACCTAGCCATCGGGTTGGTATTCGATCTGCTTTGATTACATCTTGGAAAAACTGCACACAGCATTTAATTATCTGCACACTATTTAGCGGCAGAAAGTTGTAATAGTTTATTACTGACGCAGACCACTCTTAGGCAGATAAGAGCTTACCATTTTTTACTTATTCACGTTTTTCCGAAGTAAGGTGGTTCCCAGAGGTGCAGAAAATTATCCTTTCCTCAAAAATTATTCAAAAAATGATTTGCCTTTTTTATAATGGTTCTTCGGATTTTCTAACTTACATTACTATTGTGTTTTAAGCCATTATGTGATATTTATTTTAAAGTGCCTAGCCTACTAATTTTAACAATTATGCGGCAATCTTTAATCTGTATACTGTTACATAAAAATATATCAATTTCATTCAGTTTTTATTTAATTTCTTATTAAATATTTCTAATGTATCCATACTTATTTGCAGACGACGAGGCAATAAAGATACCGACACGAAGCGGGAAGAAGTATATTTTAATGATTAACGGGTATACGTATTCCCAGATTAATGACAGTGCTCACTGGCTGTGTTCCTCGAAAGCCCAGGGTTGTCCAGCTCGTATCCGCAAAGAACGCGACGGTCGAATCATTAAAGTTAACACAACTCATATCCATCCTCCCCCTAGATACTTGTGTACGAATGGCAACTATTTTAAACTATAAATCTTTGAAGAAATATTCGTGTCGTCGTATTTGAATACGGTACGTAAGCGATTGTAACGTCGTCCGATATTGTATAAATCTTTGGTACAGTGTTGCAATGTTCTGATTTAAACAGTTGTTTTTAGACTTGTTTGTTTTCGTACTCATTTTGTATTATTTTTAATTTGCATGTTATATGAAATAGATGCTTTACACTCAAAAGTTTTTTATTACTTTCTACCTAAGCCTGTTATACGATAAAAATCTGTTTATGTCTTTAAATGTTTTTACACTTTTAGCTTATATTTTTATGTTTCGTGTCTCTTGTTTAACTAAAAGGTTTGTGGTCGTAAAAAATGTTTATCGTTCAATGGCTAGATTTTGAACTCGTTATTAATTTAATTCGGCGTTACAGACGTGCAGTTCATTCCGACGGAGAAGGGGAAATACATCTTAGTATTACGTGGTTTCACATATTCACAAGTTGGCGGACGTTTCTTCTATTGTTCGTCGAAGCATATGGGTTGCAGAGCACGGGTCAGACTTATAGCGGGGAAGTTGGTGGCGTCGGGGGATGAGCACAACCACGCGCCGCCATCACACGCGCGCTGCGGCAACGGAGCCTTTGTTCAACTTCGACCACCTAATAATCCGATTCCAATTCTCCCATCCCCCATCACTTCGCCTCGTGCCTCCTCGCTTGCCTTACACGCGCTCAATTTTCCTAGGATTATGCCTAAAACGGATTTGTGGCATCGGCTACCTACATCCGAAACTAAGAAAGATCCTTAGTTGTTTGAGCAATGTCATGTCTAAATAGTTCAATATGAATTTCGAAGGATTTTCTAAAAGATAACTCGTTTATTGATCTCGAAATATATCTATCCTTGTAAATATCGAGGGTGTGGCACTAAGTAAGCCTAGACATAGCTATCAGTGATATTTTAACACAATACGTAATTCGGTGATATTTGTAATAAATTATGAGCCTTACATATTATAATTGTTATTTAAGCTGAATCATCTACTTATATTATATATGTTATTTTTAACGTTGTTTGTAAATATTTACTTTATTGTTTATTATAGACCGCAGTATATTATAAATTACATTCTGCTTAAAGAGATTTTATTTTATTGTACTACCAACTTCTTAAGCTCATTTAATCCTGTTTAATAATATTACAATACGAGTAATAACCGACTAAAATGATCCCGATAGTAGTCTCCGTTGAGAACAAAATTCGTAGTTGATAAACGGGATTAAAATATGGTATTCATTTTATTCCGGAAAAATACACGTTTTCAGTAAGGGAGATATGACACATGATTTTGCTTAACAGATTTTAATTTTTTATATTGGAAGTTCGAAGTTCTACTTTTTACTCTGAGAAATTAAACAACCCTCAAAATCGCTAGAAACGCGAACGAAGTTAAAGGCAAACTTTATAAGTATCGTGATTTATTTTTCAGAGTGGCCTATTCCTCAATAGGGACTTTTGACAAGGCGCAAAGAAGAAGAAGAAGATACACTTATTACTATGATGTATTTATGACACGCTCGTGGTTTTTTCTTAGTAATTCTAATTGCTTCTTGTCCTACTTTTTTCTTTGCGGTTTCAGGCGGTGATTTTTTCCGAACCCCTAAAAAATATTATTAATTAATAATTATAATTAATAAATAATGGTATAAAGTTTTACAAAATCAATAAAAATCAACACATATTACACACACATATCACAACACACATCACAGAGAATCATAGAAATGCAGTAAAATAGCGCCCT
Source organism: Sericinus montela (assembly GCA_029286605.1). NCBI lineage: Eukaryota > Metazoa > Arthropoda > Insecta > Lepidoptera > Papilionidae > Sericinus > Sericinus montela. Next base: position 4,773,200 of record JAGSMR010000015.1, on the reverse strand, counting down.
TTTGCACTATTATTTTGTACAAATACAGATAAGTCAATCCATGCTCTATTTCTACTCGTAAATTCGGAAAAAACTACATAAATAATTATTTAACATAAATTATATATCAAGAAGATACCGTAAGGCAAAATCTGTTGGTAAAAAAAAATTAAATAATTAATTTACTACATAATTTATAACAGGTAATTATACTTTAGACCGTGGTAGCCTAATGGTCAGGGCAATTGTATTATACGCAAGTGATCTGTGTAGAACAAAAAATTTTAAGTGCTCAATTAAAATCAAAGAAAATGCTGAGAAAATCTATTCAAAATTCCTCAAAAATGTATCGCGATTGCACTCAAATACTTGAGAAAAGGAATTTAGTGTAGCGGTGGCCAAGAGTAAGTGAAGAGTGTGGGCAGGCTGCTACTTTAATGTTACGCTCATTAAATAATTCAAACAGAGCAAGTGTGAGTAAGAATGTAAATTATGTAAATTGAATATATATATTTGTGGTCATAATTACAACAAAGTTATAATTACGACAGCAAAGTATTGTAAGTATTGTGTGTAAATTACATCATTCTCGGTTCCCCTCGGAGACTCCGCCCGCGAGGACTACTACAATTATCTTTAATTTAAAATGTTTTTTTTTTATTTATAAATGAGGGAATCAGAAGCCTAATTACAAAATAAAAAAATTAAGGTCTCACTGGTGTAATTTGAAATTGTCAAAACCGATCATAAATACCATATAAAAATACTCGTATATATAGAGAAGTTATCATAAAATTACCTTGCACAACAACTTTATCGTCCCCGCCACAGTGCATGCACTTATGTAGAATAAGTGTACGCATCTATGAGAGGGTGGGTGGTATTCTTCCACTACAAAATAAAGTGTTACTAAAATTATGAAATTTAATTTTTCATTCTTAATTTAATATTTTGCATCTCAGTGTATATGTATTCTCGTATGGCAAATAAATTTACGCTGTTGTAATTATGTAGATGCGCCTCAAATCTGCACTTCACGTATGGGAAATCCGCTATTGTGTATGGGAGAGTATCGATTCTGCTACAGATCGACCAACGGACCAAAGATAAATTGGCGATGCACGAGGCAGGCGCGCGGTTGTCGCGCACGAGTCACCACCGTCGACAACTCAATTGTACGTCATGAAGACAACCATAATCATTGAAGTAATTACGCGTTACTTTTTGTACCTTTAATATTTGCCTAATAGAATACTTTTTGTTAGTTGCTTTGCTTTTTTTATAGCTCCTGGATTATTTTGAATAGTTTACGATATATATTCGTTTAATTACGTTGACATATAGGTCTATATAAATGGTGATTTTTCTTCTTAGTGTTTTTTATCGCACAATGGTTCAGTTGCTTTGTGAAAGTGTAAAGGAAAAAAATCGTACTTAATGCGAAAAGCATTCTCTGCCAGTCAAACTCAAGGCAGTGGGATAAAATTGGAGGCGATTAGACAAAAAACTTATACGAAGTAAACACATATAAACTTACTTATGTATATTAATAAATTATACATTATAATGTTAATTTTCCTAAAACAATCACATCTGATACAATTTAATCGTGTTATGTAATTATTGTTACCGTCAGTACTTTATTTAAAAGTTTATGATGTGCGATAAATTTTAAAAAAAGCAAGTTGAGTATTATAGCTTAATTTATTAAAAGAAAAAAATAAACAGAAATAAATTAGAACGTTAAGTTTATTATACTTTGTTTTCGGGCGGCGGAAAAACTTATCGAATATTCTTTTGTAGATGTTCCACGGTTCTGCACTTCACGTATGGGCAAACCCCAGCTGTGTATAGGAAGGTATCGATTCTGCTACAGTTCCGGCGCCGGGCCCAAGGTGAACTGGCGATGCACGCTCCAAGCGCGAGGTTGTCGAGCACGTGTGACCACCGTAGACAACTCCATCATACGCCATGGGGCTTACCATAACCACTGATTTGCTTTATTTATAACTTCGTACTTCTTAACTTAGTTTAAGTGTTTTTTTCTTTTTCAAATCAGAGTACATAATAGTTCTTTTTAAAGAGTTTTAGTTTTTTGTCGTGTGGTTTCGGCGCAAAAATTTATTATTTCCTTTCTTCGGATTGTTGTCGCTTGAAGCGTCTTAGGGAAAAGCCTTTAAAATGACAATGGATGCAGATAGTTGGCGAGGTAACTCTCTTCAACAACAACGGAATAATATTAAGACGCACAAACCAGATACATACAGACAGACGCACCAGATAATGGTCAGTGTGGTTGAGAGATAGGTACTGCGACCATTGTGGGAAAGGACCATATATCCTTCAGTGGACTTATAGGCCATTAAGAAATTAATACATGTATTTCTATGTTAAATATTAACTAAAGGTAGTTTATCCTTATATGTATATAATTATAATATATTTAAAAGTGTTAATAATATTTGAAATAATGGTAATGGTTAAAATAATATTGTTAACGCGAACTTATAATGATTTTAACTAGTTTTATTTATATTTTGCCTTGCGTTTCTTCTATAAAACGGCATTGATTTAATCTCCTCGGTGGTACTTGAATTGGCGATCCCAGTATCAGTCATGTTCAGTATCAGTTTTGCATGTATGCTGCTGCTCATCATCCGTATATTAGTTTTGATCAGTTTTTGTAAATGGATATCTCGTCTTTTTCTCTTATCTTTAGGTAGCCATTGAAATAGGCACGAATACCTTAGTCACCTAAGACCCCACGGGAAATAGGGTTCCTTACAGCTTTTCGTGTGTTATACTAACTTATTCAGTGTTGTTGTGTAGATGCACCTCGATTCGGCACCTCATGCAAAGGCAAACCACAGCTGTGTATAGGGAAGTACCGATTCTGCTACAGCTCGACCAACGGCCCGAAGGTAAACTGGCGGTGTACCCAGCAGGCGCGAGGATGTCGTGCGCGGGTGACCAGCGTGTACCAATCCATTGTGCGCCATGAGGACAATCATAATCATTAAGTGGAAGACGCAGTTTGTAATGTATATAAATATAGCCTACAATAAGGTTTAATTCAAAGATGTTTGATGTGTATTTGCTAATTTAATTTTATATAGTACTACATATAGTGTTTTTTATTTGATAAAAATATTATTTGACATGAAAATTGGCTTTTTTTATTACACAAAAGATTATTGCATTGCTTTTACTTTTTATGTTCCTGGCGTTTTGGGTGTTTTGTAGTGCTGTCTGGTGAGATGTAATGGTAACTTTTAGTTTTATATGCGCTTTACAATGAGTTTTTAGTAACTTAAGTTAAGTAAATAAAGTCACAATAGCCGAGTGGTTGGGCGGTCGGAATTTCGAGTCGAGAGACCCGAGTTCGATCCCCAGGTGGCAGACTCGTACCAAAGGGTTTTAAAAACTTATGTACGAATTAATCATTGGCTTGGAAATAAAGACGGCGACGCGCTCACCTGTCATGTTGTCCCGAAAATATCTTCGGTGGAAGGTGGGTCAAAGAGACTTAATTGTCTAGACTAGACCTCTGTCTACCCCTGTATTGGGAAATTCGTGAAGATATTATTTATAGTAATTTTGTAGGTAGCAATTTGAATTTGGTAAGACTACACCATTTTTGTTTATTTTTCTCTATAGTTTATTACATATCCAGGAATTGACGTACATGTTGCGATTTACATTTTTTCAAATCGAATCGTTAGGGGCGATATAAAATATGATAACAGACATTAGACTTCCTGGAACCTGTATGTTCTAAATTAGCTATATTATGAAGGGTGTGGTCTTCATACATAATCGGTGGCTTATGGCCAGTACTCGAAGCTTTGTCTCGTTATCTTGATTTGTTAGAGGCACTGGAGCTCGATAAACCATCTGTAAACCATCCTTCATATTCTCTGGAACAAACATTTTTTCCATTTTAGATAGTTGATCGTGAGATTTACTGTATAAAAATCGGTCGAGGTAATTCTTTTTCCTATATACCATCTTATTTATGGTTGTTAGGACTCGGAGTAGTTCATGTGGGAAACCTAAATAGGTTTTTGCTTCTTGACTCCATTGTAAATTGTAGTTTAGCATAAATGGCGTTAAGGTGCTTAAAAAGTACGGTTATTTCTTTCATCGATGATTAATTTGATTGACAATGACTATATACATTACAGTTGCGTCGTTCATCCATACAGCCAAAGGTACGACAATGCTACTCTACAGAGGTATGAGGTATTCGAGGAACTACCAAAATGGCTCCAGGGTGTCGTGGAAGTGTAACAAAGCCGCGTGCAACGCTCGCGTCAACACCGACGGCAACAGAGTAGTATTTACCAGGAATACGCATAATCACGACGAGAATTATAGCTGGGATTAGAAGATTAATGTTTTCTTGTGACATCGTGTTTTGGTTTTGGCTAAAACGGTTATTATGTGAGATCATGATGTTTTTATAGTTAATACGCCTACTAGTTAATAAACTATCTCATATTGTGTCTTGTGGTTACTTTTCATACGTTAAAAACAACTATTATTATTGGATACCTAAATCATTAAGTTTTGTTTAAATGATATTTTGTGATGTTTGATGATTGTAAGAAATAGTGAGATTTGTCGTTACTTGTCCTAGGAAATGAATACATCGTTTCAGTAACAATTGTAGCTTATAAAAAAAAAATATCTTCACGCAATTCCCAATACAGGGGTAGACAGAGGTCGAGTCTAGACAATTAAGTCCCTTCGACCCACCTTCCACCGAAGATATTTTCGGGACAACGTGACAGGTGGTGAGCCCGTCGCCGTCTTTATGTCCAAGCCAACGATATTCGTACATAAGTTTTTGAAAACCCATTGGTTCGAGCCTACCAACTGGGGATCGAACTCGGGTCTATTGACTCGAAATTCCGACCACCCAACCATTCGGCTATCGTGACTTTCAAGCTTATAAAATTTAAAATTGTTACGTTAAGACTTCTAACACAATACCTACAAGGCGCAACTCGCAAAAGTAGCGCTAGCTGACAAGCACATAATGAATTCCTTTTATTTCTGAGTTGTCTGGTTTGTTACACAACACTCTTACTCATTTCGTTAGCTCAGTAACAGAGCATGAATGTTTCGTTTCTGTATGAAAGGAATAGAGATGTAGTAAATTAAGGACGGTTTGTTAGGCATTCCAGCCAGGCGTTCTCAGAAGTGCCAATGTATTTTATCTTACTTATCACTACATTGACGGGTTACAGGTGTAACCAATAGTGGCAATCAGATAACCTCATGTTGTTTTTTTCCGTATAAAAGTCGTGTATTATAACATTATTTTTAGTGATGAAGTAGCAAATCCGGTTATTATGTCAATTTATTATTTGATTTGAATTCAAAGTATATATATTTCGAATTCACGGTTCTACTTTACGGTACATATGACAACGTCTTGCAAATAAGCGCGACTGCTTTTTCGGTTCTAATGTATTTATAATGTATACATAAAATATGTATACTTTTTTCTAGGTTTAGAATCAATAGATTTCTATTACAGTACGAGTAAGGACGGTGGCCTAGAGGTAGTCGTCGACGGGCAGCAGTTCGTTGTATCGGAGAAGTCTGGGGACAAAACTACGTGGATTTGTATCAAGACTGACATCTGCTGTAATGCCTTCGTCATCACTGAAAACGACAGCATTATCAAAATTTATAACATTCACAACCACTAATGTGTAAAAGTGTAATGAATTTGATTAAATTTAATTTAAGCTCGCTTGTTTTAAAATCAATAATTAATAATTTTATTTTCTCAATTATTCAAGTTAAGAAATTTTCTGAAAATGAAACAGAGACATTTGTTACATTTTCTTGATTTCAAATGTGTGTTTGCTTGCATGTTGTGATATAATTTGTCACTTCTAAAAAGATGTTAAGTAATAAATGTCTAATTTTTACTTTAACCATAGATTTGTTTTAGTCAAAATAGATTATAAACATTATTTTTAATTGTATACAGTGTATCAACGCTTATCATTTTTAGGTGTAAGGAGTGCATTAAAATTTGAAATGACAAAGTTTGGCAACCCTACGATATCATGGGGAAATTACCGTTTTATCAAAAAGTTGACACGTCGTTTGAAGACCTGGTGGGAGTGTACGGCCAGGAAGACTTGCGGCTGTCGCTGCGTCGCCGTCACCGTGGACAATCGTCTCATGAAACTGAACGGTTGGCATAACCATTAAGTTTAGTTATAATAAGTAGAAATAAACTAGACCAATGACGCCGACTCACACCGAGTTCGGCAAAAGTCAAGCAGGCACATTGCTCAGAAATAGGGTCTAGTCTCAAGTTTGTTTGAGTTCGACACAAGCATAAGGAATAAATGCATATAGACTTTAATGTAGGTTTCGGATGCATGTCGTAAAAAATCTATCCTGTGACAAAAACCTGGTTGAAAAATCTTTTTCATTAATGTTTGGAAACAATGAGAATGTGCCCCATTGTTTCTGTACGGTAAGCAATGATGAAGGAAACTTTGAAATGCCCTTTTTGAATTCGTTGAGGTGACGATTTACTTTAATCATGTAGAAATTGAGAAATGAGAGAATGGCCCAATTTAAAGTATAGTACTGAATGAATGTAATTATGGTATTCGACTTAGTTTTGAATCTTCAATTTTAATTTTTAATAGGGATAGTTGACAGGCGTTTTCGTAACTATCTCGACATAGCTATACCAAAATTATAAGGGGGGAGGTGCTGCGATCACCAATCTGTTTGATAAGTGTGGCGTTTTTGGCAAATCCTCTTTTAGGAGACTTTTTCAGCGTACTATAATACCGTAAAATAAATAAGTAGTTGTAATTTATTGATTTAAGCAATTGTAAAGAGTATTTTAGTCAAATATCAAATAGTGTATATTGAATTACATTGTATATTTTTTAAAGTCGACCATGACCATTTTTACTTCTTGATCCATAGAGAAGATCAGTTTTTAAGGTATATCTTTTATAATTAAAAATTTCTAGAAAAGTTTTACAATTGATTTGATACTTGGAATGCCTCATAAACTTAACAAATCGATGTCATCTTTTTGCAGTAATAAGTATGAGTATGTAGATGCAGTTCTTGTAATTAATAAGGGACATGTGTAGATTTAAATAATAGTATTTAATTAAGATATGAAGGTCTTAGTTTAAAATGTTGTGATTTGTGTTAGCATTGATGTACATTTTGAGAGCAATAGATGAGTGTGAAGTCATTTCTGTTCATTCCTTACAACTAAAACCATATTTAATATAGAACTAGTGTTATAAAATAACTGTATGATTGAACATGTGGTCGAAATAAAAGTAAAATTACGAAATAATTTTTTTATTTAATGTTTTATAATATTAAATATATTTTTTACAGGTACCGGAATATATTTAAAACTACTTAGACTAAAATAGTTAATGTTTTTTCTACATAACGCTACATTTTACGATATTATCTTTCTCAAAGGCCGGCAACGCATCTGCTATTCCTCCGGTATTGCAGGTGTTCGTGGGCGGCGTCAATCACTTACCATCACGTGAGCGATCTGCTCCCTTCCTATTCTATAAAAAAATTAACCTTTATTAGCACAGACAAACTTCGGCGCGACCTAGTTTAGCGACTGATTAGCATAGAGTAACCGCGGTACATTCCTATTATATTCCTTCTTTATAGAATATATATATCTCATTATTTGTGCAATCCATTGGACGGAGGTTATTTTGTTGATGACCTTTCTTCTCTTCGCTTTCGCTGGTATTCTTAGGCGATTTTGTTAATTTTTCAAAGCATCTTATAATTCGTTTTAGTCGATAACAGATATATTTTGATATCATTTCTTAACTTTGGTTGATCCAGATCCAGGTTGACATGAATTGATCAATTTATAAGATCAATATACTTACGTCACTGTCTTTCTCTGCATTTAACAAATTTCTTTATTTTATTAATATTTATACAATTTATATACAGATAGTTTATATAAGTTAGATTCAAGTTCGGTAATAAATAAACCCTGTGGGTCTTGCAATCAAGGATACATTATAAGAAATGATCCGAGAGATATTTTTTATCCACGGTAATGTATTGCTTTGTGTTTGACCCAGATAATATTATCAATTTTACTAGGGATTTCTCAACTGCGTACTTAGAATGGCGAACTGAACTGAACTTTATGGGTTTTCTACTTATGCTAAAATCTAAAATATTTGGACGAATCTGATAATCACTAATAAATCGTGGCATATATTTTTTTCTATTTTTTATATTATCAAATAATTATTGGCTAACTGTCATTAATTCCGTCATCTAGGTCAAGTTCATTCACTGACTCACTCTTTTCATTTTTAAATGTGTGTGTAAGCAACTCACGTAGGGTTGCTTACACACGTTAATCCTGGTATGAAGAATGTGTAGTTGCTCCGAGGTTTACAACGTCTATTATTATTATGGATATAATGTTACTGGTATGCTTTTACGCTCGAATTAACCGGTGTAAGTGTTGCTTCCGATTACGCTAGAAGTGGTATTTATTAATAAAGGTGATAGTGTTTAGTGCTGTGTTTACATTAGATTAATCCACTGAGAAAAATAGGCCTTCTTTATTAATTTTTATTCGCCAAACTCAAACTTTTGACATTGTCGCGATGAGCGTCACTTAATGCGAGTGTTCAGGTTTGGAACTACAAAACTAATACAATACAATGCTAATGTAAAATAAAAGCGTCTATCTCACATGTTTAATCATATGATTTGGCATATGGCATTGAAACTCTCTTTAGCTTTGACTTCTAACTTAATACCGACTTTTTTTTGTTTTATATAATAGCTTTATATAAAACAAAACTATATAAAATTTATCGCTCTGTTTGCTAAATTTATTTGTGAGTTTACAATACTACGGTTGTAGACCTTACGATAAGGTGTCACAATGAAGAATAAATAAATACTACAAAGCTGCCTCAGAAGTACTATGTTGATTTTAAAAGACAAGTTTTTATTCACAAAGAGATAATATTATTAAATTTTAAACCTAATGCTTGATTTATATTTAAATTAACAAAGATATTATTATAAAATTATATTGCACAACTCGGCATGTATAATTAATTGCATATGTTACCTGGTTAGAAGAGAAGAACCGCCCCATGCTCTCTCCCACAGATGCCTGCACTAACTATACTGAATCCATTACCACCACTACCCAGGCTCTACACTCAAACCCCAAGCAATATACGCAACCACCGATAATTACACGATACATGTTTCACGTCTAAACAAGGTATCATCAAGTGATTGAACTAGGACATCCACCGGAGTCTCTTTGGTCTTTCTTTGAGGAAAGCTGGAATAAATTTAATACTAAGCAATAGTTTTACACTAGAAGTCACGCACCGAAGAGGGTTTGTAATTTTAAATGTGTGTAACATGTAAGTACATAAAAATGTGTTTCTGGTTTTGTTTTATTTTCTACATTATATAAATACTTTATTTATAAATTTATATAAATAATCGGTCATAATGTAACTAATTTTAATTTTGGTCATTGGGACTCTATTAAGAGCAGAAATCTAAGTTTTTATTGCATTTCAGAGCCGAAGTTTGGATTGTCACAACGTGGGAACCTCATAGTACAAATTGGGGATTGGCGTTTCAACAAACATGCATGCTGGGGTTCGAAGGTCCGTTGGACTTGCATCAAGAAAAAATATGGCTGCACCGCTGCCATTACCACCGTAGATAACGTTATCGTGAAGACTCTGGGCAAACATAATCATTGATAAAGTGATTAAGTACAGCATACTTATTCAGTTTAACAATGATAATAGGGATGAATAGGTACATAGGCTCACTTGTTAGAGAATATGTACACTCCAAGTGAGTATTCCCTTCATTTTATTTTAATGAATAGTCATTTAATTGGTTTAACGTTGCACGTTTATCGATTGACTTTTAAGTTTTTTTGTTTAAATTCGAAGTAAAGTTTGAATTTAGCTTATTAACTCATAAACCGTGATAGGATGAAAATAATCCGTATAAAACTGCTATTAGAACATGGCTATTTATAATTTGCATCGATTTTGAGGTGAATTTAATATCGTACTGGAACAATATTTGCTGTGCCAATGCTTTAGTATAATTGTATACCTCTATTGTGACAGTTACAAAAATAAATTTCTTTAAAAAATATCTTTGACATATTCGCAGAATTAAATAGAATGGTAAATTACCTAGTGTTATCCTGCTCCATTACTAGAATTTTCCATAGCAGCACATGCGTGGAGTGAAAGTAGTTAAATGCTAATTTTATTAGGTGTTTTTTTCATTAAAATCGTTTTATTTCTAGATGATATTTTTTTGCATATGGAATTGTGCTATAGTTGTAGTGGATTATTAAATATCTTGATAATGTCTTGAAATTTGGAAGTTTCGTGTCATATTTGTATAAATTGGTATTTTTTTTGTTTAGTCACAATTTCTTTAGATTCATTAAGTACTTTTTAATTTATATTAAACGTAGTGTGTGTGCTATGCTTACTTTGCGTAGGCATATATACATTTAAAACCATAAGAATTCGCATGTTTTGTGTTAAAAACAATAAACATTAAGAAGCATAGGTCTTACGTTATTCACTGTTACTTATATTTAAGTTATTATTATATAAATTTTGTAGCAATAAGGTACAAAGCAAGAAAATGTTGTTTTAGGAGTGTGTTAGAGTTATATAAGACAAGTAATATTGAAGACTACTAAAGGGAATCATATTGTCTTGTTATAATTTATACTTGCGGTTGTTGTCACTTGGTGAAATTGTTTCGGTCCTGATGACCGAATAATTAAATAAAGTAAATTCTGTACAAGCGTTCAACAATGAATTTTTAAAGTCTTGTTGTGAAAATAAAGTATATTCTAAATACCAATCATCTACATGGGTATGAATTAGGAGAACTTATATCAAGCAAAATGTGGAATATTTAAATTATTAATGGAATTAAAAGGGCCAGATTTCTAAGGTGTTACGATATGATAATAAATAAAATAACTAAAAAATAATAAAAATTTACAAAAATGTAAATATATTTCAAGGCCTTTGATATCGTATATATCTATTTATAATATAATTTTATAATTCATTGTATATCAATCAAAACAAACGTAATTGTAAACTCCTCCTATTTAAGTTGATTGAAGTACAGCTAAACGCAGCTTATTGATTATTAAACCTAATTATACTTGTTACATTCAATTTTCATAGTGTTATCTCTTAAAGTACTATGATGTAAGGTATGAAAAAATTCCTCCTGGGAACTGTTTATCGTCTAGATTTTTAGTAGTATATAGTTCGTAGAGCTGTATTTTTTGTGACGAAATAAACTTTAACTATTATTGAATATTTTATTTATTCGTTTTATATTAGCGGAGTACCCGTTATTCGATTACTGTAGGCAGTACTAACTTTAAATGTATTTCAGATTTGAATCCTGTCTTCGCTCAGTCTCAACGTGGCAATCCAGTAATTATGATAGGACAATACAGATTCAATCGTGTGAACAAGTATGGGAGCCGCATTAGATGGGTGTGCGTCAAAGCTAAAGCTGGGTGCAGAGCTTCGTTGCATACAATGGACAACGCTATCGTTCGCGTTTGGGGTTTTCACGATCCCATAGCGCATACTAGTGCAAATAGATTCTAACTACGTACATTCTACACAAACCGCGTCATAATCGTGCAAGCGATTACCTAGCTAATAAAAAACTGTCCCTTCATTCATTATAAAGAAATAATTTCATATTAAATTATGTCATCTGATAAGTTTCTTTGAAATAGCGAAATTGAAGTGTTAGTTGTTGATTTTGAAAAATTATAATTTACCAAAAATCAAACTTCTATGAAATATTTCGTTTCTTTATATTGAACTCATCTTTTTAAAAATGCTTATTAAGAAGCACACCATTCAGATATCAGTATTGTTGGTTTATAAATTGTCATTAACGTCATTTGCGGTGGAAAAACAAAAGTTAATTATAAGTAGACAATTAGGCATATCGCGGATTGGTAATAAAATATTTTTATATTACGCAACGTTTGCGACACTTGACAAATATTGTAACAAATCTTGAATAATAGCATCTAAAAGTGACGGCACTCTTTTGGAGTTCACGACGAGTCGGTGCTTTACTATAGACGTCGCTTCTGCAAAAGTTGCTATGTATGCACTTGAGGCTTGAATCGACGCTAAAACATTTCGAACTCGGTACTGCTAAGCAATTATTTTAAAAATAGGGTGGGTAGTACGTAAGTGTTAAAATGTTATTAGTACCTATATAGTTTTAGTTCACATGCGTCGATTAACTAATTCCGTTACGGTTAACAGAGAGATCGTACACTATGTTACTAACGTAAATATTACTTAGGTTATGGTGGTGGATAAACTGTTAAATACTTTTGTTCAGTATTTAATCGTGAGTAATGTTTATCTTGACTAATATTTTACTACTTGCCTACATTAACATAAACAAGTATTTATGAATTTTTTATATATTTTTTGTTTCATTTTAAACCTGTGCTCTCCATTTATTGTAATTGTATATGCACTTATATTTTGAAAATTTTTAAAAAACCATTTAAAAAAGTATCAACGTTATCTGGAAACGATCTCACTATTTTATGCAAGTAGAATAGTGAACAGGAAGTGCAGTATTAGTATTATAATTTGCCATTCTTCCTATCCTCCAGTACTCTAGCCGGGGGAGTAACGCTATGGGGGAGAGGAGCAGCAGTAGATGCGCCGTTATCTCTGCCCTAAATCCAGATCCGATCCGATTTTTATTTTTTTACTTACACACATTAAAACTTAATAAAAAAAAACAATCACATAAATTTAAACTTTTTTTTTTACAATCACAAACAAGTTGAAAGCTAATTTTAAGGAAGCGAGAAAATTTGTAATTTGGTACCTTTATGGTATTATATGAAGGTTATCGAAACTCACTTAAATTTTGAGCAGCATAGCTGCTACTGGAGCGTTGCCAGTGTAAGGGAGAAAGGATTTCTCCAAGAAGTTCCTTGTAGTGAAGTGTTGTAGAAAATTAACATAAACTTAATTTCTTTGGACAGGTCAACATTTATTGTAATATTTTTCTTTTCAGTTACCATGGTCCAAACGTACAGAGGCACTTTTATGCTATCAGCTGGTGGATATCGTTTCTCAAAGGCAACTGAAGGGCGGCTGACCACTAGGTGGCAGTGTTCCACTAAGACACGAACCAGGTGCAAGGCCTTCATAACTACTGTTGAGGGATACCCAGTAAAGACTTACTTGGTTCATAACCATGATTGAAGTCACACGAAGATACATTTACGTATTCGTATTGACTGGTTTTATGGAGCTTGTGGTACCTAATAGTTATTAGCAAATTGAATTACATATTGAATTATATTTATAATATAATAAATAATATTAATAATATGATATTTATTGTTCAGTCCCTAATGACATTCATTCTCATTCATTCATTTTTATGTCTCTTTTCATCTTCGGAAAACGACTTATGAAAAGAAAAACTAAATTTAACAAATACTACAATCTTTGAATTCTTAATATTTAGTGCACCTTACTAGCTATTTGAAAGTTTTCCTGTGTACATTATTTTTTTTTAAATGTTCCTTACATTTTGATACTAAAAAGGGTGTACTTGGGTGTTCAAAGCTGAAAATTTACATTACATTAGTGGAGATTAACGCGGAGGACAGGTATAATAAAAATATCAAAATTCTCATTTAAATTGATTTCGTACTTCGTTGAATTTTTCACTTAGAAATATTAGAATTTCTGCTATAAAGATGGCGATAGGTGGACAGTTGCGGCAAATTTGGAAATAAAAGTGAAGATTGCGCTCAATCCATCGACATCGTTAGAAGATAAAGAGAGTAGGATTTACAATTTATACTTGCGATTGTTGTCACTTGGTGAAATTGCATTGCATTAAAATTCATTGTTGAACACTTGGTCTGAATTCACTTTATTTAATTATTTATTAATTAAACGACCGGTTCGCCTTACGTCATCATCAGGGTATACCCTTCTGATGTCGTAAGGCGAAACCGGTATACCCTGGGTATACAGGGTATACCCTGATGATACTGTAAGCCGAAACCGGTATACCCTGGGTATACAGGGTATACCCTGATGATGGTGTAAGGCGAAACCGGTCGGTTAAATAATAAATAATTAAATAAAGTGAATGCTGTACAAGTGTTTAACAATGAATTTTAGAGTAGGATATAAATAGTAGGATCGATATAAATAAAGAGTAGGGTGTGTAGTAACTATTATTTAATCTGTGGTGAAACATTCTAGTCAATGGATAGACTGCGAATTAAGCATCTCGGAAAAGGTAAGTATAATACAGTAAGGAAGTAACTAATTCACTCATCGTACATCTACTATACTATTGCAGATAACAGGAGACTTAACGTTGGTTATAATAAATCGACATTGAACTTAGAAAAGCTTACAAAATTAACTTCTCTAATAAATGATTAATCACCAGGTGGTTTGAAAAAACCATTGATTCGAGGTTAATGGGTTTTTCAAAACTTATTTACGATTTATATCGTTGGCATGGACATTAAAAAGGTGACAGGCTCACCACCTGTGACGTTGTCCCAAAAAATTTCTTCAGTGAGAGGTGGGCCGAAAGTACTTAATTGTCTTGACATTGTCTATCCCAGTATTGGGAATGGCGTGAAGATTTTTTTATTACTCTGCTAAAAAAAATATATAAATATAAATATCTTCACGCAATTCCCAATACAGGGGTAGACAGAGGTCTAGTCTGGACAATTAAGTTCTTTCGACCCACCTTCAACCGAAGATATTTTCGGGACAACGTGACAGGTGGTGAGCCCGTCGCCGCCTTTAAGTCCAAGCCAACGATAATTCGTACATAAGTTTTTGAAAAACCCATTGGTCCGAGCCTGCCACAAACATAAAGTTTTTGAAAAACTGGATCGAACTCGGGTCTCTCGACTCGAAATTCCGACCACCCAACTCGGCTATCGTGACTTTATTACTCTGCTGTTATAATTTAAATAATGTTTTAAACTGGTGAATGTGAATTAAATTTTCGTGAAATATGTTATTTGGCTTAACGTTTTTGGCAGAAATGCATTTACGCAGTCGTAATATATTTTAGATCTACAGCTGTATTCTTCTTTATTGTTTCATTCTAGTGACTGCTATTTGGACATCGAGGGGAACTCAAATGTTGCTAGCTGAAGGTTTTAAATTCTCCAAAGAAAAAGAGCTCGGCTGCAAGACCCGGTGGCAATGTTCAACTCGATCGCGTACCAAGTGTAAGGCGTTTATTACCACAATCGACGGATGTGCAGTAAAAACATCTTTTTATCATAATCACGAGTGAGATTTACGCCAGATAAAAAAAAAGAAAAAGAATAGAAAGTGTGAAGAACTAGATTTAGTTAAGTGATAAAAAAAATGAAATTGTCTTAGTCTGTTAGTGTATGATTTGTATTGACGAGTTAATCTATAAATAGTACAATACTAAGTTTTCCGCCTGTGTCTGTTTAATATTTCTAATCCACCCAATTCGGTCGGTTAGTGTGGCGGTTCTATGGAGGTTATAAATACTAATATTTTCTTGCTAAGCGCAATTTTCATTCTCTAAAGTAGAAAGTTGTGATCGAGAAGCGGGGAGAAATCGCTAGTATTTTAGATTAGATTTTTAATATTTCTAAATCTCACAATAAATTTGCTCTGTAATATTGTGTCTAAGGATTCTATTTATGCCACAGTTTTGTCAAAGCAATTAAATAATTATTCAACAATGGAGACTATGTACAATATTAGGTTTTATTATGTAGTGGCAAAGAAAAAAAATAGAAAAAAAACTTAAATTATATGATAATGATTATGATCATTCCAAGACTAAAGTGAACATATAAATAATTAAAAAAAAATTGTTTTATGGTGTAGATGTATTTTTAGTTATATTTAGGCCCTTTGCCCGTTATTTTAATTTTTGTTTGAAATTTACGTAGCTAAATAGTGTGAAGGGACTATGGAGTGACACGCGAGCTTTCTAAACTTTTTACTCCATTAAATTGTAGTAGGTTTTAGTTGAAAATGATGAATACTAAAACAATATAATAAATGTATTCTCTCTCCTCGTTGTAAATTTGTGAGATCATAAAAATAAATTTACGAGAGGTAAAAATGGTAAATTTAATACATGTAACTTTAAATGTTCGAATACAATTGTGTTTCATTGGAGTACTTATCTACTAGTAATTTTTGAATCCTATAATGTCGTATTAAATGTAAATAATTCTAGGTAATTTATGTAACTTTTGCCTTTTGTTTTTCAGTGCCAATATTCAGTACGACGAAAGCTGGTAACCCGGTGATTGTGGTTGGACCGTATCGCTTTAACCGGGTGAATAGGTGCAAAGGTCCTAAAGTAAGATGGACATGTATTAAGACGCCATCTGGCTGTCGAGCAGCGATCACCACCGTCGATGACGTCATTATTCGGACGCATAATGAGCATAATCATTGAACAACAATTGGTTAATGTATCAACAATTGGTTCTCATACTGAGATTATTCGCAGGTATTTCCTTTCCTAATTGCATTATTAACAATTTCGTAATGTGCACCATTGCCATGAAGCTGTGTGTGAAACCAACATTCTATTTATAGTTTTTGAACTATAAATGGAATGACTGTGCTATTAAACAAAACTTTTTAATACAGCCTATTTTATAGTTGACTCACGATATGTGCCGAGTGATTGGGTGGTCGGAATTTCGAGTCTGGTGATCCGAGTTAAATCCTTAGGTGGCAGGCTCGTACCAATGGGTTTTTGAAAAACTTATGTATGAATTAAGTCGTTGACTTGGACATAAAGATGGCGACGGGCTCACCACCTGTCACGTTGTCCCGAAAATATTTCGGAGGAAGGTGGGACGAAGGGACTCAATTGTCGAGACTAGACCTCTGTCTACCCCTGTATTGGGAATTGCGCGAATATATTCTATTATTTTATATTTATATTTATTTATTTTATAATTATTAAAGAAAACAGCAACTACATGATGTATTATTTTACTTTACCAAATGCTTAAGTTACGGTAATGTATTAATATACTCTTAATTAATTACCGAATTTGATTTCATAACATAACGGTATATTTTTTGTTATTTGTTTTTAAAGAACTTTATTCTCATAAGAACATTGTGTCGTTCACTTACACGAGATTACAACGTGAAAAAATAATAATACTTATTCTGGTGTAGGAGCATGTAAACAAAATTATTCATAATACAGTACAATTGAGAGGTTGATTTTTTTCTGCAGTGCTAATTATATGTTTTATAGCATAAATATACACATTTAAAAAGGGTAAAAGATTAATTTTTTTTCGCAATGTAAAATACAACTTAAGTTTATTTTTAAATATTTTTTATATTTATATTTGTGTATTGCTTAATTTCGTCAGCCAGCTTATTGTATAATAGTACTCCTTCAAACATAATATTATTTTTTCCATATTTATTTGTTCTAGGTTGACGAATCGTCAACTTGATTTTGTAGTAAATGTAATGTTTGTTTTAATAGTATTCGAAAGTATTTTTTTATTAGTAAGCAACTATTGAAATTATATATTTGTTTTACATTGTGTAATTTAGTTTTCTTGTACAAGTAGTTAAGTAGTTCAGTAGAAGTAAAGTGCCTGTCTTGGTATAGTTGTTTAATTGTTTTGAGTTCGCTGTAGTTGTCCAAGCCAACGATATAATTCGTACATAAGTTTTTGAAAAACCCATTGGTACGAGCCTGCCACCTGGGGATCGAACTCGGGTCTCTTGACTCGAAATTCCGACCACCACTCGGCTATCGTGAGTTTTAATTATTATTGCACCATTGAGTGATTATTTTCAATGATGAGTTGATGTAGCAATAAATATGTTGTGATTGTAATTAGTTATAGTTTGTGTACGCTATAGAAATTAAGGAAGCAGTATTAGTACAAGTTTCACAATTGTGTCATGCATTTCATAAGGTTAATTTAAGGTACGCGACGGCGGTAAAAGTTCTATTTTGCTGACAGATAAATCCCATGGCTTTCGAATGATGGTAACTTAATCATATCTGTAATAAAATAAATTGAAATTATCTCAGTCATTGATATTGGTTGTGCTAGTAAAAACAAAGAAAGACATATGGTACAACACTCATTAATAGCTGGGTCTGCAAACACACATTTTGTATAGCAAATCATTACATAACCAGACAAAATATACAATTAGAACAGGTAGAAAATGAGGGATAGAGCAGTATATATTTAATGTGTAAGGTGTTTTATTGCACATGATACAGATAACATAATGTACAAAAAAGTATAAATAACAGTAAAGTATATAAAAATAACTCTAGTATATAACCGATAACAAAACCAGTACATCACCAGAGTATTTTTTAGCATCATACCGACGGTTCAATGAATAACAAGTGAACGTGAATGATAGTGCTGTTGTGTAAGTTTTTATCAAGACTAACTTGCAGCTTTATTTTGACGCATTTCCTTATACCAAACTCCTTCAGTGTAACGTCCTGTCGATCCACGTCTTACAGGAGCTTTTTTGGGACAACGTTATAGGTTGTCAGTCTGTAATTAATATCACTAATGTTATATATAATAATATAATAAATAATATCTTCACGCAATTCCTAATACAGGGGTAGATAGAGGTCAAGTCTAGACAATTAAGTCCCTTTGACCCACCTTCCACCGAAGATATTTTCGGGACAACGTGACAGGTGGTGAGCCCGTCGCCGCCTTTATGTCCAAGCCAACGATGAAATTCGTACATAAGTTTTTGAAAAACTCATTGGTACTGCCACCTGGGGATCGAACTCGGGTCTCTCGACTCGACATTCCGACCACCCAACAACTCGACTATCGTGACTTTTTTTTCACTAATGTTAAGTATATTATAGAAATATTCGAGGATCGATGCAATATCGATCAACGATAGCGGAGTGGTTGGATGTTCGGAATTCAGGTTAAGAGAACCAAGTTCGATCCCCTGGTGGTGATGATATGCATGTACCAATAAGTTTTTAAAAAAACGTGTACTATTTATATCTTTGGCTTGGACATAAAGACGGCGACGGGCCCGTCATCTGTCACGTTTTCCCAAAAATATCTTCGATGAATGTGGGTCAAAGGGACTTAAAAGTGCATAGAACTATTGCTTACTTTCCTTACTTAACAACGATACAAATCATTAGTAAAGCCTTTTTGTCTGAGTTTCGAAGTCGGGTTTCTTGATTTAAATTCCGGACATCCAATCACTCGGCTGTCATAGCTGAAGTCGCAATTGCAAGCTATTTTGGAATTAAAATTGCAAACTATAATTGCAAAATGTGGTTGCAAACAAGCAAACATTTTTAAAATGTGTTCCGACATAGCGTCATACTTACATGAAGGCTTGTAAAATTTTACTGCTATAGGCTTCAGTTACAGTGAGTGTTTGCCATTAACGCCACGTTAGGCGTGTAAATTGGCGATTGTAGAACCAAACTTCGCATCTTAGACTCGGCATTTTGTATATTTCGAGATTTTTTACATTACGTATATCTCGTTATCTGCTGGTCGCTACCACTATATCCGAAGGGTGTTAGCCGTTCCACCTTTTAGACGATTGTTTTAATAAGAATGATATCTTACCTTTGATATAGAATAAACAAATCTCACATAAAAAGTCAAATCCTTTTTGAAAATAACCGGCCTCTCCTTTTAGACGCCGTACCAGACTCTAGACGATACTGTTCGTTATCGGAATGTTATTTTGTTATAAAACTTGGAGATCTTTCACCTTCATCGATCATCGTCTTTTGGACATTTAGTTCATAAATCTACACAACTTTTCTATTTGTTTTCTTCCTACGAAACTCTGTAAAATTCGAACGTGGATCTGTCACGGTAATAAAGGTAACTTAGTTTACTAGTTGAACAACACTGCCATTGTAGAAAGACATTGATGAATTAATTTATATATATATATATATATATATATATATATATATATATATATATATATATATATATATATATATATATATATATATATATATATATATATATATATATATATATATATATATTTTGTAAATTAATTGATAATAACTGATATAGATTCAGTGGCTTGTGTGCTTGTGTAGAGCGTTCAGATATGTAATGTATTTAAATATTAAATATGTGGCCTGTGTGTCAAATATTTAAAATGCGTCATCATGTAAGGAGTCACTTATGATTTATCTAATGATGTAGACTATATAGTCTATCTGTACCAATTTTTATGTACTATTTGTGTATACAGATGACTATTTAGTTAGACGTAAATAAATGTGTGTTGCTAGAACTTTGTTTTCTTTTCATGTCCACTCGTGATTTTATAAATTTTATGAAGACTATATAGTCTATCTGTACCAATTTTTATGTACTATTTGTGTATACAGATAACTATTTAGTTAGACGTAAATAAATGTGTGTTGCTAGAACTTTGTTTTCTTTTCATGTCCACACGTGATTTTATAATTTTTATGATTTTTTAATTTGTGAACGTCGTTCGTGCTGAGAAGTGTTTTCGTCGTTAGTGCTGAAAATTAGGAGCGCAGTTAACTCCTAAACTATTCAAACTGCCTGTGGTATTTGGAACAAATCCGTTGTTATTTTTGAATTTTAGATCACTCAGCTTCAAATGGCACCATATTTCAAAGGCTTTTGCATTGTAGCGGAATAAATCAAATTAAAGTTTTTTTTTTTATAAATAATAGGATCACTACTGATTTTTCGAATCGTTTTACAAGATTAAATAGTAAAAATATTAACATTTCATTTCTATTTTTTTGTTAAGGTCTCTTAATAACCTACCTGATATGAAATTTGGTATCAAAATAAGTGTCTCTTAACAACCATACGTATTAATATATTTCTGTATAATTACAGTGCAATTTGTAGAAACTAAAAAGGGTGCCACTATTCTCGTTTTGAACGGCAACAGATATTACTTTCATCAGAGGACAAGAATGAAAATGTTTTGGAGATGCTCGTTTAAGCAAAGCGGCTGTCGATCCAGGATAACTACAATTGGTACTAATGTAATACTAAAAATTAATGAGAACCACAATCACTGACAAATAATTGTTAAGAAATTGTAAATGATGATGATTATTTTTGTATCGGAACAAGTAAATTGTTAATATTCTTCTCATAGTTAATAAATATTAATGGTTTAAGAAAATTTTTTATACAAAATAACTATGAATTTTACAAACTTTCATTGAACCATTCTTTTACGTTTTAAAATAAGTGATTGGCCATAACTCACTGTTCATCTGGGTATATGAAAAGGTATGGCTAGTCCCAAGTTACTCCATCCGTTATTTCGGATTATATTTGTAGTAAGTGCTATTTATTAATAAAGGCGCTGGATTTTTGAACTAGATCTGAAAATTACTTTAATAATCAATAATATCCTTCGTATCCTATCTGGCTAAGCACCATCGAGTAGGTTTTCGTATGTATCTTAGTTATTATATACATTTTTTGTGTTATCGTATCACAGATATTATACACAAAAATGAAATTAATAAGCCATTCAAAATAAAATTAATAAATAATTTCGACAACATACACCTACTTGATATTTTTGTTATTAAATAAAAAGAGAAATTTAAAAAATCTACTGGCACAAGCGAGATTCTGGTTTTTTTAAACTGGAATTTTGTTTTTCATTTCCAAAAATTATATTTGGTTATTTTTTTATTTTTACGTAATTTCCCATTACTGGAGTAAGCAATGGATTCTAGACGATGGAGTCCTTTCGATCAACTATTCACCGAAGCTTATTTGGGACTTGTAATGGTGCTACAGTAGTATAAAGTTACGGTATCTTTTACTTTAAAAATGTAAAGCTGAACAATCTAAATTGTAATTCAAATAGAAGTATTGTCATGATATTATTGTGTGATGAGTATTTCACTCTTGATTTATTCTGTTTAATTTATGGCCTCTCTTGACGAGTCAGGGACAAGTTTGACTCCAAAAGTTGATAGATAGATTGATAGATAGGTTGATAGATAGATAAGGATATTAAAAAAGTTACGACAGTGAAAAATTCAACATAAAATTACGTCATCCGTAAATATCTTCGTTTTTAACTAATAATCGCATACAAGTTGAAATAAAAAAATATAAAAATTATTCGTTACTTGAAATCTTTTATTATTAATAAATTAAGTAGCATATTAAATAATCCTTTCAAAAGTAAAAGTGCATCGTTATGCGTATATTTAAACTAATTTTAATTAACGATAACTCTTTATTTTTAGACTGTACGCCTTATTTTGAAGACACTCGTACTGGTGGAAGAGCGCTTTGCATCGGTGGATACCGGTTCAATCGACATAGTTCAAGTAGAGGTCCAAAAGTTAGATGGATCTGTATCAGAGCGAAGTATGGTTGCAACGCCACAGTCTTAACATGTGAAGACTCCCTCATAAAAACTCTGAACGACCATAACCATTGATATTCAATATGTCTTATTGCGTTGAAATTAAAATTGATTTGTTTTTTTAATTGCGTCTTTGATTATCCTTATTGGCATGGGGTCTATTAATCTCGTCTCTATTCACATATTATATGAAGTGTATATGTTCACATATTGTTTAAGCACCCGAATTCTTAATTTTATTTTATTTTTAAAAGTAAATTTTTATTCAATTATTGAATTTTACTGATTGCTAATAATGATTTATGTGTAATGTTTCGATTAAACGCAATGAATTTGGCTTATATAAATGATTTTTGCCAAACGATCACAATGCTAATAGTAGTACAGAATAGAATGGAATAAACAGGTAGCATTATCGTACATGAGGAATAAAGTCGGAGTGTGCCGAAAAACGGTTGGCACAGCTTGTGCTGTGTGAGAGTATGGTCTCATTCAGCGTTCACTTTTAACCAAAAAACGTTTTCATTGGAGGTACGGACGTAGCATAACAGATATAGGGCCGATCATTACAATATATAAAACATTACAATAATAAAGTGAGGACTTCTCGGTATTTAATCATAACAATATGCGGTCGAAAATTTTTAATATGTTGAAATTTTTTAAATAATTTGTTTTTATTGTAGTAATCCATAATTACTAAGACTTGTCATAATAACATTTCAGAATCGTCCGAGGAACCTAGATTTTCTACATCCAGATTTGGAAAGCCAGTGATAGAGTATGGAAGGTATCGCTTTAATAAGCGCAGCGACAGCAAAGGAATCAGATGTGCTTGGAACTGTGTAAAGGTCTCGAACGGTTGCAAAGCCACCCTCATCACTGTGCATGATGAAATCATTAAGGCTAACAATGTTCATAACCATTAAGAAGCGCTATAATAAAATATGGCAGACGTATACCAACGAATTCTTGTTTTGCTGTCTAATCAATGTAGTTTATATTTATATACCTGTGAAGTAAGTAGTTAAGTAAGTAGTCCTAAAGTAAGTAGTTAAAACACTTGTGTTATGGAATCAGAAGGAGTGAACGTACCACAAACACCTGAGACAATTTAGAAAGACATTGTAAATACATGTTGAAAATATTGTAATTAATTACGACCATAATTAAATCTATTTGCACTCTTCAACGCTTAATTTTCAATTTCATGACAGCAGACATAAAATGTACAGATGACATAAAACGAGTATAAGGTTACTGAGCGAAAATATCTTTACTCTTTTACTACTAATATGATTCGATTTCTTTGACTTAAATTCTAAAAAGTAATGTCAGTATATCGAAATGTACTTAAATATGATAAACGCACTTTATTTAAAAAAAAAGTTAAAATTCATATTGATTTTGTTTTGTACATAAATATGTATATATTGATTTTAATTAATGATACATTTGCGTTTTAGTATCTGCGCCTTATTTCGAAAACTCTCGTCGTGGTGGGAGAGCTCTTTGCTTCGGTGGATACCGATACAATCGACATAGCTCAAGTAGAGATCCAAAAACTAGATGGAACTGTATCAGATCGAAGCACGGTTGCAACGCCACGGTCTTCACTTGTGAAGACGTTATTGTAAAAACTCTGAACGACCACAACCATTGACTTTCAACTTCAGCCTGTAGTGTTTTTTCGTTTAAGTTGGAGTTAAATTTTATCTTTTGAATTATATTGCGTGGCTAAATTACTTTTTTTTTGTGAGGGAAGCTTGCCAGTTTCAATTGGTTCTCTTGTGATTACTTTTAAGAAAGGAATTGGTAAAGGGAAAAGGGGGTTAAGGGTTTGGGTGTCCGGTTACTTTACTTACTTGACAAAACGCACAAGGGATCTTTGATCGTTATTCTGCGAGATCGTTGTAGGTCCACTTGATCGAGTCACGTCAAAAACTCGTCAGCATACTTAAATTTTTAAAATTTTTAATGTTCGACATATGTGCTTTATTTTCAGATGTATGTTATACAAGTTCATAGTTTTTTTTTTAATTTTTGAAGGTTTCATTGAATTTAAACTTATGTGATATTTAATTTTTACTATAAATTAGTCTTTTCCTAAACTTCTGTTTACGAAAGCTGTACTAAATCGATGCCTCTAACGTTTCCATAATTACCATATGCATGTAAAGAAATCGAACAATCATATATGACAAAAAACCTATAGCTTTGAAACTTCATTTCCAACTAGTACTTCACGATACCTCACGAGTTATAACATACATATATAAATACGGACAACATCACATACATTGCTCCGATTCAAATGTAAGTTGCTAAAGCACTTGAGATATGGAAATCGGAAATAACGAAGGCACCACAAACACCCAGACCCGAGAAAATGTAGAAAAAGTGGTTTTTCTATATGGACCCGACCGGTAATCGAACCCGAGACTTAGAGATGGCGACACCTAGAAAACCAGTGTTTACGCCATTCGTCCACGGAGGTCGACAATATCTCGACAATAACATACTATCTCGAAGTTCCCGAGGGAATGGACAATACCAAGCATTTCCTAAAGTTTAGAATAAAACAGATAACTTATTATTTACACCGATTTGCTTTCAAATACGTTGTAACTTATTAAAAATTTTATTTATTTAATAAATTTTATTTATTTTATTCATTTCTTAATTATTTATAATTAATATCAGACGAATCTCATCGCAGTGTGGCCTAATTTAGCTAGTAAGGTATTACTATTACATAAAATATTAGAAATAAACATGTGTGTGAAAACTAATTTGTTTTATGTAATTTTAAAACTTTTGAATCTTTTTAATACAGGTAAGCAATCACGATCTTCGTGAACTATTAAAATATAAGTAATAATGAATAAATCTTTTCATGTACATATGGACAACATATTTTTTTCTGATAATTCTTAAGCAATGTGTTTGTATTTGAGGTTTCGTTATGTTTTTAACTTTTATCGTCTGTTGTTCCATAGGGATGAAAATAAGGTTCGAGATGACACGTTATGGAAACCCGGTGATGGTATTGGGTCGATATCGATATAATAGATGGAGTTATAGCAAGGGTCATCACACTCGCTGGACCTGTGTAAAAAACCAGAATGGATGCCGCGCCACCATAACCACATATAACAACGTCATCGTTAAAACAAAGAATTTTCATACTCACGCGTGATTCTCTTATAAGATTAGCTGTTGGATTATTAATTTAGTATTTATGTAAATGATATAAATATTAACATTTTTGTGTGTGAGTATATTTACAAATCATATTAATGTTTTTTATGATTGAAATTTATTTGTGCATTGACTCAAGACTGTTAATTACTACAGTATTGTCGCGAGTAAGGACTTGTGTAATATTACTACTTATTTTGACTTTACAAATGCAGTATTACTATTTTATACTAAACATAAATCAAACGCATCTTTAAGCTTTGGACGTATTAATTTATATTTAAACTAAAAACTTTATTAAAATAAATAAATAAATATCTTCACGCAATTCCCAATACAGGGGTAGACAGAGGTCAAGTCTAGACAATTAAGTCCCTTTGACCCACCTTCCACCGAAGATATTTTCGGGACAATGTGACAGGTGGTGAGCCCGTCGCCGCCTTTATGTCCAAGCCAACGATGAAATTCGTACATAAGTTTTTGAAAAACTCGTTGGTACTGCCACCTGGGGATCGAACTCGGGTCTCTCGACTCGAAATTCCGACCACCCAACAACTCGGCGATCGTGATTTTTTAATGACTTATTTAACTTTTTATCGTCTGTTGTTCCATAGGGATGAAAATAAGGTTCGAGATGACACGTTATGGAAACCCGGTGATGGTATTGGGCCGATATCGATATAATAGATGGAGTTATAGCAAGGGTCATCACACTCGCTGGACCTGTGTAAAACCAGAATGGATGCTGCGCCACCATAACCACATATAACAACGTCATCGTTAAAACAAAGAATTTTCATACTCACGCGTGATTCTCTTATAAGATTAGCTGTTGGATTATTAATTTAGTATTTATGTAAATGATATAAATATTAACATTTTTGTGTGTGAGTATATTTACAAATCATATTAATGTTTTTATGATTGAAATTTATTTGTGCATTGACTCAAGACTGTTAATTACTACAGTATTGTCGCGAGTAAGGACTTGTGTAATATTACTACTTATTTTGACTTTACAAATGCAGTATTACTATTACATAAAATATTAGAAATAAACATGTGTGTGAAAACTAATTTGTTTTATGTAATTTTAAAACTTTTGAATCTTTTTAATACAGGTAAGCAATCACGATCTTCGTGAACTATTAAAATATAAGTAATAATGAATAAATCTTTTCATGTACATATGGACAACATATTTTTTTCTGATAATTCTTAAGCAATGTGTTTGTATTTGAGGTTTCGTTATGTTTTTAACTTTTATCGTCTGTTGTTCCATAGGGATGAAAATAAGGTTCGAGATGACACGTTATGGAAACCCGGTGATGGTATTGGGCCGATATCGATATAATAGATGGAGTTATAGCAAGGGTCATCACACTCGCTGGACCTGTGTAAAAAACCAGAATGGATGCCGCGCCACCATAACCACATATAACAACGTCATCGTTAAAACAAAGAATTTTCATACTCACGCGTGATTCTCTTATAAGATTAGCTGTTGGATTATTAATTTAGTATTTATGTAAATGATATAAATATTAACATTTTTGTGTGTGAGTATATTTACAAATCATATTAATGTTTTTATGATTGAAATTTATTTGTGCATTGACTCAAGACTGTTAATTACTACAGTATTGTCGCGAGTAAGGACTTGTGTAATATTACTACTTATTTTGACTTTACAAATGCAGTATTACTATTTTATACTAAACATAAATCAAACGCATCTTTAAGCTTTGGACGTATTAATTTATATTTAAATTAAAAACTTTATTAATGACTTATTTAACTTTTTTAAAACTTTATTAATGACTTATTTAACTTTTTTAAAACTTTATTAAAATAAATAAATATCTTCACGCAATTCCCAATACAGGGGTAGACAGAGGTCAAGTCTAGACAATTAAGTCCCTTTGACCCACCTTCCACCGAAGATATTTTCGGGACAATGTGACAGGTGGTGAGCCCGTCGCCGCCTTTATGTCCAAGCCAACGATGAAATTCGTACATAAGTTTTTGAAAAACTCGTTGGTACTGCCACCTGGGGATCGAACTCGGGTCTCTCGACTCGAAATTCCGACCACCCAACAACTCGGCGATCGTGATTTTTTAATGACTTATTTAGCCAAAATGGACTTAATAATTTATTAAGTCTATTTTGAGACAGAAAAATTTTTTGCGCATTCATTTAGTATGTTCCTTGTTTTTTTATATCTCAGACAAAATTTAATTTTGAGTTGAATCATGTTTAAAACTGTATGTAATAAAAATAACCGCGCATAGGATATTTACTTTATGTTAAGATTACAACCTAATAATTAATATCTTGTCTACAAAAAAACAAAAAACGAAAACGATACAAAACATAATTTTTCTGCTTTTTATATAGCACGCAATTAAATATAATATTTAGGTCATCTGGATGCAATTGATGCAAAAAAGAAATTATATTCTTATGATATATGAGAGATAAGAAGGTAACATGTAGCGTAGCTTTTAGGAAATTTTCATCTGATACTGATTATAATTATTGTGTTTGTCTTAAAATATTGTTAGTTCGGTGCGTGCAATTTTCAATTAAAGTAAAAGCTAAGAGTTATATAAGAATTGTGATATGTAGCATTTTAGAGATAACTTAAAACGTGTAACTGAGCCATTTACTTTATTGTAAGAGGAAATATTTACTTGAATAAATACTTCATTATCCTTTAGTTTTTTTACCTACGCATTTTCATCGTAGTTTTTATCGTCATATTTGCATGAACCGTTCGATTGTATTTCGAAGAAAATGCTTTAGTCGGCCGGTGAATATTCGAAAAGGGAAGGGGGTTATGCCTTCTCATGCACAACATAAATTGCAATACCAAAGCCAAATATAAATTATTCTTTTTTATTTGTAACTTCTTAATGTGTTTTACAATTTATTTTAGGACTTGAACCAGTGTTTACGACCTCTCGGTTTGGAAAACCTGCGATTCAAATGGGTCCTTACCGATTTAATAAGTGGAGCGGTAGCAAGGGTCCCCGGGCACGCTGGGTATGTGTTAAGGCCTGCTACGGATGTCGGGCTACCATCATCACACTGGATGATGAAATCGTTAAGTACAGCGGAGAGCACAACCACTGAGCAAGATTAATGATTTCTATGTGTTCATGAACTAAAGTACTTTCAGTTCGGTCAGTTTCAATATTTCTTTAGAGAAGTTGAAATATTGATGTGAATAATGTGTTAAAATAAAAAAATAAAACGTCAAATATTTTTATTTTTTGCCCAAGTCTAAATAATTAATGAACTTTAAATAGCAGATAGATCTTTAAATATAATGGTTTTGGATCCGGTTTATATTTATATAGATATTATATCCGATAGTCGAGTTCGTAGTGACCATGCCTTCGAAGCTAAAGCTTGCGGGTTCGAATTCCGCTAGGACCAAATATTTATTTGTATATAATCATATATGTAATACACATATGAAAATTTATCGAATTAATTATATTTAAATTAAAAACTTTATTAATGACTTATTTAGCCAAAATGGACTTAATAATTTATTAAGTCTATTTTGAGACAGAAAAATTTTTTGCGCATTCATTTAGTATGTTCCTTGTTTTTTTATATCTCAGACAAAATTTAATTTTGAGTTGAATCATGTTTAAAACTGTATGTAATAAAATAACCGCGCATAGGATATTTACTTTATGTTAAGATTACAACCTAATAATTAATATCTTGTCTACAAAAAAACAAAAAACGAAAACGATACAAAACATAATTTTTCTGCTTTTTATATAGCACGCAATTAAATATAATATTTAGGTCATCTGGATGCAATTGATGCAAAAAAGAAATTATATTCTTATGATATATGAGAGATAAGAAGGTAACATGTAGCGTAGCTTTTAGGAAATTTTCATCTGATACTGATTATAATTATTGTGTTTGTCTTAAAATATTGTTAGTTCGGTGCGTGCAATTTTCAATTAAAGTAAAAGCTAAGAGTTATATAAGAATTGTGATATGTAGCATTTTAGAGATAACTTAAAACGTGTAACTGAGCCATTTACTTTATTGTAAGAGGAAATATTTACTTGAATAAATACTTCATTATCCTTTAGTTTTTTTACCTACGCATTTTCATCGTAGTTTTTATCGTCATATTTGCATGAACCGTTCGATTGTATTTCGAAGAAAATGCTTTAGTCGGCCGGTGAATATTCGAAAAGGGAAGGGGGTTATGCCTTCTCATGCACAACATAAATTGCAATACCAAAGCCAAATATAAATTATTCTTTTTTATTTGTAACTTCTTAATGTGTTTTACAATTTATTTTAGGACTTGAACCAGTGTTTACGACCTCTCGGTTTGGAAAACCTGCGATTCAAATGGGTCCTTACCGATTTAATAAGTGGAGCGGTAGCAAGGGTCCCCGGGCACGCTGGGTATGTGTTAAGGCCTGCTACGGATGTCGGGCTACCATCATCACACTGGATGATGAAATCGTTAAGTACAGCGGAGAGCACAACCACTGAGCAAGATTAATGATTTCTATGTGTTCATGAACTAAAGTACTTTCAGTTCGGTCAGTTTCAATATTTCTTTAGAGAAGTTGAAATATTGATGTGAATAATGTGTTAAAATAAAAAAATAAAACGTCAAATATTTTTATTTTTTGCCCAAGTCTAAATAATTAATGAACTTTAAATAGCAGATAGATCTTTAAATATAATGGTTTTGGATCCGGTTTATATTTATATAGATATTATATCCGATAGTCGAGTTCGTAGTGACCATGCCTTCGAAGCTAAAGCTTGCGGGTTCGAATTCCGCTAGGACCAAATATTTATTTGTATATAATCATATATGTAATACACATATGAAAATTTATCGAATTAATTATATTGCACATCGTATATGTACCGTTATCTTGAACACTTACTCGGTGATAGGCTCAACACGTGTAACATTGCTTTAAGTAGGTTTCAGTGAAACGTGGGTCACTAGGATTTAATTATCTAGAGCTCTGTCTATCTACATAAAAAATATTTGAAATTGTTAAGAAGCACCATTTCTAAAAAGGTACTTATTATATTTTTTTTTTCATACAATAGGTCACACAGGCCTATATCTTACAGAGAATTTGCAGAGATAGTCAACTGCAGGCAGAAAGTACCAGGCATTTTGTGGCAGGCATATTTATAAATAAATAAATACACTTATTATCATTATTGTAACGTGTTGTACTACCTTGCATGCAAATTACATTGCTCGAAATATATTAGATTTTAAATTTGTTTTTTTCCTTTCAGTAGCTGTATTCACAACGTCCCGATTCGGAAACCCTCTAATTCAGATAGACAAGTATCGGTTTCGCAAATGGGCTGGAAGTAGAGGATACTTAGTGCGTTGGATTTGTATAAAGGACTACAGCGGGTGCCGAGCAAAGGTGATGACCTGCGATAGTGCTATTGTTAAATATTACGATTGCCATAATCATTAGTCTATATATTATATGTATAGTGAAATAGCAGCTTCAAATTAAAAGCGTAATAAATTGTATATATTACACGCAATTATTTAGGGTCCATTTGCAATTTATTAAAATATTTAATAAAATAGTCCACGGCGTCCTGTAAGAATGTTCTTTGGATATTTCTGTAGGCGTATCGTTTTAGTCAGGAGAATGTCTATTATTAAAATAATTGCTTTGGAAATGTGTTTTGTTCATTAAAGCATGACGTTTGTAACTAAGATTCTAAATAGGAGAGTTGTGTGGAATATATTCGAATTAAAAGATTCAAGTCAAAGCCAAGCAAGTCACGATAGCCGAGTTGTTGGACGGTCGGAATTTCGAGTCAAGAAACCCGAGTACGATCCCCAGGCGTCAGGCTTGTACCCATGGATTTTTCAAAAACTTATGTACGAATTATATCGTTGGCTTGAACATAAAGACGGCGACGGGCTCACGACCTGTCACGATGTCCCGAAAATATCTTCGGTGGAAGGTGGGTCAAAGGGACTTAATTGTCTAGACTAGACCTCTGTCTACCCCGGTATTAGGAATGGCGTGAAATATTTATTTTTATAAAAGATTTATTAATTTATTCAATGAAATTATCTACATACATACATCATATGTTTTAACGTGTGTATAGGTGCTTTTCCAATACACTATAAGCGGTAACTTGCGAAAAAATCATCTTAAAAAAGCAGAATTACAGTCAACAGTGTCTAGACTACGAGGTGAATCGACTGTCAACCCGTTTGCTAAGAGTGTCTTTAGGGCAAATTATGTTTACAGAATTCAAATTTATAATATGTTGTAAACTCTTTCTCTATCTAGGAGTCGCAGAGGTCCGTAGCATACTCATACTTATATGCATCAAATGCTGTCTGAAGTTTGTAGGTTATAGAGAGTCAGTGTAAACTCGGGCTATTAGTCATTCTATCTTTGTCCTCGGAGTTGTAAACGCAGCTTTAACCTTCTCTATGAAAACCTTCATAAGCTGCAGTAATTCCTTACCACCAGGTCCTCGATTTCACCATAATCCTGTGAGATATAAGGTACGCCGTTCAAGTTACTATACTAAGCTATTATTTAAAACTGATACTATTTTTTGATACATGTATAACATTTTTAACACTTTATTTAAACTAGCAATAGAAAAACCCCAATTTTTTATATAAATCAGTAAGAATCATCTCGCATATACAACGTTTTTAAGCTACTAATCCTATTTAAGCTTTTGAGTGAAGAACTCATGCTTTAACTACAATATGGTGCAATGTCTTAAGAACTTTTATTGTCTCTTTTATAATAAAACTCATTCACGGGCTATGATAATGACGGTATTTGTTTTAAGTATCTGGTTCGTTTTCAGGTTTTTACGTAAAAATTTCCTGAAAATAGTATTTTAAGTAGGGCATAATTTTTACAGAACCAATCTTCATTACATCTAAGATGGGCCACCCGGCAATATGTGTCGGAGGCAACCAGTACAACAAGAAATATGTCAACAGAGAAAACAATAAGGCTCGTTGGGCGTGTGTTAAATCTTATTTTGGATGTCGTGCGAAAATTATAACTTTGGATAACAAAATAATTATGCACTTTGATCGGCATAATCATTGAGCTACCGTTTAACTTAATGGAATTGTCGTATTAAAAGTATAAGACAGCATTTATTCAGGTCTTTTGACTTAATTAAATTTTAATTAATGAATCCTAGTGTCCTTTTATTATTGTATGTATAAATTTTATCTTTACATTTTATCAATGTTTACGACTTGACTACAGTGGAGATGCGATCTGTTCGTAAAATTTGCGGCGTCATCTTGGCCGACCGAAAACGTTTATACAAATTAACGCCGTATAGCAATTAATTGATCAATATAACAAGTAACTAATCTGTAAGAGATATGGTTGATGATAATTGTACCTCGTCTATTCAACTTCTGTCTATTTGGCATCTATCGGAAGTCATTGCTATTTTCTCTTTTTTTTTCCTTAATCGCTTTTTAGGACACATGGGGTGGTTATTACTTATTCCGGCGCCACAATATATATGTAATGGAAAGACATATCACAAATTGCAATAATAGTTATCCAGGTAGATTTTGATAAATATAAAAATAAAGTGCTGATGTCTTTAATTTTTTGGTCTGGATGTCAAGTCTGATAGTGACCCTGTCAACCTTCAAAGTTTTGTTCAGTCCCGAGCCTGCTGGGATCAAACTTTGTATAGCGGTACTGATGAACGTGATGAGGTGCCTAAAATTGAGGCGGCCAATCCGTTTAATAAAGAGCGCGATGCTTTAAGGCTACTGCTGGTTTCATTTATAACGATTATATAACAGTGATTTCTTCTACGTCTTCCCAAAAATATCTTCGGTGGAAGATGGGTCGAAAGTACTTAATTGTCTAGACCTCTATCTATCACTTTATTGGGAATGACGTGAAGATATTTTTTTTATTTATTTCTTCAAGGATATACAGTGTAGAGGCCCTATAAAGGCCAATGCACCAACAGCTCTGGTTTTGACATTGTTTAAAACGTATGCTTATTTGCTTCACACTAACTATAATATGAATTTGCAGCACAAGTAATTTAACATTTTCTAAATAAAACCCAAAAGTATGATACATCTGCCATTCTACTTTTAAAATCACTTTATACTTCATAAAACTAATTATGAAAGAATTTTATGTCAACTTCGAATAGCGTTTGCTTTCTAAGACTTTTTCTTGCATTATTGTTTCAGATCCAATTTTCTTGCAGTCCCGTACCGGGAGACCGGTGATACAAATTGGCCAATACAGGTTTAACAAGTGGAGTGGAAGCCGCGGGCCCCGCGTCCGGTGGATATGTGGGAAGGTACACTCTGGCTGCTCCGCTACCCTCATCACGTTCGAAAATGTTATTGTGAAACAAAAACCTCATAATCATTGAACGTAAGGTTTCTTATTGCTGTATTTATCCTACAATGTACAGGTGTCTAGTCTAGTTTTAAATCTTATTTCATTTACTATTTCTTTCATTTTAAACTATGATTTTAAAGTAGAACGATGAAGGTTTCGTGTACTGTACCTAATAGTTTTAAGACTCATTTTTCTAATAAAATTAAAGAATTATGTGACTTTAAACTATAATAAAATCATGTGTGAGTCAATGAATAAACTTCGTTCAAGCGTAAACTCACGTTTTTTGTCAATATTTTAGTTTCAACTTTTATTTACTTATCGTCCTGTTAAAGTACTAACTAGAATGCTAACAAACGCTTTACTCCAAGTATGAGGCAGTTTGAGGAGCGACATATCAGAGAAACAGTGATAGCAAATCAGCTTGCCGTTAGTGGCAATTATGGCAACCCTAACTTATTATATATGAGATAGAGAAATTAGAATACAGTCACGGAACATTATTCTTTATTCCAGAACCTGTCTTCACCACATCACGTTACGGTAACCCTGTTATTCAAATAGGTCCACACCGCTACAACAAGTATAGCAGGAGTAAGGGTCCTAAGGCTCTCTGGGTGTGCGTGAAAGCGAGGAACAGAGCGTGTCGTGCCACATTGACTACAATCGACGACGTCATTATAAAATCTAACAACAATCACTCACATTAAATGTTATAAATTTAATTGTGACCAATATTTATGATATTCGGAAAATTGTAACTTTATATTGTAATTTCCTTTTTTATGTCGTGTAGTTAATAAATACAAAGCTGTGCAGCCAAGAATTTAACAGTATTGCAGTTCTTATCACATCACATAACATATATTTTATAAAAAAATATCTTCGGTGGAAGATGGGTCGAAAGTACTTAATTGTCTAGACCTCTATCTATCACTGTATTGGGAATGACGTGAAGATATTTTTTTTATTTATTTCTTCAAGGATATACAGTGTAGAGGCCCTATAAAGGCCAATGCACCAACAGCTCTGGTTTTGACATTGTTTAAAACGTATGCTTATTTGCTTCACACTAACTATAATATGAATTTGCAGCACAAGTAATTTAACATTTTCTAAATAAAACCCAAAAGTATGATACATCTGCCATTCTACTTTTAAAATCACTTTATACTTCATAAAACTAATTATGAAAGAATTTTATGTCAACTTCGAATAGCGTTTGCTTTCTAAGACTTTTTCTTGCATTATTGTTTCAGATCCAATTTTCTTGCAGTCCCGTACCGGGAGACCGGTGATACAAATTGGCCAATACAGGTTTAACAAGTGGAGTGGAAGCCGCGGGCCCCGCGTCCGGTGGATATGTGGGAAGGTACACTCTGGCTGCTCCGCTACCCTCATCACGTTCGAAAATGTTATTGTGAAACAAAAACCTCATAATCATTGAACGTAAGGTTTCTTATTGCTGTATTTATCCTACAATGTACAGGTGTCTAGTCTAGTTTTAAATCTTATTTCATTTACTATTTCTTTCATTTTAAACTATGATTTTAAAGTAGAACGATGAAGGTTTCGTGTACTGTACCTAATAGTTTTAAGACTCATTTTTCTAATAAAATTAAAGAATTATGTGACTTTAAACTATAATAAAATCATGTGTGAGTCAATGAATAAACTTCGTTCAAGCGTAAACTCACGTTTTTTTGTCAATATTTTAGTTTCAACTTTTATTTACTTATCGTCCTGTTAAAGTACTAACTAGAATGCTAACAAACGCTTTACTCCAAGTATGAGGCAGTTTGAGGAGCGACATATCAGAGAAACAGTGATAGCAAATCAGCTTGCCGTTAGTGGCAATTATGGCAACCCTAACTTATTATATATGAGATAGAGAAATTAGAATACAGTCACGGAACATTATTCTTTATTCCAGAACCTGTCTTCACCACATCACGTTACGGTAACCCTGTTATTCAAATAGGTCCACACCGCTACAACAAGTATAGCAGGAGTAAGGGTCCTAAGGCTCTCTGGGTGTGCGTGAAAGCGAGGAACAGAGCGTGTCGTGCCACATTGACTACAATCGACGACGTCATTATAAAATCTAACAACAATCACTCACATTAAATGTTATAAATTTAATTGTGACCAATATTTATGATATTCGGAAAATTGTAACTTTATATTGTAATTTCCTTTTTTATGTCGTGTAGTTAATAAATACAAAGCTGTGCAGCCAAGAATTTAACAGTATTGCAGTTCTTATCACATCACATAACATATATTTTATAAAAAAAAATATCTTCACGCAATTCCCAATACAGGGGTAGACAGAGGTCGAGTCTAGACAATTAAGTCCCTTCGACCCACCTCTCACCGAAGATATTTTCGGGAAAACGTGACAGGTGGTGAGCCCGTCGCCGCCTTTATGTCCAAGCCAACGATATTCGTACATAAGTTTTTTGAAAAAACCCATTGGTACGAGCCTACCAACTGGGGATCGAACTCGGTTCTATTGACTCGAAATTCCGACCACCCAACCACTCGGCTATCGTGACATAACATATATTTTGTAATTTTAATTACTTTAAGTAAATGTAAATTTTCAGTAATTTCTCATGTTTTCTTGTATTGAGAATCCTACTACTTTCCTTCTCTTTGTTAGTTGCTGTGACAGACAACAGTAAACTAGAGTATTTTATATTAGCTCTAACAATTAAGGTATTTTCCTACTATCCTATTTAATCTCAGACCTTACGTTTAGAAATTTAAATATTTTTATTATTAAAACGAAGTGATATTATTTTAATTAATGTTCTCAACGAAAAGCATCGGAGTTGAATTGTTTTAATAATTTTTAAAGGCATTTGAATACGTTTCATACTTACAGAATATATAAAGTTATAAAAATAAATAAATATCTTCTCGCAATTCCCAATACAGGGGTAGACAGAAGTTTAGTCTAGACCACTAAGTCCCTTTGACCCACCTTCCACCGAAGTTATTTTCGGGACAACATGACAGGTGGTGAGCCCGTCGCCGTCTTTATGATCAAGCCAACGATATGATTCGTTCATGAGTTTTTGAAAAATCAATTGGTACGAGCCTGCCACCTGGGGATCGAACACGGGTTTCTCGACTAAAAATTCGGGCCACCCAACCACTCGGCTATCGTGACTTTTACAATAATGAAATTAAAAAAAAAAATATTTTAAAACTATAAAATTTAATAACATCGCTACCTCTCTTCCCGTGGGTGTCGTAAAAGGCGACTATGGAAAAAGCCTGGAAAATGCATTCGGCTATCGATAGATGGCGATCAATGGTTATATGCTGTAAAAATACCAGATAAAATGGCAAAAAATTTCATGGCATTATGCTGAGTATGCTCCTGTTCCCAGATTACGACTTGACACATACGAGTATGGGTATTGTATAGTTTGTAATATGTAGTATACAACACATTACATATTACAAACTATACTAATTTGTATTGTATAGTTAATATTATTTGTAAACTGTGTTTTTTTATTCTATGTTTTGTTTATTATTTGAATTTCAAATATCTGTCACGGCGTCATTTGGGCGAATAAACCTTTCTTTCTTTCTGATACTGACGATTATAGATTTTAGCATTACACGATTAACACATTTTTAATTTTTGCTAGACCAACCTATATTCATAACGTCAAAACGAGGAAACCCCATGATTCAACTTGGGGGTTACAACTTCAGTCTTCACAAGGGCAGTATTGGTCTCAAAAAGCGCTGGGTGTGTGGCAAATGGGGCAGTGGATGCAGGGCGGCGATCGTCACACTAGAAAATGTTGTCATCAAATGCAGCAATGAGCATACCCATTGACTTTTCTCTTTTTAGAATAAATCGTAAATTGTATTTGTAGTTTGTGATTTAATACTGAATAAACTTTGTAAAGTTTCTAAATATGCATTTTTTATTGTCACTAATTATTTTTAGTAGTATTTCGAATTAGGTCTGTGATAAACAGAAGCTCCCATTTAAGTTCAACTATACCACCCATCATGTATCTTCCGGTAGTGCGATTGTGTTATCGTTATGGGGTATCGTACAAATCGAGACTTGCTTAGTGGCTTAGTGGCGTACACACCAGTTTTCAAGGTGTCGCCTGCTCTGAGGTCCAGTGTTCGAATCTCGGACGGGTAAACATCATCTCGGGTTCGGGTGTTTGTGGTATCTTCGTTGTTTCTGCTTCCATAATACATTCCTTTAACTACTTATAGCATTTACTTACAAAGCCGCGTGTAATTGCTGTATATATATGTATTAATAGCAATAAGATGCGACTTTGTGGTAAACAAAAAAAATAATTGTAAAAGAAATAAAATATGTTTATTTTGCTTTCCTAGTTATTAAATTTAGTTATAAATACATGTTGTAAGGTAAGGAAATTTGTGAGTGAAATACCTCCGTATTGGAATTGAAATTTTTTACTTGGAATGCTATCTTTATATATAACAATCTCATGTCAAGATATTAGTTTATGCGAAACTTCGAAACTACAGAACCGATTTTAATTCAACATTGTCCAATACGATTATTTTAATAATGACTAATAAACATCACCTAGGCATAACCGTTTTTTTTTAAATATAATTTGTATAGTGATTTTCAGCGCCAAGGTTTACAATTTCGCGTCGAGGAAAACCAATTATTGTCTGTGGAGACAATAGATACAGCTTGAAGGATCCTAATTCGTTTAAAAAACAATGGCGTTGTATCAAGTGGCCGAGTGGCTGTCGTGCTGTTATCACCACCGTAGACAACGAAATCATTACTTTTAAAAAAGTTCACAAACATTACTACTAATTTTCATGTTAAAATCCGATTTCGTTTTTTTTTATGTTCCTAATTTTCCTTTAATTTAATTTAATATCTTGACGCAATTCCCTATACAGGAGTAGACAGAGTTCTAGTCAAGAAAATTAAGCCCGCTTTCCGTCGAAGACATTATCGGGACAACGTGACAGATGGTGAGCCCGTCGCCGTCATTATATCCAAGCCAACGATATAATTCGTACATAAGTTTTTAAAAAACCCATTAGTACGAGCCTGCCAATTGAGGATCGAACTCGGGTCTATTGACTCGAAATTCCGACCACCCAACTACTCGGCTATCGTGACTTCAATTTTCCTAATTTAATTTGATGGTGTTTTGTTTTAAAATTTACTTTGTGTAGCTATCGATGAGGTCTTGTTGTATAATTTCTGTTCTTGTCATCTACTTTTCAGTCATTCGTTAAGACTTTTTATTCAGTCTGTTTCGTGAACAATGCTATCAGTAATTTAATTTTTTATATAGTTATTTGTATAAATATAAGGAAATTATTCAAATAAGCTACGACCGTGTAGTTTTATTTTATTAACAAACAAACGTGAGGAAGTTCTAAGTATGCATATATTTTTAGTAGTAGTTTTAATAATGTAATTATTGCAGACGGTTGGTACTCAGTATCTTGCCGAGGAAACAGAATATTAAATTACAATGGCTACCAGTTCAGCTTGAACAGTTCTTCTTGGAATGGAAAGAAACGGTGGGTCTGCTGCAAATGGGCAAGAGATTGCCGATGTCGCGCTTATATTATTACTATTGATGATCAAATTATTAAAGTTAGGAGTCAACATACCCACTAAATTTTATTCTCTTTTCTTATCTTCTTATTTTTATTCTCTTTATGGTATGTTGGAGCTTTTAGAACAAGAAACTCTACTATAAATGAGGAGGTTAGTCATACTTTAGCAGGTAGAATGTTAAATCGGATAGATTGAGGATATTAGACAGTAATAATATTTCATGGCCAGTCATGGAAAAGTGGAAGTGGAATATCTTGTACTGCTTTTTCTAATTTAGTCTTTCCATACTTGCGATTGTACGATTATCACACCTTATGTGATATGAATATCATGTGATTTAAAAGGTAGGTTTTTGGTTATGGTGTTGAGAGAAAGAGTATATTTGTGAGGCGTGAGGCATTTTGTTTTAGTCTTAAGGGCTGAAAACTTAGATTACCTGTACTATAGCTAATACTTGTAACTGTGTTGCTCGAATCGAGTTATATGATACCTTCTTCGAATGGATATTAATCTATAAGCTGCAGTAGTAACTTTCCCTTACATGGAATGAGACATTTGTCATTCTAAACCAAAAAAATCTAAATAATTATGACTCCGTCTTCTAGTTACTTAATATAATCTTAAGACTTTCAGTGACATTTATTCTTTCCTCAAGCGAGTTTCGTACCTGTAACTCTTTGTTTCAGTGAGAAAGCTAGACCATTTTTCAGCCTTTATTTATTTCTATAGCTTAAATAATAAACATTTCTAGCATGCAATTATGAATGTGAATTTTAGGCTTTTGTATAAATTTTTGTTTAATTTTTGTTTTTATAATTTAAGTATTATTTTTTTTTAAATTGAAATAAAATTTGTTAGTAAAAATGTCCTTTCCATTTTACCTTGCTCTTACTAATAATAATAAATACTAAATTTATTAATAAATATCTTCACACAATTCTCAAAACAGGGGTAGACAGAGGTCTAGTCCTGACAATTAAGTCCCTTTGACCCATCTTCCACCAAAGATATTTTCGGGACAACGTGACAGGCGGTGAGCCCGTCGCCGTCTTTATGTCCAAGCTAGCGATATAATTCGTACATAAGTTTTTTGAAAAAACCCATTGGTACGAGCCTGGCAACTGGGGATTGAACTTGGGTCTCTTGACTCGAAATTCCGACCACCCAACCAAAAAAAAAAGTGGTTTTTAAAATATTATTTAATAATGAAATCTATGCCTTAAAGCGCAGGCGTTACCATTTTACGAGTTTCAGTCAGTACTGTAATATCGTAATTAACATTTTTTAGCGCGTGAGTTATTTTTATTTGTTGACGCTAGAGTCCTAACATTATAAGTATATGCTTATGACTTCTGCTTATGATTTACATACGACTGTGGGTTTTAGTCGTTCACTCACACTGGGACCAGCAGTACCGGGAGTGTTTAAAGGGTGGTATTTAATTGTTTTTATGTGTATTATTTGTAGAATTCTGTGCTGGTGCAGGTTTTTATGTAGCTATGTAGGGTTCCATAGTGT
Organism: Sericinus montela; assembly: GCA_029286605.1. NCBI lineage: Eukaryota > Metazoa > Arthropoda > Insecta > Lepidoptera > Papilionidae > Sericinus > Sericinus montela. The sequence continues at coordinate 4,731,893 of JAGSMR010000015.1, read as the reverse complement.
AATTACTCTGTTTAAACCTTTTTTTATACATTTTTTTATGATTCTTATTGGTGTCGCTTGAATATTGATCGGCTGCAGTGCAGTGCAGGCACAGTGTGCTTGTCCAAAAGTACGAGTTTATCGTTTGTGATAACCACCTTTTTCCCTAAGGGTCTTATGGTCATGCTTCTACTTTTAGTCTGCTTAATTTTTCCCCATAACATTTTTAGAGAAATCTTCTGGAATGTTGTCTTTCATTGTTTTTATTTTATGAGTGATTGTATTTTTTAATTCGATCTTAATAAAGTTATTTAGATGGTTAATTATATAGTTAAAGTTTATGAATGTAATTTTTTAATTTTTCTTTTCTATTCTGTAGATAATTTTCGAAAATAGTTAAATTTTATTTCATATCCAATTTCATATTTTTTTTCTAGATCTATAATAATAATATTTATAAATAAGGTAAATTATATTCTTTGTAGCACAGTTCACGCAGTCCCGCCGCGGCAACCCCATGATTTCCTACCAGGGCTACCGATTTAGTCTAAATGGTCCAAGGAGGTTCAAAAACCGTTGGCTGTGCATCAAATGGGCCTCACCTCTGCGCTGTAGAACTGCCCTATACACGTGTGAGAATAAGATTGTCAAAGTCATTAACTCGCATAATCACTAGAAAATATACGTAATCCTAATATTAGGTAATATATATGTAACTACTCACACTCATAATATACGTTACACACTAATATTACGTTAAAAAGTATATTGGTTTGACTGCTCGTATATACGTGGCTTATGAACATTAAAAACAGGCTAAGTATTACTAGGCGTTTCATAAATATTGTATCATTCCTATTTCTGACAATTAAAGATGTGTCTTTAGTTTTAATTTAACACTTTTTCCAAAGAATCAGTGTTTTTATTTTTTACTGTCATCTGTGTAAGATCACAGTTGGATAAAAAACACTGAAAATGCCGAAGACTCTTGTTCTAGTTAATATATGTATACCGGTACGCTACCTCTACTGCTTACGGTTGGATATCTCTCTATTAAGTTGGATATCAGGATACATTACGTGAGGATTTATTTTACTTTGTGTAATAACATACAGTAACAAACGAGAGATGAAGAACTGTACATAATAAGCACGCTCTAAAAAATTGTTTTATAAATTTAGACTCTAATTAACGAAAATTTCTTATAAATTATGATACAACAATTAAAATATAGGTTCGATGTAATATTATTTTAAATATACTGTCACTTAAGCTTCATGGTGCTCTATTGGAATCATCGGTGCCATATTTGAAAGGGGTGTGTAAAGCCTTAGTTAACGAAATGAACAACCTTTTGAACTAATGTAATTTAAATAGCATAGTAAATATTATTTTTATCTAAATCTCTATTTCAGTAATTTTGTACAAATATATTTTTATAGAGCAGATGATTTAATTAGGCATTTTGGGTATATTCCGCGTATTACCTGTTTAATTTTTTGCGATATAAACGTAGGAAGGTAAAATCTTCAGCATTCCGAAAGTTAACTCCGTATAATAAAATCATTTTCTGTATAATAAAATCAATTACGATGCTAAACTAATTTCAATGGCAAAAAAGCCACACACTACGTATGTTTTCCTTTCTCAGCAAAACATACGTTGAAATGAAACAGTACTTATTAACAATAACATAGCACCAGTCACATGCTAAGCTGACATCTTACTGAGACTATAATATATGATTGATGACCTCAGTGGAAGAGTGGCGTAAACACCGGTTTTCAAGGCGCGGGAATCGAACCCGTCCCGGACGGGTTCGATTCCCGGTCGGGCCAATGTAGAAAAATCAATTTTTCTGCATTTTCTCGGATGTGGGTATTTATGGTGCCTTCGTTGTTTCCAATTTTCATGCCACAAGTGCTTTAGCATTTTACATTGAGATCGAAGCAATGTATTTGATGTTGTCCCTATCTGTATATGTATCTATACTATATTATACGCGCATTCATCCCTAAACGCATACACTCGCAAATCTCTACAAACTACAAACAAAATAATAATGTAATAAATATTTTAATATGATTTACACTGCTGTGTTTTATTGTAAACTGCAGTTCAAATATTATAATAAACATTGTTTTATATACGTGTAATACGGGGGTAAAGGCCTGTAGCTCCTTAATACAGACTATTACATAGCCTAGCTAGGAGAACAGTATATTTGTAACCTTATTTTTTCTTATGTAAACTCTTAATGTACTACTAACTTATTACCAATAAAGTTATTATTGTAATGATTCTCGCTACATACTGTAATCATACTAAAATGCAGTCATATACTTACTAACAGGCCGCAATACTGCTTTGCCGGAAAAAGGACTTACAACGAATTAGCGATGTAGAACCAAATTGTTAATTTTGGCCCACTATTTTAAGGGCTGGTTATTCCGCCATCTATTGAGTACAATATTAAAGTCTTTATAGATTAGTTTTTCTAATATTTATTACATGTTATTATCTACTTATAAATTTATATATTTTATGTAATTAAATAATTTTAAAGTTGTTGAATGTTAAGATGTCATAATAATAATTAGTTACTTACCAATGTAAACATTTGGATTGTTTATATAAATATGAGAGTGATATGATGAAAAAATATATTATACATTTGATAGATACATACATGTATAACTGCCTCTTAAAGTCGACTGCAGTACATAAGCCTTTCGCTTTCCGTAACCCTACCTGGGTTTTCCTCAATCGCCACACCTTGAAATTTGGCCAATGAATGTCATATAACGTGTAATGACACGTTTATCATTAAATGTTAATAAACCATAAATACTTTCAATCTTCTTTATTGCATTTATTGAATTTATTTTAATGAATTCTAATCGTTTTAAGATTAATCTCACTAATATTAGAATCATGTTTTTTAAAGGAGTGTTGGACCTTCAATCACGTTCTCTCTACGTTATATTTCAGATAATGCTATATTTACCATATCGAAATACGGTAAACCGGTGATTATACTCAACGGATTTAGATTTAACAAACATAGTAATTCTAAAGGACCAAGAGGATATTTTGTGTGCACAAAGACGGCATCGGGATGTAGAGCAGCCATTAGAACAATTAACGAAGAAGTGATTCATATTAAAAATTTACATAATCACACGTAAATAAATATGTTATTGTATATAGCTATAAGTTTTTTGTAATCCTTTATATATATGTATAATATTGAATGAATGTATAAGATAGATAAGAACTATCTTTCTTAACATCTTTCGGTAAACATTTTAAAATGAAAATGGCAAGGCCGTAAGTGATATAATAAAACGGTTTGAACTTTTGAAACAATGTTTCGATATAATTATAGTAAACTATCTAGTATAACAAACTAGTTACATGCCTAAATTGTACACCACGAACAGCAATGGAGTAAATGAAGGTTTGTATGGGAAATAGCAGTAGTTTTCGGAGTTAGTAATAAGAATTCTGATACTTCATTGACAAAAACCTTTTCCATTTATTCACGCGGGCCAAGCCGTAAGCAAATAGCTTGTAATTTTATATATAAATACCAGATTAGGTTTTGAAAATATTAAGATGATAATTTAATAAACTAAATCGACGTTTTATTCCAGGGCCCGTTCTTTCTATATCTAAGTTCGGAAAACCGGTGATATTATTCAAAGGGTTCCGATTTAACAAGCATAGCAGCTCGAGAGACAAGAAGGCACTGTTTGTATGTGTGAAATGGACCGCCGGATGTCGGGCTAGCATTAAGACCTACAACGAGGAAATTGTTAACATAAGAAATGATCATAATCACTCGTGATTGTCATTACATTATAACAACATGTATATAACTATTTATTATATATATTAAATAATTATGTGTTAACAGCCTTTATTGGAAAGTTATTTTATTGGAAAACATGCCCATTTTATACAATGTCTATATACAGTACACTATGTTTATGCTGGGTTGATTCACAGATGGATAGTCACCCTTTGAGGATTGAGATAGAACGGCAAAATGTTCGGAATTACTTTGACCGGGAAACAACAGTTGTAATATCAAATTAGTGACAGAAATGGATAAGGATTTAATCCCTTATATTATTCAACAAGAGAGTTGAAATTGTTTCAATGTTATGGTGTGTGATAATTATTATATGTATGTGAGATACATTTTTAAAGTATTATTGGTTATACAAAAATATATTATATACTTGATATAGCTTTTACAAACGTAAAATTACACGTTTATCATTAAATAATAATAAACCATTAATACTTTCAATCTTTTTTATTGCTATATTGAATTAATTTTAATGAATTCTAATCGTTTTAAGATTAATCTCACTTATATTATAATCATGTTTTTTTATAGCAGTGTTTGACCTTCAATCACCTTCTGCCTACACATCGTAGACTGGAATATAGGCTATTATGCCAAAAAATTTTACGGTTCCTAATCGTATTTAATTGTTTAAAAATAAGAGTAAGAGTTTTAAAAAACAAAAAAAAAGTGATGAATTGCGTGATTTCTGATCGATCTCTACGTTATGTTTCAGATAATGCTATATTTACCACATCGAAATACGGAAAACCGGTGATTATACTCAACGGATTCCGATTTAATAAACATAGTAATTCTAAAGGACCAAGAGGATATTTTGTGTGCACAAAAACGGCATCGGGATGTAGAGCGGCCATTATAACAATTAACGAAGAAGTGATTCATATTAAAAATTTACATAATCACAAGTAAATATGTTATTGTATATAGCTATAAGTTTTTTGTAATCCTTTTCCCGACAATAGACTTAACGGGAAATTCGTTTATTAAATATAATTACTGTAACTCTTGGCACTACGGCTTACACTACATATTATATTTGTTCTGAAAAGCGTTTACAGTTTTTTAATTTTACTTGGGTCAAGAATACTCGAATACCTAAAACTGCATGTATGAAAAAAATGATGAATTTGAAAAAAAAAACGAAAGATGTTAGGATGACACCTCGCTCTCTCTGGCTACCTCGTCAGGGGCTAAGCGTGAACATATTTATTATATATAAGGTACAATGTGGTGTTCGAGATAAAATTGCGACGGAATAAGAGTTTTGGTATTGTGATTTGTTTTACTCCTTATTCTCCGCCGCTCTGGCAGGACTCCGGAGGTGACGAAGGTGTGAGAAGGGTCTCTGTATTAAGATTCTCGTACGAAAGTTTTTCTTCAAATCCTTTTTAAAATAACAATGTTAGTACATAGTGCCGCAAACGAGAATCGAAATTGCTAGTCGTCTCTATATGACGCACTGTATGATGCGTATGTAAGCCAGCTCTCATGTGCTTTAATGTCCAGCGGTGTCTCTCTGGTAAAAATAATAATTAAAATGTTTTTTGTCTTGAAGTCACGATAGCCGAGTGGTTGGGTGGACGGAATTTCGAGTTGTGAAACCCCGAGCTCGATCCCCTGGTGGCAGGCTCGTACCAATGGGTTTTTTCTAAACCTATGTACGATTCATATCGTTCGCTTGGACATAAAGACGGCGACGGCCTCACCACCTGTCACGTTGTCTCAATATATCTTCGGTGGAAGATGGGTCGAAGAGACTTAATTGTCTAGACTAGACCTCTGTCTACCCCTGTAATGGGAATGGCGTGAAGATATTTTTATTTAAAATGATATTTTTTTTTTTTGTAAAATTTAACTCTCATGTATGTGTATATATATATTGGCTATTGGCTTGTTTTTATAGTCTTACTTTCCAAGCTCATCTAAATAGGTGTAACTGTATTGTATTTATATATTTTTCACAGACAGCGTTAGGTCACTCAGATAATATTACTAATGCATGTACAAAATCATAAGGTTGCTATAGACGCTGCTTGAAGAAATAAGATGTATATGTGAACCACGCGAGTCATGTATAGTAAATTGTCCGCAATCATTATCATTTTTCATAACTTTTCCTTTGACGACTTTTACAGCAGCCACGGTATAGAAGGTGTTATATTCTTACATGTTATAATATTACTAACCATGTGATCACTAATCAGTTTGTCAAGCTTGCCATTACAGTCAATCCTTAACCTGTAATCCTGTAACTGAACTTACATTATAGATTGGTTAATTATATTATTATTTCGGCTTATGATTTCGTGATAGAGTAAAAGAGAAGGCATGAAAAATAGGCAGATTTTTATTTCTCTCCGTATATGGGTGTAATCCATAATAGATTATATATTTTTAACTCTTTTGTCTTCTCATTGTGTTTGATTGTGCTTAACGACATTAAAATGCATGCATAAAGAATGCACCGAATTAATATGCTGCCTTAACCAACATAATGCGTATTGTTTTAGTGGCAGTGTTCGGGTTATCGAAGTCCGGGAAGCCAGAACTGTTGTTAGGCCACTACAGGTACTACCATCATAGCACACTACACGCTAAGTCTGTCTGGAGATGCACCAAGTGGAGATGGGGATGCTGCCGTTCGACTGTCGTAACGGTGGATGGCGTTATTATTCATATTCGAAAACCGCATAATCACGAATAATTTTGTTTAAAACTTACGTTAAATGTATATAATGATATATAATTTTATTTATTTATATTAGTACAATTAAGTATCGAATGTGTTATAAATTAAATGTTTTTTCTAAAGCGCTGTTTTTTTTTAAATATTTGTTTATTGTATAATAATGTAAATAAATAAATATCTTCACGCAATTCCGAATACAGGGGTAGACAGAGGTGTAGTTAGGACAATTAAGTCCCTTTGACCCATGTTCCACCGAAGATATTTTCGGGACAACGTGACAGGCGGTGAGCCCGCCGCCGTGTTTATGTCTAAGCCACGGATATAATTCGTACATAAGTTTTTGAAAAACCTGCCACCTGGGAACCGAACTCGGGTCTCTTGCTCGAACTTCCGACCACCCAACCACTCGGACATCGTGACTTTTTATTATTCCTATCAAATTTGTGTAGATATTGCCAATAGCGTATTAATTTTCAGATCCAGTTTACGCCACTTCAAAATTTGGAAGACCGGTTCTTATTTGCGGTGGACACAGATACAATTTACAAAGAGATAACGGCGTCAAGCGCTTTTGGAGATGCGTTAAATGGAGTTCGCTCGGGTGTCGAGCTTCGGTCGTTGTTATAGAAGGCATCATCGTATCAAATAAAAAAGAAAAAGTTCATAATCATGAATAAATTGTTGTTTGCAAATAAAGGACAAAAACTAAAAAGTGGAACGAAGCGGAAACGATATTTCTATTTATATTTGAAAATTAACATATTAATCATTTTTTATTGATTTTAAAGTATAGTGGCTATGTTGAACTAATTGTTATTAATTTAAAGAGAAAAAATATTTAAAATTTCAACTGACACGGGCGGGTTTAGTAACCGTGCCTCCGCTCGGTAAAGGTCGCGGGTGAGCAGTTGCAAAGGTTTGTTAAAGATTTAAAGTTCCATGTGAAAGTTGTTGTTACGTGAAACATCTTTAAGTCTTTAACGAATAATTTGATTCCTTATAAGCAATTTACTTTATAACATGTTCATTTAATGTACGAATTTCCTTACTAATATCTCTTTATTCAACTACACTGCTTCTTTATTTTATTTCTATTTAGCCTGATGGTTGACTGGTAGAGAATGCCATTTGGCATTAAGTCCGCCAAATGTACTACTATGTGCATTAAAGCTTAAATAAATAAATAAATTTCAGTTCCAGTGTACTCGACTTCTAAATTCGGAAGACCTGTGATTATTTTCGGCGATTCACGCTTTAACCAATACAGCTCGAGAGGACCCAAGGCAGTGTGGCGATGCGTGAAGTGGAGTGACGGGTGTCGAGCTACCCTTGTCACTGTTGATCACGAACTGATAAAAGTTTTTGTTGAGCATGCACATAGATAATAATTTTTAATATCCTTACTTTATTAATTATGGAATAGTTATTAACAATTATAAACTAGGCACTACAGATCGAATATTATATTGACTATTAATTTCCAGAATTATCTAATGAATATTGTTATCTGTGAAACGATTTTTTTATACATAAATTACATTTTTTGAAATTATAAAAATTCTAATCTACAGTAAAATAACTGAAAAGTGTATCAAAAATATTTAAGTGTGCATTAAATAAAATATGTTAGTATAGTGTTTCTTTTTAACATTAAAAAAATACTCATTGCTTAGATGTAGATTTTTTTAACTGTTTGTTACAATTTTTTGAGATGAGAACTTAAATATTTTTGTTTTATATGTATGTTATTTCAGATATAAGAATAACACAGTCTAGAAAAGGAAATCCGATACTCGAAATAGGACATTACCGATTCTACCAGCACAGCAGCAATAAGAAGGACAGTGAAAAATGTCTGTGGGTATGTAGCAAATGGAGTTCAGGTTGTCGAGCCGCTATCACTTCTGTTTGCGATGAAATTGTTAAGATCAACGATACACATAACCATAAATAACAGAAATGAAATATTCCATCTCTTTAACTCTCTTATTAAATGGCAACTTTAAAAATGCTTTTTATTTTACTGTCTTTAGTTCACTGTCTGAAATGGTTATATACTCGTATGAATGCAAAATGTAAGAGTTTACAGGCAAGGGTTTCTCAAAGGTTTCTCTAAGTTTGTTGTTTTGGTATTGTTATTAATGCTTCGACATGGAGCAAAACACGCGTCGTGTTTAATCAATGATTGTGGATATCACCGGGTGTAGACTGTAGTCATCATATTATCATATCATATCAGTAGTAATAATGTACATATTTGTAGGAAATAGTGAAACATGCGTTGTCTTCGAACTGTTTCAGACCCTTCAATAAAATTATATATATTTTTTTATTAATTAATTTGTTGAGCACATTGTATGTATGAACACTCTGATAGCAATAGTAGTCGTCGGTGAAAGGAGGGTTCATAGGACTTAATTGTTTAGACCTATGTCTCTCCCGGTATTCGGAATATAGATGAAGATAAACAAGAAAGTACTTGTATAGTAAGCTATAATTTAGTACTGTAATGGAGGACGTTACAGATATCAGACTAAGATGCCTCATAACCTGTGGCGGGCTGGCTCTCTTTATCCCGGACTACAGGGGTTACACTAGGGGCTGAAATAGGCAAGAGTGTCATGCACTCCGGTTCTCGAGGTGTTCAGCTCTGAGGTCCCGGGAAACTTCTTCCGAAGGTCTCGGTGTTCGTGGTACCTTCGTTGTTTCCGATTCCATAATACAAACGCTTTAGTTACTTAGCAATCATAGCAATGTATGTGATGTCCCTATTAATCTAAATATGAATTAATACATAGATTTACAAAAAAAAAAAATTCATTGTTAATATAATAACCTATTGATAAGCAAAGGTCTTCAAATGTTCTGAACTAGCTTTACCATTTGCAATTTTATTTACCATGGCAGCTCGGCTGACACAAACTATAAATTTATAATATCACATTGGGGGATATTGTTTTTGATAATGTGAGAGCAATAAACAGAGCAATGGAGCAAATACAAATAAAATTTATTTCAATCAGATATTGACTTATATAACGATTTTACTGTATATTTGAAATGTCAAATATGTTTTAGATGCAGTGTACACAGTGTCTAAATTCGGTAAACCTGTCATACAGCTAGGCCCTAACCGATTTAATAGACGTAGTCGATGCAAGGGTCCGAGGGTGCAATGGCTATGTAACAAATGGACTTCCGGATGTCGCGCTTCTATAACCACTGTCGAAGATTGCATTGTAAAAGTTACCAATTTGCATAAGCATTAAATAGGATATGAAACCAAAAAAATGTGCTTCAAATTTTAACAGTTCTTTACGAAGTTTTCTGTTGATTATTTTATTATTGTTAATACAAAATGTTAAACATAAATTGGTTTAGTTTGTTACATTCCTGGTTGTTCCCGTCAAGTTACTCATAAATATTACAGATAATGTGTCATGGAAATGAATTTATGGAAGCACATGATGCTCTCTATACTTTTGCTATCGTAACATAACACTTCGTTAAATATTAAACCGGTCCTTAGAGGAAGAAATGGGACGTAAAATAATGACAGTAAAACTTTCAAAATACGTTTATTTTTTATATTTTATTTATATATATTTAATGACATTGGATGCAGGTGGCTGAGAACTGTTGTTTATGGAAATCTTTGGCAAGGTACCTGTTCAACATTTGATTTTTGGATTGGCTGTAAATAAGAAGAAGAAGAAGAAGGAGTGATATAATTTGATATGCATAATTGTAATTTGTTTTTTTTTTTAGATCCAGTTTATACAGTATCTAAATATGGTAATCCTGTTCTCAAGCTGGGTGCGTGCCGATACAACCGGCGTAGTTGCTGCAAGGGGCCTCGGGTCCAGTGGTTGTGCTACAAATGGTCGTCCGGGTGTCGCGCTTCAGTTATAACCGTCGACGATTGCATCGTCAAGGTTAACGATGTTCACCGTCATAGAGAGATAAATAAATAAATAAATATCTTCACGCTATTCCTAATACAGGGGTAGACAGAGGTCTAGTCTAAATAATTAAGTCCTTTCGACCCACCTTCCACCGAAGATATTTTAGGGACAACGTGACAGGTGGTGAGCCCGACATTATATTATATATTATATAAGATTATAGAGATACGTGATTATAAATAAATTATTGTGAAAGCCTATTTATTATTTTCTTCACAGTTTCACTATATGACATACTGTTATCACAAATTGCGGAACGTTGTCTACGATGAAAAGGCCATTATGATATGATACGGCTTATAGAATTACACTTTAAGGCATAGGCATTCTAAGGCATCATAGAAACTGCACATTATTAATCCGTTCATTTTATGTTATTTTTGCCGAGTCAACAGTCGATAGCCGTTGTAATTTTTAAAAGCTTTTGTAGTTACGTGCCTCTTGGGGCACTCGCAGGCAAGATAGTGGAACGTCGATACCTACGCCTGTACCACACTACTATGATTTATATTCTTATTTTGACTTCAACTTTCTTGTCGTATTAAAAGGTAAATTTGGTCTGAATATCGTCTATGTATCTGTATCTATCTGTATGTATCTGTATCTTCACGCATATTCCTTTTGGACACATCTTTTCCGAAGCCTGTTTACGTGTGTAAAATAATTACATAAATATTCAGTGTCCAAAAAGTGTCGAATGTTTGAAACGAGTGTAAACTATTATATGTATGTTATAAATAAATATCTTCACGCACAGTCCCTGACGGATAGCCACAGAGGACAGATATATCTTACATGTGTTAACATACTATACTAATCTGTGTTTTATTTTCAGTTCCAAAATTTGTTCTATCTAGATATGGTAAACCGGCGCTTGAACTGGGAGGATACCGGTACAATAAGCATAGTCGCGGCGACGGGCCGCGGGTTCAATGGTTGTGCTGTAAAAGAATAACTTCGGGCTGTCGAAGTAAATTGACTACGTTCGATGATGAAGTTGTTGTAATGCTAAATGAACATAATCATTAAGTTAAATGTAAAATCACCTTGAGCTTTGACCGCTTTTCCTTCGTTCATTCACCAAATTCACCATGCAGATCCCACATTACAACTCTCCTTCACTATCCTGTCCATAACTCCAATTTTTATACACATTCCTTTGCTGTCCATGCAGTCAGATTGTGGAATTCACTGCCACCTAACATAAGAGATTCTGGAACTCTTCTGTCCTTGAAGAAACGCGTCAAAGAATACTATAAATATATTTATATATATATATATATATATATATATATATATATATATATATATATATATATATATATATATATATATATATAAATATATATATATATATATATATATATATATATATATATATATATATATATATATATATATATATATATATATATATATATATATATATATTTTCAAGTATTCTTTTTAATTAAAAAAATAAAAAAAATAAATACGCACTATGTCTATCGTATCAATTTTTTCCTGTGTCGGAAGATATTTCGGTTTTCGGAATGACCAGTATACTTGTGCAAACTATTTGTTTCATTTTTATATATAAAGTTTTGAGTGTAAATAAATTTATAAATAAATAAAATAAAGTAAATAAATGTTTTTTAAAGATACGTGATTATCAATAAATTGTTATATAATTCTATTCCATTATATTCTTCTTTACGGCCTGTTTTCACTTCTTTATAAATAAATAATTATTAAATATCTTTATAATATGCGTAATACCACAATAGGGGTTGACGGGGGTCTAGATAATTAAGTCCTTTCTTTCTATCGAGACCTATTTGAGACAATGTTACAATAATTGTACAAACATTCATATGCGTTTCCAAAGTAAGTATTAGAATTAGAAGAAGCAACGAAGAGTTAGAAGCACCGAAGATACCACAAAAATGGTAAATGTTGAATTGCTTTTCCGGAACCCAGAACATTAGAACTGGCAACATCTTGCAATTCGTCTGGCGGAGGAAGTCGTAGTGACATGCTCGGTATATTTGTTTTTACTTTTAAATATCTTAAAGAAAGAGCTTAGCGTGTTCTCTCACTCACGTGTTTTGAAACGAATTTGAAGTAACAAACATTTTTTTTTTCAATTTCAAATTATGCGGTAATGTATGTTTTATTTTCAGTTCCGTTGAGCCCGTTTTGAGTCACGATAGCCCAGTGATTAGGTGGTCGGAATTCGAGTCAAGAGACCCGAGTTCGATCCCCAGGTGGCAGGCTCGTACCAATTACTTTTTAAAAACTTATGTACGAATTATATCGTTGACTTGGACATTAAAACGGCGACGGGCTAATCACCTGTTATGTTGTCCAAAAATATCTTTGGTGGAAGGTGGGTCGAAACGAGTTAATTGTCTAGACCTCTGTGTACCCTTGTATTGGGAACGGCGTGAAGATATTTCAATTTTTTATTTTTAAATTTCAGCCCCAAAATTTGTGCTGTCTAAATTTGGTAAACCAGCGCTTGAGCTGGGAGGATACCGGTACAATAAGCATAGTCGCGGCGACGGGCCGCGGGTTCAATGGTTGTGCTGTAAACGAAGATCTTTGGGCTGCCCAAGTAAAATGATTACTTATAACAATGAAGTTATCGTTATGCCGAAAGAACATAATCATTAAGTTAAATTTAAAAAAAATAATACATCTTCACACATTTTTCCAAAACTGGAGTTGGAAGCATATTTGGGACCAGTGATCATGAAGTTCTACAAATTAAATAAAATAATAATAATCTAAATGTTTGGCAATGGTTGCACATTATTGTTGCTAGTATGTGAATATGCAAAGACCCTTGCATTGACAGAAAGCGTTTGATATTTTATGGCACCTTTGGCCACAAACATTAGTAGTCAGTCCTATAACATCTAACTAGGTCACGAGGACCTGCAGTGTCTCTTTACAGAAGTTCATCACAATCTATTGAGCAGTTTAGGCGTGAAAGAGTAACAAACCTTCACATTTTCACATATAATATGAAAATATATACAAAATTATAAGGGTGTGAAAATTTGTATGTTTCGATCACACCTAAACGGCTGAGAGTTCTGTGACATAAGTTACTTTTTAATCCGGGAATTTCGAAGTTATTGCGATAATGTAGGGATAATGCGGGGAAGAAATCACGGGTGGAGATTTGATGGAAATGGATAAAACATTTTGAATTTTTCTGTACTGATCTAATCTAAATCTCATTATAAATAAATAAATAAATATAAATATCTTCACGCAATTCCCAATACAGGGGTAGACAGAGGTCTAGTCTAGACAATTAAGTCCCTTTGACCCACCTTCCACCGAAGATATTTTCGGGACAACGTGACAGGTGGTGAGCCCGTCGCCGCCTTTTATGTCCAAGCCAACGATATTAATTCGTACATAAGTTTTTAGAAAAACCCATTGGTACGGCCACTTGAGGATTGAACTCGGGTCTCTTGACTCGAAATTCCAACCACCCAACCACTCGGCTATCGTGACTTATTAAATCTCATTACATAACCATACATAATTTATTACGATCAATGTTGTTACTGAAGTGACGTAGGCCTGCCTTTATTATTATTGTTAATTATTCTATTTAAATATTATTTACGTCACGATAGCTGAGTGGTTGGGTGGTCGAAATTTTGAGTCAAGAGACCCGAGCTCGATCTCCAAGTGGCAGGCTCGTACCGATGGGTTTTTCAAAAACTTGTGTACGAATTATATCGTTGGCTTGGAAATAAAGACAGCAGCGGGCTCATCACCTGTCACGTTGCCCCGAAAATATCTTCGGGGGAAGGTGGGTCAAAGGGACTTAATTGTCTAGACTGGACCTCTATCTACCCCTGTATTGGGAATTGCGTAAAGATATTTATATTTATTTATTTTATTTTAAATATTATTTAGGCTAATATTGTAATATTGCATGTTACAGTTATTAATTATGTAAATGTTTAACTAGAAATTTATATTTAGTGGGAATAAATTATTGGCTTTCTTTAATGAGGTTTCTTTTTATGCCTGATAAATTAATTATTTAAAATGAGCCTTTGAAAAAATATAAGTAGCTGTAAAATATGACTGCATTGACTTTCTAGGAGTGCCCCCAGAATTCGGGGAGGGGGGTGTGTGGGCCACCGGTTACCTGCACTCACCAGACGAAACGCAGAAGTTTGTTAGACTTCTACTTCACGCCGGTATTCTGTGAGGTCGTGGTACTTCCCCCGTCGAGCCGGCCCATGCATGCAACAAAAAAAGCTGATGCGTGGCTCTACCACTGTAGTTGATGGTCATGATAAAAAAATATCTTCACGCCAATCCCAATACAGCGGTAGACAGAGGTCTAGACAATAAAGTCCTTTCGATCCACCTTCCACCGAAGACAATTATTGGGACGACTTTGGAGGTGAGCCTGTCGACTTGTTTATGTCCAAGCCAAAGATATAAATCGTACATAAGATTTGAAAAAAAAAAAAACTCAGTGGTACGAGCCTGCCACCAGGGGATCGAATTCGGGTCTCTTGACACGAATTCCGATCACCCAACCACTCGGATATCGTAACTTTTTATGTTTATACTCACCGGTTCCTCTTGTTAGATAGAATTTAAATACAGATAAGTGATTATTGTTACACATGTCTGTAACATGTCCGCGCCAACACGTTTTATACTTCTGTTCCTGCGGTAAAGAAGAAATGCGCGAGGGCATTGACTGTAACACTAAGAATGCTCATGGTTTTTCTCTCACTATGGATTTAGATACATTTCTAAATTATGTTATCAATCTCAGCATATTCTCTGGATCTTTGATCACGTTTCATACGGTGGCCGTTTGCGTACAGCCGACTGCCAAGACGTCTTGGGCCGTTCCCCCAAATGCTATTTTTATTTTCAAATATTTAAACAAACAAACGAGCAAATTGTTAGAACTATCATAGCGTTTCAGGATGTTTGATTTATGTGACTGACACAACGTGACATTCAAAAGCTGACACGAAAACAAGACATGAGATTTAATTTGAAATCAGTGAAATATTTCTTTTGTGTTTGTTGACATTTCTTAGGTTTGTTAAAAATGTTTTTTGTTGATAACTCTAACATTTACTTTGCTGTGTTCTTATTGGTTCTAATTGTGTTATTGGCACTGAGAGAGATAAACAAATAAAGCACAGTTGTTTCAGAGCCGCTGTTCACGACGTCAAGATACGGAAAACCGGTGATGATCCTCGGCAGTTTCCGTTACAATCGATATTTCTACAAATTTAAAGATAGCCCCAAAGTTGTGTGGCGATGCGTGAAATGGGCGAGCAACAATTGCCGGGTCTCTGTCACCACTGCTCACAACTATATCATAATGATGAGGAACAACCACAATCACGATTAAGTCCCCATTGGTGTAAACTCAGGGTTATTTAAAATACAATTTTATTGTACTTATTACTTATAAGTTTCTTCAATTAAAGTTCAGTTATTTTTATTCTCCTAAATATTTTTCTTTTTACAAATTCGTATGCACGTTTGTGTCTTTCGCTTGCCTACTACGTTGACGACGGGTTACTCTACCTGGCACATTGCTCCAAATAATATCCAGTGAAATGTTGGTCGAAAGTACTTAAAATTATCTAGACCTCTGGTTGACCTACTACTGAGAACGTGTGTTTTAAAGATTTTAATTTCTTCTCAGTAAATCCTAGGTCTTTCTAAATATTTGCTGCGGTCTTTTGGGTGGAGAAGTCGTTTTATCTTGTGAACTTGGTGAAAAGTTGTTATTTATACTTGTGATCACAACCGCTACTGTTGTGTTTATTTAATGGCTAGCCTTTAGTGTTTATTTAACGTCTAACATAAGAAATGATATTTATTTGATGAATATTTAATAAGAAATATTAAACGATAAAAATTCGTGCTAACATGTCCATAACATTTGCATATATAAAAGGTTGGTAATTTATAATTACGTAAATTATAAAAGTAAACGCAATTTCCCATATTAGAGTAGGTAGATGTCTATAAAATAAAGTCCTTTCGATCCACCTTCCACCGAAGACAATTATTGGGACGACTTTGGAGGTGAGCCTGTCGACTTGTTTATGTCCAAGCCAAAGATATAAATCGTACATAAGATTTGAAAAAAAAAAAAAAACTCAGTGGTACGAGCCTGCCACCAGGGGATCGAATTCGGGTCTCTTGACACGAATTCCGATCACCCAACCACTCGGATATCGTAACTTTTTATGTTTATACTCACCGGTTCCTCTTGTTAGATAGAATTTAAATACAGATAAGTGATTATTGTTACACATGTCTGTAACATGTCCGCGCCAACACGTTTTATACTTCTGTTCCTGCGGTAAAGAAGAAATGCGCGAGGGCATTGACTGTAACACTAAGAATGCTCATGGTTTTTCTCTCACTATGGATTTAGATACATTTCTAAATTATGTTATCAATCTCAGCATATTCTCTGGATCTTTGATCACGTTTCATACGGTGGCCGTTTGCGTACAGCCGACTGCCAAGACGTCTTGGGCCGTTCCCCCAAATGCTATTTTTATTTTCAAATATTTAAACAAACAAACGAGCAAATTGTTAGAACTATCATAGCGTTTCAGGATGTTTGATTTATGTGACTGACACAACGTGACATTCAAAAGCTGACACGAAAACAAGACATGAGATTTAATTTGAAATCAGTGAAATATTTCTTTTGTGTTTGTTGACATTTCTTAGGTTTGTTAAAAATGTTTTTTGTTGATAACTCTAACATTTACTTTGCTGTGTTCTTATTGGTTCTAATTGTGTTATTGGCACTGAGAGAGATAAACAAATAAAGCACAGTTGTTTCAGAGCCGCTGTTCACGACGTCAAGATACGGAAAACCGGTGATGATCCTCGGCAGTTTCCGTTACAATCGATATTTCTACAAATTTAAAGATAGCCCCAAAGTTGTGTGGCGATGCGTGAAATGGGCGAGCAACAATTGCCGGGTCTCTGTCACCACTGCTCACAACTATATCATAATGATGAGGAACAACCACAATCACGATTAAGTCCCCATTGGTGTAAACTCAGGGTTATTTAAAATACAATTTTATTGTACTTATTACTTATAAGTTTCTTCAATTAAAGTTCAGTTATTTTTATTCTCCTAAATATTTTTCTTTTTACAAATTCGTATGCACGTTTGTGTCTTTCGCTTGCCTACTACGTTGACGACGGGTTACTCTACCTGGCACATTGCTCCAAATAATATCCAGTGAAATGTTGGTCGAAAGTACTTAAAATTATCTAGACCTCTGGTTGACCTACTACTGAGAACGTGTGTTTTAAAGATTTTAATTTCTTCTCAGTAAATCCTAGGTCTTTCTAAATATTTGCTGCGGTCTTTTGGGTGGAGAAGTCGTTTTATCTTGTGAACTTGGTGAAAAGTTGTTATTTATACTTGTGATCACAACCGCTACTGTTGTGTTTATTTAATGGCTAGCCTTTAGTGTTTATTTAACGTCTAACATAAGAAATGATATTTATTTGATGAATATTTAATAAGAAATATTAAACGATAAAAATTCGTGCTAACATGTCCATAACATTTGCATATATAAAAGGTTGGTAATTTATAATTACGTAAATTATAAAAGTAAACGCAATTTCCCATATTAGAGTAGGTAGATGTCTATAAAATAAAGTCCTTTCGACCTATTTTTACCGAAACATATTTAGGACGACGTGACAAGTGGCGACGGAGATAGTCTTAATATCCAAGACAAAAATAATTCCCGTTCTATTCGACTTCTTTTTATTATCTACCGTGACTAATTAATTTTTCTGCAAAAGATTTAATATGTGCCAACAAATTACTACGCTAACACATAATATAATTATTACAGATTATAATTTAATAATCTTTAGAAATATTCAATAAAAGATGAAGAGACAATAAGACAGCAATTAATTAGGTTTACACCTTATTAATTTTTTTCTTATTCCCTTTTTACCGTCGTTTTCTTTATTGAAGGTACATATAATCTATTTTTTGTTAATTATTAAAATGAATTTAAAATTAAGGAATGTCGTGGAATTTGCTGGAATTGCGCGAAACACTCATAACGTTCCTAAGAGATGTATGAAAGAGTTGAAATTTCAACTGTGGACCCTATTCGTGTAAACATTGATACTTAAGAGATATGAATATTAGCACTGATGTTTTCAGAGCCTCAGTTCACAACGTCAAGGAACGGAAAACCAGTGATGATACTGGGGAGATTCCGCTACAACCGACACTTCTACAAATGTAAGAATAGTCCTAAAATTGTTTGGCGATGTGTGAAATGGTCTAACAAGACTAATTGTCGGGCATCTATCACGACTGCTAACAATGGCGTTCTAGTTATGAGGAATTTGCACAATCATTTCTGAGTCTTCATTTGTTGTAACAAAATTGTATTAACATATATTTTTTAAATGTTTTGTATCTAAGGTAACAGTCATAAATGTATTTTTAAGTTTTAATTTTATCAGAGTTTATCAGAAATAAAAAGTTAACATTAAGTATGACTAATTTTATTCAGTGAATGTAACTTTTAAAATCTTTAACAGGTTTCGAAGATAATGAAGAATTATTTCATGAAGTAAAGATAAAGTAATACACCACAGTTTTCCCATCAGTAATTGTCAAATCCGAAAAGGAGGCGATCTAAAAACAGGATAGGAACTTCTCCTTTGATCCTATAAATAAACTAATTACTTAAGATAACGGCCGACCCGATATCTTATATGGTAATGACTATGCCTTCGAAGCTAGCGTTTACGGGTTCCTTACATTTGTGTATTTGTATAGTCATTTGTGTATTGAACATGAATATTTGTACTAGAATCATGGATATTTATAAAAATATATATTTACGTAATTATATTAAACGTAAAGGGTCCGTATACATTTATTGGGACCACATAAAAGTCTAAATGTCACATATAATTTCAGTGGCAAGATATCTCAGTACGCGTTGCGGCCGTCCTATCATAGAGTTGAATGGATACCGATATTATAAAAATAATAGGAGCAAAGGATCCAGGGCTTCTTGGTTCTGCACGCAAGGGAGGTCTTACCTTGCATGTCGGGCTTCGTTGGTAACCGTCGATAACGTCGTTGTGACCGTTAAAAATACACATACTCATTGAAAATTTTATTGTGGTTGAAGTTTTATTATTGTTATTTATTTGTTATTAAATTTTCGATATGGTTTTAACAGCCAGGCCCTCCTGACTCTTGACTATACCGTTCAGGTTGTAATTGTCATTTAACTTTGACTTAAAATATTTGTGAAATTTATTAAAATGAGAATATTGTTTATGTTATGTAAATATTGCTATAGTTTGAATATTTTTAAAAATTGAATTGTCTTTTAACTATTCTTTATTGTCTATAGATAATATTCTTGTATAAATTATTTTATTAAAAATGTTTTTTATCCCAAAAACCAATACTATAAGTTTTCTGGTGGTGGTGCTGGTGATCAACGTGATTATTTTTTAATTTAATGCTTATTTTTTAATTTTTTAAATATCAAAATGGTAAAGTTTTGTGATTAAAAAAAAATACTTCAATGAGCTTTTTTGTAAAAGGCAGCCTTGAATAATTGAAGAGCGACAATTGAAATTGGACAAGACTTCAATTTTGATAAAAGCGTTCTTCCAAACAGGTGTAAATAACAGGAAATAAATGCGCCTACTATAGTCTGTTACTAGAGGAGACTGTAAAACATATACATTGACTTTTGTTCTTTTGTTACACTTAAGCACAAAAGTCAATGTATATGTTTTTCAGTAACTATTATTAAAATAAACTTTACTCTAGTTATGGCATGGTTTCTTTATTCTTTTTGTGTTAATTCGGTGTTCTGATCGTGAAGAAATTGATTGAAATAAATATTGTGATTGTTATCTTATTAATTACTAGTTTCTGCCCATAATTTCTTCCGCACATTGCCTAAAAATACCGCAGGATATTTGAATTTTCTAAAGTAAAGTGTACTTTATGTTCATCTCTGATGTCTTAATACAACACAACTAATTGAAGTTTTTAAGCAGAATCGATTTAGAACGCAACCGCAGGAACATGGGTAATGAATATGTGTTAATCATGTTATGTTAAACTGAGTGTCAAAATTCATTCATACAATGATTAAGTAACAAATATTAAACATCTGAAGATACAAACGTACAAACATCACATCCATAACATTAGTGCTGACTCCGTGGGCGAATGGCGAACACACTATTTTTCATATTTCGTCAGCTCTGAAGTCTCGGGTTTGATATCCGGTCGAATCAATGAAAAAACTACTTTTCTACATTTTCTTGGGTTTGGGTATTGTTGTTTCTAATTCGAGAATACAACTGCTTCAGCCACCTACTTTGGGATCAGAGCTATGTATGTGATGTTGTATCTATTTATCTATTTTTAAGATAAGTAGGTTATCGTCATGTGATTTCTAATACGCTTTTTATGGTAGAGGTGTTTCTCCTGCAATGGACTAAAAAGATGATGAAAAAGAGATGATGTAATCATAAATAATTTTAGGTCATTATTTAGAACTCTATCACTAATGAAAAATACTGAAACTAATTTACACATAATAAATTATATGTCATATAAAATTGTAAATGTTTATGGTTACTGAAACAAATGGGGTTAAAATAATTTGTAAACAAACGTTATTTTGTAAAGGCAAAAAATTCATTTAAACATCGCTTCTATTTTAGGCGCACTCTTTACGACCACAATTAACGGGCGAAGAGTTCTACAGATTGGCTCCTATCGGTACTACAAGAATAACCGAAGCCAGGGACCAAAGGCGACTTGGTTCTGTTCCAGGAACAGCTGCAAGCCCGGCTGCCGTGCCTCGGTCACTGTGGTCGATGACCTTATTGTCAAAGCTAAGAACGAGCACAATCATTAATATTTGTTATTATATAAATGTAAAAATGATGTAATAATAGTGGTGTAATAGTCACGATAGCCGAGTTGTCGGGTGGTCGGAATTTCGAGTCGAGAGACCCGAGTTCGATCCCCAGGTGGCAGTACCAATGAGTTTTTCAAAAAACTTATGTACGAATTTCATCGTTGACTTGGACATAAAGGCGGCGACGGGCTCACCACCTGTCACGTTGTCCCGAAAATATCTTCGGTGGAAGGTGGGTCAAAGGGACTTAATTGTCTAGACTTGACCTCTGTCTACCCCTGTATTGGGAATTGCGTGAAGATATTTATTTATTTATCCTGTTATTTAAATTGAAATATTTTATTACGTCTCAATTTTTTCCTACTGCCAAACTAACAGGTAACTACAGGTTATTGTTTATTTTTTCACTTCAAAAGAAAATTACCTTGATTCGGTTCGATTTAAAATGTCGAGTACAAATGACGAAGTTCTGATCGTTTTTGTTATGTTTGTGTACGGTTTATATTTTCAAAAAGGAGAAGACCCATCGTTGATTCGTTACAAAGTGCAATCTTCATAAGAATTTCATAAGAATCTAATACCTAATTCCTTAGACCTAAGAACGGTTTTAGAACGCCATTAAACAAGAGCAATTATTAGTATTTGTTACATAGAAACCTATAATTCTATAATTTAATAAACGTATAATTTAATGCTTACTTCAAGTTAAAAATATATTTTCGTTATTATTTAATTATATTTCATAACTTCTTTATTATTATATAATATATTTTTTACATTATAGAGATTTGTAATTATATGTTTTATAATAAAATAAATCAATCAGTTTATTAAAAAGGGAAAATTCATAAAAATTGTTGTGAATTTGAGTGAATGTTAAAATAGTTAAAATACTCCGTTTACTGTTCCTTATTTTTAATTTAAAATTTTAGGCGCTCTGTTTACAAGTACAGTTTATGGTCGAAGAGTTCTGCAGCTGGGATCATACCGGTATCACAAGAATAACCGAAGTCAAGGACCGAAAGCAGCTTGGTACTGTTCAAGAAGAAACAGCAAGCCGGCCTGTCGTGCTTCACTCACTGTCATCGGCGATATCATTGTCAGAGCTAAGAATGAGCATAATCATTAGAATCTGTTATTAAATATGTTTAACTTTTTGTTTCTTTCTATTATTTTTTAACCTTGTTGTTTATTATATATTATCATATTATATATAAATATTTATATGGTCAAACCACGACAGACGTATCTTACTTGGTTTGACAATATAAATATAATACTGACTAATAGTAATTGACAATAAAATGGATTTTCCTCCTGACTATTCCGGAATACAGAAAAAATATTGTTGTAGTTCAGTTATTCTATCGCCATCAAAACATACGAACAGCTGTAATCAGCTGACCTTTTGTTTTTTTGGCGCATGTTTTGGTTACTGTTGGTTTATATAATGTAATTTTCAATTTGTTACGTTTCGACAAGTCGGTAGGTGTATTCAATTCGGCAAATAAATTTAGAGAGATTGAGGGAAGGTTTTTTTTGAGAAATACTTTTTATTTTAAATATTGGTATTTTTCAGAGGCATTGCTGACTACTTCTCGCTTTGGAAGGCCCGTTATAATTATCGGAGCCCATCGCTACAATAAAAATAACAGAACAAACGGTCCCAAGGGACTCTGGTTTTGTAGCAGGCGATATTGTCGCGCTTTTATCACCACAATTGATGACGTTATCGTTAAAGTGAATGATGTGCATAATCATACGTAGTTTTCAGGGTTGGTTTCTTTTAATAATTTCATATGCTGTAATTTGAAAACTATTCAAAGTTTTGACGTCAGACGAGGCAGATTGTAGTTTGTAAGTTGATATTACATGATTTCGTGCTGTCATTTCAGGTTTTGTTTTCTGCCATTCAAGGCACGGGAATACCGTACTTTGTAACGGAAATTATAGGTATAGAAAAAGTTATGAATATAGTGATGGCGCAAGGGTTAAATGGGAGTGCGTAAAGGTTGGGAAGTCAAGAGGTTCTTGTGGCGCTACGGTTATTACCCTGGATGGAGCTGTAATTGAAATGAAGAGTGATCATAATCATTAAATGTAAAAGAGTGCAAACCTATTTTATTATTTCCTTCTTTTAAGTGTTTTATTAGTATTTTTAAAAATCTTAATTTAATCAACGTAAGTTTTATGATACCAGAAATCAGATGTTAATGTTTTTTTATGTTTAATAAATGAAAACTTATGTCTAATATTTATTGTATTATTCCTAAATTCATTAGCCTAATACATAATGATTGACTTTTAGTCTTGTCATGAATTGTTTACTTGTTATTACAAGTAAACAATTCATGACAAGACTAAAAACATATTTGTTGGCAAACAGGTTCTCCCGAACTTTTTTATTTAATTTCTCTTCAAACGAAAATCAAATGACAGGGTCGGGATTCTAATACATGACCTCCGCCTAACGTGACGGCGCTTTTACATCCCAACCACCGTGTTCCACCTGCATCAGTTGAAATTTTAAATCGTATTTCTACGCCTCTTAAGGATGTTGATTGCCTCTATCAGAAATTGTTAAATAAAATATGTGAGCATATAAGTATGTATTAAAAAGTATTATTTTTTCTTTAAAATAATGAAAAAATAGAGACAACATTACATACGTTGCTCTGACCCTAAAGTAAAAAGCTAAAGTACCACAAACATCTATCTCTAAGTTATGTAGAAAAAGTTTTTTTATATTAATGCGTCCGGGACCTCAAGAGCTGGCGAAATCATGGAAACCGGGTATAGGTTTTACAAGTTGTTAAAAAATAATATTCTGAAAATAACAGCACAGGTCACGCAGCTACAAATAATTTGTTTGTGCTTTCACTGTTCACATTATGTGTAGCGACCACAATCAAGACCTATGATTCTACCTAGGTAGGCACTTTATTATATATTTATTTAAAACTACAAATTGTGAAAAAGTTTATTAATTATATTCTATGAAATATTTATATGGTTGGATCGGAATTCGGTCAAGATAGCCGAGTTCGATTCCCAGGCAGCTGGTTGGTACCGATATGTTTAAAAAAAAATAAGTACGATTAATATCGTTGGCTTGGACATAAAGACGGCGACTGTCTTACCACCTGTCGCGTTGTCCTAAAAGTGTTATTTGTGGAAGGTGTGTCTATAGGACTTACTCGTAATTGTCAAGACCTCTGTCTATCTCAGTATTGGTTATGGCGTGAAGATTATCTTCTGTGATTATCTTTATAGTCTATGTCATCCTTTTCAGAGGCGGTGTTCGATAAATCAAGATTTGGCAATTGCGTTTTGGTACACAACGGCCATCGTTACTACAGGAACCGGAAGCGTGGCCAGAGAGTGTATTGGTATTGCGTTCAGTTCAACAGCTGGGGCTGCCGCGCTAAAGCCATCACGTACAACGATTACGTAGTCAACTACACTAATAATCATAACCACCATACGCAGTAACTATCAGTAATTCGTGTTAGTTTAGACCAACACGCGACCTACGGATATCCGCGCGGAATAAGGAAACTATAAGCATTCGAAGCTATTCGAGAAATAACAATTTTTTTTAGGATTTTTCTATAGTTTGTAGTTTTTAATTATTTCAAATTTGTATTTTATTGACATAAAAAAGAATTCATTCGACTATATAGAGCATCAACGAAATATTTTTCATTACTGCAAAATGTTTTGTTCTGGTGCGCTGAAAAGCACCTCACGATCTTATTACTTAACTGAGGATAATAAAATTTGTTATATAAATTATAAGTAAAAAAAAATAACTAACAAAACAGCGTCTACCGTAACCAACCTCCACAGGTTTCAGAGTGACAGTTGTTTTTAAATTTATCATTTACTTAATGACTAAAAGACCCAGAATTCGATGCTTACATGCTTGTAAAGTAAAAAAATATATAAACATAAATGGAGTAAAAAAATATTATTCGATTAAATATTTCTAATGCTTAGAAGAATATTTTTTTCTTACACTGAGTATTTATTAACATAAACTTGAAAGAACAACATGAACACAACTTTTTTATAAATTATTCATATATAATTTTTTTAATTATTTAACTGATTACATTACAATCGGTATAGCCGTGGAGCCGAAATAATGTTAACACAATACGATTGTCAATCATATTCGCATTGTTACCATGTCGAGAGTATATATTTTAATTCCATAAATGTAAATATTAAGCAAATTGTATAAAAAATGAAGAAACGGTTAAAAATTTCTTATCCTATTAATTATTATTATTAAATTTGTTGCGTTGTTTTGGTTTTCTAATAAATAATTTTTTTTATTCATAACATTTTCTCTCTATCCTTCAAAGGCCGGCAACGCATCTGCTATTCCTTCGGTATAGCAGATGTTCGTGGGCGGCGGTAAACTCTTACCATCAAGTGTGCCACTTGCTCGTTTGCCTCCCTTTTCTGTATAAAAAAATGTTTTATAAAAGTTATTTCATTCACTAGTAATAAAAGTTTTATTAATTTTGTATTATTTTTTTCTTCAGATGTTATGCTTCTTAGAACGAAACGTGGCAAACCCTTATTGGAAGTTAATGGATACAGGTTCAATTGTAAACATATGTTGGGTCCTCGAACCTATTGGATTTGTAACAAGGCTCCGCAGGGATGCAAAATGTCAATCATCACGTATGATGACGTCATTGTTAAAATTAAGAATTATCACAACCACTGCTAGGCAGCCGTTTACTCAAAATATTTCCTTGATTAAAGACTGTTCATTAAAATATAATTGTTTTGTTTATGGGTTTCAGTATCCAAAATTGGGGAAAAGCTATTAAAAAATTAAAATCTGTAACTAGTTAGCCAATATTTGACTTTAATAGTAACAAATATATCGAATTTTAATAGTGCACTTATTAAAGTGACTATTATAGCAATTACTCTGTATGGGAGTTCTTAAGTGACGAGTTAAACTTATGATGTAGAATATCTGACAGAATTTCAAGAAAAAAAATCATTTCAATAAACATTATGAAAATTCAAAGTATTTTTTCTTCTTACGCAATTTTATTGATTATTAAAGCATATTTATGCTGAACTTTTATGTGATTAAATTAAAGAGAAAAAATCACAAAAGTTCAGAATAAATATGCTTTAAAAATCAATAAAATTGCGTAATAAAAAATTTGTTGGCGTTATGTTATTGATAATTCCTAACTGAAAAGTCAGGAATGTCAAATTGTCACTTGCAGAAGGGATAATAGATGGCTCCGATGCCAAAACAAGGCACCAGTAAAGAAAAGAGAATATAGATTTAAAATTTCAACTGATGCGTGTAAGACACGGTGGCTCGGAGGTAAGAGCGTTGCCACGGATCGTAAGAGGTCGCGGGTTCGAATTCCGCTCGTGTCAGTTGAAATTTTAAACAAACTAAGAAAGAAGAAAACCATTTTTTTTCTACAACGACTGTAGTTATTAAGAAAAAGAAGTAGGAATTTGTAACTGTGTACAACATGGCAATAACTTAAAAATCTAAAATTACGTATTGTACCGACAGATACAGTTTTCGTTAAGTCTCAACGTGGAAACCCCGTTTTACTGATGGGAGGTTATCGATATAATAATGCAGCCCGAAAGGGATCGATAACACGTTGGGTGTGCGACAGGAAGAAACCTCTGCGATGTAAGGCCAAGCTGACTACCTTCGATGGAAGAGTTGTGAATTCTTCTACAATTCATAATCACTGATTCCCTTTTCATGATAAAACGTTAAACCGCTAAAGGTTGTTTGGCGGCTGCGTGTTCCAAAATGCTTCGTGACCTTTTGAATTTTAAAATAACTGATAAAGAAGTTGCGATTTCATGAGTATTTATTTAAATATATTCAAGCGTCAATATGACTGAAATAAAACGTCGCGGGTTCGGGTCTGCCATTCGAATACTGTCGTGGACTAATCCATTGCAGCATTGCAGTCACACGGCACTTAGTTGGAGTGGTTAACAGGAATATTGATAATGTTATGTGACATTGCTAGCATTCCTTAAAGAATACGCAAGTTGTTTATGTTATTTATTCCAAAGTTTATATCCGATTAAAATATTAAGAGTTTTCATAGCGCGTGTTTTTCTTAACCTGATTTTAAATAGAGAAAAGTAAATTTTTTTGGAGTTCACGATAACTTACGATGTGTTGTATTTTTTTAAGCGTATGGAGAGTCTGTGTAATCAGAGGCAATTGGACATTCTATTTAAGCATTCAGGCGTCAAAATGTACCAGAAACCTTCAGTGTTTACAGATGTTGTGGGTCGTCGCTACTTAACATCAGGTGAAGTGATAGCTCGTTTGGCATCCCATTCTCTAAGAAAATTAAACGTTTAACTGAATTTATTATTCATAAAATTCCCGAATATATCTTCGGTGGAAGATGGATCGAAGGGACTTAATTGTCTAGAACCATTTTTACCATTGAACCCTGTAGTGTTGGGAATGGTAAAAATATTCCATGTATATTTATTTTTTATAAAATTTAATGTTAGTTTTACTTCTAGAATCGTTGCATAAAAATAATCTTTTCGATATTTGTCAGCATATCAGCCAATTTTCCTGACGACTCGCTTCGGAAACCCGTTGATGCTGATCGACGGCTACCGGTTCAACAAACGAAGCGACAGCAGGGGGCCGCAGTTCAATTGGGTGTGCGTGAAGAAGGACCGCCATTGCCGAGCAACTGTTACCACCATAGACAACACCATCATTAAATATAAGAACTTCCATAATCATTAGTTCATAATCATTAGAACTTCCATAACCGTTTGTGGTTAATGGATTCTCAAGTTCACCACGTGTGTGATTTGTAGCAACGATTTTTAAATTCGATTCGATTTTTAAAACTCTAATGCGTGGTAGAGATACGGCTCTTTTGTGCGGCCTGAATTGACCGCTAAGCCGGGTTTAATGCCAAGCAAATTCTACAAGAAGTTGGGGTATCTCGTGCTCCTGCGACACTTTTACATTTCCTTTTATCCTTTTATCTATTCGATTCCTCTCTTATCCATGTGAAACCGAAATCTATTCCAAAACCACTTTGGCTTATTGCCCTTATACCTAACGGACTAATCAGGAAGGACCGACATAGTGTCTGATAATTACATACCACTTTCGTTTTCTCGTTTCATCATTTTCTTCACCTATACTAACTATATCTAAAGGTAATCTGCTTATAGCGCTACAACGTTTAAACCACATGGACATTACACTCAAAATTGAGAGGTTGTTATTGCAATCTTTAATTCGCTGGACTGATGGGGCGATTGGCGAAACTCCTTGTTATTGTACAGATTATATGAAACATTAGACAGGCATATAAGTCACGATAGCCGAGTGGTTGGGTGGAAGGAATTTCGAGTCGAGAGACCCGAGTTCGATCCCCAGATGGCAGGCACGTACCAATGGGTTTTTCAAAAACTTATGTACGAATATCGTTGGTTTGGACATGAAGGCGGCGACGGGCTCACCACCTGTCACGTTGTCCCGAAAATATCTTCGGTGGAAAGTGGGTTGAAGAGACTTAATCGTCCACACTAGATCTCTGTCTACACCTGTATTGGGAATTGCGTGAAGATATTTATTATTTTATTTATTAGACAGGCATGATAGTTTTAAAATGCGTAAGGATAACATCATCTTACGATTTTTGTCACATTGTTTTTTCTATTAAATTTAAATTAGTTTGATAGAGAAATTAAATTATCACTTATTATAGACACGTTTGTAATAAGTGACAGAGTTTAGTTTTATGTTACAATGAATAGATTTAATTATTTATTCAACTTAATGATTTATTTATTTAATGCACTTGACTGATGATGTATTATTTATAAGGATTTTAATTAATATATTAGTTAAGAAGTAGTTATCGCGTTATATAAGTATATTAGTTAAGAAGTAGTTTCTGTGAATAATAAACTGTGATGCTATAAAAAAATAATACACAGATATTCAATTAGAAAATTTTGTTAATCAATACCCTTTTATACTAAGTACTTTAATACAATAATATTTTAAATATTGTAATACATTTAGATAAAGTAGAGAGATAAAATAACCTCGCACATTCTTCTCGTCTTTGTCCGAGTATTCTTGTCCTGTGATAGAATAGAAAGCAGTTACAACTACAATACAAGCAGATGATTTCAAATAACAAGAACAATTGCCTTGTGTACAGAATACAGTGATAATAGATAGGCTTCCTAGTTTTACTGCCGCAGAAACGGACCGGGTTGACCGGTTTCTGTTCTGGTGTTTGCTTTTGTCACTTTTCAAGATACCGACGTGAAGAAGAGCTTCAGCATTTCGTCGGATAAGTGAGGTTTTCAGAGGTTCATAGCTTTTCCTCCGCCTCCTTCCCCTTTCTCAAGGTGGCCAATTATTCCATAGCGCTATTGTTGTTTAGATTTGGATGTCCGGAATCATGGTCAAGTTGCTCGTTTGCCACCTTAAGAAATGTTTCTGTGCTCGACAAAAGAAAATAAAGCAATAAAATAAATAAACTTAAAATTAATTTTATTTAAATATTTAAGAAAGTCGTCTGCTTTATTATAAAAAAATCTAACTAAATCCACTTTACATAGGACTTAGTAACAGATTTCCATGCAATTAACTTTGCCTATTGTAACAGGCGGCAACTGACAACAAATACCTTCTCTCAAATAATCTTTTGGAGAGATATTAGAACAGCGGCATATCCGCTACGCTGGTCATTTGCGAGTTATATTTTTTTATTGTTGTTTCTTAGATGTACAGGTTTCCTCACGATACTTTCCTTTACGGCTGAGTTTATTGTAAATTCAGCACATAAAACTATTATGTACAATTTTAGTGGTGCCGGTCCGGCATTAAAACTTCACTCGCTTGATAAATGGACCGCCTTAACAATGAGGCTGCCGCGGCTCCATACAGTTATAAACTTATAATAATTCATTTACGTTAATTATGGTACTAGGGTACAGATGCGTCACTTTTTCCAAACCATTATCTAATTGCGCAAGTACAAGATACGAGCGTTGAACGTTTTAATACTGTACTTTTAAAATATGTGTGTAATGTGTAGATGTATTTCAGAACCGGAGCCGGTATTCACGACATCGAGGTACGGCAAGCCCGTCATTCAGTACGGCGTGTACCGCTTCAACAAGCGCAGCGACAGCACCGGCCGGCGATCTGGCTGGACCTGCGTCAGGGTGTCCACCGGCTGCCGAGCGAAAATCATCACGATTGATGACGTCATAGTCAAATTGAATAATGAGCATAATCATTGAGTGTTTTTTTTAGAATAGGGGGACAAACGAGCACGTGATACTGATGGCTCAAGTGGTGGTAAGTGACTACCGCCGCCCGTGAACACCTGTTTAATTAAAAATAAATACGTCCAATTTGAGGCGAACTCACGTGAACAGTGTATCGTTCTGAGGATTTGGCAGTTAGAATAAGATTAATTTTTCTGTGGTTTTGAACATCGAAGTTGTAATTATTATGACAGCCGATTAGCAGTTTACTTAATTGTGGACTATATTAGGGTAATTAGGCGTTGGCATCTGTAAGCTTCTTCTTTTCAAATATTTTCAGGATGTTATAGGCTGCAGTAGTCACATACCATTATGTGAAGTGTTAGCTAACTGTTGACAGCTAACAGGTTTTTCAGCGGGTGCTTACTTGTTTATTATAATTGTCATTACAAGTCTTTGCATTTCAATCATCACTGATGAATCTAAAATAATAACATTATTTTTAACTAAGGTATACATTTATCCTCAAAATAAATTTTCAAAAGTAGATTTAAAAAATATTAATCGTGTCATTAAATTATTTAGACACAGACACGAAAAAAATATTACTAGTGTGTCATTTTTTTTTTCAACGGAAATCTTTGAAATGGAAGGTTAAAAATTCATCACATTCTTTCTTTTGTTGGTAAAATGCCGATTATACCTTTTATTATAAGACTCTATTCTATATGCCATTTGGTACTAACAGACAAATTACGATAAAAATATGATAAATATTCATTGTATATTTTATTTTTATATATTATATTCTTAATTATTTGTAACAAAAGCTTTAGGTCAAGCATTAGTTACCTATATTGTACTAGTCCTAATTGTTGACCTTTATGTAAATCATCTTTCTTACTATACTGGTCAAGAATGCACATGCATAAATCTTATGTTTTTTTTATATAGAATAGGAAGGCAAACGAGCAGGTGGCTCACGTGATGGTAAGTGATTACCGCCGCCCTTTTTCTTTATTTTTAATAATTTCTTAATTTTATGGTTTTTCTCGATTGTTCGAACTAAAGGCTTGCGTGCAGGTAAGGTTGTAATACATAATTTTGTACTTCTACTAATGAGTGTGGTAACCAAACCTTTTCGAAAACGCAACGATAGCCGAGCCGATCTAGTAAAGAAGTGTCTAGTGAAAAAGATATCGTTTGCCAGAAGCAAGGTTCGTAGCAATGAGTTTTCTCGAAACAAACAGTTTAATGTGATACGTGTGTGTGATGTGATTGCATCGTTGACAAGCATACTACGACGGTGACAGTCTTACCGCCTGTCATAATGAATGTGGGATGATAGGACTAAATTGTATAGACCTATCCTAAAAGCCAATGTATTTTCACTTCTGCGGTTTAACGGATAAAAGGCGTCGGTACTCAATATCAGTTTGCCCACTGTTCCTATATGAAAAGGTAGTTGGCTTTGTGTACAAAAGTGTGTATAAAAATAAATATTTTTATGTACAATATAATAAAACTTTAATTTTTATGTTCCAAATAAATTATTTTTGTACTAATTAAATAGATAAAAATTTTGTTTTAATGATACAAAATAGCTTCACAAATAAAATGCTGAATGTAACTTGCATTAGATTATTATTTGATTACGTATTAATATTTGCTTTGTACGCTTATTATGTGATACAATGCTTAATATGTGACGACAAATGAATTGAAATCCAAAAAGATTGAAAATGATGTAAAATAATATTTAATTTATATTGATTTTAAATAAATCTTGAAAAATGAGTATGTGTGAATAATGATATATTTTTATCTCTTTTAGCGTTTTTTGGGTTAACCCTCTCCGGAAAGCGATGTCTCGATATTGGTAACCAGAGGTTTACGATACACCAGAACGAAGGTGCTAAGATTAGATGGAGATGTGTCAAGAAATCTATTGGCTGCTCAGCCTTCGTCACTACCATAGACAATACTATTATACGCGTGAGACAACAGCATAATCACGCTTAATATAAAAATTTAGATTAACTTAAAATCGGTCGTGGGTTTGAATCCAGCAAAAGGCAAGCGAGTATGACGCGCAAGTATGTCTTCACTTCATGTATACTTATGTATATTGGGAGATTGTGTGATATTGATTAATATATTTTAAAAATAAATGATGTTATATGTTAGGTGAAATACCTATTTTCGGTGTATTATTCACGTTAAATTTTACAACGTTTTCTCATCAAATAAAGGTTCAAAAAGTGCATGGCTACCCACAAAATGCGGAATAATCGGTGGCGGATAAGGGATTTAAACAACGTAAAATATGAAAAAGTTGTATAAGTGGAAAACAATCCTCGTAAATTAAGCATTGAAATAATGATTAATTAATTAAAATCACGTACTGATTACATTCAATTTGATTTAACCTTAAAGGAAAATCTGTACCGGGACTGTTTATTACAGAATTATTGCCTAAATATTTTTTATAATTTTTTTTTAGATAAGATGATGGGTAGGTTAAGATGCTATATATAACATAGCTAATATTTGTTTTCATAAAATGTCAGTGTTCGTTGTCTGCAATTGAATGCGTGGAAATCTTCGCAAATGTGTACACGAAAGTAATCAAAAAGTTTCACCTAGTTACTATGTCATACCAAAGCGTATATATATTATTAACATATTGGTATTATAAATACTTTATTAATGCGTGAATATTCTATTTATTCAGCCTTAAGGTAGTTATTTGTGTATATAATTTTATTATAATGCACGATATCTATCGTCCATTATATTAAAATTATTTAACTTACACAAACTTAGTTAACTTCTCTAAATACAATATTGACATTCTTGGCCTCATAACTTAAATTTGATATAACTAGAGGGATACATCTGAAGTACTCCAATGTATTGGCTGACTAAATAAATTAAAGGATGACTGAACCAGATAATACAAGGCCCTAAAACAATATACCTACTTGTTTTAAAAATAAATGTATTTTTTTATTAGAATGTAGTTCACTAATTTACTTATACATATACACATATTGTAGATGGACGATATGGAACTAACTTAATTTTTGTTACAGGTGGTGTTATTTAGGTGGTAGCTAGCCTGTCTAATCAAATGGCGGAAAATGATTTCTTGTATTTACTTGAATACTAATGGCAATAAATAGAAATGGTATAAAAAATAAAAAAATAAAATATCTTCACGCAATTCCCAATACAGGGATAGACAGAGGTCTAGTCTAGACATTTAAGTCCCTTCGACCCACCTTCCACCGAAGATATATTCGGGACAACGAGACAGGTGGTGAGCCCGTCGCCGTCTTTATGTCCAAGCCAACGATATAATTTGTACATAGGTTTTTTTTTAGAAAAACCCATTGGTACGGTCACTTGAGGATCGAACTCGGGTCTCTTGATTCGAAATTCCGACCATCCAACCACTCGCCTATCATGACTTACGAGAAATGGTATATTTTACTTAGAAATGGTATATTTTACGAAAAAAACTCTGCCTGTAGTTAGGGTGCCAAGAAGAACTGTTAAATGTAGGAACAAAAGATAATTGAAGAATAGACAGGCATTGGTAACATTATTAGTAACGTTTGTTGTAATATTTAGTACAACCTTTAGTGTTGAACTGTTGATAAATATTAATATATAAAAGTTGCAGTTCGTTAAGTAATGAAGTGATAGAGCCGCCTAGTAGCTTCTAGTGCTGCAGAAATAGCCCGGATTAACCGGGGCAGTACCTCAGCTTCATAAATTACCGGCCAGAAGTACAAGCGTTCTACGGTAGAATTTTCCTCTTCTTCTCCCATTTTTTAAAGATAGGCAACGCATATTAGATATTAGTATATTCAAATAATAAAATATGTTCTTTACTATAATATGTGTTATGCGATTATTCCTTTTAATTATATTTTACTTAGAAATGGTATATTTTACTTAGAAATGGTATATTTTACTTAGAAATGGTATATTTTACTTAGAAATGGTATATTTTACTTAGAAATGGTATATTTTACTTAGAAATGGTATATTTTACTTAGAAATGGTATATTTTACTTAGAAATGGTATATTTTACTTAGAAATGGTATATTTTACTTAGAAATGGTATATTTTACTTAGAAATGGTATATTTTACTTAGAAATGGTATATTTTACTTAGAAATGGTATATTTTACTTAGAAATGGTATATTTTACTTAGAAATGGTATATTTTACTTAGAAATGGTATATTTTACTTAGAAATGGTATATTTTACTTAGAAATGGTATATTTTACTTAGAAATGGTATATTTTACTTAGAAATGGTATATTTTACTTAGAAATGGTATATTTTACTTAGAAATGGTATATTTTACTTAGAAATGGTATATTTTACTTAGAAATGGTATATTTTACTTAGAAATGGTATATTTTACTTAGAAATGGTATATTTTACTTAGAAATGGTATATTTTACTTAGAAATGGTATATTTTACTTAGAAATGGTATATTTTACTTAGAAATGGTATATTTTACTTAGAAATGGTATATTTTACTTAGAAATGGTATATTTTACTTAGAAATGGTATATTTTACTTAGAAATGGTATATTTTACTTAGAAATGGTATATTTTACTTAGAAATGGTATATTTTACTTAGAAATGGTATATTTTACTTAGAAATGGTATATTTTACTTAGAAATGGTATATTTTACTTAGAAATGGTATATTTTACTTAGAAATGGTATATTTTACTTAGAAATGGTATATTTTACTTAGAAATGGTATATTTTACTTAGAAATGGTATATTTTACTTAGAAATGGTATATTTTACTTAGAAATGGTATATTTTACTTAGAAATGGTATATTTTACTTAGAAATGGTATATTTTACTTAGAAATGGTATATTTTACTTAGAAATGGTATATTTTACTTAGAAATGGTATATTTTACTTAGAAATGGTATATTTTACTTAGAAATGGTATATTTTACTTAGAAATGGTATATTTTACTTAGAAATGGTATATTTTACTTAGAAATGGTATATTTTACTTAGAAATGGTATATTTTACTTAGAAATGGTATATTTTACTTAGAAATGGTATATTTTACTTAGAAATGGTATATTTTACTTAGAAATGGTATATTTTACTTAGAAATGGTATATTTTACTTAGAAATGGTATATTTTACTTAGAAATGGTATATTTTACTTAGAAATGGTATATTTTACTTAGAAATGGTATATTTTACTTAGAAATGGTATATTTTACTTAGAAATGGTATATTTTACTTAGAAATGGTATATTTTACTTAGAAATGGTATATTTTACTTAGAAATGGTATATTTTACTTAGAAATGGTATATTTTACTTAGAAATGGTATATTTTACTTAGAAATGGTATATTTTACTTAGAAATGGTATATTTTACTTAGAAATGGTATATTTTACTTAGAAATGGTATATTTTACTTAGAAATGGTATATTTTACTTAGAAATGGTATATTTTGTTTAATTATTTTCAAATGTTGAAATATTATTATGTCTTGATTAATACATTTTAATCGCTTTTTAATATTAAATGTAATGTAAATAAAATTATTTTATTTTTATTTAATTATTTTCAAATGTTGAAATATTATTATGTCTTGATTAATATATTTTAAAAATACAAAAGCGATGTTGCATCTCTTTGCATTTCATTTTTTAAAGATGAGCCACTGTTTGATATTAGTATATTCAAATAATAAAATATGTTCTTTACTATAATATGTGTTATGCGATTATTCCTTTTAATTATATTTTAGACATCTGCAAGCAAAAAAATATTTACGATGTAGTTGAAGAGAACCTAAAAGAAATAACGAGCGATTGGCTTAACTAATTTAAATTTGGAATAGCGAGGAGCTGAGACATTCACATATCTGCTAATAAGCAGAACTATAAATTCCTTTACATTTTTTTTCATTGTGCCAATCTGAAAATTCTCTCAATATAACATTTATTTTTCAGAGAAATTAAAACATGAAAAACCCTTTGAATTGTTTTCACGTTAAAAAAGGACCTGGCTTACTAGATTTTGCTTGATGTTAATAAATCTAAACAGATGGTGGTGTTAAAAAACACTACAATGTGATTAGTCTTTAATAAATAGTGATTATTTTTTTATTACATTAAATTTGACGTGTGAACAACATTTGAATACAAATTATTGACGACCTACATGGACGAGAGGCGTAACCCTATCTCTGTTTGTTCTGTGTACGTAATTTTTTTATTTTGTTTAATTATTTTCAAATGTTGAAATATTATTATGTCTTGATTAATACTTTTTAATCGCTTTTAATATTAAATGTAATGTAAATAAAATTATTTTTATTACATTAAATTTGACGT
The DNA here is from genome assembly GCA_029286605.1 of Sericinus montela. Lineage (NCBI taxonomy): Eukaryota > Metazoa > Arthropoda > Insecta > Lepidoptera > Papilionidae > Sericinus > Sericinus montela. Next base: position 4,694,702 of record JAGSMR010000015.1, on the reverse strand, counting down.
GTGAACAACATTTGAATACAAATTATTGACGACCTACATGGACGAGAGGCGTAACCCTATCTCTGTTTGTTCTGTGTACGTAATTTTTTTATTTTGTTTAATTATTTTCAAATGTTGAAATATTATTATGTCTTGATTAATACTTTTTAATCGCTTTTTAATATTAAATGTAATGTAAATAAAATTATTTTTATTTATTAATTTTTACAAGGTTACATAGTATTTTTGATGTAAGAAATTAAACATTTAAAATACATTTCTATTTCACACATTCTTGTAATGACCTATGTTTCTCATAACAAGATCTTTGCCTTTGAACTAGTAATAATAACCATTTATTATTGTCTTTTACACTTGAGATCTTATTCTCCTGTTGTGAGTATTTGAATCTATGACGGATTTTACTGAGCAGTGTTATGATAGCATTTTTGTGGTGTTAAACACAACGCTGGACCACCTGCTGTCTCTCAACAGGTGGGTCTGAAGATGAACAAGATGACTATAAATAAGATGTTTTAGGCTAAGATCTTGTCTAATATCAATGTTAGATCATTATCTTATGTTGTTCAGAAAACTCCGTAATAAGTAAAAGTACCGCTGTCAAACGGTGCTAGTTAAAACTCGTGTACGATATTAATAGTACATAAGTTTTTTTTTCAAAAACTTTTGTATTATGTAGGCTTAGAAATGAAGACGGCAACTGGTTTACCATTTGACACAATGTCCTAAAATTACTTCGGTTTAAGGTGGGTCGAAACGACTAATTGCCTAGATCTTTGGCTACCCCTGTATTGGGAATGGCGTGAAGATATTTTTTAATTTTTAACAAATAACACTAGACGACTGCTGCATTCGTACCAATTCAATAGGTTTACTATGCCAGTATTATTCTAGGCAGAGAGATAAAACATCTACCGTGGTGGTAAGTGAATGTATCTTTTTAAATAAATTATCACATGTCTTAACGTCTGTAGCGTATAATTATTGCAGCAATATATAATTTACAAACTTCTTCTTTTTCTAGTACCATTGTATAAAGGTTCACCCAAATCTTCTACAATGAGGTTTTACTTTAATTTCAGCTTTAATTATTTGCCAAATTTGCTTTGGCAAAAATTTTATACGGTTACATATACAAAGCTCGGAGGCTGAAGCAAGCCTGCTTGAAGGAGGTATAGACTGTTGCCCGGGTATATACACTTCCAATGAATTGTAAATGCAAGAGAAACGTGGATCTTTAGAGCAATAAATAAATTAAAAATTAATAATTTTAAATGTTTTATTATATGTAAATGGAATTAATGTTTACGATCTTTGCAGCCTTTTTCACTACGAACCGTTTCGGGAACCCGGCACTGCTTCTAAATGGGAAACGTTTCAGCAAGGAGTCTGAAAATAATTGCAAAATTAGATGGCGCTGTGTGCGAAGGAACTACGGATGCAAGGCTTTCGTTGTCACCTACGATTCAGTTATTCTTAACTACACCCACCATAATCATACATAGAATGCTTAATTTGCATGGCCGTAATTTATTTGTGATATATTAAAAATATATTTAAGTTTAAGGTATTTTTTTAAAACACGTAGTGTGAAATCTTGCATAAAAGCAGAAATAAAATGAAGATTTTACTTTAGCTTTTTTTTTTTTTAAAGATTCACCCTCCTTTCTTAAAAGACACAGGTCATTGGCTGCTTCAATTATAGTATTGCACTATTATTTATTCTTTTTTGCTGTAGTGTTATCTTTATCCTAAGGATTTTGAGTACAAAATATGAATATGTTTATTAAGAATCTACATCTGTAATATAAAAGCATAATAGTTGAAATAATTATACTTGCAATCGTTGTTACCCTTTTTGGAACTTCTCATCATACATTCTTATTCTAGTTTTGTAGAAGTGTGTGTATGTACAACAATAATTTCTAATTTTAACTATAATGAAGACGGCAACTGGTTTACCATTTGACACAATGTCCTAAAATTACTTCGGTTTAAGGTGGTCGAAACGACTAATTGCCTAGATTAATGAAGCTTAGAAATGAAGACGGCAACTGGTTTACCATTTGACACAATGTCCTAAAATTACTTCGGTTTAAGGTGGTCGAAACGACTAATTGCCTAGATTAATGAAGCTTAGAAATGAAGACGGCAACTGGTTTACCATTTGACACAATGTCCTAAAATTACTTCGGTTTAAGGTGGTCGAAACGACTAATTGCCTAGATTAATGAAGCTTAGAAATGAAGACGGCAACTGGTTTACCATTTGACACAATGTCCTAAAATTACTTCGGTTTAAGGTGGTCGAAACGACTAATTGCCTAGATTAATGAAGCTTAGAAATGAAGACGGCAACTGGTTTACCATTTGACACAATGTCCTAAAATTACTTCGGTTTAAGGTGGTCGAAACGACTAATTGCCTAGATTAATGAAGCTTAGAAATGAAGACGGCAACTGGTTTACCATTTGACACAATGTCCTAAAATTACTTCGGTTTAAGGTGGTCGAAACGACTAATTGCCTAGATTAATGAAGCTTAGAAATGAAGACGGCAACTGGTTTACCATTTGACACAATGTCCTAAAATTACTTCGGTTTAAGGTGGTCGAAACGACTAATTGCCTAGATTAATGAAGCTTAGAAATGAAGACGGCAACTGGTTTACCATTTGACACAATGTCCTAAAATTACTTCGGTTTAAGGTGGTCGAAACGACTAATTGCCTAGATTAATGAAGCTTAGAAATGAAGACGGCAACTGGTTTACCATTTGACACAATGTCCTAAAATTACTTCGGTTTAAGGTGGTCGAAACGACTAATTGCCTAGATTAATGAAGCTTAGAAATGAAGACGGCAACTGGTTTACCATTTGACACAATGTCCTAAAATTACTTCGGTTTAAGGTGGTCGAAACGACTAATTGCCTAGATTAATGAAGCTTAGAAATGAAGACGGCAACTGGTTTACCATTTGACACAATGTCCTAAAATTACTTCGGTTTAAGGTGGTCGAAACGACTAATTGCCTAGATTAATGAAGCTTAGAAATGAAGACGGCAACTGGTTTACCATTTGACACAATGTCCTAAAATTACTTCGGTTTAAGGTGGTCGAAACGACTAATTGCCTAGATTAATGAAGCTTAGAAATGAAGACGGCAACTGGTTTACCATTTGACACAATGTCCTAAAATTACTTCGGTTTAAGGTGGTCGAAACGACTAATTGCCTAGATTAATGAAGCTTAGAAATGAAGACGGCAACTGGTTTACCATTTGACACAATGTCCTAAAATTACTTCGGTTTAAGGTGGTCGAAACGACTAATTGCCTAGATTAATGAAGCTTAGAAATGAAGACGGCAACTGGTTTACCATTTGACACAATGTCCTAAAATTACTTCGGTTTAAGGTGGTCGAAACGACTAATTGCCTAGATTAATGAAGCTTAGAAATGAAGACGGCAACTGGTTTACCATTTGACACAATGTCCTAAAATTACTTCGGTTTAAGGTGGTCGAAACGACTAATTGCCTAGATTAATGAAGCTTAGAAATGAAGACGGCAACTGGTTTACCATTTGACACAATGTCCTAAAATTACTTCGGTTTAAGGTGGTCGAAACGACTAATTGCCTAGATTAATGAAGCTTAGAAATGAAGACGGCAACTGGTTTACCATTTGACACAATGTCCTAAAATTACTTCGGTTTAAGGTGGTCGAAACGACTAATTGCCTAGATTAATGAAGCTTAGAAATGAAGACGGCAACTGGTTTACCATTTGACACAATGTCCTAAAATTACTTCGGTTTAAGGTGGTCGAAACGACTAATTGCCTAGATTAATGAAGCTTAGAAATGAAGACGGCAACTGGTTTACCATTTGACACAATGTCCTAAAATTACTTCGGTTTAAGGTGGTCGAAACGACTAATTGCCTAGATTAATGAAGCTTAGAAATGAAGACGGCAACTGGTTTACCATTTGACACAATGTCCTAAAATTACTTCGGTTTAAGGTGGTCGAAACGACTAATTGCCTAGATTAATGAAGCTTAGAAATGAAGACGGCAACTGGTTTACCATTTGACACAATGTCCTAAAATTACTTCGGTTTAAGGTGGTCGAAACGACTAATTGCCTAGATTAATGAAGCTTAGAAATGAAGACGGCAACTGGTTTACCATTTGACACAATGTCCTAAAATTACTTCGGTTTAAGGTGGTCGAAACGACTAATTGCCTAGATTAATGAAGCTTAGAAATGAAGACGGCAACTGGTTTACCATTTGACACAATGTCCTAAAATTACTTCGGTTTAAGGTGGTCGAAACGACTAATTGCCTAGATTAATGAAGCTTAGAAATGAAGACGGCAACTGGTTTACCATTTGACACAATGTCCTAAAATTACTTCGGTTTAAGGTGGTCGAAACGACTAATTGCCTAGATTAATGAAGCTTAGAAATGAAGATTTTACTTTAGCTTTTTTTTTATTAAAGATTCACCCTCTTTTCTTAAAAGACACAGGTCATTGGCTGCTTCAATTATAGTATTGCACTGTTATTTATTCTTTTTGCTGTAGTGTTATCTTTACCCTAAGGATTTTAAGTACAAAATGTGAATATGTTTATTAAGAATCTACATCTGTAATATAAGAGCATAATAGTTGAAATAATTATACTTGCATTAGATTATTATTTGATTACGTATTAATATTTGCTTTGTACGCTTATTATGTGATACAATGCTTAATATGTGACGACAAATGAATTGAAATCCAAAAAGATTGAAAATGATGTAAAATAATATTTAATTTATATTGATTTTAAATAAATGTTGAAAAATGAGTATATGTGAATAATGATATATTTTTATCTCTTTTAGCGTTTTTGGGTTAACCCTTCCGGAAAGCGATGTCTCGATATTGGTAACCAGAGGTTTACGATACACCAGAACGAAGGTGCTAAGATTAGATGGAGATGTGTCAAGAAATCTATTGGCTGCTCAGCCTTCGTCACTACCATAGACAATACTATTATACGCGTGAGACAACAGCATAATCACGCTTAATATAAAAATTTAGATTAACTTAAAATCGGTCGTGGGTTTGAATCCAGCAAAAGGCAAGCGAGTATGACGCGCAAGTATGTCTTCACTTCATGTATACTTATGTATATTGGGAGATTGTGTGATATTGATTAATATATTTTAAAAATAAATGATGTTATATGTTAGGTGAAATACCTATTTTCGGTGTATTATTCACGTTAAATTTTACAACGTTTTCTCATCAAATAAAGGTTCAAAAGTGCATGGCTACCCACAAAATGCGGAATAATCGGTGGCGGATAAGGGATTTAAACAACGTAAAATATGAAAAAGTTGTATATGGAAAACAATCCTCGTAAATTAAGCATTGAAATAATGATTAATTAATTAAAATCACGTACTGATTACATTCAATTTGATTTAACCTTAAAGGAAAATCTGTACCGGGACTGTTTATTACAGAATTATTGCCTAAATATTTTTATGAACAATATAATAAAACTTAATTTTATGGCTTACTCGTAACTTTTTTTAAATCAAATATTCTTGAAGATTCAGTCGTTATTTGTTCTAGGTTTAAAAATATTACCTATTCTAGGCGGTATTTACTGTAGTGAGCTATCTAGTGTACCATGAACCTGGCATCTGCCTCTGATTATTTGGAAAAAATTAAGCTATAAAATTGTGGATTGATATTTCTACTAATCTTTTTACAACAGCCTTATGGTTTACCATTTGACACAATGTCCCAAAATTACTTCGGTTTAAGGTGGGTCGAAACGACTGATTGCCTAGATTAATGAAGCTTAGAAATGAAGACGGCAACTGGTTTACCATTTGACACAATGTCCTAAAATTACTTCGGTTTAAGGTGGGTCGAAACGACTAATTGCCTAGATCTTTGGCTACCCCTGTATTGGGAATGGCGTGAAGATATTTTTTAAATTTTTTAACAAACCACACTAGACGACTGCTGCATTCGTACCAATTCAATAGGTTTACTATGCCAGTATTGTTCTAGGCAGAGAGATAAAACATCTACCGTGGTGGTAAGTGAATGTATATTTTACTTAGAAATGGTATATTTTACTTAGAAATGGTATATTTTACTTAGAAATGGTATATTTTACTTAGAAATGGTATATTTTACTTAGAAATGGTATATTTTACTTAGAAATGGTATATTTTACTTAGAAATGGTATATTTTACTTAGAAATGGTATATTTTACTTAGAAATGGTATATTTTACTTAGAAATGGTATATTTTACTTAGAAATGGTATATTTTACTTAGAAATGGTATATTTTACTTAGAAATGGTATATTTTACTTAGAAATGGTATATTTTACTTAGAAATGGTATAAAAATAAATATTTTATTAATGCGTGAATATTCTATTTATTCAGCCTATAGAAGTTTCAGTATATAATTTTATTATAATGCACGATATCTATCGTCCATTATATTAAAATTATTTAACTTACACAAACTTAGTTAACTTCTCTAAATACAATATTGACACTCTTGGCCTCATAACTTAAATTTGATATAACTAGACGGATACATCTGAAGTACCCCAATGTATTGGCTGACTAAATAAATTAAAATTAATAATTTTAAATGTTTTATTATCTGTAAATGGAATTAATGTTTACGATCTTTGCAGCATTTTTCACTACGAACCGTTTCGGGAACCCGGCACTGCTTCTAAATGGGAAACGTTTCAGCAAGGAGTCTGAAAATAATTGCAAAATTAGATGGCGCTGTGTGCGAAGGAACTACGGATGCAAGGCTTTCGTTGTCACCTACGATTCAGTTATTCTTAACTACACCCATCATAATCATACATAGAATGCTTAATTTGCATGGCTGTAATTTATTTGTGATATATTAAAATATATTTAAGTTTAAGGTATTTTTTTTTATTAAAGATTCACCCTCTTTTCTTAAAAGACACAGGTCATTGGCTGCTTCAATTATAGTATTGCACTATTATTTATTCTTTTTTGCTGTAGTGTTATCTTTATCCTAAGGATTTTGAGTACAAAATATGAATATGTTTATTAAGAATCTACATCTGTAATATAAAAGCATAATAGTTGAAATAATTATACTTGCAATCGTTGTTACCCTTTTTGGAACTTCTCATCATACATTCTTATTCTAGTTTCGTAGAAGTGTGTGTATGTACAACAATAATTTCTAATTTTAACTATAATTAACACGTTGAATACTCACGATTGATGTCTCTTGCTCTTGGAACTTCATCTTTAAACACATTAAAAGTCACTTTTAATCATTCCACATATATTATATATGTGGAAAGTACTTATCGTAATTATTACTACTAGAGAACGAGTTCGTTCAAAAACATTTTTATGGCTTACTCGTAACTTTTTTTAAATCAAATATTCTTGAAGATTCAGTCGTTATTTGTTCTAGGTTTAAAAATATTACCTATTCTAGGCGGTATTGACTGTAGTGAGCTATCTAGTGTACCATGAACCTGGCACTGTTTAAATGGGAAACGTTTCAGCAAGGAGTCTGAAAATAATTGCAAAATTAGATGGCGCTGTGTGCGAAGGAACTACGGATGCAAGGCTTTCGTTGTCACCTACGATTCAGTTATTCTTAACTACACCCATCATAATCATACATAGAATGCTTAATTTGCATGGCTGTAATTTATTTGTGATATATTAAAATATATTTAAGTTTAAGGTATTTTTTTAAAACACGTAGTGTGAAATCTTGCATAAAAGCAGAAATAAAATGAAGATTTTACTTTAGCTTTTTTTTTTATTAAAGATTCACCCTCTTTTCTTAAAAGACACAGGTCATTGGCTGCTTCAATTATAGTATTGCACTGTTATTTATTCTTTTTTGCTGTAGTGTTATCTTTACCCTAAGGATTTTAAGTACAAAATATGAATATGTTTATTAAGAATCTACATCTGTAATATAAGAGCATAATAGTTGAAATAATTATACTTGCAATCGTTGTTACCCTTTTTGGAACTTCTCATCATACATTCTTATTCTAGTTTTGTAGAAGTGTGTATGTACAACAATAATTTCTAATTTTAACTATAATTAACACGTTGAATACTCACGATTGATGTCTCTTGCTCTTGGAACTTCATCTTTAAACACATTAAAAGTCACTTTTACTAATTCCACATATATTATATATGTGGAAAGTACTTATCGTAATTATTACTACTAGAGAACGAGTTCGTTCAAAAACATTTTTATGGCTTACTCGTAACTTTTTTTAAATCAAATATTCTTGAAGATTCAGTCGTTATTTGTTCTAGGTTTAAAAATATTACCTATTCTAGGCGGTATTGACTGTAGTGAGCTATCTAGTGTACCATGAACCTGGCACTGTTTAAATGGGAAACGTTTCAGCAAGGAGTCTGAAAATAATTGCAAAATTAGATGGCGCTGTGTGCGAAGGAACTACGGATGCAAGGCTTTCGTTGTCACCTACGATTCAGTTATTCTTAACTACACCCACCATAATCATACATAGAATGCTTAATTTGCATGGCCGTAATTTATTTGTGATATATTAAAAATATATTTAAGTTTAAGGTATTTTTTTAAAACACGTAGTGTGAAATCTTGCATAAAAGCAGAAATAAAATGAAGATTTTACTTTAGCTTTTTTTTTTTTTAAAGATTCACCCTCCTTTCTTAAAAGACACAGGTCATTGGCTGCTTCAATTATAGTATTGCACTATTATTTATTCTTTTTTGCTGTAGTGTTATCTTTATCCTAAGGATTTTAAGTACAAAATATGAATATGTTTATTAAGAATCTACATCTGTAATATAAGAGCATAATAGTTGAAATAATTATACTTGCAATCGTTGTTACCCTTTTTGGAACTTCTCATCATACATTCTTATTCTAGTTTCGTAGAAGTGTGTGTATGTACAACAATAATTTCTAATTTTAACTATAATTAACACGTTGAATACTCACGATTGATGTCTCTTGCTCTTGGAACTTCATCTTTAAACACATTAAAAGTCACTTTTAATCATTCCACATATATTATATATGTGGAAAGTACTTATCGTAATTATTACTACTAGAGAACGAGTTCGTTCAAAAACATTTTTATGGCTTACTCGTAACTTTTTTTAAATCAAATATTCTTGAAGATTCAGTCGTTATTTGTTCTAGGTTTAAAAATATTACCTATTCTAGGCGGTATTGACTGTAGTGAGCTATCTAGTGTACCATGAACCTGGCACTGTTTAAATGGGAAACGTTTCAGCAAGGAGTCTGAAAATAATTGCAAAATTAGATGGCGCTGTGTGCGAAGGAACTACGGATGCAAGGCTTTCGTTGTCACCTACGATTCAGTTATTCTTAACTACACCCATCATAATCATACATAGAATGCTTAATTTGCATGGCTGTAATTTATTTGTGATATATTAAAAATATATTTAAGTTTAAGGTATTTTTTAAAACACGTAGTGTGAAATCTTGCATAAAAGCAGAAATAAAATGAAGATTTTACTTTAGCTTTTTTTTTTTAATTTTTTTTTCATAAATATGTTATATCTGGATATAATTGGCATGTAGAACACTATTTATGTACAAAATATGTGCCATATTGTTTACGAGATAGCGATATACAAAATGATGTACATAATTGTAACCAGCTCATAGTTCGTTTAAAGCAATATATAAAGCATGTATTAAAGATGTATATTTTAAATATATTTTACACGGGTTGTATCTGTGAATGGTTTTAGTCTTGTTATATTACATTCCGTATAAACTTGTAATGCTATATTTTAATATGGATCTAATATATAATGATCTCACTGTTATGTATGATAAAATATGCATTAAATATGTTTTATATATGACAAAATTTTATTTAATGTTGTTTCTTGTGTGTGTGGTTTCCTTATTGTGGTTAATATCAACTTTTATTTAAGAAGCAATGACGATATATGTTTGCGTGAGAATTACGTCTTTTGATCTATATCACATAAAATGGGACAACATGACAGGTGGTAAGCCTGAATGTCTAGTCTCTCTATAGTTATTTGTTGTCACGTATAATTTTTAAATAAAATAAAAACTAAATAAATATCTTCACGCAATTCCCAATAGTAGACAGAGATCTAGTCTAGACAATTAAGTCCCTTTGACCCACCTTCCTCCAAAGATATTTCAAGCTGAGATCGTTTGAGTTGGTTGGTTGATCGGAATCGAATCCGGTGATCTGAGTACGATTCCCTGAAGGAAGGAGCTTGCTGAGTTTTTTCGAAATCTATATACGTTTGTATAGTTAGCTAGGACATTAAGACGACGCCGACTTCAGTTAAATGTGGGTCGAAAGGACCATATAGTCTAGGACGTTGTAATACATGTTTTTTATGTCTTGCAAAAAACAGAAGGAACAAAAAGTGTCAAGCATTTTTATATGTACATTTTCCAGATGGATTTATTTTTCATTAAAAAATATTGCAGGCATAGTTTTCAAGACGAATAAAAAGGGGAACACAATAGTAATAATGGACACGCACAGATTCAGTAAGGTTTATGAGAAATATTCGAAGACAAGGTGGCGTTGTGTCAAACGTAATTCCGGTTGCAGAGCCATAGTTGTTACATGCAATAAGGTCGTGCTTCATCATACCATGCATAATCATGAATAATGATACAAAGCATATTGGGATCTTGAGTTTTATGTAGTCATTTCTTTCCAGTTAACTTATATTCATGTAGTTTATACATATTATGATTTATGTATCTTTTATATAAATAGTTCGTATCTTAGCTTATTATTTTCTAGAATAATATAATATATTGGATTGGTATATTAATGTATTATAATTATTATTACACAGTCTAACACTACATTTTAGCACCGCTTTCTTCAGACTTTGTATTTTACACGAGATCGATTTTAAGGGATATGACTGCCTCTGATTTACACTTAAGTTTTTCTGTCTTTGTAACCTTTATTTTTGTAAGGTAATAATGGTAATTATTACGTCACAAAAATAAAGCCATGATACATACATATTGTAAAAAAATATTTTAAACTGTAATTTTAACTTGTGATTTTTTCGACAACACCTTAATATTTGATTTAAATGTTGAAGGAAAGTTCGTAGCTATGAGTTTTTTCAAAACTTATAAACAAATTGTATTGTTGGCATGGTCACTAGGATGGTGAGAGACCTGTCACTTTGTTCGAAATAAATTTCTTGTCTGACCACCCCAGTATTGAAAATGCTATAATTTTAAATAAATACATCGCCATAATTTTTATTTTTATATCCCCCCGATATAAAAAATTAAAGCTATGTATGGTACAACTGAAAGTACTGTTTTCTTATTATAAAAGATTTCATTTAAGAGCTACGAGTATTATTTATTTTCAATTTAAATTTAATAATTTTGTGTAAATCTATTATTATTATACTCAAATGTTATAATAATTTAAATATATTTAAATAACAGTTTAAATTTTTGTATTAAATTATGGCTCCGCAATGTATTTAAGTTAAATACTTAACTTATGAGCAGTCACTCTTTTTGTCCCCAGCACAAAAGTTTGGAAAATGCCAATGCCAGGTCTTTTGGGCTCCGTGTTAACATACAAATTGTTTTTCTAGCTCTGTTTTTCGTGACAAGTCAGCACGGAAATAAAGTTTTAGTTTACAAGGGTCAAAGATACGGAAGGTCTGTTGTTAACAGAAACTTGATTGAGACCTGGCGATGCATAAAGAGGAATGGCGGTTGTAAAGCGACGGTGAAAACCCACTATGGGAGTGTGGTGAAACAGAATATCGAACATAACCACGAAATTTGAAAATCTAATCACGCACGTATGCGAGTACTCTTGAAGAGGGGAGGCTCGTTTTGTTTACACAAATAACTTATCATAAAATCATATCAAACTATTTCTTTTTTTTTCTAAGAATTTTATAAATGTTAATAAATATTGTACTTAATTCACGCTTCAATAAACTTTCATACAAATCGGTCCTTTTGTACTTTTGTTTTTATGTTGTTATGTTTATATCATTATAAATGATGTTATGTAACATGACTATTAATGAATATTCGCTCACTTTGTTGTATATACTACGTTTTGTATCAATCGTTTCAAAAATAAATATGCATAAATAAACTGCAGTATTATTTTAAGATTAAAGAAAAATTTAGGATTACGAAAAAATAATCGATGTTTATGTGATAATTATAAGCGGATTTCTTGCAAATATTCTGACATGTTGGTTTATTAGTAAGAGGTGAAGGTAAGACTGTGAATGTTGATGAACAAAGGAATACATGGTTGGCCTAACATTTTGGAGATGCCGATATGTTTTCGTGATTATTGGAGAGGAAATACATAGCTAGACAATGCAAGGGCCTATTATTATAGTTTGATAAAAAAAAGGATTTTGAGAAGGAATTGGGAGTGGCTTATCTCCAACAGTGGATTCTATTGGCCGTTTTGATGATGATGATTTGTGTAAATTTATTTATTATGGTCAATGATATGCACTTCTTAATCCGCTTTTAGTGCTGATATTTACTTATTTTTTTATATTCGTAATAGTATTCAAAAGCATTGTTTTATTTTTCGAACCGCATTCCGCCAGAGCTTATTTGGAACAGCGTGACACGTGGTGAACATGTCGCTTGTCTTAGTCGTAATCGGCCTTCAAATTTGATGAAATTCCCATTCTGTTGCAGCGTTTTACGAGTCCACGAAGGTCGGAGGTCGCGTATTGATTGTGAATGGGGAACGTTTCAACCTGCAGCGGAACGATGGCACCAAGATCACGTGGCGCTGCGTCAAGAGGAACATTGGCTGCAAGAGCAGTGTGTGGACCGTCGATGACGTCATCGTCAAGTTTACCGATAATCACACACACAATAGAAATTATTTATAGTAATAACATAAATTACATTATTTAATTGTATTAGATTGTTATTAAAGTATTATTTAAATTTATTGAGTTAGTTATTCGTTACATATTCCTCACATTGCGTTCGAATATGAATCTTAGCTGATTTCAGCCATAAAGAAAGCTTTAAACATAAAGTGTATCGTCTTTCTATGTCAATTTCTAACATTTTACTCGTTTGTGCGCTCTGACACAGTCAATTTTAAAGCTAAATTACGAACATACCTTAAACGGTCATATTCAAGGTGTGTTCGAATACATAACTAAACTTATAAAATAACTTTATACTTGTAAGTATTTTATGATATAAAACTAGCTAATCTTATTTACGCTTAAATTAATATAAATAAGTATTTCGGAGTGTCCTCACACAAATTAGTTATTTATATTTAAGTAATTTATGTTTCTGTAATGTTTGAAAAAAATATATCATTATCTCTTGAAAAATTGTTACAAGCGTCATCTGTTTCTTTATGACCAAATTTTCAAAGGACATAAATTCGATCTGATAGCGTATGAGTTATTAAGTTCACGAATATAATCACTTAATCATATATTACTTATACGTTGTCACCAATAAGAGTAAGATAGAACCTCACTGCTCGTAATTGGAGTCTGTTTAGTGACAGTGTACATGGAATTTATGGTACTGACCATACATTAACCCAGATGACTTCTGGTCAGTGTAGGAATCTTCTGCGTTGCAGAATTCATCGCTTTACAGTGAAGTTGCATTTTGAAAGGAATTGGTATATAGTGAGAAATATAATTCTGTAATACACTTTAATATTTGAGAGATTTTACGTTGGAAATATCAACTTGACTCTTATAAACATTTTTTTTCAGTGTTCCTGATTCCAAATAAGAAGAAAGGTTTATTAATGATTAAAGGCTTTACCTTTTCTCAATATAGCCCTAACTTTTGGTACTGTACGAAAAAGAAAAGCAACCAGTGCCCTGCGAGAGCTCGAACCGATTTAAATGGAAAACTGTTATATGTAAAGGATCAACACAACCATTCACCACCCGAATACCATGTAACTCAACGAGGAGAATATGTAAAGATCCAGTAAAAGTAATATTAATGCTCTTTGAATGTCCTCTATCTGATAAATGTCTCCTCTCAAATACTATTCGTTTATATTATATTATTAGAGCAGCGGAAAATGTAACACATTTCTCTATTGCTCCAGTACTGCAGAAATGTGATAGATTTTCCGCTTCATACATTCTATTCTATTCTATTGGACACAGAATTCCAAGTCACATATCTTTGCATCATCTTTATCATCATTATTACAGAGAAAATATCACATTTTCATTGATTTCCTCACATGTCATTTCTTCTGCGCTGAGTGGTGAGTTTATTATTTAAATTTATTGAGTTAGTTATTCGTTACATATTCCTCACATTGCGTTCGAATATGAATCTTAGCTGATTTCGGCCATAAAGAAAGCTTTAAACATAAAGTGTATCGTCTTTCTATGTCAATTTCTAACATTTTATTCGTTTGTGCGCTCTAACAGAGTCAATTTTAAAGCTAAATTACGAATATACATTAAACGGTCATATTCGAGGTGTGTTCAAATACATAACTAAACTTATAAAATAACTTTATACTTGTAAGTATTTTATGATATAAAACTAGCTAATGTTATTTACGCTTAAATTAATATAAAGAAGTATTTCGGAGTGTCCTCACACGAATTAGTTATTTATATTTAAGTAATTTATGTTTCTGTAATGTTTGAAAAAAATATATCATTATCTCTTGAAAAATTGTTACAAGCGTCATCTGTTTCTTTATGACCAAATTTTCAAAGGACATAAATTCGATCTGATAGCGTATGAGTTATTAAGTTCACGAATATAATCACTTAATCATATATTACTGATACGTTGTCACCAATAAGAGTAAGATAGAACCTCACTGCTCGTAATTGGAGTCTGTTTAGTGACAGTGTACATGGAATTTATGGTACTGACCATACATTAACCCAGATGACTTCTTGTCAGTGTAGGAATCTTCTGCGTTGCAGAATTCATCGCTTTAGAGTGAAGTTGCATTTTGAAAGGAATTGGTATATAGTGAGAAATATAATTCTGTAATACACTTTAATATTTGAGAGATTTTACGTTGGAAATATCAACATGACTCTTATAAACATTTTTTTTTTCAGTGTTCCTGATTCCAAATAAGAAGAAAGGTTTATTAATGATTAAAGGCTTTACCTTTTCTCAATATAGCCCTAACTTTTGGTACTGTACGAAAAAGAAAAGCAACCAGTGCCCTGCGAGAGCTCGAACCGATTTAAATGGAAAACTGTTATATGTAAAGGATCAACACAACCATTCACCACCCGAATACCATGTAACTCAACGAGGAGAATATGTAAAGATCCAGTAAAAGTAATATTAATGCTCTTTGAATGTCCTCTATCTGATAAATGTCTCCTCTCAAATACTATTCGTTTATATTATATTATTAGAGCAGCGGAAAATGTAACACATTTCTCTATTGCTCCAGTACTGCAGAAATGTGATAGATTTTCCGCTTCATACATTCTATTCTATTCTATTGGACACAGAATTCCAAGTCACATATCTTTGCATCATCTTTATCATCATTATTACAGAGAAAATATCACATTTTCATTGATTTCCTCACATGTCATTTCTTCTGCGCTGAGTGGTGAGTTTATTATTTAAAATTTTTAGTAACAATTTTAGCGATGCCTAAGCCGGCATCGATAAAATTAGGTACCAGGATCTCGTATCTATGTTTTCATAATCATTATTATCTGTCATAATTCTACGAGTTTCATTTTCGTTCATTTCACATATAGAAGGTGTTAATGTTTTCGCTATAGGCAGATATTTTTAAATTTATATTTTAAAATGCAAAGCGATGTTGCATCTCTTTGCATTTCATTTTTTACAAGATGTACTACGGGGAGTGCTCTGAGGAATTGTTCGGATTAATACCAGCCGCTGAATTTCACCATCATACCTTACGGCATAGTCAAAAATTCCATCAACACCATCTTGATGCTTGGCATTCCACCACATTGCGTTTTTCGCGGAATTTTCTGCCACGCACTTGCACTTTATGGAATGTGCTGCCGTCAGCGGTTTTTCCGGACCGATACGACTTAGGGACCTTCAAGAAAAGAGCCTATACCTTTCTCAAAGGCCGGCAACGCATCAGCTATGCCTCTGGTATTGCGGATGTTCATGTGCGGCGGTAATCACTTACCATCACGTGAGCCACCTGCTCGTTTGCCTCCCTTCTCTATAAAAAAAAATATTTCGGTCATGCATTGAATAATTGGGCTTTATAGCTGATTTTTTAGGAGACATTGTTGTAAAATTGAGATAAGTTAAAACTTCTGTATCGTAAATACTTACCTATTTGGTTAATGTCAAATCTACTTACTTATAGCAAATTTGTAAGTCAATTAAATAGTTTGTGTAGTTTATATTGTACTTATTCAATTTATAAATAATAATAATGTTTAAATACTATGTGTAATTAAAAAAAGATGACCTATTGAATTTCATTCATTACGTGGCCAAATTACGGAGGGAGCCATCCCAAAATATGGACGAAAGATTGGATAAAGAATGATATTTACGCTACGAACTTTTGAATCAAACATATTTTAAAGATAAATTAATTGGCTTTTGAGGGTTTCAGTAATTTCTTTTGTTAATTATTTTTATTAACATACAATTACAGGGGATAGTCAAAGATCTTGACAATTTAATTCTTACGACTCACATTGCATCGGAAAATATATCGGCACAATGTGATAGGTAGTGATGTCGCGCCTTTACGTCCCAGCTAACCATATAAATAACACATACATTTTGAAAGAAATCATTCGTTCAAGCCTACTCCATGGGGATCGTACTCAGCTCTCCGATTACCCAACCACTCAGCTGTCTTGCTTAAATAAATATTCGTAATTTATTTCAAAATTTAAATAATTTATTAATTTTAATAATTGTATTCGATAACTTGTAAATATTATAATAGTTAAATATTAAAAATAATGCTTAATCATAATACACACTTGAGGTAAGATTTGCACTATTTATATTTGAAAATTACCTACTAAATATGCACAATAAATAGAAACGAAATAAAGAATTCCACCTGGAACGTATTCGACCAATATACCAACACGAATTATTTCAGATATAATGGCTGTTATAATGCAGTCACATTTTGCTAATGAATCGACGAGCATGCTCATCGGTGGGCACAAGTTCTTCCGGCACTCACGCTCCCTTGTCGGGAACCGCATTCGCTGGACCTGCGCCAAGAAAAACAAGTTTAAATGTAAGGCCTCTGCCGTCACCATTGACGGTATGGTAATCTTGACAACTGGGCTTCATTCACATTCTTAAATTAATAAATTTGCTAATAATATATTGATGTAATATCTGTAAGAATAACTTACAAGATTATAAAAGAGACGCGTATACAATATGCTTTCTCTTTCTGTAGGTTTGGTGTTTTCGTTATACAGGTATTCTATGCTCCAAGAGTATTTAACCTAAGAAAAAGAGTAATATATTTATATATTTTTTATTATTTATAGATCAATTTTAGCTAACTTTATGTAAAAAATGTAACATTCCAATATTAATGTTGACGCTTTTATTAATATTATATTAAAAACTAAAAGCTGTAGTATTAGAACGTTACCAAAGGAGCCTTTAAAATATTATAAGATAATGTAAAGATTTTTTGTGATCACTGTAAATTATGAAATTTTATTGCATTTAGAATAATTATATTCCAAATGTTATCTTCTCGTCGTATTAGATTCATACAATAAACATAATATTTGACATCTTTTCATTGTTCAATATGTTCATGTCTTAACTCACCTTGGAATTGACTAATTAATGTCAATAAGATTAAGCACAGGTTCGAATACTTTTGTCCGGTAAATATTTTCGTACTTATATTATTATCGATATCATTATACGTATATTAAGTATTATCATTATCCAGTTACAATGAAGAGTGGTAGAGCCACGCATCAGCTTTTGTAGTTGCATGAATGGGCCGGCTCGACCGGGGAAGTACCACGACCTCACAGAATACCGGCATAAAGTAGAAGTCTAACAAACTTCTGCGTTTCGTTTGGTGAGTGCAGGTAACTGGAGGCCCACATACCCCTCTCCCCCAATTTGAGGGGGTGAGACTCTAAGGCCGGCAATGCATCTGCTATGCCTATGGTATTGCGGGTGTTCATGGGCTGTGGTAATCACTTATCATCACGTGAGCCGCCTGTTCGTTTGCCGGCTTTTTCTATAAAAAAAAAACAATATCGCAGGGAATCTTAGTTAGGAACAGGATTAAACATGTCTCCATATTACATTTTATGGGATGGAACGATTAATCGATTTACCTGACGGTACGTGTCTACCGATGTCCGTGTGTACTCGCTACTCAGCGGCGATTATAAAGTTGTCTACTTTAAGAAAGAGAAGAAGAAAAGGAACCCTTTCTTTTTAGGGTTCCTATAGGGCTTCTCTGGTAGCTTCTGACAACGGAAAAATGCCGAAGGATTAGGAGACATCGATTCTACAAGGCCGTTCATTCATAAGTAGCAGGCACTTGGCTTTATCACTTATTAAAACATATATTATTAAATATTTATATCTTTGGCTTCGACATAAAGTCGGCGACAAGCTTACCAGTCACGTTGTCCCAAAAATTTTTCTTCGGTGAAATGTAAAGGACAAAAATATAAGGTCGTAACGACTTAATTGTTTTGAGATCTGTCTACTTCTGTTGGGAATGGCGTGAACATATTTTATTATATATTGATGGTAAATTTCTGACTGAATCATACGATACTGACACAGGTAATTCATTATTACAGCCGGCAAGACCATCATGATCGGTAACAAAAGCTTCTTTTTACTGAACAACTATACCTTCAATCGGCAACGTAGGTCCGGCGAGGGATGGTCCTGGTATTGTTCCATGTATCATCGAGGATGCAAGACCACGCTCACCACCAGTTTCGATATGGTGCTTATTGAGCAGAAAGGAACTCATTGCCACGATCCGCCGTCCTTGTACCGCGGAGTCGACGGCACGTATTACAAAGTGGGTTCTAGTAGGTAAATAGTAAGATAGCTAATAAGGATTTAAAGTATTGTTTGTGGACTTTTGATTTATATCTATATGCTTAAAAGTGTTTTTTTTTTCTATAATTCTTGTCACACTGTAACTCGAAATATCGAGAAAACAATTTTTGTTTAAATATTGTAACTGTGAAGATTTAAGATTAAGATTACAATTAACACTCGAAATCTTCAATGTGAATAAATCTATAAATCTATCACGTAAACAATTTTTACTTAATAACTAGCTGTGATCGTTGCCTTTTTTTATCTCGGAAAAAGTAACAGTATTATAAAAGTAGCATGTAATCTTATATCTATGAAAAATGGCAATATAATGGGCAAGTTGTTTCCCAACTTTTGTTGTGGATTTACTAATTGCGTAAGGCTCAGATAGTATAAAAAAAAAAAAATTTCTTCACGCAATTCCCAATAGGGGATTCTCAGGGGTAGACAGAGGTCAAGTCTAGACAATTAAGTCCCTTTGACCCACCTTCTACCGAAGATATTTTCGGGACGACGTGACAGGTGGTGAGCCCGTCGCCGTCTTTATATCCAAGCCAACGATGAAATTCGTATATAAGTTTTTGAAAAAGTCATTGGTACTGCCACCTGGGGATCGAACTCCGGTTTCTCGACTCGAAATTCCGACCACCCAACAACTCGGCTATCGTGACTTTGACTCAGATAGTATGAAAAGGAAATTTAACTAAAATGTAATATAAATAAACTTAACCCGGTGATTTAAAAATAATTTAGAATTCTTTGATTGAGCGTTTTACTATACCCTGATTCCTGATAAAGTTTAGACAACTGATGATGAAACGCTGACAAATGATTTCTCTCATAGGAATGGGACAGATTGTGATGACAGGGAGAGGAAGGAAAGCAATGATGATAGGCGACTTCATATACAACCGACGGCAGGCTGCTAGGCGTCAAAGATGGAGGTGGTACTGTTCGAAGTACCACAGAGGCTGCAAGGCATCGGTTATAACCACCGACGATTTGAGGGTAGTGGAGTATATTGGTCATCACATGCATTCGTCCATTCAACATGGTAGTTTTGATGGTTTCCCCGTTGATATTAATATTTAGGCGTTTTGTAAAGATATATTATTTTGTTTGATTTCTTATCATTAAATAATAAACATTGTATTTTGTTTAAATATTATTTTGTTTTAATATTTAAACCGTTGCGAATTGTTAATAATTAAAAAGGCCAACTATACACGACTACATTATTACTTTAAGCAGAATGAAGAAGTTTTTTTTTATTATTTATTACTTTTGACAATTTATTTCATAGCTTAAAATAAAAAGTGTGAAAACCATTCCGAGACCTATGGGTTTAAGCACAATACCAATAAAAGTGTAAATATATAGATTTAGAAGGCAAAAGTCTTTCACTGCCTGCAACAATATTAGTTAAAAACACGTTACTTTGCGGAATTCATTATTACAAAGATGTTATTACAAAGTTATGTTGTGCAATTCCGAATGTAAAAATTTTAGTTACTTTATGATACCTACCCATGCCTGTCCTACCCTAGTTAACTGGTCCGAAAAGAAGAGGAGAACGAACTCAGTGCTCAATGCACCACGACATCACAGGCACTACGCTCGACGCCAGCTAACATACGCCACCGCTAACTAATGCTATTTAGGCTACGATATTCAAGGCATTCAGTGGTCGGAATTCGAATCACACGACTGGAGACCCTATGAAAGAGGGTCATTAATGAGTTTCAGATATTTACGGCGACAAGCTCGCCAAGAGGGAGTTCAGAATATGTCCAGGTGACAGGTAGAAGGTACTAGGATTCTGACAACGTCAGTTTTGGATGTTTACGGTGATGAGAGCTAACTATTTTTTTCTTAATTTTTCATTGTTGTTGTACCTTCGTGGATTAGTAGCGATACTTTATATTATATAACCAATTTTATATAATTAATACAAATATTGTATAATACTTAAAAAGACTTTCAGGCCAACATAGTAGCTATACAAACGCTACGCTAAATTAACATCTCTAATTCTTAACATAGGTCACGAAAGCCGAGCAGTTGGGTGTTCGGAATTTCGAATCAAGAGATCCGAATTCAATCCACAGGTGGCGGGCTCGTACCAATGAGTATTTTCAAAAACTTATGTACGACTTATGTCGTTTGCTTGGTCACAAAGACGGCGACTGGTTCACCACCTGCCACGTGTTCGTCAGTCGAAAGTACTTAATTGTATACACTTCTGTCTACCTCTGTATTGGGGATGGCGTGAAGATATTTATTATTTCTTATTTTATTTCAGGTGCAGTATTCGCATTATCCACACGGGGCCAACGAGTTATTCTGATCAATCAGTACAGATTCCTAAAGGATTATTCACTAAGTTCAAAGACAAGATGGCGCTGTGTTAAGAAAAACTACGGATGTAACGCATCTATTATGACGATTGACGATTTGATTGTCAAACATAATAGCAACCACAATCATATTTAGTGTGACAGGAACTGAAATAGAAAAAATAAAGATTGTACGAATTTATAATACTATCTGCGCTGTGCAGCTTTATCTTGTGATTTAACTGTTAACGTGCAAACCTTTTTCGTAAGTATCTCGTTATAATCCGCCAGTGATTCAAAATCGGTCGAACTGTTTTGGACATTAGCCAAAATAACCACACAGACTGACAAAAATTAATATATACACTTTCGTATAAATATAGCCGCGTGGTTGGGTGATCGCAATTTGAGTCTAGGGTGGCTCTAGTGCGATTGCCTATTCTAGACAATCATATTTTTTGTCTGGCAAACTTATAATTCCTAGCATAAGAACTACCTAATGTAAGAGAGAATAAATGACAAATTTATTAACTATTATTATTTATCACAAAACATTTCTAATGATGTCGTCGGGCTTGATTTACTGCGTGATAATAACGTATGTGTTTTACATTTTAATAGGTCTGTGCCACTACACTTGTCTTAAGACTTGCAACATTCGTAATCTATGCTTAAATTTAAGATCGTATATGTTTTTTATTTAATAAATAAAATACTGCCTTATTATTTTGTTTTTAAACTATCAATATATTAACGAAATATTTGTTGTCTTTATTACTAAACCAAACATACATATTTATCAATGCTAAGAACGTCACCTCTTCAACCTTCGTCTTTAAATTTAAGCTTGTGCTTAAATTTAAAGACGAAGCTTTTAAAATTAAGGTTGAATTACTCTTTGGCTTACATAGCCATAAAACCCTTTTAGTGTCATAACAATAACTGTTTCGAAGTTATGACACATGAAGGGGAAGATCAATAGGTGTACTATTATTATATTAATATTATTAATGTCTTTATATATATAATTAAGGAATAATAATTTGAATCTGTTAGTTTATTACTGATCATTACTATCGTGTTTTAGCAATATTTTTCTACAATAGAAGTGGGAAGCGCATAGCAGTGTTCGAGGGTTACACTTTCTACTCCTGTAGTAAATACACAAACAACTTCAGAGGCAGAATGTGGAGGTGCACTAATGGATATCCGTGTAAAGCCCGCTTTAAGGCATTGGACACTGGCGAAGTATTGAGAGTTACAACACTGGAGCACACACACGGCCCGCCGCCCGTGGAGATTCATAATGGCATTTTGATAAAGACGTCTAGGCTTTGTAAATATTATTAATGTTATGATAAACAATATGTCCCTAGGGGCTTGAAATATAATATAGATGATATAGAATATATCGTCATGAAAATATATCGTCGATTTCAAATAATTTTCTATAACCTATTTGACTTATATGTTACATTGATTATTGATTATATGTTAATTTTTCTTAGTACTCTATATAAAAGGCAAAATTGTTTCATCGCGACACAAAAGTTAGTATTCCAAAACTTCGCCTTAATCATATAAAATATAGTAACTTTTCTCTGATCTGATTATCTGTAGATCTAGATTATCTAGAAACCATATGCCCAAAGTGAGCCCAATTTGTACATACAGATATGATATTCAATATTTAATTTTTATGATTAAAATGTATGTTATTATTTGGTTAAATATATCTTAAGATAACATTAAAAATACCATTAAAATGTTAAGTGTAAAAACTCTAATTGTCTTGTTCTCCTTACTCATGTAAGTAAAAAATTAATACGACATAAATGATTGTACATTACTAGTAAATAAAATTTTATTACGTTAGTTATGTTGTATTTATTATACGAGTATGTAAAAATTATAAATAGTTTTCATTTGAATAGAAGTAATTTTTTAAAGTCACTTTACTCTGAATTTCATTTTCTCATGCGATGAAATCTGTTTGTTTTTCACCGCTTTGTCTATTTTTACATCATGTATATTAATGTTGTCTATTTGTATAGAATAATTTAGCTCGGCTTAAATGATTCCCCCGATTAAAAATATATATGTAGTAGTCATTGTGTAGTTAACTCATCAAAATTTTACTAAAGTTGTTCTGTTCTATATAAATTTGTGTAAATGTATATATATATTAGAAATGTGTAAAAAAAAGGAAAAAAGTATTTCAAATTTATTGTCAAATATTTTAATTGGCGACAAGCTTAATGCTGAATTTATAACTTCTAACAATGAGAAACACGCCAAAAATAAACCAGTCGAGCCTTTCTAGTGGTGCTCAGACATAAATGTGGCAAATGATTTTTATTTATCAAAAATTCTTCGTTTTTTTTTAAATAAATGTTTTAAATTTACGTATTCATGGGTTTTTAAAGGGATATAGACCTCTTCCGAAAGTCTTTTTTTTCGACAAACGTATTCTCGATCATTTCCCATACTCATCGCATCCTGATATGGCTATCTTTCCATCCATATACATCAGTCATTTACGGTAGAACTTATTGTGTTGTATATTACTGTACACCCATAACGATGACACTAAATCACTATGATAGAACTAGTATATACTAATCATGATAGACTATTCACCTGAAATATGCCACGAAACGATCATTGAGAATAAAAATTATATTTAACTTTAAATTCTGGCATATAAATTATTGTTATTATTAATAAATAATAACAATAATTTATATGCCTGAATTTTATAATATTAAAACACAGTGTAATATTCAACTATTAATATGATGCAAATATTATTTTTATATATCTTTAAATTTAATACAACATTACAAAATATCATTTACTCAACAGACACTTGATATTCATGTTCTGCGATTCGTAGAAATAGTTATAAATTTACCTGTGGTGGGTAGTCTTTCCTAAAGCTTCGATAACGATACATTTTTCAAACGCTCTTTTTTATGAGTTAAATATAAGACAATGCTTTGAAATGCAATGTTGGTTTGAAATAATTCTAAATCAACAAATTAAAGTCCGCCGCTGCTCTACTTTCGGTGCAAAAACAAAATTGATCTGAGGTAACAAACAGCATTTTGATTTGATTATTTTTCCCCCCTCAGTTTTCTTCGTTCGCAATAAGTCCGGAAAGCAACTATCTTTAATTGGCGGGTACTCTTTCTACTGTGGTGTACGAGGAACCAAAACGAATATCTGGAGGTGTACGAGATGGGGCCAGTGTAAAGCGAGATTCATCATCAACGTGGAAGGCGTTCTCGTCAATGCACAACTTAATCATAACCACGACCCGCCGTCTTATTTGATTAGTGACGGTATTTATTATAAGATTTAATGCTATAGACTTATGTAATTTTCATGACTAAAACGTAAAATAATTAAAAATTATAAACTGTATATAAAAAAATGTTTATAGCTATTAAAACTTATTAAACATTGTTTTAAGGGATGATGTGTTTTTATACACGATATACACAAAGAGTCACGATAGCCGAGTGGTGGTTGGATGGTCGGAATTTCGAGTCAAGACACCCGAGTTCGATCCCCGGTGGCAGGATCGTAGCAAAGGGTTTTTCAAAAAACTTGTGTACGAATTATATCGTTCGCTTGGACATAAAGACGGCGACGCGCTCACCACCTGTCACGTTGTCCCGAAAATATCTTTGGTGGAAGGTAGGTCGAAGTGACTTAATTGTCTAGACTAGAACTCTGTCTACCACCGTATTGGAATTGCGTTTTTATACACGGTTAGCTATTAACCGCACTTTCGTTTCCTTAGTAGTTTCTTAGTATTTCAATTCAATTTAGGAAACCTAATATACAAAGTTTGACGCTCGGTTGTTATTACATTATTTTAAGTGCTTGTACATAAAATGAACTAAAATATTTTAATGGACATATTGTAGATATTGTATAAAATATATTTCAGAGTATGTGTAAAAATGATAATGCTACACTAACATAAATAAATGCTTTTGAAATGGTAATGTGTAATTTTAGTAGATATTTTTTCTTTGAACTGGCTTGAAATTATTGCCGGCTTAGAAGTGGTGGCAGTGGTGATATTGGTAAAGGTTCATTAAATATATACACTCATAATCGTTAGCATTTATAATATTGCATAGCCTTTGACTGTGAGAAATGCTTTGAAAATGCTGTTACTATTGTGAACAACTCTGCTGTTGCTACTATGAAAGCCCTAAACAGTCAAGTATGGTACAGAGAAATCGAATCCGTTTGCCAAGCGTAGCGGTCTTGGAAAATCTTCCTTAGGTGCGAGTCCTAAGTTCCGTTTATTTTGCGGCCCGTTACGTACGACATGTGCAGCGAAATGATATGACCCTCGTTTCTAACTAATCTCAAACCATATAATTTGTTTGTTTACCCAAATTGAAATTTTTATAGACAAATATCATTTGTTTTAGGTATATGGACGATGAACGAAAATGGTAAAATCCTGGTAGTTATTAATGGATATTCTTTCCGCCACCATAAAAGCCTCACTCGCACCGACTACTGGTACTGCTCCGCGTATCCGTCTTGTCGCGCGAATGCTGTCTACACCAAGGACAGGCAGTTTTGCCGGGCTTCCTTGAATCACAATCACCACCCCCGCAAGCATGTAATACATAATGGCATATATTATAAGGTTTAAATAAATTTCTATCAAATAAAAATATCATTATCTGGATTATTTCCCAGATTCGCCATACGCCACTATCTTAGAACTATAGAAGCAGCTATAAGAGTGTAATTACAGTTATTCTGTCTTATTTATCCAATTATAGATTATACAATCCCTAGCGGGGTATACTTCGTTAGTATAATAAGGGTAAGCGGTAGCTACAGGAGAATATGATTGTTTAATGATTCAAATTTTAACTAAAACTTGTTAGTTTAAAAATAAATTTAAAATGCATATATATTTTTAATTTTAAAGATGTTTTATTTTTTGTAGTAAGTGGGTTGATTTAAGATGTAAATTGATATAATCCCTTGCTATATCTATAAATATATTAATCTAAATAATTTTGAATTGAAATCAAAAGATAAAATATAAGCTTCAATTTCATCGAATGCTTATCAAACAGTATATAAGTAGACATATATTACACTATTATTAAACTAAAAGATTTCATATGTTTATTTAATTTATTAATTAAAGTACTGTCGTTATAAGCTATAACGCATATTAGTATTATTTGGTAGCTCCTCAGGTATAAGTCAGTTTGACTAGGTATTGTATTACATCAACAGTTCTGTAAACACTTTGGGAAAGAGTTTGATCGGAGATCAAATCGATATAAAACAAAGTAAAAATCTGTAATAAGTAAGCCGACCTACCACTTGAGAAGGAAATTTTCTCGCAGTACCTTAGACGCTGTCTGACATTTATTAAAATATTTGGCCTAGTGTTATCAAGACATTTTATTAAGGCCAGTCGCCACTTACGACAAACCCACTGCAAAAGGGCGGTGATTCAAATTTAATGTTGATGTGTATGTGTGCACTCACTTAAAATATTTATTGTTTACAGTAATTTGGAGTAGAAATCATCGCGGAAAGGAAGTGCTTATACTGCGAGGATACATAATGACACAAAACAAAACTCATGGCGACGCCGTTTATTGGTATTGTAGCCAGGCACAATGCAAAGCGAAGGCTATTACAAATACGAGAAGAGAAATTGTTAGAGTAACTGATGAACATAACCACAATCCTCAAAGGTTTATTATAAGGCATGGGATGTATTTTAAGTTGTAATTTAATTAAGTAATTTAATTTATCATATCGTTAGGACATAATGTTTTGTTTTTAGCACATAATGAAAAGTTAGCATTCCATTTCTTTTATATTTTATTAATTTTATTTGATTTATATGGTACAGTTAACAAATAAGAGAATCTAAAATTGGCTTATTATTATCTTAACAAGTATCTGCCTAATTCTTTTATCCTCTTAAAACTATACGCAGCTGACAATATTAATAAATTAAATACTCGATACAGTTAAGTATTCAAATTATGTGGCATATATAGAACAAGTACTTTACTTTTACGTTTTCTTATTCGTATAGATTTACGCGTAAAGATTTCTTTAATGCTAAAATATTACCACAAAATAGGTCTTGCTTAATACAAATTCTGTTATATGTATAACACATTCTAATAACAGGACTGTTCTTTGAGACATTGTTATTTGTCAGTGGTATACTAAAAAGTTGAGGGTGGCAAACTGAGTGAGTTGGCACTTTGAAATTAAATGTTTCCAAAA
Organism: Sericinus montela; assembly: GCA_029286605.1. Lineage (NCBI taxonomy): Eukaryota > Metazoa > Arthropoda > Insecta > Lepidoptera > Papilionidae > Sericinus > Sericinus montela. The sequence goes on along the minus strand of JAGSMR010000015.1, from coordinate 4,666,896 downwards.
GTTCGTAGACAATACTTCATAGTAATGAGTTTACTTCATAAAGACAAATTATTTAAAATCGATTATTGTATTACAATTGGCTAATATTCGGTTAATAATCGTACAATCGGTTAAAATTCGGAAGTAAACTAAAAGTAGAACAATTATGACTTAAAAGTAGAACTACTTTCATAATTGTTCTACTTAAAAGTAGAACAATTATGAAACATCCCAATTTGATTTTGTTAATATTTTTGATTTTTTTAATATCTTTGTAACAGAAGACTGGACTCAACACGTATTTAACCGGATCTTACTTGAGAATATGCGACAGCTGTCTGTTATATATCTCTGGTGATTTGTAGCCATTCCCATGTGTTGATTTTTTGGCAACATTAATAGAATTATTGTTATATTATATATAAACCTAGTAAAATCAAAATATTTAAGAAATTTTTTTATTTGGGTATTGTTTCAAGTGTGCTCATAGCTGAAGTAAAAAAAATAATAATAATGTAAGTAAAGTAATGTTGCAATTAGATAAGTAAATTTTCGTAGGATATTAGAAAATGAATATAAAGTAATTTGGCCTATTTGTTTCATTAAAATAGGCAAAATCACTTTATATTCATTTTCTTTAATTCAATTGTTTTCATTCTATTAACAATAGTACAAATATCTGTTATTACATTTTATGTCACCTATAATATTACAATGTAAATGTAAGAGCAGTTAAAGCAACGGAAATAATATCAAACGGTAAGTAACATCCACGGTTATCATACCAAAAACTCCAAAAGCCGCAAAACTCGAAACGTAGTCACTTTTCTAGTTTTGCGGCGACCAACAAACAGATTCAATTTTAATACATATAGACAGTAATATATGAGATATAGGTAATATAATATTTTGTCATGTTATGACCAAAGATGTTAGTTTAAGTTTAAACAGTAAAGGTTATTTATACGAGTAATTAGTTATAAGTAAATAAGTTTGTTACGAAAATGTATTTTATTTTTCACTTTACCATACAATTTTATATTGTTTTTTTGTAAGATTTGCTGGCTGAAACTTGTGAGCAAATATTTTCACAGGGCGTTGAAATTTGTGACTACAAAGCAGACTATCATCTGATTATATTAATCTGATTATATTCGGTTAAAACATTGGGATACCTGTTTTAAGATAACTCACTTATTTATAAATTTACATATGGCTATTAAAGATATTTTTTTAAATTAAATATAATAAATTTAATAACAAAAAGATCAGTATAACTTCTATGTTTTTTTAGAATCAATACAAATTACCATAGGGTCTTAATTATGTCAAAAGCTAAATCAAACGCGTAAGTATTGCATTTGATATGCATTCAAAATAACGGTTTATTTAATTTTATTTGTTCGCATGTTTTGTTTGAGTCATATGGACAGTGAACAATAAAGGCAGAGAACTGGTAATAATAAATGGATATAGCTTTCACCGCCACCGAGCTTTAAGTCGCACTTGGTACTGCTACTGGTATCCGTCTTGTCGCGCGCATGTGGTGTACACCAAGAGCAAGAAATTATGCCGCGCTTCTTTGAATCACAACCATAATCCTTGCAAGTATATAATACATAAAGGAGTATATCATAAAGTTGAGGGTATGTCAAGGCCTGATGTATTCCCTAGATGTGGACTTAATTTAACTTTAAAATTATAGCTTTTATGTACATTTTACAGTGGTGGAGCCATGCATCAGCTTTTGTTGTTGCATACTTGGGCCGGCTCGACTGGGGAAGTACCACGACCTCACAGAATACCGGCGTGAAGTAGAAGTTTAACAAATTTCTGCGTTTCGTCTGGTGAGTGCAGGTAACCGGAGGCCCACACCTTTCTCAAAGGCCGGCAACGCATCTGCTATTCCTCCGGTATTGCAAATGTTCATGGGCGGCGGTAATCACTTACCATCACGTGTGCCACCAGCTCGTTTGCCTCCCTCTTCTAAAAAAAACAGTGATTCATTTTGGCTATTGCTATCATGGATTAAGTAATATCTATAAAAAGTAAGCTTCGCTTGAACTCAACAGGTGGATCCTTAATAAAACTTTAATAAATAATGACTGATTTTTTTTGTGTGTAAAAGTATTCCGTAGATATGATAAACACAATTATAATGTAAGTGATTAAACTTGGAATGTAAATGAGCATCTAAACTTGCGAAATACTTACGAAGAAACGCTGAATTATGTATAAGATTCAAATAATTTTTAATCTTTTATCTGTTAAAATTTTACCTCATACCAGGAGACAATTAATCGTGTTTATAGCCATAGCGTAACGTTAGCCCTGCGTCTTATACGCATATATTTGGTAAAATACTTAAACACCTGTACGCTGCAGCTGCAGTGTATAGGCTGATTCGACCTATCTGGCAGCATGACCTTGCATTACTGCGTTACGTCCAGTAAGTGGGGTAGGCGGATGCTCACGCCCATATCTTCCTCCCTTCAATTCCTCCTCTAAGGGTATTTCTTGAAGACGCAGCTTCTCTGGTAGAGCCAGTGTATATGGATGTTTATATATACACTCTGGGAAACCGAATGCTTATTGCTACCTTCCATAACAACAATAGTCAATTTGTGAAAATAAATTTATGATCTGGTCGTAAATCATTTGGCGGAACAATTTAAGTGTTGTGTTTATTCAATATATATGTATTGTTTATGAAACGCAAAAGTGCAATATGCATACTAGAGTTTCTCTTCTTTTGTCTTCTCTTAAACTCCTAACCGCTAGTTGTGTTGCAGTGACATTGGTAAAGAAAACGAATGGTAAGCAGCTGGCAATTGTTCAACAGTTCACATTCTACGTGGATGGTAGATCGAAGAGCACCGTGACATGGAGATGTACGTCGGGCAAATTTTGTAAAGCCCGATTTGTCGCCGATAAGAATTTTCATATTCTTCGATCTAATTTGATGCACAATCATCCACCACCAAGTTATATTGTGCGTGACGGATTATTTTACAGGGTTTAATACAAGTGTAATATATAAAAGATCAGGTCCTTTTTAGTTTCCTCAATCTTATGTAATTTAGGGGTTATACTAATTAATAATAATTTCAACCCAACGTTTCATCAATATGACGCCATAGTAGACGTTGAGCTTAGTATAGGCATGCTATCACGAAAGAGTGGTAGGAGTATCGACTTGGTAATATAAAATATTACGTCCTTAATGAAAATAATTTTTATCTAAGCCCTTCCTTGTTGGGATATGGATATTTTGTATTTACGAAAAGTATTATACTTAAATATAGAAATTATGTCTTCGTTGAATGATATTTTTTCAAATTTAAAGTATGCTTAATAAATAAAATATTTCTTACAAGTATTTTTTCCGTAACACCCACGGGTCACGTGCGACTGAGAAAAAACTTTTGAAAGTAGCAATAGCTACCGACAGATGGCGTGATAACTATCTTAAAACTAGACAACTTTACTTATTTCTTACCACAATCGCAAACACCAAAGAACACAAATGAACTTTTAAAGATACGAATAAATTTTTTTCTTTTATAAATTATTGTTATTATAATCAACTTCTAGATTTCAGATTCAGACTTCTAGACTTTTGATTGTCAGTTTTAACTGTAATTATAATTAATTGTTCATTGCTATCTATGTATTTTATGTTTAGTGTTTTTTCTTTATTGGTGTTAAATAAATTAGTGAAAGTGATGAACTGGTTAACTGTTTTAAATTTTTTGTAACTACAAGATTTCCTTTCAGTGACATGGGTGAAAAAACCAAATGGTAAACCGCTGGCAATTGTCCTCGGCTACACTTTCTATGAGGATGGGAGAGCAAAGAACACCGTGACATGGAGATGTACGTCGGGCCATTTTTGCAGGGCTCGGTTTTTGGTCGACAAGAACTTAAAGGCGGTGAAATCTAATTTAGTACACTTACATCCACCACCAAGATACGTTTTACGTGAAGGAATATTTTACAGAGTCTAATGTGTTTAAAAAACGATCATTAAAGGAGGATATCTCACGAATAAACATTCGATTCTGCTATGGTCAGTGTTCTTGACATTTATTGCAATAATTTTAAACCACTTTTCATTACAACGTAATATTTGGGTGATCAATCTTCTCTTGACGTAAACAGATGTTTTAGATTTAAAATTTAATTATATTTTTATAAATGTAATAAATGTTGACAATACGCTTCTAATACTAATTTAATAAATAATGACTCTTATTGAACGTAAACGAATTTTCGCAGAGATAACACTTAATATATGTACAAACATGGAATATAAAACTTAATCTACTTATATAATTACCAAAGTATATAAGTACCATTTTCCAAATTGATTTTCCAGTTACCGAGTTATAAATGTATTATAATAATCATATAAAGTAATAAGATTTGAAATAAGAAATTCAGTTGCAGCCTGATTTATTAAACTTACAATGTACTTACACTTTGAAAAATCCAATTTTAGCAGCCCTTCCCAATGTGAAAAGGACTTGAGTCTCCTGATACGAATGTATGATAACCACTCATCTATACTCGTCATGTTTAAACAAAAATATGTTATAATTGAAAAAAAAAAAATAGAAAATATCTATTTATAAAATTTGGCTTTTTTTGATTTACTACTTGGAAAAACTTAACTCTGTTCTCAACAGTGGTAGAGCAACGCATCAGCTTTTGATGTTGCATGAATGGGCCGGCTCGATCTGGGAAGTACCACGACCTCACAGAATACCGGCATGAAGTAGAAGTTTAACAAACTTCGTTTCGTCTGGTGAGTGCAGGTAACCGGAGGCACATACACCCGTCTCCCAAGGCCGGCAACGCATCTGCCATGCCTCTCGTATTGCGGATGTTCATGGGCGGCGGTAATCACTTACCATCACGTGAGCTACCTGCTCGTTTGCCTCCCTTTTCTATATAAAACAATGTAACAAGACGTTAAAGCTAGAGTACATTACAACAAGAAAGTGCAAGGTGAACTGTTTGATTTCCAACAATATCTGATGCAGGTAAGATCCCTTCTAATTCTAAAAACACTAATAACATAAAACAGAAATTCCTAGAACAGAATGTCAAGACAGAATTCGTATCAAGCGATCCGAGTTCGAGCCTCAGGAGTTAGGCTCGTACCTATAGGTTTTTTCAAAACTTATGTACGATTTATATCGTTGCCTTGGGAAAAAGACAGCGACAGGCTCACCACCCGTCTCGTTGTCCCAAAAATATGCTCAGGTGAAATATGAGTCGAAAGTACCCTATGCGTGAGTACTTTATTATTTATTTAGTATTATCTTTTCTCAATTTTTTTCGTAAATTTTCCCCATAGTGTGTACCATAAGGAATCGAGTACAATTCAACTTAATGAGATATTAAATACGTAGGTTTTGTCGTCTTACATTTCTTAATTTCTGTAACCAACTTACAATGACGAACTCTGTGGCAAGGCAAGGTGTCTCCAGCTCTGGGGTCCTGGGTTCGATTCCTGGACAGGTCAAAATAGAAAACAATTTTTTTTCGTGGCGGGATTTTTGTGGTACCTTCGTTTTTTACGATTACATTTATGTGTGTTATGCGATTACATAACACACATAATTTATCTACTTACTTTGGCATCAGAGAAATGTATATGTAGTTATCTCTGTCTATATATAGATGTACGTATGTAATGCAAGATTTTGTTATCTTTCGGGGTAGTTACGGTGCGGCAGATAAGGCATTGGATTAATAGTATGAGTTGACATTGACTAACACATTGAGCTAGCAATGTGATGGAGTTGTCTGAAGGTCGTTTGTCTTGTCGCCGAATTGTCGTATATGAATAAGTTAACTATTTAAAGGTCATACTAACTTGACAAGATTGATTGATCTTACATTAACATTTACAGTCCAGTGGGGGAAAAAACTGTATGAAAAGCAGTTGGCTTGGTCGATGGATTCACTTACTATTTGGATAAAAGGAGCAACTGTGCCGTGACCTGGAGATGTAATTCAGCTGGCCATATGAATTTAAATTAATTTGAATGTAAATCGGGGACGTTTATATACGTTAGCCTTAGCATGCATGTAAGAATAAACCAATATAAAAATTCTGTACCATAAACACTAATTAAGTGGAAAAGATTATCGCATCGTTTCGAGGTGTCCATGCAGTAAAGAAATAGACATACCTACTAGTTCATATACATTTCTCGGTTGGTTATTTAAATCTGGGGGTCACGTTGGATAAACCTCCAATATAATTCGTATATACTTTTACGTTACTTAAAAAGTACATTAATTGTAATAAATGAAAATAACATCTATTATAGAACTTATCCGCGAAAGGAAATGCGTGCCTCATGTAAGTTTTTTTTTAATATTTATTGGTTCTAACACTAAACAATGTGGAATATAATAATGATGATCTGTAATACACGTTGGTGGTATAAGAGGTTACCATAAGTATAGAATAAAGCTTTAAAACATTTCTTATTTATTTTTTAAAATTCTCTTAATTTAAGCATTTATCAAGAACTATTTAATATATGAGGGTGGGAAAAATGTCTATGTGGAGAAGTTAATCAGGTTTTTTTTATTGCTTTTAGTACAATTTCTTCAGAACCGTTCTGGGAAACGACTTGCTTTGGTCGGTGGTTATAGTTTTTACCGGGACAAGTGTAATACTAATACACAAATCTGGCGCTGCACAAAAGGAGCATGTTGCAAAGCACGTTTTACAATAACCAACGATTTTCGCTTGGTACGGGGCGCTTTTGATCATTATCATCAACCAGCGAGCTATATCATTCGTGATGGAATTTATATTAAAATTTAATTCTATTTATTTAAAATATAAATAGTTTATAATTATTTGTACATAGATAAATTGGTACAACAACATAAGAGATTATTAAATCATTTTCATTCCATGTGTTTCCACTGTCTTTTTTTAAATCGTCTTTAAATCTTTGTAGGGCAGTTAATTAACGTTGTTTAGACGTTACTTTGTGAAACAAAATGATCTTGAAAATTCATGTTATTTATTGTTTGTATATTAAGTTATTCAAAGGGATGTAGAGCACCCCATTTCCAGGCTCAGTTACGTGCATGTATGATTGAGATATGTTTTATAGTGGACTCTTGCGAGGCGAAATACCTGTCCCATTTTTATTAATTTATATATATGTGGTTCTATAAATACAACCTGGTCTAGAAACTGCTTCCGTGCCGATTATTTGTCATATAGAAATAGTGTGTATTTGTGTCGGGTAGAGTGATGCACTTCATTTTAAATCTGGTATTTATGCTAATTATTGCTTTCCCTCAGGGAATAATTATACGACGAAAATTTTGTACAAAAATTTGTTGTAATTGTTGTAAAATTATTATTATATTAGTCAATAAAGATTGTTATTATATAATTAAGTTGTAAAATAGGCAACAGCACAGTGGCTTTATGTAATACATTTTTATCGGAAATTGACATTTAGATAATTTAATTTAATCTATTGCACCATTTTTGATGTTAGAATTATCTATGTTGATCTGAAACACTGAAATTTTATAAAAATAAAAGATATAAAATAATATATTATGCCAGATTCCCAGTGGACTTATTAAATTCATGTTATTTTAGAACTAACTTGACGTATAATGTGACGTATATTTTCTTTTTCCCATTCTTGTTTCCCTTTTATTTCAATTCAATTTTTGTTTATTTATTTCGAAGACCATACTCTATCTGATCGGCTAGATCCCCTGGCTTTGCGAAGAGATGTTGCATCTCTTTGCATTTTCTACAAGATCTACTACGGGGAGTGCTCCGAGGAATTGTTCGGATTAATTCCAGCCGCTGAATTTCACCATCATACCTTACGGCGTAATCAAAAATTTCATCAACACCATCTTGATGTTTAGCATTCCACCACAGTGCGTTTTTCGCGGAATTTTCTGCCACGCACTTGCACTTTGTGGAATGAGCTGCCGTTAGCGGTTTTTCCGGACCGATACGACTTAGGGACCTTCAAGAAAAGAGCCTATACCTTTCTCAAAGGCCGGCAACGCATCCGCTATTCCTCCAGTATTGCAGATGTTCATTGGCGGCGGTAATCACTTACCATCACGTGTGCCACCTACTCGTTTGCCTACCTTTTCTATAAATAAAATATTTATTGTTTTAGTAATTTAATCTTTGTATAAGTTTTATTCAGCAGATTTAAAAAAAAATCTTTTACACAGTGCAATGGGTGCAGAAGAGATGCGGCACGAAGTTAGCTATCATTAACGGTTTCACGTTTTTCTGCGGCGTTAAATCTTGCACAACAAAAATTTGGCGCTGCACCAAGGGCGGGAAGTGCAAGGCGCGTTTCATAGTCACCAACGATATGGAGATAACTCGCACGGACCTCCAACATGATCATGCACCTCCCAATTATGTCATACGCAAAGGATTTTATATTAAACTGTAGTCGCCTAATATACTACATTAAAAATATTTAAATAATTCCCGGTATAACATGAAATGTCATTGTATTTGTTTAGTTTTATGACGCGTGATGTTTTCTTTTTTTAAGTTAGAATAAATCGTGAGATGAACCTCATAAGACATTGATTTAATTCAAAACACAATTCCTACGTCCGTTTATTAAGTGTCTTTTGTGGAAGGTGGGTCGAAAAGACTTAATTGTCTACACCTCTGTCTATGTATTGGGAAAGGCGTGAAGATATTTTTTATTCTTTAAATATTGATTTTTAGTTTAGAAATATTTACGAAACCTGTAATGTTTATTTAACGTCAATTAAACTGTTGGTCAGAATATAAATTAAATAATTTTTTGAATAAATTATTTCTTACCATTAGGTAACATTTAATAAAGAAACAAAGAAAGGAAATTTATCACAAACATACAAACAGCAAAATAACACAACTCAAACAAGAGCAAAAATTTACATAAATTGTGAAACTAAGAAGAAATTTAACAACATTTTAATTTTATAAATAATGTTTTAATAATAATAGTAAGAAGCTAAAACACTAGAGGTATGGGAATCGGAAACAAGGGAGGCACCACAAACACCCGAAGCCCGAGAACATGTAGAAAAGTGATTTTTCTTCATTGACCCGTCCGGGAATCGAACCTGGGACTACGAGATGGCGACATCTTGCAAATCGGTGTTTACGCCACTCGTCCACGGATGTCGACGCTTTAACTCTGACGTCGTTTTGATTTCATTTTAATATTTAAATATATGAATTGAACATCATAACGTGCGCATTTTCGCGACAAGTACAAAGGTCAGTATTTTTTGCGAGTTACCGCTACACTTTCTTCAAAATAATTAATATTACCTCGATGTTTGGTGTACAATATATAATAGTTTGCCTATTGCAGAAACAATAAATTTCCGCACAATATTTTTGTTTATTCTCTATCTTTCTACTCTCCTATATCTGATGATGGGTTTTTAAAGTGAAAACTTATTTAGCCGCGTTATGCGATTTTTGGTAAGGAAAAACTTATGAGTTCGCTTCACAAATGACCTGATCATGGTCGCGATGTATTGCGCCTGCGCAAAACGAGTGACCTGTAGCATCCGCTACACTACACATCACTGTTTGTGTCCATGTGTACATATATATACACTAACACGTATGTAATCGACTGTAGAATGTGGGTGTTTGACATTTTTGATAGGTAAACACCATAAGTGAGATCATGGTGGCCGCATTAAAAATTTATTTTATGTGTACTGTGCATTGTTTTAATATAATAAAAATAAAAAATATCTTCACGACATTCCTAGTCCTTCCGCTGAAGATATTTTTATAGGAATTATTTATTATAAAATTATTACTTTTGGGACAATGTGACAGGCCGTGAGTCCAACGCCGTGTTTTATAACCAAGCCAACGATATAAAATATACATTAGTTAAAAACAACTCATAACAAGTTATGCAATGCTTCTAGAAATTGAACTTGGGTCACTGGACTCTAATTCCGATTACACAACCACTCGACTATCGTGACTTGTTCACGTTTTAATTGTGTTTTCGATAATAATATTTTAGATTGATTAATTGTAGAATTACAATTAACTGTGCAGTAAAGTAGTTAGTATTTAATGTACATACATGTTTATGTAGAACAATAAATTACAAAAGCCAAGTATTTATTGTCAAATATTTTAAACATTACTCGGTTAATACACTGTATTGATTTGTCACTTTTACCTTTTGTAGTGGTTCTGTGACTGACTTCGTTTTTCTTTTTGAAGAATCTATATTGTTGATCTAATTACTTAAATTTTTTGCACAGTGCAATGGGTGCAGAAGAGAAGCGGTACGCAGTTGGCCATGATAAACGGTTACACATTTTACTGCGGCGCGAAAACCTCCGGTTCGAGACTGTGGCGTTGCACCAAGGGCGGAAAGTGCAGGGCTCGATTCATTGTCAACAACGACAACATGATGAAACGCTCATTCAACCAACATGACCACGCTCCACCCAGCCATGTTATACGCAATGGCTATTATGTAAAAATATAGATTCTAAAGTTTGTGCAACTATTTTACACACACTTTATTATTATAGTTGTTATTATATTCTTTTCTTGAATAATAAAGCTGAAAATAAAAATGTAAAAATAATAAAATAAAATACCTTCACGCAATTCCCAATACAGGGGTAGACAGAGGTCTAGTCAAGACAATTAAGTCCCTTCGACCCACCTTCCACCGAAGATACTTTTGGGACAACGTAACAGCCGATGAGCCCGTTGCCGTCTTTATGTCCAAGCCAACGATATAATTCGTACATAAGTTTTTTGAAAAAACCTATTGGTACGAGCCTGCCACCTGGGGTACGAACTCTGGTCTCTAGACTCGAAATTCCGACCACCCAACCACTCGGCTATCGTGACTTAATATAATAACAATGTAATAAATAAATTGAAAAGTATCAAAAAGAAATCTGTGTCAAAATGTTTTGTATTATGTATGTTTTGTATTATCAACTTATGTATTATGTAATTTGTAAAAACAAATAAATGCATTTTAAACGAAAAAAAAATCATGTTTATTAACGATTAATTGTATTTACGCGAATACTACACATTTTATATAAAACTATTTTCGGATTTCATCGCGTTTTTTAATTAGTTTTTACAATCTATTTTTATTTCTCGACGTTTCGGATGCTTTACAGCAATCGTGGTCACGGGGACTAAACTAATTAAAATACGCGATAAAATCCGAAAATCGTTTTATTTCAAATTCATGGTTATTTTTTAAAAAACTGCATCAAATTCATTTTAAAATACTTTTATGAGTGAATTTTTATAGAACTCTGAATTATTATGCAATTTCAGTGTCGTGGGTCTATAGACCTTCCTAGATATTTTTAACCTTTGTATGTTTTACTATCACAAAAAGATTCCCAAGTCCCAGAATTTTAATAAAAGAGTATGTTCATGAGCTATATTTACTGTATCTCGCCGTACACACAAGTCCAAATTGAGAACAATTATCTACCACAAAACTTCATAATTAAAAATGGCCACTACGTGAAAATTTTATACTGTGTTACTCAAATTTTTAATGAAAATATTTTTGATAAATAAAAATATCATGAGAATTGAGATCTTTTAACATAGTTTGTTTAGGTTCCTCAAAATAAAAACTTCAAAAACTACATACAAAGAAAACGAACTTATAAATAGTTAATTTCGATGTTTATTTAAATATTGATTACATGTTTCATAATATTATTTCCTCTAATTGTAAGTCTATTACCATTAGTATAGTATATTCGTTATAGAATAATTCACCACAGAATATTTATGCTTTCAGTGTCTTGGGTGTACAAGCCGTGCGGCAGGAGGCTGGGTATTTTCAATGGTTATTCATTCTACTGTCATAAAAAGAGTACCAAGTCCGAGATATGGAGCTGCACTAAAGGCGGTGGTTGCAGGGCCAGGCTCATCTTGTCAAGAGACGATCTCTACATAACACAAGCTTTTACCGAACACACGCATCGGCCACCGAACTTCGTAATTGAAAATGGAATCTATAGGAAAATATAAAATTACATTTATTTATTATATTTTGTTTTTATTTTACTTTGTTATCTTACTAACAAAAAAAAACATAGTTTAGTGCATTTGTTTCTTTATTTTGAAATAAAATTTTATTGTTAATAGGGATTTAAAAGACAGACTCTTGGAAATAAACAAATATAATATTTAAAGAGATGTGTGTAGGTACTCGTAATGTAAGAAAAAATTAAGATGTAATTATGTGTGGGCATCATTTTAGAGTTATATACCAATATTTATAAGCAGAATAATATATTTGTTTTTATGTAAATTTCTATAGGAAATGGTTCGATGATCAACTCTTGTTTTTGTATGCCAACAAAGGCAAAAAACCATGATTTGGCGGCAATTTTCTAACAATTTTCCCCAAATAAAATGAAAACTCAAAGTAATCTTGTATTATTTTTTCCAACTTTTATTAATGCCTTTCCCAGAACAGAAATTCTATGGCAAGGTAAGAAACAATGTATATCAGGAAAAATCATAGACAGGAAAGATATATGCGCTCTAGGAGGCCACCGCCAACGCTCCAATAACAGATGCGTTGCCGCCCTTAGAATGTATATATATATATATATATATATATATATATATATATATATATATATATATATATATATATATATATATATATATATATATATATATATATATGTAAATATTATAGTTATGTATTTAATTATTTATTCGATAGAAGTATATACATAAAACTATTAATATGATTTCAGTGTCGTGGGTCTATAAGCCTTGCGGTAAACAGCTGGGTATTGTTAACGGTTACACATTCTACTGTCATAAAAGGAATGCGAGGTCTCAGATTTGGAGCTGCACCTATGGTAACGGATGCAGGGCCAGGTTGATCATATCGAGAGACGGTTGCAGCCTCACACAAGCATTTACGAATCACAGCCATCTACCACCGCACTTCGTCATTGAGAATGGATTTTATAGAAAAGTCTAAAATCTGTTACATATTTATGTTCTTACAATAAATGTAAAATTATTTTCATTATTTTTTAAAGAATATTTGGAATGTTAAATGACATTAGAAATATTTAATGCTGCAGTTGAATGGGTTCCATATTTACGAATATGTTTCGCAATCTGCAAAAGTATCTGGTAAAGGCCGGCAACGCATCTGCTATTCCTCCAGTATTGCAGATGTTCATGGGCGGCGGTAATCACTTACCATCACGTGTGCCACCGGCTCGTTTGCCTCCCTTTTTTTATAAAAAAAACCATTGGGCTAGTAGCACCTATTATTAATTATACTATTTAACTATTATTCAATATTATGATGCTATATTCAATTTATGAATATTGAGGCCGAGGCGTGTAGCGACGCTCACTGACATTTGCAGTTTTCGCTGAAGAGAGGAGTCTAGTATAAGTACCAAACAAACTTCACAAAGTCACTTAGCCGTTTTCTAGTTATAATTCAAAAAAACGCGATGAAATTTTTAAAGAAATTATTAATATTAATTTACTTAGTGAAAATAAAATTAGATATAAATAGTATATTTATATATAATTTTATTTTCACAAAGTAAACTAAATACTAACATTTTTCTTCAAAATTCTACAAATCAATATTAACCATTTTGACTTTCCTTACTGAAATTTTTGATACCATAAAATATAACACATACGTTTAGTGTAATAACTCTTCGCATACACTCTTACTACAAATCACTGCTCTTACATAATATAACAGAATAAAAAAGGAGGAGTGTGGCAAACTTTCTACCTATGGAATTTTATAGGCTGTTATGATGAAGATATATGACTCAGTTATATGATGCTTTAGATACATGAATTCATCTAAAAAAAAAACAAAAGCTTATATTTTTTGAATGTTGTATGGTATTTTTTGTAAGATGTGATGAATTTGACTATCATCGGGTGTTTATAAATGATTTAAGTTGAACTAAACACTTAAAGCATTAAAGATGTAAAATATCAGCTAGTCCACGAGATGTTTCAGTTTAAAAAAGTATCTAAGCGCAATGATTTAAGATAAGAAGTTGGTCAGTTTTCGTTTCGTGGTTTTGATGAAATAGATAGGATCTTCATTCCACATCCATCCACAGTGGTAGAGCCACGCATCAGCTTTTGTTGTTGTATGTTTGGGCCGGCTCGACCGGGGAAGTGCCACGACCGCACAGAAAACCGGCGTGAAGTAGAAGTCTAACAAACTTCTGCGTTTCATCTGGTGAGTGCAGGTAACCGGAGGCTCACACACCCCCCTCCCCCAATTCTTAGGGGAGGGGGGTGTGTGCTAAGTGTGTATTCATCTGCTATGCCTCTGGTATTGCAGGTGTTCATGGGCGGTGGTAATCATTAACCATCATGTGAGCCACCTGCTCGATTGCCTCCCTTTTCCAAAAAAAAATCTGTTTGATGTATCTTGTGTGGAAAGGAATAAGACGAGGAGCTTACCACTAATGTTAAGAGTGAGAAAATCGGTGGCAACCTCGCCCATTCCACTTCTTTACCTACTGTCTCCTTCCTATCCTAATTTTTTTTCTTAAAGACGGTAATCTCAGACTATCTGGTAAGTTGACTGTTGGTTTGAACCTATTATCTATTAAAAATTTAAATATATTCTATCCATCCTATTATGTTATTTTGATCAGTTTCAAGACACGTTCATTATTATTTCAGTGTTATTGTTTGTGAAGTCAAAGTTCACCGGGAATCATTTAATTATGTACAACGACTATACGTTCTACTGTAAGCGAGAAAATAAGAGAACGAACATATCGAATTGGTACTGTTCAACGCACAACTGGCGCGGTTGTAACGCCAAGATTAAATTGTACGGAAATAATGACGTAATTTCCATTGAGGATAAACACACACATCCACCGTCGTCCGAACCCAACATAGTTAACGAAAGTTGTGTAAGTCTTTCCCTGCCTGCCGTCTAACAAACTTTACAAGCTGTTTTCTTTTTTCAATTATTATTTATGTTAATCAATGGCAATGATGTGGTTTCATTATGTTCTCTGTGTTATTACTTAATTACATTATTTGCGTTTTACTACATTTCTTTTCATGCCGTATTGGAGTGGCGTAAAAGATTTCTTATTCCTATTATCCGTTCAATACGACTTTGAACGTATAATAGGAATAAGAAATCTTTTAACAATTATAAACAATTTAGGGAGGATCCTCAAGAAATCCGGACACGTTTAGGAAGTGAACGTGACAATGAGGTTTTCCATGGTGTACCATGGGAAACCTCATTGTCAGTTACATTATGGTACAAGTTACGCGTAACTCTTCGATAGGAAACGGGAAGAATTACTTTTTGAATGCGCTGAACTCAAAGGTACACCTTTGAGTTCAGCGCATTCATTTCATATTTTGTTTGTTTCTTTAACTCCGGAATATGAAAGAAAATTTAAAATTGGTCTAAGATAATAATGATAAAAAGTATAATTTAAATTAAGTCACGATAGATAGTGGTCGGAATTTCGAGTCGAGAGACCCAAGTTCGATCCCCAGATCGCAGTACCAATGAGTTTTTCAAAAACTTACGTAAGAATTTCATCGTTGGCTTGGACATAAAGACGGCGACGGGCTCACCACCTGTCACGTTGTTTCGAAAATATGTCCCGAAGGTGGGTCAAAGGGACTTAATTGTCTACACTTGACCTCTGTCTACCCCTGTATTGGGAATTGCGTGAAGATATTTTTTTTATTAAATTAAAAGTCTGCTATGCAATTGTGAGAATCATGATTTTTTTATTTATTGAAAATAAATATTTCATTCAGCAGAGAATACAACAAATGGAAGATTTCTACACTATCTAAGGACCTACTCTGTCCAAGAGTTGCCGGTTTGTTGATTATTGCTTAAAAGTAAATAATATCATTAAAATTTCAAGTTTTAATATTAAATTAAAGAGAGTTTTTCTCTTTAATTGTGTAACAAAAACTTCACCATAACTTTAAAAAATGCCACCCAAGTTTTAAGTTATTCTTTAGTACTTCCTTAATTATACTAAATTATTTGGCTCAAATATTACAGAAAATGTTAATTTTCAATTTTTTACCATTATTTATGTATGTTTAACTATGTTTAAACGTTTTGTCACGTTTGAAAAAGTTTTATGTATAATTATTATTTTTTTTTACAATTATATACAATTTTCTAATCTCATGAGACAACAGGCAACTTTGTGAAAAAAATTTTGAAAATACAAATCATTCTTTGAAATTAAAAAAAAGAGACCCGAGTTCGATCATCAGGTGGCAGTACCAATGAGTATTTAAAAAAAAAAAAAAAACTTATGTACGAATTTCATCGTTGGTTTGGACATAAAGACGGCGACGGGCTCACCTGCTGTCACGTTGGAATCTTATCTTCGGTGGAAGGTGGGTCTTCTTGTCCCATTATCACTTGTCCAATTGTCTAGACTTGACCTCTGTCTACCCCTGTATTGGGAATTGCGTGAAGATATTTTTTTTTATTTTTATTCTTTGAAATCGAAGTTGACGAGATCTCCCCGGGAATTCCTTACATTTATCCTACAGCTATCTCCTGCAGCAAAAGGTGCTTAAGTATTATACGGTACCGTTAGCTTGTCTTGAACCTAGATTAATAAAATGTAAATGATTAATTAATTACTTACTTATCTACTTGTTATAATATTGATAGCTGTTACAATCATCCAAGCAATTAAAGGAAAAGATCTGCTGTTGCATAATAATTACACATACTGCCTTTCGAATAAGAATAAGAAAAAGAAGATCGCCCGTTGGTGCTGCTCCACACACTCCAACAAGGGCTGTCATGCAAAAATCTTTCTCAAATAGTTAAGTTCTCGAACTTAACTATTTCGAAGGGTAACTTCTCTTATCGCCAGAATCATCTGAAAATAGTATACAAAAATGGAATGATCTATAAATTTAAATGTTATGTAAAATGCCATGTTAGTGTAAAACCAGCTTTACAAAATATACATAGGCTTCGTAAAAAAATCATTAGTATAAAAAACCTTTAGCATGCGTATCAAACGTCAGAAGAACTTTTAATTTTAATCCCAGTAGACAGTTCCATGAGTCTTAAATTTTTTATTCAATAATTCTTAGTTTTGTTTATTTTTTATGATTGTCATAACTTTTTTTTAGATTAGATTTGTTCTTTATCGGCATTGGTTATCAATACTGAGTAATAGTTTTTTTAAGTATCTTTTTTTACGCGTGTGTCGTAAGAGATGACTGAGGGAAAAAGCTCTTGAATACCGTAACCGGGGTGGGCCGATGCCGGGCAACTATTTGAAAATATACCAGATGAAAAATGATGAAGATTGTACAAAATCTGCTGGCGGAAATCTCAAATCCGCTTGCCAAGTGTTGCGATTTTGGCAAATCCTCCAGTGTCCTGCAGTGGACTTTTACATACTGTTGTGTAATCATGCAAGTGTATATCAATACTTAACATTAATAATGTGAATGCATCTCTTTGGAAGTAGGTTTACTCCTATATATTATAAGGCAAGTAAATATTTAATTGTATATAGACTGAAAGTATCCCTTACCTATGAATTATTATTAAAAATGTTTATTTTAAAAACATTTTTAGTCATATTTAACATTGATTCAATATTCACGATTTTGGTTTCTAGGTGATATTGCGTGTTTGAATGAATTCAAATTCACTTTTACTTATTCCAAAATTTTATTATTTTCTTATTTATTTAAGTACCTGATGGAGGCGACCCATTAAAGGTTTATGGCATTATTAAAGGGTTGAAACTAATAATTTGGCTTCAATTATTGAATTACTTCATTTCTTAATTTTCTGCAAGTCAAAGAAATAAAAAATTTGATTTTTTACATTTGATTCTTATTATAACCTATTACCATCAATCTTTACTTTGCAGCAAACACTACAAGATATCTTATAGAACATACAAAAATCACAGAGTACATTATGAATCAAGGTTACTTTTTTTTTTGCTAAATATAACGCTGTTATTTTCAGACTTCCAGCTGATTCCGCTGCCCACTGGAAGATATCTACTTCGCATCGGCAACGACACATACTCTACAAACTGCAGGGATATTTCTAGAAGCTCCAATTGGTACTGCTCTAAGAGAATGAGTAGAAAGTGTCGTGCTCGCGTGAAAATGTTCAATCAGAAGCCTGCGGTAGTTCTGGGTGAGCATTCACACAGTACGTAATTTTATCGTGACTATGCCCGATAATTAGTCTAAAGATATACATCGTGTTTTGTTTATATCATCAATTCAAAAAAAAATTAAAATCAATTTAGAATAATAAAAATATAATTGGCCACGATAGAGTCCAGTATTAGAATTAATTTCGTCATCCCAGTCGGATCTTCTGTCTCTAAGAATACCTGCTTTTAAAACTTGTGTTACATATTTTTATCATGCGCTTAAAAGTTGACAATTATGTTACTCAAATGCTTAAATTACTTTAATAAATACCATCGACCGCTCTAGATTTACAGTATGTGCTTGTGGGAGCTTATTTTTTTTATTTATTACGTACTACATTTGTATTGAAACTAAAATTTACGGATGTGTGTAATATGAAAACGTTTAAGAAATATATGATACGAATTTTATTTGTTTTATTTATTAACTAAGTTTATTTCTTTAATATAATATAATATTTCTTCTACAGTTTTAAAGTAATTTATGTATATGACAGAAAAAATATTTGTAATAATTTAAAATTCTGTTGAATAATATAAGTACAAGATCTGGATAAGCGAATACTCGGAATTCGACATAAATATGCTCCGCAATTTACCTTCAAAATTATGCACAAGGCATATTAATGCTAATACTAATTTTCAGATTACCAGTTTGTTCCTCTGAGTGGTGGAAAGTTTTTACTTCGCGTTGGCAACTACACGTTTTCGTCTAATAACAAAAACACGGCGGGTACGACGCTGTGGTACTGCTCGAAGAGAAAGCGAAAAGGCTGCCGGGTTTCCGTGAAAACGTACGATGGAGAAATTTTAGAAGTGGTAGGGGAGCACAAACATGAGTAGTTATCAGAGGCTATCAGACCAGCCCTACGTTGTCGAGCCAGAACCGGGGTAGCCGTCCGGCCTCTCAAATTACAGTTTTAAAGTGGAGGCCATAGTGCCACTGCGTTTCATCTGGTACGAGGAGTAACCGGACTCACTCGAAAATCCCTCGGTACTTCCACAAAGGCCGGCAACGTGTCTACAATATTTGACTGTCGTTGTTGCTTCATTGAACAAGTCGAATAGCGTGCTGCGTGCTGCGCACACAAAATGTCTACCGTTTACTGCGCAGTTCTGCACATAGAACTTTCGGTTTTTCACTTAGCAGTCGAAAGTGTACTGATGTACACTTACAAATATACAAGGCGGTATTACTCTTATAGGAATTACATTTGAACGTTATTAGGCTCGCGTTAGTCCACGCAAAAAAACTTTACTAGCCACCACACTTGCATGTGGTAACTGATGCTATGTCTTCACTGATTATCTTATAGCTGGACCAGCTGAAATTGACAAACCGGGTCTCCTTTTTCAGGACTTAGAACATCGATAAACAGTAATATATTTCGGTTTTAAATAAAAATATTATTATTACTGTTAAACATTATTAGGTCAAGATAGCCGAGTGGTTGGGTGATCAGAAGTCATTCAGAGACCCGAGTTCAATCCCCATACCACCAATGAGGTTTGTCAAAAATTTATGCATGATTTATATCGACCCTTCGATTATATAGTCCGTTCGACCCACCTTCCACCAAAGATATTTTAAATAAGACATTTTTATGTAATAAAATTATTGAAATTTTCATGATATATATTAAATAATTAAAAACGGCTAAACTCACGTATAAGCAGTCGGTGAAGGTATCGATTAGTTTCGGACCTGTCGGACCTTCCTTTTTGTCCTTCTTGCCCACCTTCATCAGGGTGAATGGGATGAGTTCGCGGTCGTGTCTCGCCTCGCACTCAGTATTATTTTATTATTTACTTTTTAGATTATGTAAATAATGTTCCAAATTGTCGATCGAACTTCTCTGTTACGAATGTTTTGTGAACTTTATAAATATATAAGTTTGTTTTCTTATTTACATATTTACATTATTAAATATGTAAGAAATGTTATAAAAGTATCTGGCTCAAGAAGATGTTATTTTATTAAATAAATCATTAGTCCTTGTTTAATAAGCATTAATACTCGTGACCCATTGATTTATTTTACTATTTATTTATCTATTAACACTCACTACTTTTCAAATTACTGTGAAAGAAAGCGACGGGTATGTTAATATTTAATACTGAAATCTTAATCAAGGAAGGAAGAGAAAGGAACAAAGGAAATTGCGTGTATCACGCTATCACTGCATATCACGGACACCTCTGTTTATCCATAATTTTAGTAGTTTTGTAACCTTTTTTTACAGTAAAACCTCTTGAAACCTATCTGTTCAAAAAAACAACGAAACTATCACCCATATTTTGATAAACAAACTTAAATTGCATTGTATTAAAGCAATAAACGTAAGTATTCTGGATCGTAGTAATATTAATTTATTTTATATATTATTTAATATTAACAATACTGACTGGATTCCTATCTGTGAAGCTTTGTGTCGCAGATTCGAATCGGCCGATATATTCGTACAAATTACCGTACTTCCTCTTATACTAAGAAAATATCCATGCATAACTGTTACATAATTAACACGTTTTTGTTTACTTCATTTCAGGAATTATCCTACTTCCGACGAAAGGTGGTAATTATAAGCTGCAGTACGGGGACCACACTTATTGGTGCAATTGGCACAAATCAAATGGCAAAGAGTACAGGGCGTTACGTATTTGGTATTGCTCGAAACGCAGCGGCAGGAAATGTAGAGTGTTTCTCAAGACCTTGCACGGTAGGCTGATGTCTATACACGGCGCGCATAATCATTAAGATCTAACGGATTACGTAGTAATGATAGAACTAGTAGTAATAATAATAGAATGGTGTCGGTGTAAGGGTGTGTCTTCCTTTTTTTGGCTTGGGACTGGTGAGAGGAGACTAAGGAAACACTTTTGAAAACGATGACTGCAGACAGATAGAAAGCTAGCCGTAACGAAAAATATCTACAATAATAAGAATGACGGAGAGCGATGTCTAAGGTGCAATGTACTTGGTTTTCCGTACCGTGCGGTCAACAATGGTATACTACTCTTCAAGGAGGGGCCTATGCCCCGCAACTCTACAGGCCATTGCTTATTTAAATATTTATATAATTTAATGTATTAGTTAACACGTTAGTTAAGTCACGATAGCCGAGTTGTTGGGTGGTCGGAATTTCGAGTCGAGAGACCCGAGTTCGATCCCCAGGTGGCAGTACCAATGAGTTTTTCAAAAACTTATGTACGAATTTCATCGTTGGCTTGGACATAAAGGCGGCGACGGGCTCACCACCTGTCACGTTGTCCCGAAAATATCTTCGGTGGAAGGTGGGTCAAAGGGACTTAATTGTCTAGACTTGACCTCTGTCTACCCCTGTATTGGGAATTGCGTGAAGATATTTCTATTTCTTTCTTCTTTCTAATGTATTAGTTGTAATTAATATGTATTATGTGTTAACTTTTATAGATAGTATTTAGCGAATAATTAAATCGATTAAATGTAAATCTTGCTTATATAATTGTTCGCATTTTTGATTTAATAAGTTGGTGCATTATACCTGTAATCAAATGTCTGTGATATGTTGTTTTATTTTTGTCTCCTCTTTAGGAATAGGCATACCAAATGTGATAGATGCATTTACTATCATTATATCTTATGCGTCATTCTTGATATGGTGGTGGTTCTGGAGCTGGGTGAATCGCCAAGTGTCACGATCTTTACATGCCTTTTCCGCTTCTATTAATTTCATCGTTTTCTTTATAGAGAAAATTATTTTTTATAGTTAATTGACTCAGGCGTTACTTTGCGGAAATTCATTGTAAAGTTGTTATTGAAAAAATTACTTCGCAACCCTCCGCATTTTGTATGCGGAGGGTTGCGAAGTAATTTTTTCAATAACAATTATTTTTAATTTATAAAAGAAGCGAAAGAGGTATGTAGGGATCGTGACCCTTGGCGACCTGTTCTCTCTGGCTACCCCGTCAGGGATGGTGCGTGAAGATAAGTAAGTAAGAAAATGATTGATCATCGAACTTCAGTTACAATTAAGTCCTTTTCTTAATTCTTTGCCATTCCTTTGCCATTAATATATACAGTTAGTTATATGCCATGTGTCATATCGTGTATATGTCTCTTAAAATGTCCATTACGGTAAAATAACAATCCAGTAAATTCTTAGAGTTTGCATTAAAGAATAAGTTAGAAAACAAGCCAGTCTATTGTGTAAAAAGCGATGAATCTGGACACTTCTTTATCGTACGCTGTATTAAGGCCATGCATGGTAGAGAAAAGAGCGCTCATGAAGAAAGGAAGAAGGGTGTATCGTAACGCCAAAACGTTTAAGCCAGGATTCCAGTAGGAATAGGCTGAAAGAGCAACCTCATCCCCTCTATCCCGTCCCGGGTTCACGTCCAGGGGAATTTGGTGATGTTGTATAATCTACGTAGGTTTTAAAAAAATAGTTATGGAATAAGGTGATTTTATTAGAATTTAATGGTAAGAATAAATGTTACTTCATACTAAAAATAATTTTTGTTCCTTTCCAGGAATTATCTTGCTCCCAACGAAAGGGGGTAATTATAAACTACAGTACGGGGACTACACATTTTGGTGCAATTGGAAGAAATCAAAGGTGAACCCTGATAAGTATAAAGCACTGCGCATATGGTACTGCTCCAAACGGAGTAGCAAGAAATGTAGAGCATATCTGAAAACTCTACATGGGATGTTGATTTCCACGCACGGCATGCATAATCACTGAATTATAAGAAAATTGCATGTTGCGTTATTTAAAAGTGGAAGAGTCCTTCTTTGTCTAGGAGTCGTCTTGGTCAGTATAAAGTCTTACGCATTCCATTTTAGGCATTAGGTGTGGGTTGAAATGAATGAATTGTCTAAACGATAACGATCTAAATCGTTTTATATCGTATAATTTTTATTATATCGTATAATTTTTGAAAAAAAAAAAAACCCATTGATTTGATTGAGCCCTAGGGATCAAACTCGTGTCTTTATGGTTGAGTAAATTTCGGCTCGGCTCGGCTTTCATGATTTCAAAAAGAAGACTTGAAGATGAAAATTCTACCGCAGATGGCGCGGTAACCATCTCGAAAAATAACTGACCAAAACTGGTGACGAACGGCAGCGTTTAAGCTGCTAGTAGTCTGGTGTTGCGATCGCCAATCCGCTTGCCAAGCACGGTGATAATAGCAAAACCTCTGGTAAAGAAGAGGCCTATGTCCTGTAGTGGAAATTTACGCGTCGTCAAGGTGATGCCCAGAAATTGAACGACAACAAATGTCTATGTCTAATATAAACTAAAATGTCCAAAGAGTAATCTGTATTCGTAGATTGATTGTGAACGTTGTATATGTGACTTGTTAGTCGTGTTTTGTGTTATTCGGTAATTCCATTTAATTTTAAAATTCTGTGAATAAAAAAGATTTTATGGAATAAATGTATTATTTATTTTTTGTTATAATTTCTGTTGAATTTGACATTATTATAAGTGGTATTTTCACATTACTCCTCACTCATCCTCACAAAAAGATTAGGTATTTACTACCTCTTACCTCTTACCTACCTTTTACTCCTAGTCGGTAATTTGGCAGTGACCTTTTATTTTAAGAGACATTTCAAAATAAAAGAAATATTTTCTTAACACTTCAATTTTGTAATAATTTTTTTAAGAAACTTTTTGAACACACATCGTTAAACGGATGCAGAGATATGCGCCTTATACCACCCATTTTTTCTTCCTATGGGTGTTGTAAGAGGTGACCGAGGGTAAATTTTTAGAAATAGCAAGGGATACAATCCCAGAAGAAAATCAGAAATCTCAGACAAAATTGTGCTGACGGATGACGGGTAGCAACGATTAGTGTCTGGACTGATATTGCGATCGCCAATTTGCCTACGAGTCGTGGCGATTTTGGAATTTTAGTGGTAATAATAGAATAAAAGAAAATTTTCCACATATTTATTTTCATTTATTTATTTCTTTTTAACTAATTCTACGGATAAGAAACAATGTAACGCAATAATATAAAATCTGTTATTGTCAATCATTAAAATTATTTTTAAAACCTTAAAAAAATTAGCAGCTTCTGTTTTATCCTTTTCTAATCTTTATTACATCATAACACTTTCATACGAAAACCAAAATCGACAATTGGTTTTTATTTGGATTGATGTGCCACCAATTCCGTCCCATTTTTACGACGTCATAATTTAATGGTCTAATCCTAAGGAAATCGAAACAGTCCACAATTTTTATAAGAATTTTGACTGTGTCACCGTCCAGGGAAAATCCTGCAAGGATGGTGAGCTGAAGATTGAAACCTGATGGATACGACAATAATATAGACACGACAATAAAGTCTACTCATCACCTGTCACGTAGTTTCAAATGTAGTGAATGAGATCGAAAGGACTACATCGTCTAGACTCTGGCTACCACAGTATCGGGGAATGTGTGAAGATGCAGAAAAAAATTAGATATCTTCACGCCCAATTCAGGGGTAGACAGTGGTCTAGATAGTTAAATTCTTTCGACCCACAATCCGCCGAAGACATTTGTTGGCACAACGTGTCAGGTGGTAAGCTTGTCGCCATCTTTATGCCCCAGTTAACGATATAAGTCGTACGTAAGTTTTTGAAAAAACCCATTGTACGAGCCGGGACTCTCAACTCGAATTTCGATCACCTAATCACTCGGCTATCGTGACTCTACAAAATAACTCATTTAATTCATATTTTTTTTTCAGCTGAATTCCTGCCAACTACGTCTGGTAACTATCGACTGTACTATAAAGGTCATACCTTTTGGTGCGACAAGTACAATTTAATAAAGGGAAGGTTATGCAGGTGGTACTGTTCCAAAAGAAAAAGAAGGCAATGTCCCGTTACGTTGCGGACGTCACAAAATACTGTTGTCACTGTGTGTGGCAATCACAATCATGACTAGTCAGGAAATAGATAATTCACGTATTCCTACAATAGTAAATAAATTACGTATATGTATTATACAGTATTGAACCGTATAATGAAACTATTATAACTTTTTACTTCTTTTTTTGTGTTATGAATAAATGAGCAATTTGAAAATCAACAGATACTTTAAGTTTCTTATTCATTTAAAAGCGTTCTATAACAATTATATCAAATATAACACCATATTTTATTTGACAGAATATAAAATAATGTGTTAATTAGTAGACAATATATTATTTACTTATAAGTTATATGTAAATGGGATCTAGTGTGTATGTTAAACAAATTTCAAAATTTCCGTATACATAAGCTATAGTCATTGTTATGTTTGTAATAGTTTAATCTTTTGACATTTAAGTGTTATTAACAGTGAATAGTGTACAAATAAGTAGGTAATGGATACCATTGCAATAAAATGAGTATTTTTAAAAAAATTAACTGCATATTTCTTTAAAATAAAGTGCTTATTTCATTCCTCAGGGATGTGATAATGCCTTATTGTCAAAGGCGTCTTTTATCTTTAGCGTATTTGATTTATTCATAATTTTGGCTCAATCTATGATCTACTTACATAACTAAGATGAAAGTGAAGGTACTGAAAAGAATAAGGATTATACGTTGCTAGGAAAAACGTGATAGAGTGTCTATGTCATGTTGTTCCTTATAAGCTTTTGTGGAAATTGGGTCGAAAGGTCTTAATTGTTTTGACTTTTGTAAAGATATAAAGAATAGGTACTTTTTTATCAAATTTCAAAAAAGGAAGATGTTTTAGAATTTCTTGAAATTTTTCATATTTGTATAATATTACTGTTTCACGGAAACTGTGAAACGAATTATATTATATATAAATTTAATCAAAATATTCCATGTGTGTATAAAAATACATAACGTTAATTAACAATAAGCTGTACCAAGTAAAATTTAAAAATAAACATCAGTGAATAAAAACCAACAGTGATGCCAATTAGCTGATTTTTATCCCTGCGCTAAACGCGCTAAGCACTGACAATACTATGTGTGTGAATGAACATGAAAAGTTTTGCCTTGTACCTAATACAGATTAAAAAATAAAACAAAAACACCAGTATTATTTGCGACTTTTGTATTAAATATTACTCGATCGAATTAAGTTGGCACCTCGTAGGAATGGGGCCTCCCTTCCCGCTTACCCGCGCTGTTCCCCCCTTACCATATGCAGTATTAACCCATATATGTGACTTCATTAACTTCAAGTGCCGAGTCAGCTCGATCCGGTTATAAGATAAATCAGTAAGCTCGCAACTTGTAATGTATGAAATAATAGGCACATAATTTAGATGTAATTAGTAATCAAACAAACAATACTGTTAATGTAATACTATCTCCCGAAATAAAAAAAGTAAAATTACTAATCTAATATATTTTTATTTGTTTTAGGTATTATCCGGATTCCTACGAAGGGGGGTAATTATATGCTGCAGTACGGGCATCACACTTATTGGTGCAATTGGCACAAATCAAACGGAAAGCAGGATAGAGCTAGACGCATTTGGTACTGCTCGAAACGTAGCGGCAGGAAATGTAGAGTATATCTCAGAACTTTATACGGAAGGCTTATATCTATACACGGCGTGCATAATCATTAAATTGTAACAAAAACTAAAAAATAACAATATTATATGCGTATTGCTTTGTAAAAAATAGTAATTTTGTGTTAGGTGTATTTATAAGTGATTTGATAGTAGATTTGGAGTAGATATTAATAAATTAAACATGTATAACATTGTCTATATTAAAACAGAAGTCTTAAAGCAAGACTAATATTTCGTGTTTATTTTGTGTATTTTTCACAAATCAACAAATCAAAATTTTAAACATGTTATATTCTTCATTATTAATTCTGCAACCTTTTAATTAATAATAATATATTGTTATATTTAAAATAAACTAGCTTTTAATTAAATAATAAATAATTAGTAAGTACAAGGTTATGCAATTGGCAATAAATTTTAGTTGTAATGAATTCGCAAATGTAATAAATCATATAAAACGCGTATAAATGTTTGAATTACATTAATTTTGTTCCTCCATAATCGTTCAGGGTGAAAGTGCTTCAGGAGAGTTATAGTTGTATAAATCCTATTGATTTCATTAACTTTGCGCTGTACTAGTGCCTGGTTAGTTTTTCTTTAATACTCCCTTTTCTCTCGTGGGTGTTGTGGCTGACGACTAGAATAAAAGCTTTGAAAATCAATTGCTAATTTGCTTGCCAACCGGGCAATTATATCAAGCACTGTGTACTGGAGAAGATTATAACCTGAAGTGGTTATTTATAGGCACACATCACATAGAGTTGATTTTTTTTTTGTAACTACATCACCTTAAAGGCTATAATCGAATACATTGTCTTTGATTTTCAAATCAAAAGAGAGACATCACACGCCAGTTCGTATTTTTCATTGATTATACACTAATTACTATAAACATATTATTACTAAGCCTAAGGTTGGTTCAGACAAATACATATAAATTTTACACCATCATTGATTTTCATTGTATTGTACCAAGAGAGAATATCTTTCATTATTGGAGAAGGTGGCAAATTAGCAATCGGTTCACCCGACTTTAAGTGACTACCCATGTGCACTCGCACAATGATAGGCTTCTTTACCTTTGAGAAAAGAATTGGCAATGGTAAACAAGATATAGAACTTCCGGTTCTTCACTAAGCGGACAGAATTCAAAAGCACCTTCACGCATTCTGCGCGGCCGCAGACCTGCACCGGTAGAGCTGGCCTATTCATGCAGCTGCAAAAGCTAGCGCGCGCCTCTACCTCACAGAAAAATAAAAACAAATCTCTATGTCTTGACTATTTAGGAACTATGCATTTGAAGCATACAGATTCGAATTACTTGTAGTCGAGTCATGTATATTTATTTATTTCTTTCTATATTGTAGCTTTAACTTGGTCGTAGACGGCGATAGACTAACCACCTGTCACGTTATCCCAAATAAGCCTTGGTAAAAAGTGGGTCGAAAGGACTTCATTTTCTGGATCCCAGTATCGATAAAATGAGTTTAACGTTTATGAGAGATTAACGCATACGTCAACATTTTGTCGTTTACTCCTTCTTTTTATGCAGCAGCTTATTTTATAAGTCTGAATATTTAGAATTATTTATCAATTATCATATATAACCAGTAATAATTATACGTTTTAACTGATATGATGCATAACACATTGTTTTGTTTACAGTGCGCTTCGCCCAATCACAAAAAGGAAAGTGTCTTCTGAAATTCGACGGCTACACATACTATTTGCCGTCAGCCTACATTACTTCCGATCCGATGGCGGCGAAGAGGTGGTACTGTTCCACCCACAGGCCCAAGGGTTGTACAGCGCATATTGTCACGAAGAACGGCATGGTCATATTGCTCAATAATTATCATAATCATGTGCCGAAAACTATTAAGTTGAAACCTTTCGAGCAAAGAGTATGGAAGAAAATAATATAAAAAGTTTTAATTTTTCTTTTTTAAATTATTATTGGGCTTTGTAAATTTTTTTCTTAACCCGTCTTTAATCGGAATCTTATTGATATGAGTTATATTAGGATCTGTGTCATGATATAAAACTAATAGAATGTATATATAGTTAAGATTTCTCTCTTAGCAATAAATATTCTATTTCAAGAGGTCATGTATATAAAGACTATCAGTTTTTGTTTTAAATAGTATTGTAGACTTAAATAAAATTTAAGAAACATGATTTCTTTGTATTTTTTAGTTACAAAAAATACCATATTCGTGTACTTGTGTGTAAAGAAAAGAAATATTAAGGATTAATTTGATAGAAGCTAAGTATATTAATTCTGGCGGTTGTGAAATGTTTTAATCTTAAATATAATTTCAGCAGTTTTAATAACTTCAATAACCGGTAGAGAGCAAATGATCTTTCAAAGGATGAAATTCTATAAGCAGTATGAACACGGAATGAAAGTAAGATGGCGTTGCACGAAGAGAGGTTGCAATGCTTTCTTATATACTATTGGCGGACATGCAGTTAAATGGCAGCCGGCTCATAATCATTGAAGCACCTGAAGAAATCGTATAATTTCTGGAAAAGTTTTGAGACTTTCTGTACTTAATCTTATGTACCTTCACAGAGGTGAAATCAAGCTTACATTCCACCTAGAGGCAACTGCTACAGCTTATATGTATTTAGAAAAAAATTAAGTCAAATATCATCGAGTTGCATATGTGGGAGGGACGATGGTGGTTATATATATATTCACAGAATATTCAAAAAGCTTTGAAAATAGATACTAGCTAGCGAAAGATAGCGGGATATTCAACCTGTAACTGGAAGCTGCATCTAACTTGCGTGGAGTAATGCAATCGCCAATTTGCTTGCCAACCGATCGATCATAGCCGAAGAGGTCATTTACAGGCACACATAACATAGAGTTGATTTTTTAGTGAGTACGTCATCTTAAAGGCTATAATCGAATACACAGTGTTTTTTTTTCAAATCAAAAAACAGACATCACACGCCAGTTCGTATTTTTCATTGATTATACACCAATTATCTCAAAAGTATTATTACTAAGCCTAAGGTTGGTTCAGATAAATACATAAAAACTTTACACTCTCATTGATTTAAATTGTTTTGCACCAACAGAGAATATTTTTCATATATTATATATAGAGTTGCATATGTGGGAGGGAGGATGGTATATATATAACATATATCAATGACCAGAAATAATTAATAATACATAATATGTGTTGAGTTACCATTTGTTATTGTTTATATTTTATTTTAATTATGATTAATTACTAAGTCGTTTTTTATTTAAATTGTTTATAATGTAATTTTATTAGATTAAAAAAATGGGTTGGCTAACAAAATCTTTGTCGTTCGTACGGTAGTTAACTTACAATGTCGTTTTAAAGCTCGAAACAGTGGCAAGCTTCGCTCATTGTCACTAAATATTGTGTCAATCGGAAATTATTCACCTGTTCATACCAGAATTAGTGTTCACAACAGTACACAAAACCATTCACATATGATGGATAAATAATAACCACGGCAAATGGATGATTGCATATCATATTGTCAGCGCCTTTATATACCACCATTATTATATACCATATCACGTAGATTTACTTTTTCCACAGGCACTTTCTGGAATAGTATCTCCCTATTGCACCGCAAATTCAGTTTATCTACTATTTTGTTTCTACAGACGGTGAAGTTATGAGTTATATATAGTTTTTCATATCAGTACTCAGGGCTGGCTAAGTAACTGTGTGATTTCTTTGATTAAAATTCTTGATAGCAATTGTTAGAACACTTTCCAGCATCTCTAAGAGTCTTAGAAGAATCTTAAATATATAGAAATTAAGGATATAATTTAAAAGGTTTATTTATATTAAACAAAAACATATTATGAATATGAAAAGCTTTTTTATAGTATAGAATATTTTATAATAAGTGTTGTGTAAAAATTATGTTTGTTATGTAATATATTAATTTATTTATATAATATTGATACTTAATTAAGCTCAATAAATAACTATATAACTATGTAACTATGTTTCATTACGTTAATAGTATTCAGAAATGTTTCTAGTTTAGTATGTATATATTTCTAAATATAAATAGGTGTGTATCTATGATTAACAGATAATATGTGTAATGTAAATGGGCACATATCACAAGTATGTGTCTATTTATATGGAGAAGTCATTTAATTCAGGAATAAAACTCTGTAATTAGAAATTTAAGTGTCTATATAAAGAAAGGCGTGCTTCGTAGGTTTTTACATGTGACGTAAAGACATGTGAGCAAATAGCTTGAAGAGGGTAGGGTCAAGAGTACTAGGATATAAGTAAATATATATAAGTTAGAATTTTCTTTAAAAAATTTAGAAAGAATTTGCTAATTTGATTCAAATATTCACAATTATGCGCGGACTTTATCGCCTTTGTTTTCTTTTGGTTTTAATAAACAAAATAAAACGCCATAAAATCCGTAAATAACCTTGTCTATCCCTGTATTACGAATACGTAATAAGTAAAAATTCGCGTAAATTCAAGAAATCAATACATAGTAAATGTTTTTATTTCAGCCCATTTCGTGATGGCACCAAACAATAAGGAACAATTGTGGTTCGGAGGCTATAAGTACTACAAGAGAGCGTCAATATCCGGCAAAGTGAGATGGTGCTGCACGAAAAAGAGGTGTCGAGCATTCTGTTATACAATAGATAATGATATAGTCAAGAAACAAGACAATCATAGCCATTAATTTAATTATAAGAAGACAACATTATGTCTTTAATGTTACTCGTACTTCTACAGTATTATTGTGGGCAACTCTGGTAACCGAACAGGAGGTAACCAGATTGTAATTGATTACCACTGCAGATGCCTTGCCTTGTTACATCACCCACCAGTCGAGTCGCAGAGGCTATGTGGACAACTAAATCGAGCCAACCCGTTTATGCACCCATAAGTCATCAATAAGCTCTGTCATAGATTAAATAATTTGACTGTACCACAGATTAGATAAATAGTTTCCACGTAAGCCGTAGTCAAATAAAATATTGTGAGCGTTTCATTGGCTAAGGAGTTCAGTTTTATTACTATTTTTTTAATAAAAAATTTTTTTACACAAATGATTTTAATATCGCGTTTTCTTTTAGTGTGACGTATTGTCAAGTTGTTCCCAACGTTTCGAAGGTTTTGAATATAACATCAGATGATCAAATGTGTTTTATTTTAATTATTTAAACTTTAAAGCACAAGGTAGTACATATGGCGGTCTTAATGCCAAATGGCATTCTCGGTTTAATCAAATTTATAAATTAATCAAGTGTTATTGGCATATGAATAATACCACCCTCTTTTTTTGGAGATGTTGGAAGAATCAAAAATATCGCTATTGCAGGGCTATTTCCTCAACGTATTAATATAGTAATTTCCTAATGTCTTTACAGGTCGATAAGTAAAATGATGTTTAAAATAAATACATCCATTATTAAATTTATTTTTCATTTGTGTTTATATTTTTTAAATTAATACATCTTATATATTCTGTCATATTAATTGATACTAGTTTATTGCTTATTTTTACATACATTGAAACGACATAACAATAATAATCATAAATAATAAATAAATAGGCAGAACATCGCATACTTTGTTTTGATCCCATAAAAATTAACTAATCCACTTGTGTTATGGAATCAGAACCAACGAAAACCACAAACGCCCTGATTCTAAACAATGTAGAAAAAGTGGTTTGCTACGTTGACCGTCTGGGAATCGAACCCAGAACCTCAAAGCTGGTGATATCTTGAAAACCGGTGTATACGCCACTCGTCCACGCATGTCGTCAAACATATTTTTTATAATAAATACGGATGGAAGAATATTTATACCGCACAGTTGGCGAAAAGATAATTGTGATTCGATGTTTATTTAGAAATATTAATTGACCACTCAAATCATATTTATTTTTTTAATTTTTATGGAGAATTCATAATTGCCATTACTAGCAATAATAAAAAAAAAATATTTTGGTAACCAGAAACATTTAACAGCGTCAAACAGCTTGCATTATGCAGTCATCAAGTCGAGAGTGAGCAGGTGTACCTCATACGCGGACGTGCTGCATCCTCGATCACATTGTACAGGTGAGATTCATTAATTTTCAGGACATACAAACAGACAGGCTAACACCACATATTCCTGCTTCATTATTTCTTATTTCCACAAGCCACCATCTAATTATTTAAAAACTAATATCAAGATTTTTTTCATTCTAGCGTATTTTGTACTATCGAAAAATAATAGGAAACAGCTGTTATACTGCGGATATAAGTTTTACAGACACTCGGAGACGAAGGATAGTAAAATTCGTTGGTGTTGTACAAACAAAAATTGCAGAGCTACGTGTTTTTCTATAGGCGACGTGGTTATCAAATTTCAGAATAACCACAATCATTGAATAAAATTCATAATCTTTTAACGGATACGTGCTTGGGCTTTCACAGACACAGACATGGAAATAGTGCTATTGTATTGATGTTTGTGTGTGACTGTGTGTGTATCAGCGACTATTCTATGTATGTATTGTTTTGTTTTGAGTATGTATTGTTTTCGTTGTGTTAATACGCGTCAAATTTATTAACAAAATATTAATTTTAATTGAAAACCTATTTGAAATACAATTAAAATAATAGGAACTAGGGTTTATTGTTGATAATGTAATCGATGATAACATCTTATTTATACAGTATATATCAATGTTTTGATATTTTTGTTATAGATTTTAAATTGTTTAATCCTAAAATATTATCATGTAAAATGTTATTACCAACAACAACTATTTTTATATTAAAACAATTTGAATAGTTATGTAGTTGTAAGATAAATACATTTTTAGTTTTTTATTTATTTGTTTATTATTAACCAACACTCAGATTTATATATGGAGTTGCACTTGATGTGTAATTTAGATCAGAAGAATATTCATTTGTATTAAATGTTTACTTAATGCTAATTTGGAAAAATTTTTGTTCCAGCTATATTTTTTAGAAAACCGAATGGTAGAATGAAGATGGTATATAAAAATGAAAGGTTTTATCAGCAAATGGAGGGCAAAGATAAGGTTCGGTGGCGATGCACTAAAAGAGGCTGCAAGGCTTTTTATTTCACTGTGGGAGGGGTTTTAACGAGAACCCGCGAGATCCACGATCATCAAAATTATTAAAAATGGAAACAACCGGTAGTTTGCTTCTTACATTGTGAATGTATAATATATTTCTTAATATTCTGTAAATATTGATATTAATATAAAAGATATGTCTTATTAGTCGATATTTTGTGTGAAAATTAAAGTCATAAATTATTATAATACAAATATGATACAAGTTTCACTGATTTTTATTTATTACTGTTAAAAATTAAATATCGCCCCTTGAAAAGTGAAAATACGCAGTAAAACTTTCTCGATGAATTTTTAACAACAAACGAATCCATTTTATAAAAATTATATGACAAGTATAAGCTTTTGGTTGCTAAAATTAAACCAAACTTATAGGTTTAATAAACCCTCACTAAACTAAAGCGATCGACAAGCGCTAGAAGCTTTCTTCGCTAGTTTTTTGTTTGTGAAAAGTCCTGCTGCGCAAAGGCCTTCAAAGATATTCTTTGAGAGAGAGCCAAAGGACGTCCATCTTGCTGCTCCAGTATCGATCTGCGGACTATACATCTTGGTAGTGACATTCCTTCATAGTGTTCATGATAGTGTATTATTATTTCTGATATTCTTCTTTCCAAATGATCAGAAATCATATTTGTTACAAAAGGTGCGATTTATTTATTTTCTCACATATTTGGCAACAAAAGTGTAGCTCGTATACGGTCGCAACTTTATTGTTATTCGAGTTATGTGATTTAGATCCGTAGCCTGCACCTCTTGCACCTTAAAGATGATATTTTACGCTTCATGATACTTTTGTGTAGTTATTGTTTGTGATTTTTGTATCTACTATTTTTGTTGATATTTCTTTAAACCTATTCATGTTACCTGTGTATTCGTGTGTGATAAATCATGTTGTATATAACATAATTATAAGTGTTTCAAGTAATTAATTTACTGACTTTATAATTCTATTGCAGATTTCCTTGACAGAAGTAGCGTAAAACGTAAGTCTCATCTTTTCCTGCGCGGCGGCAAAAAAAGACGTTGCGTAGGCTGTTACATTAAGTTACGTCTAACATTGAATAGTGTAGAGGCCTCAAAAAAAGCTAAACGTATTATAACATACTGTTTACAATGTAAACAAACAATGTGTCTACCATGCTTTAACGAAAAGCACTTCCTCGATTCTTAAGAGGACAGGTTTTCTTTTAATATCCATTGAAAATGTTTGGATCAATTATCTATTTCAATAAATGAATCATTATGATTTGAGGTTTTATTTAATGCAAGAAGCTACAAAAAAATTTCGATTTGATTAATAATTTTTTTCGGTGCATTTGCATCGCAGCTAACTTGTTCATTTTGGTTTCCATGATTAAAAATTTTGGGTTTGTTTTTTTTTAATGTTGATTTTAATTAATTTTTTCTTTAATCACATGATTACATGTCACGAATCTTAAACGATCTCATATTTATAGGATTCATGCATGCCAGAATATTACAGTAACAATTTAGGTAGTAAATAAAAAGCCTCACTAGTGTTGTACACTTTATTATTTTACAAAATGAATTATATCAGAATAGTTCAACGGAAAGTCCTCAATTATAATTTTGATGGGTGATATGCTGTGTGGTTTTGTCGTAGAAATTTCGAATCCCGAAAAATAAGCATACCCGTGACTGGCAGCAGCGTCTAAGATGTGAGGTGTCTGATACTGCAATCGCCAATCTGCTAGCCTAGCGTGACGATTGTGGATAGTTCTCCTTACAAAAAGATCTATGTCCTGCAGTGGACCTTTACAAGCATTAAGGTTTACCTACCTAACCTAACACCTTGTAAAGGTCGACGAATATTTTTTTTGGTGATTCAAGATCTAGTTTTGCACTGATACTGGAAATGTAAATGACAAAAACACTGTATTCTTTCAGCTCAGATACTCACGACCCACCGTGGCTTTAAACTGCTGCTTCTGAATGGTTTCACGTTCAGCATTAACGGTGTGAACGGTGTTAAAACAAGATGGCGGTGTTCGGTCAGAAGGTGTACAGCTAGAGTCCACACTATCTTCGGAAAAGTTGTTCGGGCCGTTGAAGATCATTGTCACCCACAACGGAATCTAGATGCGATTTACACTTCAAACATGGAAAATTGAATTTTGTTCATACAATAAACGTTTGCTCGGACACCTGTACGTAAAATTCGTTCATTAAAAATGGATTTGTTTTAAAATGTAAATGCTATGGTAATATACCCTAAAAGTCTGCAGAAAGGAGATGAAATATATTTTTTTAAGTTATCCATCTCTATAATGTATATGTCCATGAAGCGTATACCTAATTTTAGATGTGGAACATTATAAGTGAAATACGTAATTATGTCTTGTAATCACAATACCCTGAAAATGGTAGATTGCAAATTGAAGATAGTAACTTCGTGGCCTTATAGGAAAGAATTTTGCTACACTAAAACTAAAACCATTTTATAGCTTAGTCGTTACGCATTACTTTAAATCAATAAGTTGCAAATTCTAATACTGGATGTAACAAAATGCACATTTTGTATTAGGATTGTCACGCGTACTAGCAGCCAATATCCCATCCACAACTATTATAACAAAATAAACTACAAGTGAAAATTGTTTTAGGCTTGTATCCCGTTATCCACACAACGTCAAAAGCGGCGAAGGTGCTGTTCCTTGGTGACTACAAATATCGGCCGAACGGTGCGACCGCGGCAGGGAACAAAGTAAGATGGCGTTGCGCCACCCACGAGCGGTACAGATGCCGAGCCGTCGTCCACACCGTAGATAATGTCGTCGTCTACATAAAAGATGAACACACGACGGGAAGATAAACAACATGCCATGTTCCTTCTGTATGGAGGTTCCTTCTGTAAGGATTCGTGACATTTGATGAGATGTTGTCTTGGACTTCTTCTTCAGGAACTGTACGTAAAGATATTTATTTTATCAACTTTTCACAAATGTGTTCACGTCGACAGCAATTGTAACAGCAAAATAAATCGTTGATATTTTACGTCTCTTAATTTTTTTGACTTTTCTTTTGTTACAAGAAGAACAAACCCAGTAAAATCGTTTTAATACAAAAAAAAAGTGTATATGAAAATATTTATTGTGTATGCTCAGTATACACTATATGAACCGAAAACTATCGAAATGGTTTAGGTTGGTGATTATGAAACATGACTAGGGTTCGAGCCACCCATTCGACTATTGTCGTAAACCACTAAAGACATTAGCATTGGAGCTTAGTTGTAGTTAATAGAAATACTATACTAATTTTAAATAACATTAATAGTATTCCTGTTAACTAGCTTATCCAGTATTATTTTTTCTATGTTGATGTTTTCATCTTTGCCAGAGTTTACGATTTCTTCCATTTTTAAAAAAAAAATCTTTACTTGACTTAAATTTCTCGTTTTCAGATTATGAGTTTATGGTGTCGCAGCGTGGGAAACGAATGATTAGAATAGGAAGGTATAAATTCTGTCACAAAGTTACCACCAAATTAAAAAGTCGATGGGTCTGCTCCTCCCATAACAACAGAGGTTGCACAGCAATCGTACATACTTATGGAAACGAATTGATAAAGATAAAGAACATCCACACCCACTGAATCGTTTATCACTTTTCATCACTTTTTGTTTTTAGTAAATTAATTTTTTACTAATTAATTTGAAGTTTTTCACTTGGAGCGTGTAATTTAAAATGGTGTGATTTTTATAATAAGGTGGTCTATTTCATTTCATTAATTGTGTTATTTTAATATTTTATTGTGTTAAACAATATTTTTTAATTAAACTATTACCATGTCACCGATGTCTGTGTTATTTAATAATGAAAACATATTTTTTTAAGAGTGTTTCACGTAATGGGCCATGGTTCCAAATTATACGACAACCTTAAATATATTATGGAGATATCTTTTTTTGATAACTATAAGTCTAAGATAAGTTTTTTGATAACTATTTGATAAGTCACGATAGCCGTGTGGTTGGGTGGTCGGAATTTCGAGTAGAGAGACCCGAGTTCGATCCCCAGGTGGCAGGCTCGTACCAATGGGTTTTTCTAAAAACTTATGTACGAATTTTATCGTTGGCTTAGACATAAAGGCGGCGACGGGCTCACCACCTGTCACGTTGTCCCGAAAATATCTTCGGTGGAAGGTGGGTCGAAGGGACTTAATTGTCTAGACTAGACCTCTGTCTACCCCTATATTGGGAATTGCGTGAAGATACAAAATATGTACTTTAACAGTGGTAGAACCACGCATCAGCTTTTGTTGATGCATGAATGGGCCGGCTCGATCGGAGAAGTACCACGACCTCACAGAATACCGGCGTGAAGTAGAAGTCTAACAAACTTCTGCGTTTCGTCTGGTGAGTGCCGGTAACCGGAGGCCCACACATCCCCCTTCCCCCAATTCTTGGCGGGGGCACTCTAAGGCCGGCAACGCATCTGCTGTACCTCTGGTATTGCGTTCATGGGTGTTCATGGGCGGCGGTAATCACTTACCATCACGTGAGCCACCGGCTCGTTTGCCTCCCTTTTCTTTAAAATAAAAATGTACGTACATAGCAGTACTACTTTATAAAGCTTACCTTGCCTGACTGCAAGTCAAGATTTTGTTTCTGAATCCTGCAATGTTAAAATCACTTGTTGGCAGATACTCATTATTTTCTACACGTGCATAACTTTTTTTCTGTTAAAAAAAGGAGAATTGAAATTGTCGGAAAGATGCTTTAATTGTTTGGTGATATTCACTAAGGCGTTTTGTCATATTTGCTCAGTGCGTCCGTCTATTAAAAACTAACTGTAATCAGGGTCACGTTTATTTAATAAAATTGTTTGCTTAACCATATAACATGAAAGACGCAATTGTTTAATAACAAAGGTAGATAGTACGTAACTTGTTTAAGACGCATGTTGATATTGATGGCTTGGGGTACTGTTATGCGTTTCGTGGTAAGCTGTACCAACCTGGGCTTTGTCGAAATACCATCAACCTCGGTATAAACAGGTAATAATAGCTAATAAATGTGCTAGTTAATCGTATACTAACCTTTTTTTTAAAGCTTGGGCAGATTGTGCACTAACAAGACTAACAAGATCTCCTTTACAGGTTACGGAATGATTTTATCTCGAAAAGGTCGTCCTTTAATAAACTTGAATGGATATACATATTTTCGGAAGACAAGACAAGGTGGCAAACACTCATGGGCGTGTTCCACACATAACAATAAAGGCTGTAATGCTTTATTGTATACGATCGAGGACGAAATCGTTAAAATTGTAAATTATCATAATCATTAAAGAGTGAAGTTTTGTTGTCATCCGATTTATATATTTTTTTATTATACTTTAACATTTCCAAAGTATTCTCACTTTAATCTTATATGCGTTGCGCTTAAATTGTTAACCAAGGACTATATTTATATATTTAGAATGTTTATCAAATATAAACATTTGAAAAAAAATGTATTTTTCGTGCACGCAGCAGTCCTTCTCCAACAATGTATTACGTTTTTTTAGATTTATTTATAAAAAAAATTCTGATAAAATGATGACACCAAACATTATTGTAATGAATAATATTTCGTCCTCGTGATAGCGGCGCAAAAATATTGGTACCTCCTTTTTCCGTGGGTGTTGTAACAGGCGATTGATGCCTTGAATAATTTTATGGCCACCAATAGATGGCGGAAAACCATCTCAAAAAATATCAAACCAAAACAATAATCAGACCGCAGATGTTTAGCATTTTTTGAAGTGGTGCACTGCGATAATCAATGTATATGGGTCACACAAAAACGTGATAAAATTTGTTCATGTAAGATTTTGTTTTAATTTTCATATTATATGAGCAGTAAATTTGTTCTTTCATTATTTCTTGTGCAAAACTTATGGAATTTTGTAAAAATGTCACTTTTTATGGAATTATTTTTTTTTGCTTTTACTATGCAAAAATCTCCTCCTGCCGACTGTGTTCGAATGTCAAGTAGCTGAGTTTCAGTTAAATTTAATAATATAAGCACGTATTTTTTGTTTATTTAGTTGGCAGCATTGTATTCTCTTTCATTTGCTCGGTTGTGAATGTGACATAAAGCGGGCGTGACCGCGAAATATATTATTAAAATTTATTACTCAAGTTTTTGTTCTACATAAGTGTTTCATAACATAAAAAATATAAAAGTAATAAGACACGACATCTCTAAGGGAGTGTTAAACAAATATTGTAATGCCCAAACTATTGCCTCAGTATGTAGGCTGCCATCTTTATTTTATTATTTATCAGTCACTCTTATAGACATATTTGCTGTAGACTTAATGTCTACAGAAGGGAGCTATATCCGCAGATGTGAATTTGTAATGAAATTTTATTGAATTTATTAATAAAATATTTGCGTGTTTTGTTGCTTGTTTATTAGAATTTAGTGCTTTTTCAGCCTTTGACTCCTATCAGATATTTTCATACTTTTTCTCTTTGATCTGCTCATTGAATATATCTGATAATACTGGAATTACTGCTTTCATTTTACTTTTCACTAACATTATTTTTATAATTTCCCACTAATAATATTAATAAATGCTTACATTTTAAACATTGGTTTGTTGCACGGTGTTGCTTGCAAAGCATGACACTTGCTGTCATTTGTTACAGTTACTATGCCACAAAGAAGTCGGCCGACAGCTCAACTATCTGAAGAAGACAAAAAGCAACGCAGGCGGGAACAGAAAAACCTTAGCAGACGCCGTGCTCGAGCAAAAATGGATGAAGCAGCGCTCGAAGAAAGACGAAGAAAAGACAGGGAAAGATACCAAAGAAACAAACAACAGGGTAAAATAAAATCGATTCGAAAATGATATGGAGAGAGAGCCAAAAAGAAAAGCGTCGAAGTAAAAATCAAGAAAAAAGAAAGTAATTTTATGCATGCAAATAATGGTTACATAATTCGCGAACTCTGGCTTGATGAAGTTATGCTGCAATAATGCCCTTAAAGTATTCTGTCTAGAACGAAATTGCGTTGCTTGCAAAATTAAAACTATTCACTATAATGGCTTTGTTGATTACGATACCCATATTTTATGAGAGATGGGTAAGGAAAACTGAAAGTGTTGTAATAAAAAGATAAACCTATGCAAGAAAACTCAAAGAAAAAGTTCTACCTACTAAGAAAGCTCTTGCAGAAATACTGAACTCTAATATACCGATATTTATGAAGCATGTTGCTGATATAAAACATCAATTCAAAGCCATTCAAAATATAAAATCAGAATTAATGCCAAATGACGGAATTTTTCGTATTTATTTTTTACAAAATTATCAGTATATGGACAACAAATCCAATCTGCTCAATATGGTAGCTTAAAAAAACAACTATCGTTGCATATTTCCATTTATTATTCTACCCAATTAAAACCTCGTAACAATTATATAAAACCTACATCTTTCTGAACCGACTCTGAAAATTTTCAGCATGATCCACTTCTCATCTGCGTTCATTTATAAGTAATAATGAAATGAGTTAAGGAATTACCT
Organism: Sericinus montela; assembly: GCA_029286605.1. NCBI lineage: Eukaryota > Metazoa > Arthropoda > Insecta > Lepidoptera > Papilionidae > Sericinus > Sericinus montela. The sequence continues at coordinate 4,625,400 of JAGSMR010000015.1, read as the reverse complement.
CCAAATTTGAAAATCTTGCATATGTTTAGTGACGGGCCGTCTACGCCATATGGAAATAAACCCATGTTTCATTGTTATCCAGAGAGTCGGGCATTGATTCCATCGTTTGGCATTACAGTGAATGGGGCACAATAATGGTGCACCTAATGGAGTTGAAGGTTGTATCAAGCGGACCTGCGACAATCACGTTGCACGAGGTCATGATGTGGCTAGATTGGACGAGTTGTTGACTTCTTTGAGTCACAATAATAATAAAGGAATTGAGATCTACAAAATAAATGAATCACTAATACCTGAAATTCAACAACTACTTGAGAATAACGCTACTCGACCGTACAAAGGTACCTTAGGCACTTACACGCGAGAAGACTAAGTTGTTTGGTTTTTGCTCCTCATAATATCTGAACCGTATAAAATCGGCCAAATTCAGATAACATCTTATCATATAGCAGAGGAGCATGACATCTTTGTTGTTGACATTTCTTAAAAATTTTTTCTATATGTGTTGTATTGTTATTGATATGATTATGCTAAGACGTATTTTATCTTCAACCTCTTCTGTAGACGTATGAAAAATAAAAAGTGATTTATTCCTAAAATACCGAAGACTGATTTCTAGTGATATTATTGTAAGAATACTGATAAGGAACTTTATATAAAAACAAAATTTCATCATAATACGAGAAGTTTGATTTCAAATATTGTTATTATAAATCTGTGGTTGTGTATGTTACCCATATATATTGAGTATATATATATACGATATACGACTCGAATTCGATCTCCACGTAGATAGCTCGTACCAATGGGTTTTTCATAAACTTATGTACGAATTTATTTATGTCCAAGTCAACAGGCTTGGACATAAAGACGGCGACGGGCTCACCACTTGTCACGTTGTCCCGAAAATATTTTTCCTACGTACTTATTTCTTATCTTCACTAATTTTACTAACACAAGATTTAACATGATACCTCTAGAGGCCACATTTTCATTGTTTATATAATTTAAGTTTTTCGGCAAGACATTTGGAGTGGCTTTCCACTCGAGAATTTATCTCCAAAATTTGTCAGATTTACGCACCAGGTAACCAACCGACTACGGGCTACTTCACCAATTTGATTGCTACGGCTATGTCATTGTCCGCTATGCAAATTTGAGCTTCCTTATACGGCTTAGATAAAGTCGCCTTTTTGTATATGTTTATAGCAAATAAGTTCATGTATTACATTTATTACTATCGTTACATGATGAACCTGTACGGATCTTGATCAAGTATTGCAATAATTGAGCAGAAATGAAAGCTATTTTCTGTAGATTGTAACATCATGTATATATATTCACGCCATTCCCAATACAGTGGTTGACAGAGCTCTCCACAATTAATCTCGACAGTTAATTTAAAAAAAAAAACAACATGTAACAATTTATATACTTCCAGCTAAATTCGTGATGTCGCGCCGCGGCAAGACGCTGATTGAATTTGGAGGATTCACTTTCTGTACCCAGATTGTGTCAGGTCCCAAGGTGCGTTGGGTCTGCTCGACGCATAACGGAAAAGGCTGCCACGCTGTCATTCATACTATTGACAGTGAGATTGTTCAAATAAAAAACGAACATAACCATTGATTATTTTACTGTTGTAGATATTGTGTGATGTACCCACTTTATGAAAGTGTTAAAATTATGAAAATAAATATGAGAATTGATAATGCTGCACATTGGTTTACTCTCAAATTGCTTAAATTTTAAGTTGTTGGATCTTTACCGTTTGTCCATTGGGTATATAATGTATTTATATACTTTTTCTTAATAAATCTTTCTCAAAGGTACTTCAAGTCACAATTTTTGCATGTTATATACATTTTTTTACTGAAACATTGTTAGCCTCTCAAGCAAATTGTTATTACAAAAATTTTTAACATTTAGTTTTTTTACTACCGACAAAAAAAACACAAAGATATGTTGTTATGATGTGCTGTGTAAAACAACACAACTTTTATTATGAGATTAAAAACGATTGAAATACACGTGAACAGTCCAGCAGATCGTAAATGGCTACTGCAGCCCATAAAGCCTGCAAACTCGTTTCAAAAAAAGACGGTTATGGATGTTTTTTCTTGCGAGGACATGCCTATGCCTCATATATGGTGAAGTGCCTTATAGCGAAACAATTGTTACAGTGATATTTGGCTGCAGAAATAGGTAGAAGAGTGTACTGGTTCAGATGTCTCCTAGAGAGACAAAGAATACCGCCTATTAAAACAATTACAAAATCTATCACTCTGTCTTACCGGTTCTTCGTATCTGATTGAAAAATATAATAATTTTTAAAAATGTTCTGATTAATAATAAAAAATACAAACTAGTCGTCAATAGCTTCAATGGTATGAAGTTTAAAATATTATTTGTTTGTATTATATAAATGAGAGATTTAAAAAAAACCTTAAGTAATGGTTCTGCATTCTGAACAATAATTCTGATTCATCGTGTATTGTTTACAGGTTTTCAAATGATAGTATCGCAGAGAGGAAAACCTATGATTAAAATGGGAGAATATAGATTTTGCCATAAAACGACGAACAAAGGGAAATCGACTTGGTTGTGCTCTACACATAAAAACAAGGGATGTAATGCACTTATTCAAACGTATGGTAATGAAATAGTTAGAATTAGGAGTGAACATAATCATTTCACATAATGATTTCATATTACAAACGTTAGATTCAATTAAATAGGCTTCTCATGACGGTATAGCACTTATTTTTATACGAGTATTTTTATATAATGATTTCTTGTATTTTCGCAAACACTACACATGTTAAATAAGATATTCATTTAACAGATAATATGTCTATCTAGATCTAAATCTAAAACGTATATTATTATAATTAGCTAAATTATAACTCTATAAATATGTAATAAATCCTGTTTTATACAAAAACCTGTTATGTTGTTACACTTTTATATAAAGAAATATTATAATTTAATTGGTAACTCATATATGTCATGAATTCTTAGTGATGTCCTGTATTCTTCGACATGGTTACCCCGCCACGTATCGGTAGCCAATTGCTTTTTCCAGGCTTTCTCCTTAGTCATTTCTTACAACAACTCTTACCACTCTCAAAGGGTCTTATGTCCTTACTACTTGTAATGCTTGTTATCTAACTTTTAATGTATATTTTTCATATAACGTTTTCATATAAATGCGTTCATGTTTGAATGAACATAGCATTACTTCATTTATTTCCAAAAATGTGAATCTACATAACGCTGAATTTCACCATCGTACCTTACGGCATAGTCAAAATTCCTTCACCACCATCTTGATGCTTGGCATTCCACCACAGTGCGTTTATCGCGGAATTTTCTGCCACGCACTTGCACTTTATGGAATGTTCTGCCGTCAGCGGTTTTTCCGGACCGATACGACTTAGGGACCTTCAAAAAAACAGCCTATACCTTTCTCAACGGCCGGCAACGCATCTGCTATGCCTCTGGTATTGAAGGTGTTCATGGGCGGCGGTAATCACTTACCATCACATGAGACACCTGCTCGTTTGCCTCCCTTTTCTTTAAAAAAAATCAAATAAATAAATTTAAAAACAACATCGTCATGTCCAAATGTACATCTTTTCTCGTTTTCATATTACTCTGTATAATAAAATATGACTAATAAATTATTGGTATGTTGATTTAAAAAGGCGTAAAAATGCGACGCTTTTTAACTTCACTGTCTTAGGTACCTATGTAAAATAATATTATGAGTGAGTAAAATAATATTGTGAATTATATAAAATAGTTGATTAAAGAAAAATACGAAATAAAGTATTGTTATACATTTTTAATTAATATCGCTGAAAAATGGATTAAAATTTTGTAGTGTATTATTAAAAAGTATCTTTTTTAGTTTTTGCCTTTGAATTAAAACCCGTTATACGAGTACTTGCCGGGACCATTATTTAAAATAGTTTAGTGTACAAGAATAAGAAAGAAAGAGAGTAAGAAAGAAAGAAGTTTATTTATCGCTCCAACCAGAAACAGATTATGACATAAAATATTAAAACTAAACACAGAAGGATACTATTGCAGACTATATCTATTGCGATATCATAATGTACCCGTTTTTGACATCAAAGTTTGCACACATTTGTCGTGACTCTTTGACTTCAATGAGTCATGATACAAAGCCGAATGGTTGGGTGGTCGAAATTTCGAATCAAGAGACCCGAGTTCGATCCCCAGGTGGCAGGCTCGTACAAATTAGTTCAAAAAAAAAAAAGTTATGTACAAATTATTTCGTTTACTTGGACATAAACACGGCGACGGGCTGACCACCTGTCACGTTGTCCCGATAATATCTTCGGTGGACGGTGGGTCGAAGGGACTTAATTGTCTAGACTAGACCTCTATCTACCCCCGTATTGGGATTTGTGTGAAGATATTTTATACTTTGATTTTTTTTTATTTTTAAAGTCTGCTCTATATCTACAAGACTATACATAACATTCTCAAGTTTAAAAAGTTAATAGACTCATTTTCTGCCTAAGAGTGTCAGGGTCAGTAACACGCTTTACCTTTTTTTGATGATGACGATTCAGGTTGATCGTCCAATATATCGCCGATTTTCATGGCGACTTTATGACTGGACAAACATTTTTATCATTAAATTGATGGACATAGACTTTCGGATGACTTTTACTTCCAATTTTATTTATAAAGATTATGAAGAAATTTAAGAATAGTTTTGGCATGATAATACCCTGTCGACTTAATAGTATGATGTCACGGCCACTGGGGGTCAACCTTTAAGCTTATCTCTCTTTTCTATGCAGATCTTAGTGGATAATTGGTGGATAATTCTTCCGTTCTCAAATTTGTTTGCCTTTCGACTCCTATTGAGAGGACTTTGTTCCACTTCATTAGATGAGAAAATATGCCGCCATATACCAGTAAACAACTGTTATCTTCTAGTTTGAAAGACATAAAGAACCAATGTAATTACGGGATATGATGCTTTTCATCTTAGTCCATGGGGATGAAAATACATCTGCCACTATCTGCTTTTGAAACTGTCTACAGTTGTTATGGATAAAAGTTGGAATTAAAAATAAAAAAAGTAATAAATAGCGTTATTAATTATTGATTAATGTTAATTATTAAGTCTTCCATGATTAATTTTTATTAAATTTATGAATAAAATTTATTTTTTGGTTTTTTTTTCAGGATATATGACAATAAGCTCTCAAAGGGGCAATCCGTTATTACTTATAGGTGGATATACGTTTGGTAGGAAGAGAATTTCAGCTTGTAAAACCATTTGGTCGTGCTCTACACATAATCATAAGGGTTGCTGTGCGCTCGTACACACGGTTGACGGATTTGTGGTTAAAATAATAAATAAACACAATCATTGAACTTTTCTTTATTAAACTAATTTGTTTTATTACCCTTATCTTTTACGTTGTAGGCTAAGCAACTTATGAGTCAGCATGACCCATACGTACAGACCAACTGCTACTTGTCGTGGTAACGTGTGCACCTAAGTTTTGTTCGATGAAAGGAAACTTAAAGCCCACACTTCTATACAACTCTCTTTCGTTTTCTCCCGTCCCGTTCACTATAACTTTCTTAAACATTGGCATTGGTAACGCAAGTCTTATGATTGCATTTTAAGACTGGAAGGTATGCGTATTCGGATAAAAATAATATTAGTAAGCTGAATGTAACCGGAGGTAACTATGACAACAGGACGATAAAGACCTCGGTCCCGTGGTGACCAAAAATGGGGAAGTTAAAAGGCAGTAGCGTTTTTTATATTGCATTTATTTACCGTTTCGGTCTCGGAGTGAACTTGCGAAAAGAAGGTACAACTTGTATTTCTGCGGTTCGTCTAATTATTGCCCCACTTAGGTAACAAATCTCCAACTGTCTTTCGTTCTCTCTCCTTCACTTTTGCTCCCCTATAAAAGACTATAAGCCATTTCAGCGACTCCAGCGGATTAGTTAAAACTGAATAATTTGTGTCATAACGCTGTTTTCTGACAGAATATTAACAAGTTACTCATTTTATGATAGGCTTCGGTGAAAGGTGGGTCGAAAGGACTTCTGTCTACCCCATTATTAGTTGTAGTATTGTTAAAAATATTTATCTAATAGAATATTTTTCCTTTTCAAAAACCATATAATTCGTTTTACTTACTCTATCAAGTTATTTTCTTTTTGTAAATATAATTATCTAAGACCAACGTCGGTGGTTTGATGCCTGAAACATAGGCGTCAGGGCCAGACACGGAGGAGTATTAGTGTCTACACTTATGTATAGCTATGTTACGTGGAAGTAATTCTATTGGAGAACTTTGTGACGTAAAAGATACAATGACTAAAATTGAGAACGTTACACTTAGATAGTTTACACATATAGATAAAGGATTAAAAAATTATTACAAAATTTGGAAAAATAAAATAAAAAGGGATTAAAGCCGTTCGCTGCGGAAAGCTTTGCCTATGTTCAGTGGACTCTTGATAGTCTGTAAAGAAGAAGAAGAATAACAAAACAAATACATATAAGTATATAAAATTATTGTATTTGTAACTTAGCGGAAACGAATGACCAGGGGAACGTCCCTTAATAAGTTTAAGATGTTCCGAATAATAATTAGAACATTTATTAAAAACACTGATCAATCAGATGGCACTTATGCCAGGATCATAACACGCGGAAGGATGTGGTCTCTGTCTACCACCGAAGAAGAAGTGTGATGTTAATTTATAGGAAACCCTTGGAACTTGATAACGTGAGTGATTATTCGTTACAATTATACGCTGAAAAAGAATTTGTATAAATGATTGGATTCTGTAGTTTTAGGGTTTTAATGAAAACTGATTAAAACTTTGTGTTTCAGTGGATTATGTTAAATCTCGTCAAGGTCGCGACCTGCTCCGTCTCGAAGGGTACACATTCTGCTGTAAAAGTGTGAATGGATCCAAAATGCGCTGGGTGTGCTCCACACATAATCACAAAGGGTGCCGCGCTGTAGTACACACATATGACGGTGAAATCTACAAGTTTAATAATTCGCACTCTCATTCTAAATGGCCAAATGAGTAGAATTTAATATATCTCGTTCCGTTTCTCATTTTACCTTGAGACTATGTTTCTCTTTGACATATATAACAACAGATATGATTGTTCAAGTATTATAAATAAATTGAATTATGTCATCGTCCTTTAGTTGCCGTATCATCTTGCCGCACAAATGCTGGGTTGCGCGCACCTCTTCGACGATTAACAAAAAATTTTAATACACATTTTAATAATATTGACTTATTTGCACATACTTCAGGTAAATTCAAAAGAATGTTACTTAAAACTATAGAGAGAATAGATGACGATTGTTTATAGCGCAATATAGTTAATAAAATCTTACAAAAAACATACTTAGTGCAATAAAAAAAAATATTTATATATTAAATTAACATTACGTGGATAACGTTGTTAGTTATGCATTTGTGTATTTACATTAAGTTTTTACAATTTATCTTTTATAATGTGTAACTGTTTGTTTTCCCTAATAAATATATAAATAAATATTATTTTTGAGTAATTGAAGACGGGTGAAAACTTATCATGTTGCTTTTTAAGGAAATTGGGTATTTGAAAAGTCTATTTTATTTGTTATATATTTGTAGCAGTTATACAATTTTGTAAAATGTTATATTGTGGACTTCACGTACACTTTCACTTGCAAATAAGCGTAAGTTTTCTAAGGATACGTACTTTTACAAAACATACTTGTTAATTAGATGATTAACTATTTCAAGTCGACTGTACCTTAAAATACAGGGGGGGGGGGCACGCTAAGGCCGGCAACGCATCTGCTATGCCTCTGGTATTGCAGGTGTTTATGGGCGGCGGTAATCACTTACCATCACGTGAGCCACCTGCTCGTTTACCTCCCTTTACTATAAAAAAGTGTCCAGAGTAATGTCGCCCTATCTTTGGGCCCGATATTGATTATTAGTTTTTGCTGATGTGTAGTTCTTATTGCACCATCATAGGCAGAATTGGGGTCATATTTATGACAGAGGAATGTTAAAAATGAAAGTCTCCGTTTAAATGCTAAAAAAACTAACATGTAACTAAGATATTTAAAAACACGAAATGAGACATATGGGTCTTAGAAAAGTGGATGATGTCAACAAAAGGTGAATGTTATTGTATATCTATGGAGCGCAAAATGGGATGAAAGATATGATTTAGATGTGGATAGGTGTATGGCTGCCGGGAACAAAAGCAACGATGTCCTGTCTGGTTTAGTGAAAGGCATAGTGTAGTGAAAAGTGCACTTTGTGATGCATAAAGCAGTACTGGGGGCAGGCTAGAGAGGCTTAGCCAGATGATAAACAGTGCCATTTCATTGTCAAAAGGCCGTAGCCTAACGTCACAGAAAAAGCAAATAATACAGTGGGCACAAGTTACCCATGCGCGCTTCGGTTTTAAATTAACGCCACGTGCCCATGTGACTCTTAATTAGCCAAACATCTTAAAAATGGAGTTCTACAGGCGACAACACTTTGCGACACTTTTATATAGGATTTTATTTAGGACTTTTACACACTTTTATTTAGGAAACACCTCAGAACAAAGAGCCTTTATTGATACTAACGTACGTGGATAACCCACGATAGACAAACAACATCCTTATGAAAATATACAGACCAGCCACCATTGCCGTCTGAGATGCCTGGAAGTGCTGGCTGGCTGAATTTTTACTTAGTCCAGTATCTCACGGTCTTTGCTGCAATACATCCTTTTTTTAATATCTTTATTAACATTTAATACTCATAATATTGATATTTTTAGGTATTGTATGTTGCATATAATTGGTAACATGAATAAATGTTTCAATTTCTTTTTTTCCTACTTTGTGAGATAAGTGAGTACTGAAGATCAGAGCTTTGAGTATGTGTATTGTAAACATAATCAATTATCGATTATTGCAGTTTTAGGTGAATAAGAATTATTAATATAAACACAATTTTGTCTCTGTAAATAACGTGTTAATAATTGAAAAATTACAAAAAAGGCGAACAATAAAGGTTAAAGAACCAGTATATATAAAAGGCATACCAACTTAGTCACAATAAGTACAACTTACCCACTATAAACAAAATCTTGGTGGATATGATATGTTGATCCAACAAACCATTCAGACTAGAGTACATGACAAAGATATAATTCAATAATTTATAATAGTATAAGAAATATAAACGTAAATCAGCATTCTAACGTAAAGAAAAATATTATGTCGAGCCCCACATGTACACCTGTACCGACTTAAATGTATTATAACTAAATTAATTTGTTATATTAATTTAGTTATAAATTGCCACTTTCGTTTTTAATTATATTTAATTAATACTTCAGCAATATGTTAGTGTAATAAAATTAATTATGCTATGAAAATACTTAATTGAATATTATTATTAACAGAAATGAAATATTCAACAATTAAAGAATAGCGTTATTAAATTTGCATTAAGGTTTTCGTAATAAATTTATCAATAAAATTCATATGCTGTTTTGTTTTCAGTATGCATGATGATAAGATCTAAGAGAGGCAATCCTTTATTGCTTATTGAAGGATATACGTTTTGTAAGAAGAGAATTTCATCTTGTAAAACAATTTGGTCGTGCTCCACCCACAACCATAAAGGCTGCAACGCGCTCGTACACACAATTGATGGATTTATAGTTAAAATGATAAATAAACACAACCACTGAATTAATTTGTTTATTTTTATCCCTCTTTTTTAAGTGACTAAGCTAAGCGGATCTCATGCTGCTGTACGAATGGTCAGTTTGACCGGTACCGGTCGGGCAGTAAGACCCAGGAGTATTGTGCTCCTGAATTTCGTTGGAACTGTATCATAAATGTAAAAGCCCCCTCCCCCTAACTGATAGCTTATTTTAGTAATTACAGTTAAATAGTAAATTTATTATATAAGTATCCTCAATCAAATTTAAGGTGTTCTTTTTAATAGTTTTGTCAACATTCCCATATTAAAGTGCAAGAATTAATACTGATGCAAGTAGAGAAAATGCTAGAAACATGTCAAAAGTTAGCAGACGAAAAAAGCGTGATGTTTATTAAAAGAAATTCCCTTAGAATTGGGTGATGTAGGTGATGATTTATTACATAAAATATAGGTACAAATATGTGATAGAAAACGATTTTTTTCTGTAGTTTTGAAGATTTCATAAAGAAAACTAATTATTTATTTTGTTTTAGTGGAATATGTTAAATCACGTCGAGGGCGAGTCCTGTTACGTCTCGAGGGGTTCACATTCTGCTGTAAAAGTGTGAATGGACCGAAAACGCGCTGGGTGTGCTCCACACATAACCGAAAGCGGTGCCGCGCCGTTGTGCACACTGTTGATGGGGAAATCTACAAATTTAATAATTCACACTCTCATTCTAAATAACTCAATGACAGGGACAGTCTCATTTTACGTCGTTCCGTTTCTCAATTCATTTGCGAGTAAATGAAGATTAATAAAAAGTTAGCTATTTTTCCTTTATTTACACACATTTATAGCAACATTAATACCATAAAAATTAGAAATTTTTGTTTTGTTTTGTTATGTTATTTTAGATTTAAAAGGTCATATGTTATATATTTTTCCAGTAAAAGCCAATAAAACTGCTTTGTTAAACGATAATATTGGACTTGATTTTACCCATTTTTAAAAGATTGCATGACTAGTGCCTAATCGGCTTTTGAATGACTTTCTCTTCAAGATATAGATTACATTTCAATAATTGTTCATAAAGGTAACAGATGGTGGTTTAAAGAAGATTTTAAAATTGTCTTTATCAATTTGGATCTAGATATTTATTATTATCATCTGATGCTTACAGAGAATCTGTATCGGATAATATAATATATGGTCATCACTTTTTCAGATACATACGAGTACATACCATCTAAGAAAACCGGTCGGATGATGATCAAGGTTGGAAATTACATTTTCAGCCAGCGATCATCCGGTGGCACCAAGAAGCGATGGGTCTGCTCCACCCACGTGTTTCGAGGTTGCAAAGCGCAGCTTTATACTGTCTTTGATGAGATAATCAAACTTAGCAATTACCACAACCACTAGCATAGACAACTGAATGTTTCAGACGTTCTGCACCTGTCAAGTACAAAACTGTAAGATATCATTAACCTCTTATTTAGTTATGTATGTTGATGTTATCTTTTAATCTGACGTGTTTTAGTTTACATAAAATTAAATATAAAAAATCCGCCTTGTCTTTTCATAATTTTCCTCCGACATTTAAAACACTGACATTTTTTTATCTCCTCCCAATTTTTCAATACAGAGATAGCCAGAGATCTAGGCAATTAAGTCTGTTCGACCCACATTTGATTCATCACATTGTGCTTATTTCGAAACAATGTGTGAGGTGGTGAGCCTGTCGCCGCCTTTATGTCCATGCCTCCGATATAAATCGTATTTAATTTAAAAAAAAATTCTTTGGTGATCGAGCCTACCTCCTGGGGATTAAACTCGAGTCTTTTGCCTCGAATCACCCAAAATAATTTTTTTAAATTTTAGCCACTATTGTTCTTCTTATTTATTAGGTTTGTGGCCTAGCCAGATATGTGAGGTGCTCTGTGTCCGAACAAGACTAATGGGTCTCTACTCATACCAGTGACTTCAAAACAAATGCTTACGATATGTATGATGTTTGACTTGGACACTAAAAAAGCACCATTACTTTGTAGAAGTTGTCAAAAAATTTCGTGACAAACAAACAAAAAAGGCTTTAATTAAGTAAATTATAACTTTTTGTTTTTTCATTTAAATTATTCAGGTGTTCATAAAGTGTTCATATCACCCTAACTAGGGCTACGCTAAGTCTGGGAAAATAATCGATATTTAAATCGCAGCAAGAAACATTTAAAGTTACTAATTTAATGACTTTCTCTGAAATTCATTATTAAATGCCAACCAACCCTAAGAAAATTAGTTTTTTATATCCATTTTTAATATGCTTCATTTTGTGACCATTTCATTGGTGTTACGGTTACTTTTTGTTTTACTGAGTTTATATAAATATCTTTTTGTTTTAATTATGTTTATGTATGGCACCTTTTCAGCGAAAATGGTCACTTCGAGAACCGGTAAATCTATGGTCCTGTTCGGCGGTTACACGTACAGATTGCATCGTTTATTAAAGACGAAGGTGCGATGGGCTTGCTCCAGTCACAAACATTGCAAAGCCTCATTGCATACAGTCAACGGAACTATAGTCAAAGTGTATGGATTCCATTCGCATTGAAAGAATGTTTTACTTTTTTTGTATGTACATATATTTTTACGAAGTGTTATATAAAGTTGAGGATAAGGCTCATAAACAAATATGTTTAATTTCCTTTTTTCTTGACCTTTTGAAGTCAGAAGAATTGAGACCTTTATGCGTATTAGCATGTTAGCATTATGCATATTATTATGCAATTTTATTGATTTTAAAGCATATTTATGCTATTAAATTTCTTTTATGTTATTAAATTTAAGAGAAAAAAGTTAAAATTTCATCTGACATTCCTGCTCGTGTCAGTTGAAATTTTAACTTTTTCTCTTTAATTTAATAACATAATGCATATTATTTCAACCAATACCAAAACAACATTTGCAACGACAGAGATGCAGGGGGAGCACTTTCAAGGAAAGATTAAGCTCTCTTCTTGAAGGTCCAAAAGTCATATATTTATATTATAACGTTTTATATTATTATTTATATTTTTTTGCCAAACGATTTTCTCGGAGATGGTACCTATCTTGGTGAACTTGGTATGAAAAACACTGTAATGTTTCGTTGTATTTATGCCAACACTACACATCTAAATTAGAATTATATATGTAAAACACTGTAATGTTTCGTTGTATTTATGCCAACACTACACATCTAAATTAGAATTATATATGTAAAACACTGTAATGTTTCGTTGTATTTATGCCAACACTACACATCTAAATTAGAATTATATATGTAAAACACTGTAATGTTTCGTTGTATTTATGCCAACACTACACATCTAAATTAGAATTATATATGTAAAACACTGTAATGTTTCGTTGTATTTATGCCAACACTACACATCTAAATTAGAATTATATATGTAAAACACTGTAATGTTTCGTTGTATTTATGCCAACACTACACATCTAAATTAGAATTATATATGTAAATTTGATCGGTTACCGTCAACTTTTAACTTTTACCAAACTTTTAGTAACCGGAGATATCAATGACAATTGTTCAAGACCTCACTCGCACGTGACCACGGCTGCTGCAAAGCACTCGAAACGGGAAGTTAAAAAAGTGTAATAGAAACTAAATAATAATAAAAAAATGCGTAAATAATCGCTGCAAAAAACTTAAAACAACATTTAAAATATTGGCCAAATAAATAGTGTCCGAGACACCAGACCAATTCATATGTTTATCAAACTATATCGTATACTTACTTTTCATTTTCATTTCATGCTGTATTATATAGCCGTTACAATTAGCGCTTATTGCATGCTAAGAACTCTTACATGCCAAGTGAGCCTGTTGAATAGCTGGCAATTTTTCGTTTACTGGCAATCTTTTTTCGTTTACTGGCAATCTGAGTAAAACATTTTTTTTTTCAGTTATATTTTTATATTTGATTTTAACTTTATTTTATAATGTTTTCTTTCAGTGACCTTAATTAAAACTAAGAAAGGAAAGACTAATATCAAAGTAGGAGAATATACGTTCTACCTTAAACCGGGAAACTATAAAGCGGGTCGGAAAAGATGGTGTTGCACGCAGAATAAATATTGCCGAGCGTGTCTTCATATAGTGGATAATAAAATTGTTGCCATATGTAACGAGCATAATCATGACAAGAAATAGACACTGCTATTGACTATAGTCATTTTATTTCCCTTCTTACTTCTTCTTATACTTTACAAGCTTCACGGAGTCCACTGCTGCGGATTTTCTTTCCCTAAAGACATTGCTGGAATTCACCACTCCATCTTCTGGTAGGACGATCTACGCAGCTGTCTACAATGGTGTTATAAATATGAAAGTGTTAATGTCCTAATATTATAAATACGAAAAAACACAATGACGCTAAAAGGGCTAACCGGATTGAAATTAATTTTCTACACCATAATTAATTTCAATCTTGAAAGTTTTGTATATAATCCGTATCTCCGGAGAGAGAGAGAGAGATAAGGTTTTACTCTAGGAATTTAAAAGCTCCTCCAGGATATTTGAGATAGTGCAGGACGGAGTCCCAGGCTGATCCCAATAAACTATAACACTTCATTCTATATATAAATAATATAAAAGAAGAAGAAGGAGAAGGATAAAGGGTAACTATATCCCCCTCCTCCTTATTCTTTTTCAATTCCCCTCTTTTCATAAATTTTGCCTAATTTAATACCAAAAAGCTCAGCATGCTTTAAAAATTAACAAAAATTCATCACAATGGCCATCTCGTATTGATGTTTTTATAGCTGTGAAATTTTGGTCATTGAGTTTGAACTGAGCATAATTTTTGGCAGTTGTCGCCAACGCCCCTAAGAGGTATATAAAACAGGGATTAAAAATAATTATTTCTTGTGATTGTGATGCTTTCACATTTCTTTAAATTTCTTCTTTATTTAATACACTATATAAGCTTAATCAAATTATTTTGATATCACCGTTTTGTGTTGAGCTTCGTCCGATACTTTACAAAGGCAAATATTTCTCCATGTTTAAATAGATCTTTGAATGAAATGGCTGAATGAAACTAAATGAAAAATACTTCATTGTACACGAAACAACAAAATGGTATTACTATTAGTTAGTAGTAGTTATTAATATTAGTAACTACTACTAACTAATAGTAGTTTTAGTAAATGGTGATCCAAGAAAAAGCCACGGTATAAAAATTCCACGTAGTTGTTGTGTGATCGGAATCTGCATCAAGCACCGAGTAGATTCCTCAGAAATGATGCACGTACCTATGACTAAAATATATAAAAAATATCTCCACGCCACTCCCAATACTGGGGTAGACAGATGTCCAGACAATTAAGTCCTTTTGACCCACATTTCACCTTTCGCCGTCTTTTTGTCCAAGCCAACGATATAAATCGTACATAAGTTTGGTACAAAATATTGAAAAAACTCATTGGTACGAACATACCCCCTGGGGATATTGAGACGAATTCGAATCACCCAACCACTCGGCTGTCGTGACTCACCAATGAGTTTTTCCCAAACTAGTATACCGTACAATCGTTCGCATTTCTATAGTTTCCAAAAAATAAGACGGTGTCAGGCTCATTACTAGTCACGTTGTTACAAAGAAACTCCAATAAAATATGGGTGTGAAAACCTCTGACCAGTCCAGTATTGAAAAATGTGTGATTCATGGAATATAGAATTGTATTTTAATTGTAAAAACGTATTACAATACCTTGGTTAAAATCCACCAAAAATCTAAACTAAAATGTCTAAGACCTATAACGACGAACAATATTCTAGATTGCCGTTGTTCAAGCATTTGCAAGCTCATACTTTACCTTTGTCCATTATACTAATGCAGAAAATTATTTTCAGCGGTACTTGCACTGTCGAGCAAAGGCCATGAAATGATATTCTTCGAAGGCTATAAATATTGTAAGAAGACACGGCAGTTGAACAACAACAAGAAAACAAGATGGCGGTGCTCCTCCCGCAGTAATCCTGTCTGTTCG
This sequence comes from Sericinus montela, assembly GCA_029286605.1. Lineage (NCBI taxonomy): Eukaryota > Metazoa > Arthropoda > Insecta > Lepidoptera > Papilionidae > Sericinus > Sericinus montela. Next base: position 4,609,598 of record JAGSMR010000015.1, on the reverse strand, counting down.
GCGAGATTGCACACTTTTGAAGACGGCATTGTTTTTTTATGCAATTCACACAACCATCCGCCGCCGGAGAAAGAAAATGTTTTCACAACGAAAATCTTAAAACTTCATTTATAATTTTATAATTTTAAATAATGTAAATACTTAGTAAATGTGCAATAAGGGTCGGTATTCAAGTAAAGATGTATACGAAATCAATTGTGACTAATCGTCAATCGAAACCTGATGATATTTATTTATTTCGTATATTATCATTATTAGATTTTAAGAAATTACACTAACATAATAATGTAATAATATATAAAATCACTTTCAAACCACAATGTTTACTGACAATTTTAAGCGTCTCGAAAAATATTAGATCAAATTTTACGAGATCCATTCCGTGCCTTATGCCAATTAGGGATACGAATAGTCTGTTTATTGTTGCTGTCGACTTATTCGACAGCAACAATTAACAGACTATTCGTATGCTCCCGGCATGCAGGCAGGAAAATGGATTTTCATTTACTTTTTTATTAAATTATAATATGTACCCATATAGTTTAGTACTTCCAGACCGAAGGTTGAATCTAGATCGCTTTCTAAAGTAAGCATATGGAACACTAGGTTATTTATTAGGACACTATTTACTAGATTAGGATATTATTTTATTTGTTAATTCTTAATGATTTATTTCATATTTTTTTTTAAAAAGCGACTAGTGTATATGACTAGGTTTTATGTTAACCGCTTAATGAGATGAGGAGGTGTCAAATGATATGAAATATTGTAAAAATAAAGTTTCAAACTTTCCACATTAAACTCAAGAATCAATTTTACCTGTATTTTTAGCTTTTAATGATGGAAACATCAATGACAACAGCTGCTTCACTTTCAAGCTATCTACCCTTTTGCATAAGTTTCTATTACATACGTAATAACATTTTTCAGCAATAGCGTCCGTCTGTTACATTTTCACGGCTGAACTGATTAACCCATTAAGATTTAATTTGATATGGAAGTGGCTAAAACCTAGGGAGGGACATATGACACCAGTTAATCCAGAATAAAATAAATTTTGCGTGATAAAAGGTGTCCATGCAGACTACCGCTAGTATAATGTATTCATAACATGTGCCAGCATAGATATGCTGCACGCAGTAGTATGTTTGTATCTATGAAGTGCAAATAACGCTCCAGATATTTTAAATTCGCCAGTGTTCAATAGCATATAGTATATTAAATAATTCTATTTCAGCATATTTTGTTACTTCACGTCAAGGAAAGAGACAAGCATTGTTAAACGGGTACAAATTCATTTTGATGAAGGACAGGAGAAGAGCGAATTGCGTTAAAGAGAGGTGGGGCTGCGCAAAGCGAATGATCCACCGCTGTAAGGCGAAGCTCTACACCGTGAACGAGGTTGTTATAATATGTGATAATAATCATAATCATCCGCCTGAAATATAATTATCTTATATGTTGGTACAAGTATTAACATGTCTAATATCACGCATGTTCTGTATAGCACGTTTCAGAAAACTTAACTTAAATGTTGGTAACAATTATGTTTATGATAATGATTTTTCAAGGCGCCTTAGAGTCTGCAGCCTCAATAAATGAGTGGAATTCCACGAGACAGAAGTGAAACTTTTTAGATCAGAGATTCCCTCTTCATAGAGAGCAGATTCATCCCAGCTTAGTTCTCGGAGGAAAAGGAATTTCCCTCACGGCGTAATGCTTTTTCGTTTTTGCCACAATCATGGCTTTTACTTCAAGAAATGTAAAAAAATCTAACCTAAATTTTGATCTCTTGTACGCGTTTAACCTGTATTTGTGATAATTGAACACTTAATTAGGTATTAACACAAATACTTAACTTTATTGTTTTTATAAGGCAATGGTAAATATAAAAATAAATTTGTTTAGCACCGAATTCTTTCGTTATTTTCTTCATATATTTAAAAGTATAAGGATAGTTGTGATATGGCAAGCACGTATACGATTAACCATGTTATTTATTTGTCCCAAAAATGGCTTCGGTAGAAGGTGGGTCGTAGGGACTTAATTTTGTATATAAGATTGAATAATCTTTTGTAGATATTGTTGTACAGATGCAACTTTTTGTAGATTTACATTTTGAGAACTATATCGCTACCCTATCTATACCTTCCTGCATCGACATTTACGCGGCCATGACATATTTTATCAAATTAAATTGATCGATTAATAAAAGAAGTAAATTTATGTTAAAAATTAAACACATATTATGAGCATGAGGTGCTGGCTATCTATCAGATTCTTTCTTTTCGTGGGTATCGGTTACTATATATAAGATACGAATGCGACAAGAAAAACTTTAAAAATGATCAGTAATTGTAATTTTTTATAGAATAATAGCATCTCAATGATAAATAAGAGTGTTAAAAGTCCGATCATAATACTGAATTTAATGTTTCGATGATTATATAACGACGTCTCTGTTTTTCAGCAACTTTCGTAACGTCGCAAAAAGGTAATTTACTGCTCAATATTGGCAACTACACGTTCTACCACAAGAAGTCCAGGCAAAAGGTGAAAAATAAGAAACGTTGGGTGTGCTCCACACATTTTAATAGAGGATGCAGGGCTGTGGTCTACACCATAGAAGATGTTATTATAATGTTGAAAGACGAACATAACCATGAACCTACTAAGAATCGTCTCAACTATTTGAAACATTGTGCACATATGGATATATAATAATGAGTGTATGATATAGTATGTAATATATTAAAATATAAATAAAATATCTTCACGCAATTCCCAATACAGAGGTAGACAAAGGTTAAGTCTAGAAAATTACCACCGAAGATTTTTTCGGGACAACGTGACAGGTGGTGAGCCCGCCGCCGTCTTCATGTCCAAGCCAACGATATAATTCGTATATAAGTTTTTGAAAAACCCTTTGGTACGAGCCTGCCACCTAGGGATCGAACTCGGGTCTCTTGACTCGAAATTCCGACCACCCAACCACTCGGCTATCGTGACTTTTAATATATAATAAATAATGTCATACTTCACTGCTTTATTTTTTTATTTAATTCTCTGCTGTTCATCAAAATATCTGTCAGCCGAAGATATATTGAAATTAAAAGGAAAAAATTAAAATAATGTATATAACTTAAATCATAAAATTTGTTATTTTAATTAATAACTGTTTTTCTCTGCCTTGTAATTTAGACGATAATCTCTGTTAAATAAATACTAAATGGTTTTATATATTTAATATTCTTATTTCTCTTTGCTCTATATCAAAATTATACACTGTGATATGATTCATATACTAATATTTTTCACCTTTGAAGATATATTAAAAAAATCTCAGTTACTATAAACTTATTTGACAGTGAACAATCTAGCGTTTTGCTTTTACTGGAGTCTCGATATAATGACTCTTGTAGCACTCACAATAATAATATTTTATTTCCAATTTTACATTATAGGGTTAAATTAAAGTTGTAAATGAATAATAATTCGTAATTATCTTGAGATATGAGACATTCCAGTTGTTTGAAATAATTTAACTGATTCACTGCGATTTGGGGAAAAAATTAATGTTTTTTTTAATTAATGTTTTCAGTAACCTTTGTCACATCGCAAAGAGGTAAAACGTTGATCAGAATTGGAAATTACACGTTCTATAACAGAAGGTATAAGAACAGCATACCGACTCCTAAAAAACATTGGGTGTGCTCCACTCACATTAGCAGGGGGTGTAAGGCAGTGGTGTATACGGTGGACGATGAGATTGTAACGTTAAATAACGAACATAATCATGAACCTACATGTAATCGCTTGAAGTATTCGATTTAATTGCGGAAATAGCATATTAAAGAAATTTCACAAAGTTAAGAAATTTTTCTGTTTTACCTATCTATTCTACCCCATTGTGCCCGCAAAAATGGTGTCATAAAAATGAATGAATGTTTTTAACATTCATACATATTAGTAGTAGTGAGTTTTCATAAAAGCGCGCACTTCTGCTTAAACTTAAATGCTATTAAAAATATTTTATACATGAAATTTGTTTCTGTTTTCATATGTGCGATATAGGCGGTCAGGAATAAGAATTCTTCTATGCGTATTTTTCTCATTCTTAATCGCCGATGTCGCAAAGAAATCTGTGCAATAATAAAATAAAAATTATTTCGAAATATGTAAATTTCGCCAAGCTGCTTGGGAACAGCGTGGCGGATGCAGTTCTACTCTGATTTTTCTCAAATATTTGTTAGAAGCCCCTTGTCAAAGCAGAGCCTATACTTGCTTCTGTTGCATTTGTTCTAATACAGGCATTTTTTATACCAATGTAAACAATACCATGTTTTACATGACAAATTCTTACTCATCGTTGTATTTAAAACAGTTTACATATTTCTAAATTACAGTTTTCCTTTGCAGGGATTCCTCCTTATCGTATAGTAGAGACCATTCGGGGCAACCGCCTCATCTGTCTCGACGGTTATAGATTTGCGAGGAAGAAGGATAAGAAAACCTCGCACCTCTTGAAGCTTCGCTGGAGATGCGCCACCCATCACAGGAATGGCTGCAAAGCAACTTTATATACGATTGACGAGAAGATTATATCAATAAGGAAAGGTCATAATCACGAACGTCCTCCTGAACAGTATCGTATTGTCGAGTAAACGATTTTTTATGTAAATACGTTCATACATACATACATAACGTACGGGCATACAATACGTACGGGCTGCGCTAAAATCAATGTTGCGTCTATCCGCAACTTTCATTTGCCAGCAACATCTTTAGTTTCTTTTATTTGTATATACATCTTGTGGTTGGCTTAGATATAAAAGACGTCGACGGGCTCACCACCTGTCACGTTGTGCCAAAAATATCTTCGGTAGAAGATGGGTCGCAATAACATAATTTTCTAGTCCTCCGTCTACCTTTTAAGTAGCGTGAAGATATTCATATTTATTTATTAACTTGTAGTTTATATATACTTTTACTATTGTTTACAGTAAATAAAAGCAACGAAGAAAGTTTATACCTTTCTTTCTTAAAGTTCATTGTCAGACATAAGCCTTTTCCGTAAGGAAGTGTATACCGGTTGTAAATTGGCATATTGGCAGCATTGTATTGGCAATCTCAGTGTCAGACGTCATTACAGATGATTATATCACCATGTGTCGTTAGTCGGTGTTATTAAAAAAGCTTTTCTCTTAGTCACTTCTTCCCTCACTCGCATGAAGAGAGGTGGAAGTTAAACTCCACATATGTTGTAATTGATGAACACGTCTATCATTCAAAAATTAAATTTCTGTTTAATGTATTACTTTTTAGATAAAGTTTGCTGTGACCTAAAATATTTACAAAATTTTAGCTATATACAACGATTATTCTATCTCTGGTCGTGTAGTTAAGGCCTAAGAATATGTGGTATATATACTACATATACCACATATCCGACCGATTTCGGCCACACCGACTTGGACTATTGCGAGCGTCGTTCGGGTGCTCGCAGGTGACTGACGTAACCGATTTTTGCGCTGAACGTGCGAGCACAGTGAGTGCAAGTCAGCATTCCTCATGCAGAATATACCACATATTCTTCCCTTGGGTATCATAAGAAGTCATTAAAGAAAAAGCCCTTCAATGTGGTCCTGGCTACCGACAGATGGCGGAACATCTCGGGAATATTAGACAAAATTTAACACACCAGTGACGAACATCAACTTCAGGGTAAGAGGTGTCTGGTACTACGATTGCCAATCCTTCTGCCAAGCGTTGCGATTACAGCAAACCGTCTCTTAAGGGAGAAAAGTATGTCCTGCAGTGGATTTATATAGTCCGTTATGTATGAATGCATATAGTTGTATCTCATAATGAATTCTTCGCAATGTTGTTGCATCACGAAATCTTCAAGCAATTGTATAAAATGTTCGTTTGTTCGTTAGTTCAATATCTAAAAGAAATCACAATCGTTAACTCGTATATTAATATAATCTGTATATTTCATATTATTTAACCAACAAATCGATTACGGGCTCACCAGCTGTCACGTGGTTTCAAAAATATCTTCGGTGGAAGGTGGGTCGTAACGACTTAATTGCCAAGACCTGTATTGGGAAAGGCGTTGATATTATTTTTAAATCGATTTCTTTTTAATGAATTCGTTATAATAGATTTCGTGCACCCATTGTTATATTTTTAAGTTAAGTATAGTATTTGGTGAAGGGTATTTTTTATAAAGTTTAAAAATGAGCAGTAACTGTAGAAACAAGAAAGCTTCTTAGAACATTGTAGGTAGTTAATAAGCATAGGTTATAAATAGATGATTTATACATAGGTGATTTACCTGCTTTTGAAGTTGATGCAAAATTTTATCATCTTATTGGAACGATTTATCATTTTTGGAACGAAATATTGATATAAATTGTATTCGTAACTCGTATATTTAATGATGAATGCAATTAGTACAAATAAAACGTCGGTGATTTTATATGCGCGCACACGTATATTGGTTGAAGTGCATCTAACTCATTTTTAAAACAATGTAGGTCGAGCGATCAGTTGACCGGCGCTCCCCGCGCAAACCCGCACTCCGCACCTCGACTTTCATCCAGTGATCTGAAAATGTTTTAATCATTCACGTTATTACATTATGTATTGTGTATGTAATATGATTATGTTTCATGAATATACAATGTCACGATAAACAGTGATAGGGTGAGAGGGGAGTTCGAAACCGAGAAGGTTGGCTCGTACCGATTGTACGACGAACCATCTTCTTTCAAAACTTATGTACGATTTACATCGTTGGCTTGGACATAAAGAAGGCGACAGGCTCACCACATGTCACGTTTTCCTGTAAAAGCTCCAGTGAAACATGGGATGTAGGGACTAAATTGTCTAGTGAAATGGGTACAGATAAAAAAATATATATACAATTAATATAACCTCTGTCTTGTATACGGGGATCGTAATCAAAACGCGGTGTTTGTATTATTAATATGACATGATTATTGCAAACTTTAATTTTATGGAGAAAATATCCTTGTAATTTTAACGCTTTGTCATCAATGTTTCTGTTATCTCATGTAGTATAAACTTAAGAACTATATATAATCTTTACAAATTTTTGCTCCAGGTAATTTAAATAAATTAGCTTTATATAAAATATTTTTTTATTTACCACAATTCTGACCGATTTTTGTTAACCTACAAGAAATTGCTTGGTATAATAGATTGGTATTAGTTTGTATATTTAACCCAATTCAATTTCTTTATAATTTTTAATGCCATTAAATAAAAAATAAAAAGTTTAGATGCCTTGTGTTTTTTAAGTGACAAATGATACTTAAATTAAAAATTAGTTAATACCGTTGGTTAATTTTTTTTTTCAAGAAACTGTTTTGATTTCCAGCGAAATTTGTGACATCGAAGAGAGGTAAAACACTCATTTACCTCGGCGGCTACACATTCTACCACAAGAAAGAGAAACAGTTAAGCTTGATATCTTCGTTGAAGAAGAGATGGGTTTGCTCCACGAACTTCTGCAAGGGCTGCCGTGCCGTCATTTATACCATCGATGACACTATAGTTACAGCTAAGAATGAACATTCGCATGCACCACATTTCGTCTAAATGCGTAAGCGTGTGTAAGTGTAAGAATATTGCCACAGGGAGTGGCACTGTTACCAACAATGTGGCAATGGGAGAGGCCTGTGTCCTGCAGTGGAGTTTTATAGGTTATTATATATATATATATATATATATATATATATATATATATATATATATATATATATATATATATATATATATATATATATATATATATATATATATATATATATATATATATATATATATATATATATATATATATATATATATATATATATATATATATATATATATATATATATATATATATATATATATATATATATATATATATATATATATATATATATATATGTTAGCGTTGAATCTGTACCTACTAATACCATATAGCAGTGTAACGAAAGCCGTAGTACACATAGCCGTGAAGTGTCTCTCTTACAATATACACCATTCTTCTCCGTGGAGGCAATGGCTACAGACAGTTGGTATGATAGCTATTATAAATACCAGAATAAAATCAAACAGTGCCTATGTTGCGAGGTATCTGATACTGCGATCGTCATTGTTTGGTATAGTCGCATACCAAAATTGCCGATTATGGCAAAACCTTAACGCTTAAGCAACTAAGTAAGAAGTGAGCACTTATGTGTCTTTATAAAAGTTCAAAATTCGTTTATGTTATAATAATATAAGCAGATATGTTTTATTTATTATGCTGCAATTGATGAATACATAAAAAAAATGTAAATGAAATGTAATTTAACAGTACATTAGATTGTAAAGTTGCTATTGAATAATTAGTAAAAGGTGCGATGTAATTATTCAATAACAACTTTACAATGAATTTCCGCAAAGTAACGCCTGAGTCAATTTAGAATTATATTAGATTTTAAGTCAATGTACTTTATACTTTTTAAGGTGAGTTTAATTTTAAAGCACTTCAAGATAAAAGGTATGTAAATAATGTTCTATCTGACTGATAAATAGTATTCGTAAAAATTTTATTGTTTTAATTTCTCTTTTATTCGTAATTTATCTAAGACATGTGTCCAGTGCTAAAAATAATATTCTGTAAAACTGATTGTCAATCATTCGTTAATAATTTTCCGTCATTTTAATTACAATCCGGACTGAATATGAAATGCCAACAACCATAAGTGGATCATCTGATTAATGAAAAGTCAGACAATCAATTAGCTATAATTTAGCTAAATTTATAATAATTTCTAAAAATTATAAGCACACTGAATACTAGTGATGAAAAGGGTGATATTGTGAATACAATAAAGGGATAGGGTCATTACTTTGTCTACGTGTATCAACCACAGAGGCATTTCTGCTAAAGTTGAAATACACAAAATATGTATCTGCGATTCGACACTTCGCTTTAATAAAACTGCGCCTTAACTGCCTATTTCTGTCACTTCCGTATATAAATATCTAGTTACGACTAGATATTTATATACGGAAGTGACAGAAATAGGTACGAACGAAAAGGTTACGACCTACACTAAAACCGCACGCAATTCCCAATACAGGGGTAGACAGAGGTCAAGTCTAGACAATTAAGTCCCTTTGACCCACCTTCCACCGAAGATATTTTCGGGACAACGTGACAGGTGGTGAGCCTGTCGCCGTCTTTATGTCCAAGCCAACGATGAAATTCGTACATAAGTTTTTGAAAAACTCGTTGGTACTGCCACTTGGGGATCGAACTCGGGTCTCTCGACTCGAAATTCCGACCACCCAACAACACGGCTATCGTGACTTTCAAACCAATTAGTATATGATAACAATAGGACCATAGGGTCTCTATTTGAAGATATCTTGTAAATGGGGTAAAAATAATATTACTAAAAACTTTTTTTTTCCACTTACAGAGAGCATAGTTCACTATGTGACGTCGCGTCGTGGTACAAGGATGCTGAAAGTTGACGGATACACCTTCGGTCTGAAGACTAACAACGGCGTAAAGTGCATTTGGAGATGTACCAGCCATCATTCCAGGGGGTGCCTCGCTTCCATCCATACAGTTGATGATGAAATAGTTCTCGCGAAGAATTCTCATTGTCATTAAATAAAGGTGATTGTGAATTTTTATAGTCATTTAATGAAGCTTGTCAGAAAAGTTTAGTGAAAAAGAAAAAGGGTTTATGTGGTTGAGGGGAAAACCTGATTTTTAGCAAAGGCAGTTCAGGATAACCCCCACACAATATTTGAATTTAGAAATCAAACCATGTGATATTTATACTTATATTATTTGAAATATATAAAAAATATATCTAACAAACCTGTTGAATAAAAAACCATTTCCTTTAAAATTTTAGATAATATATTTGTAGTACAAATTATTACTTATTAATCTGTACAAGCAAAATTATTTCTTAAATATATTTTTAATAAAAATTGTATAACCAAACTTTTATAAGCAAAAAAGCGGTGTTCGGATTTTACTTATTATTTCCTTTAATAAAATATGTTACCATTGTAAATTTGTTTTTATATAATATTATAATGCATTGTAATATAATTATATGATGAATTTGTTCGTTGCAGCAGTGTTTGTTATAACTCATAATTTATTGATTTTTATAATCTATTCAAGAACAATATTCTTAATTACTTTAGCAATAACTTATCAATATTCCTAGAAAAAAATATTTATGTTAATAATTTTAGATTTAGGATGTTTAATAAATCAGAATAAAAATTACATTAAATATGAATTTAGCATATGCTTTTTTATACATGCATTATTATGTTTATTATACTAAATACTCACGTTTGAGATCATGTACAATTATTTAAGAAAAATGTTTATGTGTATTTATTTTTAATGCTTGACCAATTAGAATAATTAAAAACGGAATATAATGTATAATGTGTATTTTTTCCAACTAATTACATTATTTTTCATTTAGAAAATAAATTGTACTTAGAAAACGTTTATATGAAACTAATTTTCAAAAATATTCCATTTTTGAAGCGTTTAAAGTTAATATTAATGCCAAATAACATTTCTGGTGAATGTGTTAACCACTCCCAACAAAGCTGCAATGCTTGTGTCTGGACCATTTTTAATGCTTTTTACCTCATAACTCCGTCATATGTTAAGCGATTTCGATTTTTTTATTATTTAAAAGGAAATACTTCCAGTTTTGCCCAACTCTAAACACGTTTGGATCTCATGATGAAACTCCAAGAAAATTACTCAATTTTATGAGCATTTGTTATATGAATTATAAATATAATAATAACTTTATTGGTAATAATCTTAATAAAAGTAAGGTTAAAATATATTACGAGTCCGCCGAGTATTTTACCTCTTTTGTAATGGAAATAAGTTGTATGTGTCTATAAATACTAAATTATTATATTCACTGATAACCTGTTTGCTCATTTCATACCTCTTTGTTTAGTGACTATGAGTCCATATGATGATGCTGAACAGATGACAAAAGGCGCTACACTCCTCAACAGTAAGGACATAGTCTGTAAAATACGATTATGATAATAGACAAATTTGGCGTTTAAAAGTCTCCACCGACTGATTAGAAGGTCTACGCATATCGTATCATCATCATTACGACCACCAGCTTTACCCAATGCTTGGCTCAAAGTATTATGGTATTCAGAACGTACTCGTACATACGTTGTTCCGCACTTAAAATCGTAAAGAAACTACTAAACAAATATAACCACTTTCAAAAAGAAGAGAAAAGAGCAAAGAATAACATTCTCAGCTAACACATTTTTTCTTACTAATTAAAATGAAATATTCTTAGCACTTACTGATCTGGTTGATGTAATGTCATATACATGTGTACATATATATGACATATCAATATATCAGTGTATCTGAATTGAATGTAGATGCCATATCAAAAATTACGAATTTAACAACAATTACCACTCATTTGTTTTAAGTGCAAGCAAGTTGCGCACTTGCTAAGCTTTAGCTAGGAATGTGATTTATACACATACTTTTTAGTATTCTTTTTGAAAGAGTTTCAATGTAAAAAAAATCTTATTTACGAATTAATTTCTTAAAATTTTAGAGCTATAATGCCTACAGTCAAAACCGATAAGAAATTTAATAGAACAAACTAAGTAACAAAACAAATGTAATAGAATTAAAAATACTTTTCAAATTATTTTCCAGACGCATATTTCTATGAGATGACCATGGGCTGTAGGAAACTTCGTCTGGGACTGTACTCTTACAGATTGCAGCCGCCGAGACGCGATAATCAGTTAAAGATGAGATAGCTTTGCGCAACACACAGCTGGTTGGGGTGTAAGGCTGTCGTTCAAACCTTGAAGACGTTGTCATTGGCATGCTAAACTAACAAAATCCTTAATACAAGAAAAATCGAACAGTGAAAACCAAAGATACGGTTCGATGGACAGAGGAATTATAATAAGTAGAACATTTTTATAAAATTCCAAGGAATACTAACAAATCTACGGTTTTTTTTATATTGAAGCAATTTTTTCAGTATTTGTATTTTATATGTTATTTATTATATTATAGATAAAAAAATGTTAATTATACAATGGCCAGTAAAAATAGGTCTCACGCATTTTCAATGTATTTGATTTGTAATTTAAATTTGTTTATTTTTACACTAAGTAGCATATAAAATATTTACGTTCTCATATCATTGTAATGGCACCAGTGATTTTTTGTTCTTTTTCCTGTTCCGACTTTTGAAAATTGTATAAATATTTAGAATACAATACAGAAAAAAATGGTTAATCATATTGTACATGTGTTTCATGTTCTTACTAAATCGGAGTTTTCTTTACAGGTAAATATTCAAAGACATCAATGTAAGTAATTAGTGCACTATTTTTTTCATTGGATCCCATTTTTATTTATTTATTACTATTTATTTTCAGTTTAGTGAATTTTATGCCGGGATTTTTTATATTATTTTCTATAATTACAACATGTTATCTATGTAAACCAATTTGAAATAAATAATAATTTTTTCGCATTTAACATATACATTAACATATATATGTTGATATTAATATACATTAAGGGTTATCATGTTCGAGAAGAAGATAACTACTAGTTCGCATTGCCCTTTTACTGGCACTTATTGCTTAAAAGGTAAAAAAAACATGATATGAGTATCCTAATAAAGTAGGAAAATAAAACCACATTTTTATGTTATCTATGTATTAGCGAGAGGATGAGGTTTTTATTAACCCAAAATCCAGAAGTATAATATGAGTTGATTTTTTTATTTTTCTATGGATGCATCGATGATAAGGCGGTTACGAAAATTTACTACAAATCTGAAGACATCGTACTCAAGTTCGATACCTGCCCTTGTACTTACAAGTGTATAGAAACAGACATAGGTTCTTATCGTTAAAATTGACGGCGAAATGTTTTTCTCCTATTAAGTGTTCCGAATAAGTTTTAGCGATAAGTCAGTTTTGCCAAAAGACTTTAATGTACTATAACCACCCCACAATTCGGTAAAGCTAGATCTTACTTTTTATTTTAATTTTATGATCTAAAAATATATCTTCATTCATTGTATAAGATAGTTCATGATGTACGACTTTTACAAAAATTCTAGAACAACCTTACCCTGCCATGTTGTTAATACATTTTTTCATTCATGTACTTGTCATATACAACGCAAACAACAAATTGCACGATGTATACGACAAGTAAGGCGATTCATAAGTTGCTGTTTTCCTTTATTTGCCTTTCAAATTATCTTAAGCCTGAAACACGTATTAGCTAAGTTAATATTTGTAAAATACATTTTCAGATTCTCCAGTTTTCATACATTCTATGCGAGGAAATCCGTTGATATTACTGGCCGGATATAAATATTCAGCGAAGGTGACCCAGCAAATTGGCAGCACAATTAAAAAGAAATGGCATTGCTCCACCCACAACGCGCGAGGTTGTCGCGCAATGATTTTTACATTGGATAATGTGATAGTAAAAAAAAATACGAACCACAACCACCAGCCAGTTCGAATACAAAATACAAACAGGCTGTAAATTTATTTTAAAAGAAATATTATAATTTAATGTAATTCTTGACAAATGTGTAACATTGTGAGCACATGCTTCGCTTGGTTGATGTATCTCTTCTAATTCTGTCAGAGATGAAACCTGTCTATTATAAAGGAATGTAAAACAATATCTAGACTCAAAATAATGTCTAAAACATTAGAGTAATTCCTGAGATACCGATGTATGAATTTATATGTAAACATATATAAGATAAGCTTGTTTAAAGTGATTAAATGAATTGACAGTATTTTTTTTGGAAAAGTATTTGGAAATAAAATTAATTAAATTTGTACTGTGTAGTCGATTTATTTATTTATTATTATTTATTAGTAGAGACAGCAGATCGCCAAGTATCACGATTCTTACATTAATAACTCTTTCGCTTCATATTCGCTCTTACTTTCATATATGTTAAAATGTCTTATTGCACGCTTATAAAAAATTCACAAGTACTCCTTCCTCCTTCGAGCAATTTACTTACATAGTTTTTCAATATTAGACTAGGCCTACTTCTGCCTCTTCTATTGTTTTTTTTCGCTCTGTGTATTTTCTAAGGTATGTAAAACAATTCACAATCATAAATAACATTATTTTTACTATAAACATGCATATAAATTCAAACAGCAGCATTAATAAAGCTAAAAAAAAGTTATAAAAGCAAAGTACACAAATTTTGGTGGATAATAGATATGTACGTATGTACATATACGGTTCTCTTTTTAAATTCCTCATAAAGATTTTAATATCTTTCCTGTTTCTTTTTCCTTTCCTTTTCCTGTTATCTAAATGAAATTGCGCGAGAACAAAAAGAGTGAAAATAATGCTGGAACGGATAATATTGCACTATTACCATTTAAGTGGTTATAGTGCATTCAGTAGAGTTAGTGCAATCATCTGAGGGAATAAGGGTGGTGCTCTTCCTTCATAAATATAATATAACAAAATAAAAAAAACTTATTAGCTTTCCCATGACCCTTTCTCATGGGAACTGGTGGCTGATATTACTAAGTATTTTTTAACAATTATAATTATTATTCACTACTATTAATTATTTGTCACGATAGCCGAGTGGTTGGGTATCGGACTTGGAGTCGAGATACCCGAGTTCGATCCCCAGGCGGTAGGCTCGTGCCAATGAATTTTTTGAAGAATTAGGTACGTTTTATATCGCTGACTTGAACTACGGCAACAGGCTCACCACTTGTCTCGTTGTCCCAAAATCGAAATGGCTTAATTGTCTGGACCTCTGTCTACCCCAGCATTGGGAATAGCGTGATGATTATATTATTTTCATTATTTACATTATTCTCATTTCTTAATTTAATGAATTTTACTATATTTCATGGTTTGCCACAAACCATACAGTACGCTTGTTACAATTAAGTATTAAATCCTTAATTGTAACTTACTTTACCATACTTTTAAGGGTTCAACTTTGCACAAAAAGAAACAGTATTAATAAAACCTATTACAATAGTATTGGCTGTTGGCAAATCCTGCCTCAATAACGTAAATTAAACATCTAAAACAGTTTTGATTGTAATTTAATATTTTTTATATTAGCTTTCTGGTAATTTTTGTCAAAGGACTTTAACTTGAACCTTCGTCAATACCAACTCTCAGGTAAACCGATGTTCATAGCATCGAGGCGGGGAATTCAATTAATTCTGTTATCTGGGTACAAGTATTGCGTGAATGCCAGTCATTGTATAGGAGAAACAATGAAGAGTAGGGGGGACAAACATGACGCGAGGGGGAGGGGGTGCCGGGCGGTGTTGCACGCAAGGGATAAGATGATATCAAAAATAAATGATCAGCATAATCATGAGCCGGTTCACTTACAGCGTGAAAACGGCACAAGTCATGGTCTTCCCTATCGTTGAAAAAAAAATATCTTCACGCCATTTCAGGGGCCGATACAGGAGTAGACAGAGGTCTCGACGATTAAGTCTTTTCGACCCACTTTCCACAGGAGACATTTTTTTAGACAACGTGACAGATGGTGAAATCGTATAATGAGCAATGTATGTGATGATGTACTTATCTATGTATGTAAATATTTACTTTTAGTTACAATTCCTAAACTAGACTAGACAATTATAAATTTTAAATGAGGTTAATTTACCCTTAAGATACCCAATGAAAAAGCTACAACCGGACAATTTTGCTCTTAATTTTATGTTTATAATAATTAGTGTGAAAAATACATGTGAAAATTATAGAATTCCTTTAAAATAGGAACACCTCACATGAATGTAGTGTTATCTAAAAAAAAAACAATATCAACTACTTTACAAACAATTATGACAACCTCCGTGGAGTTTTCAAGGTGTCGCCATCACGAGGTCCCAAGTCCGATTCCTGGTCGGGTCATTGTAGAAAAACCGCTTTTTCTACATTTTCTCGGGTCTGGGTGTTTGTGGTGCCTCCATTGTTTCCGATTTCCATATCTCAAGTGCATTAGCATCTTACATTGGTATCGGAGCAATGTATGTGATGTTGTTCCTCTCTGTATATGTATTTATTATTATTATATTATTATAATTATTACGATTACCTTTGTATTGTCAGAGGTATTTAAAGTTTGGCACATTCTTGCCCCGATTTTTAAAAATGTCGATATCGCTTCTACAATAAGAGCTACTTAATAAAATCTTGTATGATCGTCGTGCTAATGAAATATCATATACAATCATACGAAATCACCATCTTTCTGACCAGTTCAGTCCATATATACAGTTGAACTACTGTTAAACTTTTGTTTTCCTTTAAAAGGCGATCAGATCATTCAGTTTTAATAATTCCTTCAATTAATAATAAAAGCAAACTAATTAACAGTATATTTGTTTTGCAGCGCTCGAGTTTTTGTCGAACAAAAGAGGAAAGCCTATCCTCAAAATGAACGGGTACATCTACGTACAGCACATTAACCAGAAAATATCTTCGGGAATCTGCAAAGTAAGGTGGAGGTGTTACACGCACACTAGCCGCGGCTGCAAAGCAGTCATATTCACTATTAATAATGAGCTAATATCTGCTAAACCCAACCACACACACGATCCATAACGACGTGACTTCGAACGAAACATAGTTCGAACGATCTTTGTTGCTGATTTCTTGGTAGTTGAAATTTATTTTTGATATAGAATATTAAGAGCTTCACCAATGCGATTGCCGGGTGTAATTGGTTTGAGCGATTGTTTTGGTGCACTATGTGAATAATATTGTGTTCATAACCTAGAATAAAATAAAATATGACTTGAACTCATATGAAAAACTTGAAAAATTACTCAAATAAAATTTCAAAAGGCAAATATAGAAGATTAAATCACACCTCGCTTAGAATCCAACGATTTCAAGAATGGAATACTGGATGGCCTGGTCGAGGAAGGCACTGAAGTAGGATACATTAATAGATATTCTATTGATAGATAGTTTTACTTATATACTAACCATGCGGAAGAAACCGTTATATAACATATAAACTGATAAGTTGTAGACGCTTTACAGAAAACGATATACCTAAATAAAATTGTGAATAAAATGTGTACTTTTCTTTTAACCTTAATCCCTTAACATAACATAAGCGAAATACCTATGACTCTCTCATCACGATGTCTCCGGAACCACGAGTGGAGATCAGCTAAGATCGGACTTACGAAATTCCAACTGCAAGGGTGCAAAGGAGCGATATTTTATGCCACGCAAAGCAAGCAGGGGCAGCTAGTACATAATCACTTCAAATCTAAATAAAAGAAGTAGTCGCAACACAAACAATATATACTAATAATATAATATACCGTATATATTATTTTTAAGGCGCTAAACTTCATGCCCCCTACATTATTATAATATTCAAACATCTTTCAACAGGGCTTCGGTTCTTCTTGAGCAAACGAGGACACCCCGCTATTGAATTGGATGGGTACAGTTACTCTAAACATATGACACAAAATTTGGCTAACGGGATCATCAAAGTGAGGTGGAGATGCCGTTTCCACGCCAGCCGCGGCTGTAGAGCTGTTCTCTACACAATTAACGAAGAACTGTCGTACGTTGTACCCACGCACACACATCAACGAGAATACTGATAGAGATACAGTGTTTAATTATAACATAATGACGTATAAATATTAAGATTAATTAGATACCCAGTTTTAACTAGACGCCAGTAGATGGCGCTTTCATAAATTTTGAATAAATAATATTTTTTTAACTGAGCAGTTGTTTTTTCAATGACGGCCATATAGGCAAACTTGGTTTGACCTTTCGCACATTCCTTCATCTACTAGAACTAATATTAAAGCGACATAAATACAGATCTCTTTACTGATTTACTTGTAGCGTTGTTTCTTCTATTTTAATATTATATAAGAAGATACTAAGGGAAAGTGGTGATAAGATAATCTTGTGGTGATAAGATAATCCCTGCACAGTACACAAACATGTGCATTCGAAGTCCAAGGGGACTTGGAGCGGCCTTCCAGAGCCGGCCATCCCCAGTCGAACCGGTAAATGAACATTGTCCACACATGTACTAAAGCCAGCACCTTGGCCACTTGAATGCCACGTGACTGAATTTGTGAACACGTGAAGAAAAATTGTGCCGAAATTTAACTTATTAAATCGACGGTATACCAATTTAAAGGTAATGAAGATAATGTTTTGTCGTATTGATGACGTGTATGGTTATAGATCCTTGACTTCATTATAACATATTTATTGAGGAAATTCTCTTCGCAAGTTTAATGATTTCAGCTATACTAACAGTCACGATAGCCGAGTGGCTGGGTGGTCGGAAATCGGGTCAGAAGACCCGAGTTCGATCCCCAAGGCTCGTACCAATGGGTTTTTTCAAAAACTTATCTACGATTTACGTCGTTGGTATGGACATAAAGATGGCGATAGGCTCACCATGTGGCTTGTTGTCTCAACGGACTTAATTGTCTAGACCTCTATCTACCCCTGTATTGGGAACGACGTGAAGATATTTATTTATAATTTTAGCTATACTAAACACGTGATTATTGAAAGAGGGTTCCTAAAATGAGATAGCGATGCGCCATATTGCAACCGCGGGTATACCCGGTTTGTATACAATTAACAAAGATTTTTTTATGTTTAACCTTGGACATCATGGCCGTTTAACAAAAGTGGATAAGTGAAAATAGATCTCAATTTATCAGACGATGTTCTTAATGAATATTGTATATACATACATACATACATATCGGCCTGTTAAAGTGCACTGCAGGACATAGGCCTAACCCATAGGGAGGGTTTGCCGTTATCGCCACGCTTCGCAAGTGGATTGGCGATCGTAGTATCAAACACTGCACTTCAAACGCTGCTGACTATCTACGGTCTTATAACTTTTGTTTGATATTTTCAGAGATGGTTATCCCGCCATCTATCGGTTGTAATAACGATATTCAAGGCTGTTTCCAGTAGTCGCCTCGTACGACATCCTCGGGAAGAAAAGGAGTGGTAATATTCTTACGCCGTTACCACACGGTTGTATAGAATATACTAAAATATTTTATTCAAACCAAGCATCAAATATCTTTAATTATCACGGCGTCATTTTGGCGAATAAACCTTTCTTTCTTTAAAGATACCTGATCGGCGTGTAATAATAAATAAAACCAGAAACGAATGACTATAAATTGTACTTAATAGTGCTATTCGGTACACATAACTATAATAGAACTCATGTTAAATTTAATTAGTAATGTTGCAGTCTTAAGTAGACAATTATGAATCTGTTAAATCGCCAAAAAAAACTTTTTGGCCGTTTTTATCACACATATCCCAAATTCAAACCGGTTTTCCACAGAATCTTAAATTAATTTGTAAAAAGTATCAATTTCTCCACATGTTCACAAAACAACATCTCAGAAATTAACTATTAAGATACTCTTTTTTATTACCACATACCAAAGCCTTTAAAATGTTGTTAACTAACATTGTACTCAATCTTAAAATACCTGTTGGTTGATATAATAACCTGTAAATATTATATATTTTGTTAGAAATACTATACAAAACATGATTTTACAATCTGTATTAAGTTTTTAATTCGGTGCTAGTTTTAGTTTTAAATACTGTATAGCTTTAATACGGTACTGTCGTATCAGAGCAATTACTCACAAACGTGTTTCCATTGCAGCGCGCGCAAAATATGTAATGGGCAAGAAAGGCAATCGCATGATGCAATTGGATGGTTACCTCTACAGTATGCATATGACAAGGGTCTTCAGCGCTAATTTAATGAGAACCAGGTGGAGATGCTCAACACGGAACTCCAAAGGATGCAAAGCAGCCATCAACACAATTGGAGACAAAATTGTATCCATAAACACGTATCACAATCATAATCCAGTTTTTTAAACAACCAGTGGCAGAATTGGCAATCAATCCTAATGCATTTTTCTTATTATTATCTTATTCTTATATTATTTATAATTATCGTGTTCTGTATTTGGACAGAATAAATATTTGCCCAACTATCGTGATGTTTTTATTATTATTGTATGTATCCATTTAATATTGTGCATCTCAGATCAGAGATCGCAATTTGCACTATTAGATTTTTTCAATTATTTTTTTGAAGTTTTACACGTAATTTTTTGTTTTCGACCAATAATTATAACTTTGACCATGCATATCGATGAAAACCAGTACTCCCGTTTTGGATTCAACTTGTTTATTCGATCGATTTTGATACAGCGCAATAGATTGGCGATAGACATACAGATAAAGTAAAACTATAATCGTGTACAATGTATTTGGTATCGACATAAGAATTTACCTCCTCAATTCTTCCAAATTAAAATAACGAGACAAACATTTGAAAAATACTAATAACTTACAGACATATGATGGATATCTGGCACAGTTATAATTATATAATTATTATATTTATGATTTATTCATTAATTACATATTTTCATTAATTAAATATTCATTAAGTACATCAAGCATTTAAACATTCTTCATTATATTTTTACGATACAGTTAATGGTTTTATACACTAAGACAGATAGCTAAACACGCAACATTTCTCGTGAATTAAATGTTCGACAAATTTAGTAATAACACTTCACTATATTCTTTTTTACTACCTTATTCTTCGTTACCATATTTTCTGTTTAACCTAGGGTTAGCTGGTAGAGAATGAGTATAGCATTAATCTCGCCTTTGTACAGTTTTATTTGGTGCAATAAAGAATAAATAAATAAAATTATGTGATATATATCCTTGTGATGGGCCGGGCGACCACCAAGGAAAAAACTGGAAATCAGCAATGTTTAGTTACCATTGAGTAGAACACGCTGCGCCTGACGTTACTGGGTGAAAATATTACATATGTAATAAATCACGACTTCGCATTCAAACTTATAAACAGTATTTTTTGGGATGGAAAGTGTTTTTCACTTTAAGTAGTTCCTCGCAATTAATAGTACCCTTTAAAATTTAAATCAATTATATTAACTCATGTAATGTCCATTATTTCTAAGTAATAACGATTCAAAGAAATCCTATATCAGATGATTACCATTTAAAATAGCTGGGCTTTTAGAATCGGTAATTTGTTACATTTATGTTCACAGAAGATTTTATAAAATATTACGAAATTAATTTTGAAATTTTGTACTTTATTAATTAAGTTTTACGACTTTCTTGAGCCTGAATAGAATGGAATAATGGCATGTTGATTAAATCAAATAAAAATCAGTTGTATGTTAACAAAGTCATGTTACAATTATGATAACATTTAATGACATTACAGATGCGCCGGAGTTTATAGTTGGGAAAAGGGGCAACAGACTTATTAAACTGGGTAAATTTTATTATGCGATCCACTTTACAAGAAATTTAATTGGAGGATCTGTGAAGACGAGGTGGTACTGTTACACACGGCGAACCAGAGGTTGCAGGGCGGTGATTTATACCATCGATGACGTCATCGTTTCATGTAAAACTGACCACAATCACGACTAATTCATTAATAAATAGACTTTTAATTTTAAAGTTAAATGGAGACCTGTTTTTTTACGGAATTATTTATTTCGGAAATGTAATTTGTTGGAAGTTTAAATTTTTTGCATTGATAATTCATTTATAAAAGATATGATTTGTATTTATATTTTTGTATTTTATTGACAGTATTGTAATAGTATATCTTTTAATGTTAGGTTTCTTTGACATCGCTATGTCTGTGTGTGTATATGATTATGTTATTCGAATTTGTGAGACCATTGAATTGAGTGGCGTCCAATCACAAATGTTATTTATCGAATAAAATGTATTTATAGAAAAAAATTGTAAGTATAATAATTTTGTGACTTATATTTCAGATGTAGAATTTGTTACTGGAAAAAGAGGTAGCAGACTCATAAAACTAGGAACATTTTATTATGCTAAGCATTTTACAAAGAAGTTAAACGAAGACATTTTCAAGACGCGTTGGTACTGTCAGACACATCATTCCAAAGGCTGTAAGGCGGTGATTAATACAGTGAATGACGTCATAGTCTCTTGTAAAATTATTCATAATCACGACTAACAAATTTTGATACGCATTGTCGATTATTTTGAAATGACGATAACGTAATCTTTGAAGTTAAATGCCCAAAATAAAATTACGTAAGATATTTTAGATATGTATGATAATTTATTATGTGGCTACTTTCTTTTTACGCTACAAAATATTGCAGAATTATTTTGATTTAATTTACAAATGATGCATTCAGACACTCTGAGTAATTGATTCAGACCTTGATTGTAAATGAGTTCATACAGTTCATTCTATGACTGGCTCATAAAGTGTGTTGATTTCTAATGAACATAATTGGGATTAAGCTTTTTAATAAAAGCTATCTTTGAAAGCTGTTTTCAAGCAATTTTCAATGTGGCTATGCAATAAATTCTTTTTAATGAAAATAAAGTCTTCATGTTCGTGTCCAGTGTTTTTTTTTACCTGCTTATGTGATGGGCTGCATGT
Organism: Sericinus montela; assembly: GCA_029286605.1. Classification (NCBI taxonomy): domain Eukaryota; kingdom Metazoa; phylum Arthropoda; class Insecta; order Lepidoptera; family Papilionidae; genus Sericinus; species Sericinus montela. Next base: position 4,586,931 of record JAGSMR010000015.1, on the reverse strand, counting down.
TCACGCGCTAGAAGTGAAAAGAAGAAGACACGTAACCACAGTAGTTTTTTACGTAGTATAAGTTATCTCTTCTAAACCCATCATTCACAAAACGGTGCCGGACTAAGTTGTAGTTTACGCATAGAAGTGCTGGACCGAGTAAAACCAACTAGTTACCCCCTTTTTTTGTAGCTGATAATAATAATAATATCTCGAATGATTGGGTGATCGGAATTCGAGTCAAGGGACCCGAGTTCGATCCACAAGGCATTCACCAATTTTGTCAAAAACTTATGTACGACATAAAGACGAAGACAGGCTCACCACCCGTCAAGTTGTCCCAAAAATGTCTATGTTATTGAAAAAATTACTTCGCAACCCTCCGCATGAAAATATAAAAAGGTATATGTTACCTGGTCCGAAGAGAAGAAGAGCACCACCCTCCCTCCCACAGATGCGTGCACTAATTCCACAGATGTGTGCACTAATTCCACAGATGTGTGCACTAAATCCACAGATGTGTGCACTAATTCCACTGTATGCACCACCACCACTACACTCAAACCAGGTAACATATACCACCACCGAAAACGCGACACGTGTTTCGCCTCAAAACAAGGCATCCTCAAGCGAGTAGACTCTACGATGAGCGACCGCAGAGTGACAAATGAGTCACTTGAGCAGTCTTTTATAACCTAACGTGACGCAACTATTGATTTCGATAGATCACATTTTGCCAAACATCTTTTGGAAACTGGACATATTTTACCAAATGACCATTCTTTTCAAGTCTTACACATATGTGACAAAGGGCTCCGACTGTGTGTGCTTGAACAGTTGGAGATAATAAAAGGTGGTGGCGGTGGACGTTTTGCACTGCTGAATGAACAAACAAACGTCTCTGACTCACCTCTTTTAAATATTTTTTCGGGTAGGTCGTGACGCAATCGGCCGTTATTGGTGGGGTGGCGGCCGGTTGCGTCACGTTAGGTTATAAAAGACTGCTCGAGTGACTCATTTGTCACTCTGCGGTCGCTCATCGTAGAGTCTACTCGCTTGAGGATGCCTTGTTTTGAGGCGAAACACGTGTCGCGTTTTCGGTGGTGGTATATGTTACCTGGTTTGAGTGTAGTTGTGGTGGTGCATACAGTGGAATTAGTGCACACATCTGTGGAATTAGTGCACGCATCTGTGGGAGGGAGGGTGGTGCTCTTCTTCTCTTCGGACCAGGTAACATATACCTTTTTATATTTTCATGCGGAGGGTTGCGAAGTAATTTTTTCAATAACAACTTTACAATGAATTTCCGCAAAGTAACGCCTGAGTCAATTAACTATCAAAAGTGTCTTTGGTGAAAGGTGGCTCGCAAGAACTTAGTCAAGTCTTTGTCTCCGATATTCTTATATTGATCTTCTTCCCGATACAGGGGTAGCGGAGGTCTAGACCTCTATATATATAGATTTATTGCATGTATCGGGAATGGCGTGCAGATATTTGTTTTATTTACTTATTAGAAGAGTCTTCAGAGAACTGAGACTTGCTAGTCGATTTGCTTGTGCGCTTGGTTGCTCATAGTGCATGGCTGTGCTGTGTGTACTGGAATGGTTTGCAGGTCCTAGTGACATGTATGTATGACCTCTGTCTATATAATTCCTATGCCACCTGTCGTGTAAGTCGTGTAAGTCGGCTTGACGACCTCCATGGACGAGTGGCGTACTCACCGGTTTTCATGGAGTCCCCAGCTTTTCCGGTTTCCGGAGATTCCCGGTCAGTTCAATGTGAAAAACACTTTTTATACATTTTCTGTAGTCGGGGTGTTTGTAGTACCTTCGTTGTTTTTGATTCTAAAATGTTGCTTAAGCTGCTTAGTTTGGGATTTGCAGAGCAATGTATGTGATATGTCCCTTTCTATTAATCCCTTCCGCTTTATAATTATATCTGTAAATCATAAATGATTTTTGTGCGCACAAATTGACTTCTTTTGCCTAGGAATCGTAAGTGTCAGTATCGCACTCTTGCCCATTTCTGCAGCCAAATAGCAGTACGGTAAAAGGTACTGGAAGTTACGGTACTTACGTCGTACTTACGTAAAAAAACCTTATTAAATAAACAAAAATATCTTAAAACAAGAGATCAAATTAGAGCAGACCGATGACACGCAGCCGTGTCTAAAATATAAAGTGTCTGGTACTACTTTTGCCAAATCTCTTATCAATTACGATCATGGTGAATTCTACTCATGGAGAGGCCCATATCCTGCAGAAGACTGACGACTTCTTCATTACACTTCACATAGGCCTCCCCCAAAGCTTTCCACAAAGAATAAAAAAGAAAAAATAACAAATAGTTACTACCTACAGCTAATTATTCTTATTATTTCTGTGATCAGAAGCTGTTTTCGTGACTTCAGTCCGTGGCAAACGTCAGATACGCCTAGATGGCTACACCTTCTCCGCGTGGCCAAAATACTGTGGCAATAAAAACCTGATACGCTGGTACTGCTCATCCCACCACGCGCGTGGCTGTAAGGCTACCCTGTACACGCTTAACGACGTTATAGTCAATTCAGTGGGTGGCCATGACCATGAACCAAGGAGTCGAGCTGTACGGCATAATCAACGTTAGTTTTGTACAGACATATAGATTTCTATTGTGTATATATATATTATGTATAGCAATATAGTACTGCTGAGCGAAGCGATAGGAGACATCTTTAGGAATTTACAATAAAGAATGTTTGATTCGTGTCCTTCTTTGTTGTTTTAATTAAAGAAAGAAGTCAAAAACCAGGGTGAATTCACAATGTTGCGAGTGGGCAAAGGTTGACAAAAGGATATGGACATTTCACAGGCTGAAATGATGGTAATCGTTAAAATTTTAATATTACGTTACAATTTTAATAGTACATGACGGATACACGCCGGAGCTCGCTGCTCAATGATAGAAACCAGGATAAGCAGCCACCATGCAACAGATATGCTTGGCTTGATAAGTGTAAGTAAAGAGTGTTTTTGGGTATGTTTAGTCATCTAATAGTTTTCTTTTTTTCAACAGCGGAATTCGTGATGTCTCAGAAAGGGAAACGTATGATACATTTTAATGGATACACTTATTCTTCGACGCCGCAGCTGAGCGAGAGGCGACGCTGGAGATGTTCGTCTCATTCCGCTCACAAATGCAAAGCAGCCATTCATACAATATGCGACAAGATCGTGCGCGTTGTGAACTACCACAACCATGCCCCACCTGCGTCTGTGATGTACATATGAAAACGCCGGTTTCACCTGTAGTTTAACAGTTGACAGCAATATCTAGTAATCCTATATTTTTAATAATTTAGGCTATAGACTATCTCCTTCTTCCAAAATATGACTCAGATAGATCTGATTCATATTACTGTAATCGCCAATCCGCTTCCGAAACGTACAAGCAAAGCCAAAGTTCCGTATTAATGTCCAATGTTTAACTGTTTACTAGCATAAATATATTTTATATATGTATATTTGTATCTTACCCCCTCCTTTCACTTATCTCTCGTCTCTTTCTTAAAGACGGTATGTCTACGTCTGGAACACTAGAGTTAATTGTTGCTGACGAAGAAACCGACTCGCTATTCATATGCTGTGGCATTTACTCGATTATTAAATATTTCCATAAAAAAAATCAAATTTTATGACTGCATGATTAATTAGTTTATTGTATAAATTTAATATGAAGATATTAGAGCAATATTTTATACTAAAAAGCCTAAGTAAGTATACATACATAGTCAACTTATTGTACCCGCTTATTGTACGTTTATTAAATTATTGTAGCGTTGACTTTATTAACTACTATATTAAATTATTGCCTTAATTTTGTTGTATGTAATATATACTGATGTGTTATTTAATATGTTTTAGTACAAATATATAGTGAAAAAATAAATGCTGTCATAATTATTAAAGAGATCTCCTGTGGAAAAGATCATAATTTTACTTAATTATTTTAATTGATGCTATTGCGAGTCCTGAGAGAGGATTGTTGTAGATTTATTGGCTGCTTATTATTCTAGGAAATAAAAACATGGCGTTGGAACTAAGAAATAAAGCAGACATTTACATATTATAGTTAATTTAATTAACATATTATAGTTAATTTAAAGACAATAGCGATCCATTTGACGTATATAGATCTGTAGCCCTGTCTTTATTATGTTGGCACATTTATTTACATTCTCCTCTGGTTAGGCTTATATTAAAAATTCCAATACTCTAATAGAGACACGAACACTTCACACATGTACGTTCATCATCCTTCAAGTGGAAATGGTAATGAATTTATTTTATTTTGTATTATGGTCTTTTAAAGACATAGCTGAATTGTTTTGTATAATTTCTTTATTACAGCCGAATTCATAATATCCCAAAAAGGCAAACGTATGATAAAGATGGATGGATATACGTTCTATTCATCAGGTGTTACCCACTCTAGCTCCAAGGTGCGATGGCGTTGCTCCACGGGCTGCCATCAGGGATGCCGTGCTGCTATATACACAGTGGATGATGAGATTATACGTATAAAAAATGATCACAATCATCCTCCATCATATTAAGGAGGATGCGGATTTAAAAAACAATTTCGTCGTTGCTGAAAACAACGTGAGATATTGGCCTAAAATTTTGGATGTCCTACATGATCTTCATGTTGACATTTTTAGGAAACAGTATATCGACGTTAAAATCAGTCCTTTCTTCGAAATGGTGTCGTAAGAGGTGTCGAACGAAAACCCTAAAACTCTTCATCGCAATGTTCAGACGCAAATTCGGCAAAAAATTTTGCCATGCAATTTATGAAAATATTCTCATGGAGGCCACTATAATACGTTTTCAATAAATAATGATAAATTTTTCGTATATAAACGATTTTTCAGAGATTAGCAGCTAACACCTCTACATGAACTTAGGAAACAATCGATATCTATATATTTTTGGCTTTGGCCAATAAGTTATCATGGAGAACGAATTAGTTTTCCAGATGTATAAATTAGTTTACATGTATATATTAGCTTGTTTAAAAGAATAACATATCGTAGACCTGATAGCCTAATTTATAGTGATCCTGCCTTCGAAGCTAAGGATGGCGGGTTCGACCCCGCTAGGGTCAAACGTTTGTGTGATGATTATGAATGTCTGTACTGAAGTCATGGACGTTCATATGCACATATGAATATTTATATATCTTATCTATGTTAGAATTTTTTTACCGTTGGCTTGGATATTAAGAGGGCGAAGATCTCTGCTCCTGTCAATCTTATATACGATTTATATCTTAGGCATGGACATAAAGACGGCATTAATAAAGGCTTACCAACGGTCACGTTGTCCAAAAAAATGTCTTCGGTGAAATGTGGGTCAAAAGGATTTAATTTTCCTGACCGCTGTTTAACCCTGAATTGGGATCATTTTAATACCATTATTAGTTAGTTAAATGTGATATTTGTGATGTGAGATATTTATATATAGTAAATAATTTAGTGATCTCATTAATGCACGATTACTTATTAATAATTATTAAATAAATATAAAAACAAAAATGTGTAAAACAAAAAGTGTTTGTTTTAGTGTTATACCAAGTGTCATAAAATTTCATCCTATTTTTATTAGTTTGGGAAGGTTATATACCATATTCAATAATTACAAGAAGTAATGCTGTTAAATTTTTCATTTTTTAAACATATAAAACTTTTATTTACTCGAATAAATATAGTAAAAGTACGTTCGTAGGTCCGTACTTTTATTAAATGGCAATGGTTATATAGATAAAATTAAAGTTGTTTATATAAACAAGGATTAACATGGCAGTAGTTGCTTAGTTAAAGGAGCTTTCGGCTAATGTCAACTAAACAATTATCGTCATGACTTATCTTACTACACTGCATGCTTTAAGTAGAATTTAGATTTTAAAAAGTTGACTTTAGTTCTTAAGTCTTTACTCGTTTGTCATCAGTTTATTAAAAACGTGTATTTCTTCTAGCGGAATTCGTGATGTCGAAAAAAGGGAAAGTGCTGGTGAAACTTGGAGGATATACGTACTATTCATCGTCAGCACCAGGGAACAAGGTCCGCTGGAGGTGCTCTACTCACAATCGTCTCAACTGTCACGCGACGTTGTACACTCTGAATAATGAAATTGTGAAGCTTAATGCGACACACAATCACCCGCCTGCCGATATATAAATATTACGTTATATATAAGTTATATTCAAATGGAATACCTTCGGGTAGCTTACTCAAATTTAATAGGCAAAATTGTAATACTGGCAAAGGGAATCTTATTTTTTATGCATAAATTGGCTAAATAATTTTGTCTTATATATTTTTAATTCTATCCTTTAAAAATACGCGTAATAATTCAATGCCAGCACCTTTCTTTCGCACTTTTGTTTTACAGATTGCTAAAGCTAGTTAAAGCTCGATGGATATTTATCGAATTTTAAGAATATTTAATGTTTGTGTCGATTATATTATTTATGTGAATTATAATAAGATTACAGTTAAACGGCCATTTTTATATGTCAAGAGTATTTGATAAAATTTTCGACATTAACAAAGATCTTTTTACTGATAATTTTTAATGAACAATAAAACAAAAATACGTAATCTCTATTGTAATATATAGATATCTTCGCTATTACATAACATTCGCATGGTGTATTAAATATGTGTGTTATTAAATAGTTTATTTGATAATTGATGTAAGGTTTATGGACAATGGTCAACATTTAAAACCAATTGATGCATTATTCAAGTAATACGAATATACGCTAATATGCGAAAAAGCGTTATAGAAAAACTCCTCCATTATTATTATTAATTTAAATACAAAACTTAACTTAAGTCCCAAATTGTTAGTATAAGGAATAGTAGTTAGTTCAGTTTTTTAGATAAGTTTTAGGTAATGTCTGTCATTTATGAAATTAAACTTATTGTAGAAAGTAAAAACTTTGTTTTGGCGTAATAACCCTAAATTATAAGTAATAGATTTTGTTCGCTCTATAAATGATAAATAAATATCTTCATCATAATGATATTTATTTATTATTTATAGAGCATGGAGTGTATATAGGACAATGTAACAGGTGGTCAGCCTATCGCCATCTCAGTGTCCGAAACAACGGTGCAATATACTTACATGGATAAACATTTACATACATCAATATTTGTTAGTGCATATAGACACCCAAGACTCGTATAGAAATATTCGTATTCATCACACAAATTTTTACCCCTAGCGCGATGCGAACCCGCAACTTTCAGCTTCGAAGGCAGGTTACTACCAACTAATCTATCAGGCCATTGTTCGCACAAATTTTATAATTCATCCATATTCATGAAAGAAAGGAGTTAGTCATGGCAAAGGAGGGTTGGGTGATCGGAATTCGAGTCAAAACCTGGTACTTTTTTTTTAACTTTTGTATAATTTATATCGTTGGCTTGGACAAGAGGAGGCGACAGGGTCACCACGTGTCACATTGTCTAAAAAATGTCTGGAGCAAACCATTTCAAAAGAAGAAGATTACAGTTGGAGTTTCACCTCTGAAGACTAAGATAATTTGCATAGAGATAATAATGACTCTATACGCTTCAAATCGTTAAGGTCGTGAAGCCTATACTATAGTTTATCCTATAGTGAATTATTTATAGAAAATTAGGTTAAAGTAACATGTAACGAGTCTCTAAAGTAGGACTTTAAAATACAAGCTTCCCTTCACGCTTTGTTTTCTAATAAGGGATGACTATAAGAAGAAAAAGGAAAGGAAAATGTGAGATATATTACTTAAAATTTCTTATTAATCACCGAATCACCTAAAAATATTAAAATACGTATATAATACAATACTCTGTACGTACTGAATATATACATAAAAAGAAATGGGCATTCATATGTAATTTGTATGAATACATATTTCTGTTAGCTTTTCTTCAACTGCATAATATGGATTTTAACATTGTACCGTTAGTATTTGTGATTATTAAGCATGTAAAGAATGTGGACTTTTGTGAGGTTTCTTATAAGATTTGACTTTATTTAAGTATTGTCCCTTAAAAAGGTCACAAAGAACGGTCTTCAACCACCTTCATGCATTGACTCGACGCAGCATTTTGACGGTCGTCACTTACATCTTTAAGGAGGTTCACTGCGTTTGCCTGAACGAGATTGCCATTCGAGAAACTTTTTTGCCCAACAGTTTGTCAGACCGGCCGTCCCATTGCCACTTCAGTGCGCTGATATAGAAATGATGCACGATGATATAGCTATTAAATACAATAGAGTATCTATTGTACTTTATATTATTGAAAATGCTACTTTATTATGGACGTATTTAAATGTAATTTTTTATATATTTATAGCGGAGTACATAACATCGCAGAAGGGGAAGCCTTTGATCAAGCTGAATGGTTACACGTACTGCTCGACACCAACCAAAGGGCACAAGATAAGATGGCGATGCTCCACGCACTACCCGTACGGTTGCAGAGCTAATATAATTACTTTCAAAGACGAAATATTGACTATCAACAGCCACCACAATCATAAGTAGGGTTGCCACCTCCCGAGTGTTTGATTTAGGGAGAATGACGAGTTGAAAATAATTCAAGTATTCTTAATGTTTTATGTTAAAACTTGCAGTTTCATATCTGCGATTGAAAATACTAGCACTGTGTATATATAATTTACGTTTTTATGCATAATGTTCGAACGAAAGACGATAGATTTTCATCATGTTGCGTGCGAATCCGTATATCATTTTCAAACTGCGTGTACATAATATTAAATATTTTTTTTTTGTTAACATGTCTTTTTATTGAGTTCAAATTGTCTGCCTAATGAATGCAATATCAATTTATCAAAATTAATGAATTTTAAATCAATATATTACCTTTTTACCAATAGTACATTATTCCTTATTTTCCATATAATATTTTTAAAATTTTATTTCAATTACTATCAGAACCCATTTTTGCTAAACGAATTTGTAATTTTTAATCGATGAAATGGTTCCGTGTGGTAATGGCATAAGAATGTTGCCACTCCCTTTCTTTCCGTGGATGTCGTAAGAGGCAACTAGGGGGAAAACCTTGAATATCGTTATGGCAACCGATATACAACGGGATAACCATCTATAAAAATATCAGACCAAGACTATCAGGCCGAAGATGGGCAGTAGCGTCTGAGATGCGAGTGGTCTGGTACTGCGATCGCCAATCCGCTTACCAAGCGTGGCGATTACGGCAAATCCTCCCTATGGGAAAGGCCTATGTCCTGCGGTGGACTTTAACAGGCCGATGTGTATTTATATGTAATCGATGAAATTAATTAAATAGATTCACAGTATTTTTTGTGTAAGTTCGCTTCGTGCTAATGTTAACGCAGCAGAGCAAACTAAAGACATCATAGAGAATTCACATACTTCTTTACAGTTATTTTTTATTTGTATTGTATATTTTACATTTTATTTTCAGTTGAGTATTTAATGTCGAAAAGGGGCAAACCTATCATCAGGCTGAATGGTTACACATATTGTTCAACGCCAGCTAAAGGTCAAAAGGTCAGATGGCGATGCTCCACACACAATTCTCGCGGATGCCGGGCTACTATTTTTACATTTAATGATGAAATAATAAGTATTAAAGGCGATCATGATCACACGCTCTAATGTTGTTTTTTATTTTCTTTTTTCTGCCCATGTTGGGCTGGGCTATTTTGGTTCAGATTGTGGTGCTGGTGCATCGCGTAATAATATTGCACCCTTTTGTAGGATGAAGGATGTCACCCATCCTCTCTTCTTACCATAGAAAACGTGCCATGTTCTTGCTTCTTATTGGTTGCGTAAAGTAATGCCCCTATAAACTTTTTTTTATCGAGCACGTTAAAGAAAAGTAACCGTAACAAACGGACAGATGGAACGAGACTGTTATTCATTCTTAATTTGAAATCATAACAAGGTAACTTTTTTCTAAAAAAAAATAGCAATTCCATTACTAATATTTCTGTTAACACCACCTAAGCTTGAATGCTTTTGTATTTGGAGCGTTTTATGATTATATTCAAATTATGGATTCGAACTTGCGATTTATGTTTCGAAATCCGCACCATTAATAAGGGTTCAATCGTAATAAATCGGGCACATCGAGTGTTATCTGAAAGATATGTTGCGTGCCTTTATAGTTAAGAACAAAATAGTTGAATAGAAAGCTTACTGTAGTCTATGAATTACTTCAGTAAATTGTATCTTTAATATACTTAAAGTAATATAAAACATCAAGTTAAAAAAGACATCCATACGTTAGGGAGCTACGTTGCCGCAGGCATAGATACACTCGTTAATCTTTGAAATTTGTTTATTATTGTATCTTCCCTTACATATGGGTTTAAAGAACTTTATTCTCATAAGAACACTGTGTGGTTCACTTACATGAGATTACAATATGAAAAAAGAAAAAAAAAATCTTATTCTAGAGTAAGAGCATGCAAACAAAATTACTTATAATACAGTACAATTGTAAGGTTATTTTTTACAGAGAGTGCTTATGTTTTATAGAATATACATTTTTTTAAAAAATCAACAGTTTGTTTGTAATGCATAATACGACTGGAGTTTCTTTTTAAATAAATTTACATTTGTGCATTGCTTAATTTCGACAGGTAGCTTATTGTATAATTGTACTCCTTCAAACATAATATTATTTCTTCCATATTTATTTGTTCTAGGTGGACGTACCATTAACTTGTTTTTATTTCTAAAATTGTATTTATGTGTCTTTGTAGTAAATGTAATGTTTGTTTTAATAGTATTCGAAAGTATTTTTTTTATTAGTAAGCATGTATTGAAATTATATATTTGTTTTATATTGTATAATTTAGTTTTCCTGTATAGTAGTTCAGAAGAAGTAAAATGCTTGTAATGGTATAGTAGTTTTATTGATTTGTTTTGTGTTCGCTGTAGTTTTTCTAGGTTGTTTTTAGCAGCTGATCCCCAAACCTCAATTAAATAATCTAAATGAGTCTTAACCAGAGAATTATATACAGTACTTCTTACTCTAAAAGGTATACAATTTCCTATTTTGCGTATTACTCCATTGAATGATATTAGTTTTGATCTTACATGTTCTATGTGGGGTTTCCATGATAATTTGTCATCTAATATTAAGCCTAAGTATTTTTCACAAATAATACTCGTTTCTTTGCAACACGAATACAGTAAGTAATAGTTTTATATAGTGTGTTTGCTCTCGCGAAAAACACCATAATGGCATGAATTTTTGGAATTCATATTATCTGTTTACTTTTGACAGTGGAATTCGTGAAGTCGCAGCGTGGCAAAATCTTAATAAGACTAAACGGCTACACATACTGTTCCGTTCCCTCCAAGACCGCGAAGATCCGCTGGAGATGCTCCACTAATGGGCCACGAGGATGCCGCGCATTCCTGGTCACCTTTAGGAGTGAGATCATAAACGCATTCGAGGAACATAATCATCTTCCTATGGTGTAAAAATATAATTTAAGCGAGTTTTAGATCATTTTTTTATTTCTTATACTCTTCAGTAGAATACTGTCTTATTCAAAATACACTTGCTTAATGAACTGTAAAAAATCTGCCACAATTGCCATGCTTAGCAGGCGGATTGGCAGTCTCTAGACACATTGTACATGAGACAGTATTGTCTGTCACCAGGTTGAATCATTTTGGAGAGGTATTTATTTTTTGAAATGGTGATCCCGCTATCTTTCAGTGACTATTACTATATCTTTCTTATGCGGCTCTTGTGAGTCCTCTCGAATACTCATTCGCGTACTGATGTGACGAAGTAGTTATATATTTCTCCTCTAAAATATATAACTACATCGTTGTCTTGAACATAAAGACGCCGATGGGCTCACCACCTGTTATGTTGTCCCAAAAATGTCTTTGGTGGAAGGTGGGTCGCAACAACTAATTGTCTAGACCTCTGTCTATCCTAGTATTGGGAATGGCAGAAAGATATTTTTTTCCATGTCATGAATAGATGCAAATTTTTGAGCATTTCTGCACTAAAGTATTAGGTGTTCTGAAACTAGTTTTCCTTTCACAGTGGAATTCTTGACTTCGCAAAGAGGCAAGCCATTGATCAAAGTGAGGAATTACACGTATTGCTTGGTTCCAACGAAAAAGGACCGTAACAGCAAGGTGCGCTGGCGGTGCTCCACTCACTGCACCCAGGGCTGCCGCGCTATTGTCGTGACCTTCGACAATGAGATCGTGAGTCTGTTAGAAAACCATAATCATCCACCCCCGATGCCTTCCCCTCTCATTATCCACGCTCAAAACAAAATCTGTCAAAGCCGCATTCCATAGACAGTATTATTCTTATAATATTTAGACAAAAGCACACTCGAATCTAAGTTACCAATGGTAATATATGTATTATATGACTGTAATCAAAACGATGTGTTAATTATGTATGTTTAATTACCTTAACGTAAAATTATTCTCTATGTCAAGTGTAGTCGGTTTTATATTGGTATTAAATTGGTTTCATATATTATAGAATAATTGTAATTAAATAAAATCAGCAAATTTCATAAACAAAGCAGCTTCTCTATTATTTAATTTCATTAATTTGGAGGTATAGGTACTTACAGAGGTCAGGACTTTTAGAACGGTCCTCATTCAAGCAACAAAGCATTTAAGGATTCAGCTGCGAGATTATTGAAATAATGCCTTCGTCAACCATGAGTCAGGTTGCTATTTTGATTCTTAAAATAAGATTTGCTTTATGAATAGTTTTAATTAACGATTTGCTATTTTATTTATTATTTGTTGTAGTTTTGTAAAATTAATGTAATGTTTTTTTTATCATAAGTTACTTTTATAAGACCCAAACGGCAAGAGGATGGTATTTTGAAGGTACTACACCATACGTCCACTCGAGGCGTAAGACACTCCCTTTCGGGAGAGGCCTATATCCTGCACTGGAGTTATGTGGGGCATTATGATGATGCTTAAAACTTGACAATACAGACCAACTCAATTGCTTTTTCTAAGTTTAAAATTATACGAATATATAGAAACTGTAAAATTTAAAAACTTTTTAATTTTGTGTAAGTTGTAAGTACAGTTTAGTTGACTAGGTCAGCTGGTATGCAGTATAGCATTAAGCTCATCTTTTTACAGTTTATTGGAATAAAAAAAAATAACATACGACATTCGGTTCCAAAGTGGTGTTGCCTGTGTTCTGGTCTCAACATAGATAAATAATAACAAACACATATCAACATCCAAGACTCGAGTACAAACATTCATATTCACACATACTGAAAAGGTTTTAAAAAAATCCACCTTTAGCATCGAAGGCAGGGTCACTACTAAGCAGGCTATATGGCTGCGAAATTGTTCATGCAAGCTTTTATAGACTAATCAGACCTTTTCTTGCAGCAGAGTTTGTAATGTCGCGAAGAGGCAAGAAGATGATTAGGCTACGAGGCTACACGTACTATTCAGCGTCGGTTGGGCCAAAGGTACGGTGGCGGTGTTCTACACACGCTTCTTGTGGCTGTGTTGCCACTTTGTACACCGTGAACGACACTATAATAATGGTAAAAGATGTCCACAACCATCCGCCACGACCGGTAGATTGATGCCACTCACACACGTTAAGCCTGTGTATCCTGAAATGCTGTTAGGATTATGACGTCACAGCTTACGACGAATTCTCTAAATTAGTCAAATTTGTTCGCGAATATGGCTAAAACTCACTTACGGGAGGGGCCTTCCAGTCTCTCTACAACAGTATTTTACAAGCATGTATATGTGTATGCATGCGCGCGAATATTTACCACGATGTGACAAACTTGTTGTAACATAAAATATTATGTTAAAAGAAGAACATCGAATCAGAATCTAGTTATGATACAGAAGTGAAATTTCTTTGAAGATACTAGTATTATACTATTTTTAGTTAATTAATAATAATTCGCAATTATGGCAACATCGATTACGTCTTCACCGAAAAACATAATATTGGCGGATAACTCCGGAAATAAAATATCTTGGTCGTTTCTATCTTTTCTTTTCTTTTTGTGAAAGAATACTAGTAATGCTAAATTAAAATATTACTAGTTTTCCCTTTAACCTCTCCAACTAAGCTGAAGCGTACTATTAAGCTCTTGTGTTATATATCCGCCATAACGCTGCTATATATCTACAAACTGTCGACAGCATGTTACACACTAGTGGAGGAGACGTTCTCCTCAGGTCTCGGCCACCTGACACGTAAGGGTTACTTAAGGGTAACTTCCTGTTTCCCACGGCGCATAATCTACCATAAAATTAAAACTAGTGATTGTTTAAATACGAACTTTATATTAAACATCGATCTTTAAGTTTTACTCTTGACAAACCCAAAGAAAATTCAATTTTGAATATGTTACGCAATTTTATCGATTTTTAAAGCATATTTGTTTTTCTGAACTTTTATGTGATTAAATTAAAGATAAAAAATGTTTGTTTGCCACGATTCGGCAGGGTTCGAATCCCGCCCGTGTCAGTTGAAATTTTAAAAATATTTTTTCTTTTTATATATGTTATTTGGGAAAATATTAAAAGTGTTTCTCTAGTAGTCCGACCTTTTCAATAGTTCTAGCAGAAAGACAAATTAAAGCTGGCTGTAATTGTTGTTAGCAATAAGTCAATGGACACACGTAATGAAGTGCCAATGGAAACTTTAAATTTAAGTATTGAATAAAGGACTCTTACAGAAAGCATTAAACATTGAACAAACAATCGAACATCGAGTAGATCAAGTTGTAACCTCGCTTCCGATTTGAACGCCACGTCCGCTCTCTTGTCCGCATCGCCCTTTGTTTTGTCGTTATTGAGACCTCTGTAAGTATTATCACCATCTACAAACAGAAGAGCGTCGATTCTTTAAATAGTCTTATGGCGTTTAAATTATAATCGGATATTGACTATAAACAACTTTCAGATGAGCTTCAATATTTAATATCAAAAAGGGGGAATACAATGCTACTTCATCATGGATATACATATCATTTGAAAACGAATAATGCTTTCAGAAGAATCTGGCGATGTTCACGTCACTGCTCCTCTCAGTGTCGAGTAACCTTGACAACGATTGCTGATAGGGTTATCAAAATGAGAAACGACCACAATCACGGACCAACAAATTTCTAGTATATGTTTTAGTGTTCTTCTTCAAGAAAGAGGTCTAGACAATAAAGTCCTTTTAACCCACCTTCCACCGAAGATATTTTTGGGACAATGTGGCAGGTGGAGACCACGTCGCCGTCGTAATGTCCAATGAACTAATTCGTACATAGGTTTTTGAAAAAACCTATTGGTACTAGCCAGCCACCTGGGGAGCGAACGCGGGTCTCCTGAATCGAATTCCGACAACCCAACCACTCGGCTACCATGACTTATTTTTAAATTAATAAATTTAATATTTTAGTATGTGAATAAATGTAATATTTTATAATGTAATAAATATTGAATGTTTTATAAGTAAATGGCTTTTGCATTTACCATTTAAATACTCAAATATATGGCTGTATAAAAATTAGATTTTTTAAGGAATATAATTTTACTCTTAACATCATATAAAAAAAAGCTATTTTTCTTTTAGAAAATATACAATGTTTCTTTACAATGTAATTTCAAAAGATAACAATTACTTTAGGCAAAATATAACTAATGAATTTCGATGAGGTCTCTACAAAAAAGACTATATTTTCTAAAATCATTTCCATCAAATTGATTGCTAATAACTATAGAAATCGAAAAAAGGTAGCTAAATAAACAATTTTTTAATAACCACATTTTTCTTTTTATTTATCATTTTTATTTGCAGAAAAAAAGTATTTTGAATTGAATAAAATATCTGGTTTAGTAGTTTTCCACGACGAATTGATTCCTACCCACTAAACCGCCAGTGTGAAAGAAAATTATTTGATTTTAGGTCACAACAAATATCATAAGAGACAGTCAGCGACCATAGTGCTGCTATGATTGGAGCAACGAATAATAAAGAAGTTAAACATTTTGTAAGCTGGTCTGAAAAAATTCCTTCGCTATAATAAAATGGATCGGAAAAGGATGCCATTATTTAAAGTATGTATAATCAAAGGAAATGTAAAGACCTGTCGCTTTCCCTGCTCTATTTCTCGCCTGTTTAGCAGATCCTGGGGCGTCAAACCAAGGTCAATTAATTATAGCAATTTAATCTATCCTAGTGCTGGTGGCTTTAGAAAGTGTCACGTACTAGCAGAAATATCATTGGGAGCGTATTTTGACTCGCCACCGTACCAGACCAAGAATTATGATTTTACTTTTCGTATATATACGAGTAAACGTGTTAATAATAATAGTTAACAAATATCGTGCTATGGTCAGATGACGTACAGCCCTACGGGTAACAATGCTTTATGGCACATGTTTTGGTTGTAATGATCAGTGAGTGAAAGATATATAAACTATGTATGTATATATAGAATTGAAAAAACGTATTTTTATGACTAAAATCAAAATTATTACTCAAATTAAATATACAATTTTAGAAATTATATCATTTATTTGACATGTTTTTGTTAGATACAAAAACGCACATCTAACATGTATTGACACAAATGTATGTTAAATTAGGTAAATTAAGTATTACATTTATAGAAGAGTTAAATTTATTTCTTCTTCTTCTTCTTTACAGCCTATCAAGAGTCCACTGTTGAACATAGGTCTCCCCTAAAACTTTCCTCAGTGAACGGTCCCCAGCCACCTGCATCCATCGACTTCCCGCAATATTTTGCAAGTCGTCGCTCCATCTCGTGGGGGGTCGTCCAACACTGCGTTTGCCTGTACGAGGTTGCCACTAGAGAACTCTTCCCCAACGGTAGTCAATTCCACGAGCTATGTGGCCGGCCCTTTGCCACTTCAACGTGCTGATCCTTACGGCTATGTCAGTTAATCTGGTTCTGCTACGGATAACTTCATTACGGATTCTATCACGCAGAGAAACTCCGAGCATAGCCCTTTACATAGGACGCTGAGCAACTTTGAGCTTCCACATACGGCCTGCAGTGAAAGACCACGTCTCAGATCCCTATGTCATCACTGGCACACACTGGTTGTAAACGTCGGTTGTAAATTTATTTAATGTATATGAATTTCCACTTAATTTGTACACAGAGAAATGTGTTATAAACTACGAGTATAATAGGAACAATTTGGGATACTTCCGACCTTTACCGTGCTGTAGCAAAGGTCGCAGGTTATAACAAAAACTGTTATGCTGAAGTTTTTGTAAAAATCAATAAATATTTTGTAATTGTAAACGTTATTACATTTTAACATGTAATAACGTTTACAATTACAAAATATTTACTTTTAAACATATTTTTAATTTATTTTTAAACATTACCACATTACAAATATGTTACATGTTTCATGTCCCACGTTACGTTCTTACCAAGCGTTGCTTGGAGCACTTAATTTATAATGCGAGGCTATCACATCAACAGAATAAAAATTGTATAATTGTGATGTGATTAATATAATGTATATATACATAATGTATATATTTGTCTTCATTTCAGGTAATTCAGTATTCATCACAACATCTCGAGGAGCTCGGGTGATCATCCTGTCTGGCTACAAATTTTTCCGGCACCGTCAAACTGGCAAGAAGATAAGGTGGTTTTGTGGAACGCATCAGAGATTAGGCTGCAAAGCCGTATTGTTCACGGTCGATGACAACATAGTGACCTACAGGAATATTCATAATCACTCACCAATAGCTTAAGAGATTCAGGATCAGGCCCAAATCGGTCTGCCACGAATTTTTAGCTGGCGCGGACAATGAAAACTATGTCCCTGAAGCTGGTGCGTATCTATTATCTCAGGTGTTTGTAAAGATACGACAAAGACGAATATATATTTGAAAATATGGTCAAAATTATAGGTGTTCCAAATTATGTGAAATAGGTATAATATATAAAATTAGATGTTCAAAATTATGTGTGTTGAAGTTTTTAAAGAATACTTTCACGTACTAGAGATCGCGTATTTGGATGCATAATTACCAAAAGTTATTTTTGCTATTTTTAGCCAATAAAACGACTTTTACCAAAAATAATGAACCATTTTTATTTAACCTCAATAATTAAGTTCTAAACCAATTTAAAACAATTATCAAAATTGAAGCGGAGAATCATGTGTTCATCTCGTCACAATAAATATGGCAGTAAGTTACTATAAACTTTTTTTTGTCTACAGAGCATATTTACAGGAGACCCACTGGAAGAAAATTCTCAAACCAGTCTCGTCTTTAAATAAAACTAATTCTGCTATGTCTTAATTTAAGTGTGTTTTTTGATTTCTGTGTTACGGTAATCATTTGTTAAATTTTAATGTTTACTTTGACATGAATGTTTCATCTAAATATGTGCAGTAGTTTTTGCGTGTCAGAGCAACAATCATCCATAAGAGTGACCAAAAGTAGTCCAAATATCCACCACTAACGAGACCTAAAAATTTAATGAAGTATAATTAAAAGCTTCTAGCCTAAGTATAAGTGAATATGATTATGCTGAAACACTATGGCTGGTTAATAAAAAAGAAAAAAAACCTCATCTTCTATACACTTATAACAAAATTATTAATGTCTCAAAATAAAGACCTAAAGAAGTGGCCATATTTACGCATCATACTGCAATATTATATTGTTACTATTATTAAATTTAACTTTATATATTATTATTATTATATTTTACTTTATATATATCAGATTGTTTTACTTATCCTTTAATTAGTCTCGTTCGATTTTAGACATTAGCATAGGTGGAGTTGCCGAAATGAAGCATGTCTTAATTTTGGCAACTCTGCCTCCTCTTTCTATCCTCATGTGATCTTCCCACCCCTTTTACTCGTAATATCTCCTTTATTTGGTTTAAATTTCATTAATTCGTGCTGGAAATGCCGCCTGCTTACCCTGCTTTTCTCGCTAAGACAAGATAAAAAACTAGACTAAGTGTGATAAGATAAACCTGAAATTGAAACTCATGTTCAGTTTAAACATTACTCGTGCTTAAGCTGCTTACTTTGGGGCCAAAGCAATGTATGTGATGTTGTCCCTATATGCACATGTATTTATTGAATTTATTATCTTTGACTGCAGAACACCAATTTACTATGTCCATAACGCACTTATTATGTATTGAAACTTTATTGTTTTTGTTCCTTCCAGGTCTGAAATTTATAATGTCAGAGCGCGGTGCCCGTGTCCTCGTGATGGGCGGTTACGAGTTCCGTCGCCAATGTGACATTGGCCTAAAGACTAGATGGTGGTGCAAAACACATTACAATCGAGGTTGTCGAGCAGTCGTCTATACCGTAGGAACAAGGGCCATTCGATGTAAAAACTTGCACACCCACCCCCCGGAAATAAAACGAAAAATGTATTATTATTAATAATCATGTATGTAATGTGATTATATATTTTTTTAATATAATAACTAAAAAAATGTAGTTCTTTTTTCTAACAATTTAAAGTACAATGTAGTTCTTTTTTATTTAAACTTTTTATGACATTTACATACAAAAGCATTGTTAAGTCCACTAGTAACATATTATTATGACCGGAGTACATAAGACTTAATACTCGTAAATATTATGACAGCACTGGTGGTGCCCTATAAACCGGCCGTCCCAATATTTCTCGGGAACACGTCGACGAGTACCGGAACAAACTTGTGTCTGAAGTCGAGATTTTGTTAGACAAAATCTCGGACTGGGGCCGACTTAATTTAGTCCAGTTCAACTCTAAAAAGACACAAGTTTGCGCGTTTACCGCTAAAAGGAAACCCTTCGTCGTATCACCTCGTTTTGAGAGCATTCCCCTAGTTGCCTCAGCCAGCATCGGAATCCTTGGCGTCGACATATCGAGCAACGTTCAGTTTCGCGGTCATTTGGAAGGGAAGGCCAAATTAAAAAGCTTGGCGTGTTCAATAGAGCGCGACAGTACTTCATGCTGGCCCACCGCTTGCAACTTTATAAGGCGCAGGTTTGGCCGCATATGGAGTACTGTTGTCATCTCTGGGCGGGGGCACCACAGTGTCTGCTCCTTCCATTTGACCGTGTCCAAAGAACAGCGGCTCGAATTTTCGATGACCATACTCTATCCGATCGGCTAGATCCCCTGGCTTTGCAAAGAGATGTTGCATCTCTTTGCATTTTCTACAAAATCTTCTACGGGGAGTGCTCCGAAGAATTGTTCGGATTAATTCCAGCCGCTGCAATTTCACCATTGTACCTTACTGCATTATCAAAAATTTTATCAACACCACCTTGATGCTTGGCATTCCACCACAGTGCATTTTTCGTGGAATTTTCTGCCACGCACTTGCACTTTGTGGCTGCGTCATGATGAGCTGCCGTCAGCGGTTTTTCCGGAACGATAGGACTTAGGGACCTTCAAGAAAAGAGCCTATACCTTTCTCAAAGGCCGGCAACGCATCCGCTATTCCTCCGGTATTGCAGATGATGTGCTCCACCACACACAGATGATGTGTACCACCACTTGCTCGTTTGCCTCCCTTTTCTATAAAAAAAAATATTTAACACAATTACGTTACATAGATACATTTTCTATTTTTTATTATATCAATATATAATTTGACGACCTGATACCCTAGTTGGTATAGTCCCTGCATTTTGAAGTTGAGGGTTGTGGCTGCGTAGACAGAGGTCTAAATTAGAAGAGGAATTAATTAATTTCGGTTCACCTTCCTCGAAGTATTGAACTCGGGTCTCTTAACTCTAATTCCGATTACACAACCACTTAGAGTTTGTGACTATATACAAAATATAACTAAAAACTACGAGTATTGTAGGTTACAGCTTTGTGGTAGGCTCGTACCAATTAGTTTTTCAAAAGTTATGTACGATTTATTTCGTTGGTTTGGTCATAAAGATGGTGTCAGGAACATTTCAGAAACGACAGGGTCGTGTTAAAGTGTCCTTTTGGAAATTTCTAACGATTTCGCTTATTTCATTGTGATTAGTGATTATTATTATTACATCTACCAAAAAAGACATGAACGCTTCAAGCGATAGACCTAAAAAGATGGCGCTCAAGAAATGTAGTTTTTGTGAAGAATACTGCGTATGTGTAGATAAAAGGGCGAGTCATTCTATACTGGATAAGCTAAATATCAAAAAAAGGACTTCCAAATATATACTACCAAAGAATACTAAAATATTTACATTGCTCATAAACAATCTGATAATATTACTAAGTCTTGGGACCCACAACCCTCAAATTCGAAGCCAGAAAGGCCACCAACAATGCTATCGTCAATATGCATTAAGATATTAATATATTATATAGTTAGTTGTTATATAGTTTTTAAGATATTATATGTTAGTTCTATTTTGTTTTATAGTGGGGTTTATTCGTTGTAGTTTTTTGTGTGTATTGTTATAAGTATTATAAGATCTATAAAATTACTGATTTTTTTCAGAGCCAAGATTTATAACCACACACAGAGGTACTCGCATTTTGTATCTGCGCGGTCACAAATACTGTAAACACTACACATTAGGTCCTAAGACCCGATGGATTTGCAGCTCTCATCACAACAAAGGATGCAAGGCTGTAATCTATACAATTGACAACGAAATCGTCAAATGCAACGATATACATGACCATCGATATGGGAAATGAAAAAATCCAGACAACGGAATTTCAATGTTCAAAGAAAAGGTTATTTTGTATTTGTAACTAAAATTAAAGATAGGATGTCTTATAATGTAAACTTTGTGTTATTATTTTTAGAACACTGCATAATTTCATAACAACATTTTAAAGTCAGTCTTGACACTAACAAAATCTTTGTCATTTCAATATTGTCATTTAAATTTAAATTTGTACATTTAAATTACGGGTCGCTCGCGTTTGTCTATTCTAATTTTTCTTATTTGTGTTCTTACTTCTTTTTAAATTGTGTGTAATTATCTTATTTCTTATATCTTATTTATAGATTAATTATATACGTAAAACATGCTATATATAATTATTGCATGTTTAGCATTAAGCATTAATTCCATCATTAATCCGGCAACTGTTAGTAAAAACTATTTTTTTAGAATTTTTTTTTTAGAAAATTATTCATGCGGATTAAAAAGAACTTAAAAAAAATATCTTCACGCAATTCCCAATACAGGGGTAGACAGAGGTCAAGTCTAGACAATTAAGTCCCTTTGACCCACCTTCCACCGAAGATATTTTCGGGAAAACGTGACAGGTGGTGAGCCCGTCGCCGCCTTTATGTCCAAGCCAACGATGAAATTCGTACATAAGTTTTTGAAAAACTCATTGGTACTGCCACCTGGTTTTGAAAAACTCATTGGTACTGCCACCTGCCATCGAACTCGGGTCTCTCGACTCGAAATTCCGACCACCCAACAACTCGGCTATCGTGACTTAAAGAACTTGCGAATTAAAATATGCAACATCTTGCTTTGTTAATTATTGTCAGTTTTGGTAATCAAAGAGGCAAAAGTCATCTCAAATATAGTTTAGGAATGAATGGAGCGGGTGAAAGAATGCCCCAAATTGCTCCAGTCTCTTATGACGGTAATACGTTTCCCTATATTGCGATGTTTTCTTCCTCGTAGTAAATTTGACATGTATTTTACCGTATAACAATTTAATTGTGTTGGCACCACTGATCGAACTTAAAAAAACAAAACTGAGATTATAGCATTTAAACAAGAAAGAGTCTATTTTATAGAACTTCTTCAGGCAGTTTTGTTGGTAAAAGTTACATATGTTTTTTGTTGCACAATTTCGAAAGAATGCATCGTTAATATTTAAAAGAATTTTTTGTGCAAATTCACCTCCACCAAGATTATTTACGTAATGATTATTTTATTAATATCCAAATTAAAAATATATAAAGGCTTCTCAAAGTTAAGTCTCAAATAGTGTCTAATGCTTAACTAATTTGGTTGTTAATGCAATAATCTAGAAATATTCATGTGTCAAATCGTCGTGTATCGGACGAATTTATTGGTTTCATAAAATTGTGTTCTAAACATATCGCATGTACAAAAACGATTTGATCCTGCAACGTCACGACACATCACGCCACTTAAATATGTTACTGTCATAAAACTTTGTCTTTTTAAATACTCTTAAATTTAATTTTACGAAAATTAAAAACATAAACAATTATTTCATGCATTTTATTTTAAATTATTTAAACGAAAGTCAAAAGTTTCACAATATTATTAATATATAATGTTATTATTTCTTATTAAAGTTATATTAGACGACCTCTGTGGACAAGTAGTGAACACAGCGGATTTAAAGGTGTCGTTGCCTCTGAGGTAGAGGCAACGACACCACCACGGTGAGGTGGTGCCGGGATTCTTCCCGGACGGGTCAAAACAAAACCCACTTTTACTACATTTTCTCGGGTGTGGGTGTTTGTGGTGGTTTCGTTGTTTGCGATTCCATAAAAGCAAGTGCTTCAGCTGCTTACTCTGGAATCAGAGTAATATATGTGATGTTATTCTTTCCAGAGCCGCACTTTGAAACATCAGCCAAAGGTCACCGGGTGATATGCATATCGGGTTACAGATTCAGCAAGCACTCCGTGGTTGGGTACAAGACGCGATGGTTCTGCGGTTCGCATCACAGCAAGGGTTGCAAGGCCGTCATCTACACCGTCGACGACGAAATCGTTAGATGCAATAACAGTCACAACCATCCGGCTCTGCATGGACGATAAGAGTTCATCATTATAACATCAATTGTAAATCGAAGCTGGAAATTTGAAAATTTGGCAACACTGCAATATTTTTTTCTTTACTGCTTCCTATTTCCGTATGCTAAAATTACAGGATATTTTAGTGTATAATAAAATGTAGTTTAAAGAAATTAAAGCACACGATAAATTGAACTTATTAAAATAAATTTCTTATTAAAGAAATAAAATAATAAACGAAAAATATTAATATTATCGTGAAAAAGGCCCTGTGATGTATCGTAACGATCGAATGTTTTCGAGAACTGATTTATCGAGCGCCCCTCGTTTTTATCACAATATTTTTCGTTCATTATTTTATTTGTTTAGTAAGAATATTTTCGAATAATATAATAAATAAATTAAATAAATATCTCCACGCAATTCCCAATACAGTGGTAGTAGGAGGTCTAGTCTAGACAATTAAGTACCTTCGACCCACCTTCCACCGCAGATATTTTCGGGACAACGTGACAGATGGTGAGCCCGTCGACGTCTTTATGTCCAAGCCAACGGTATAATTCGTACATAAGTTTTTTTGAAAAACCCATTGGTACGAGCCTGGCACCTGGGGATCGAACTTTGGTCCAACCACCCAACCACTAGACTATCGTGACTTATGAATATTGTCTTTATTGATAAAACATATAACCTCAATCATGAATGACAATTGTGAGTTCTTACTTTTTGGTTTTTAATCCGATTCATTACGGGTGTTGTTGTTGTTGTTTAGTTTTTTAAACTATGTTTTTTAGTTTAATTCTCTTTTGCAAATTTATTAATACATAGTAGGCATAAGCAGATGCACTTGATCTGTCTCTCCCGCCCTCTCGCGAAAGATATGTAAGAAAATTATTGATCCGGGCAATCAGGTCAAACTGGGTCAATCAGGATTATCTTATCAAATTATTGTATTGTCATCTGATCTTGATAAGTCTACGAAGTTTATGTAACTGTTTAAAGTAGGTCAATTCGAGTTTCAGTGAGTAGGTTACGACCATACGTGAAACTAATAAAAGATCGTCGTTTCTGATCTCATATCATTAGTGCTTAAGTGCCTTCATTCAGATCATCATTGGATCAGAGCAAAGTATGTAGTAGTCTAGATAATTAAATCCTTTCGACGCACATTTCACCGAAAATATTTTTTAGGACAAAGTGACATGCTAACGATATAAATCGTACATAAGTTTTAAAAAAAAACACTTATTTTGAACAATTTTATGTGCTGAATTTACCATGTGATTATCGCTGAAAGAGAGCTTCGTGACGAAATCTGCGCGTCTGGGAATTCATAATAAAAAAGTATGTTGTTTCGACGAAGTGAGTCGAGCAATCCGTTTCGACGACAACCCTACTGGAGCAGAATGTTTGAGAGAAGGCCTTTGCCAAGCTAGCACGTAGACAGGCTAATGCTTCACCATCTGTCACGTTGTCCTTTAAATAGTCCTCAGTGAATAGAGGGTGGAAAGAACTTACTGTTTTAACCTCTGCCTACCCCAGTATTGGGAATAGCGTGAAATATATTTTTTTCTTGATTTTCATAAACATTTCAAACAATTCTCAAGATTAAAATAATCAGGTTATGCGTAGACGTAACACCATAGATATGTTTTGGACTTATTACTTATCGGCAATCAGTATTTTTTAATAATTACAAATATATGTATTGTTCTTTTCGGGTTGTGATATTATTTTGAATGTACCTAGTCGGGTCATAAATTCTGTCACATGTTTTATATGAAATAACTTTTATATAAAACCAAAATATGTTTTATATAAAACCATTTATATACCAAAATGAACTTGACAAAACATAGATTCTTATGACCCTAAAGTTTATCCAAAACCTCCGTGATTTTGAATACAGGCCTTCAATCTGCGCGGCCAGTCGTCTATCGCAGCACGAACGAGGTCCATGTCAATATCGGCGGCTGCCTTAAACAAGGATGTCTTGAGTGACTCCAAATTGGGATGAGGCTTTGAGCATGCCTTTTCCTCCAAGTGTTGCCATATCTTGTAATCTAACGGATTCAAATCGGGACTGGAGGAGGGTCAGTCTTCGTGCCGGATGAAGTCGATTTCACGCGCCGCCAGCCAGTCTTGTGTGCTCTTCGCTCTATGAGCTGGCGCCGAATCTTGTTGGAAATCCCAGTGCCTGTTATTGAACATGGCATGAGAAACAGGTTCCACAAGGTTCGTCAGGACTGTATTTTGATACATAACTGCATTCATTTTTACACCTTTCTCACAAAAATGTACCTTTGTTAAGCCCCACTAAGAAACTCCCAACCATACCATAAGCGAGGATGGAATATGACCTCGTTGGACATGCGGAATACGGTTGCTCGCTTCTTCACTACTCTATGCGTACACCTTATCAGTTTGTTTGTTGTAGCTCTCTTCTACGGTAAAAATTTTATCATCCGAAAAAAGAATTTCCCGATATTTTTTTTCCCGCGTACCACTTCAACAAAGCGCGGCATCTCTTCAGTCTCAGTTCCATTAAACGAGCATTCAAACGATGTCCTGTTTTTCTTCGATATGCTCGAAGACCTAAGTCTTCATTTAACACCCTTTTCACCGTGGTTCTGCTTAACCCCATCTGAAGGGCCAACATTTTCTGCTTACGTTTGCGATTTCTTTGAATTCGCGCCTTCACAGCTTTTATCTCGGCTGGAGTCCAAACAGACAGAGGGCGACCACTTCTTGACCTGTCATCTACACTAGAGTCTTCATTGTATCATTTGATGGTACGATAAACGCATCTTTTGGTTATATTCAAATTTTACAGTATGTCAAAAATTTGAATTGGCGCGTAACCGCAACGATGCAACGCAATAACTGCAACACGGTCTTCTTTAAGCATCCACTCCATATTTAAAAATTAGTAAAATTCTAAAAAAATTACAGTTTTATTTTCATGAACAATTCTAAATTCGAATTCAATAAACTTTTTGTGTCCAGCATTCTAAAAGAAAAGTTTTTACTGTGTGACAATACTTATGACTGTGTATGGATTGGATTTATACAAAATTAGCTATTAATAAAGAGTCTAAAATTTAAATATTATTTCACTGGCTCCAAAAATCGTATATGTTAGGTATTTTTGTCGACATAAATTGTGAGCGTATGAATTCTAAAAGCAAACAATTAAAAACACAAAGTATACCTTCAGTATACCAAAAGTAGCACCTTGGTGGTATCGGCTTAAGAATTTGCACCCTCTTTTTCTGGTTGGTGTCGCAAAAAGCGACTAACCGAAAAGTATTGACGATACCAAAAAAAATACCAGACCAAAATAGCAGACCGGTGACGGACCGCCGCTGTCTGGCGCAAGTTGTATGGTACTGCAATCGCAAATCCGCTTGCCGAGCGTGGTATGGTAAACCCATCCACGCTAGAGGACTATGTCCTGCAGTGGATTAATACAGGCCGTTGTGTATGTATGTATATTACCAACTAAATATGTTACAGCAGGCATAAATTCTCGTTTTATTTTGATTCGTGCCCGAAACCCTCTCAGCATGAAAGCGGAGTGACCCTCAACGTAAGTTTTTTTTTTGTGCAAATATGAATGTATAAATAAGTTATCGGTAGCTAACAGTATATAAGTATTACTTAAAGTATATAAGTATTAACATTGACTTGCTTACCAAGTACCCAGATACTTGCTTCTTATCTGATCCGTAGAAGCCTAAATGATATTCCTAATTTAACGTTTATTTACAGCTTTTAACTCAAATCTACAGTCACACAATAACGTGAATCCACGTAAAGTGTCCCGGAGACAGCACGGCATGCTGTTAGCGGCGATTAAAGCTGTGATCAGTGGGAGAATGAGTTGCAAAGGAGCTTCCAAAGCTTTTCAAATACCTCGAACGACGTTACGGAGAAAAATAAGTATGTTTAAAGAAGCTAATGTCAAAATCGAATCTTCTTCTTTTTCTTTAGCAGAAGAAGATTCGATTACATTAGCTTCTTTGAAAGTTCAACAATAATCTGACTTTTGCATTTATCTTGACGATCTCCGCGTTCAAAAGGCGTACATACCGGTTTTAAAGGTGTTGCTTGCAAGGTTCGATTCCCGGAAGGGTCAATATAGAAAACCACCTTTTGTATATTGTCCTGGGTCTGGGTATTTGTGGTACCTATGTTATTTCTAATTCTATAACATAAGTGCTTTATCTACTTATTTTGGGATTAGCAATGTATGTGTCTTATCCCTTTCTATTATTTCTCTCTCTCTTTCTCTCTCTCTCTCTCTCTCTTATCTTTAAAATTCATTTTTGCACACTTGTACACTTCTATTGACCATTGGCCAATGTCCTGATCATGCCGTAAGGCGAAACCAGTCGGTTTAATTAAAGAGTGAATGAATAAAGTGAATTGTGTACAAGTTTGCAACAAAGAATTTAATGACATACAATTCACCAAGTGACAGCAAACGCAATTATATATTATATCTATTATCTATTTGTGACGCCTTAGCAGCATCTTAGCATATTTAATTACTTTTGTTGCTAATTATGCCTGTTAACGCGATAGTGAAACTATTGAAGGTGTGGGTTAATAACGACATATAAAACTAAACTCCCTACTGGAAAAATATATAAATGCGGGCTGCATGCTCCGTCTTCGAGTAATCTGCGGCTTCGGCTTTTCCTTCAACTTTCAAAAGCCTCACTCCGTCTCACATGAGCGCCTGCATTTTGTTACAGTGTGGGGGCTGTTTTCCAACTCTCCGAGGTTATAAAAATACTAGAGGTAGGAGAACAGTTTTAGGCCTATTTGAAGGCAAAAACACTAAATTTAGTACTTAAATATCTGTTTTAGTATTAAATATCATGTGCCTCCACATTGTTGCATTCCTAACTTAGTAGTCCGTTTGGCCTAGATTCAAGCTTGATTTTTCAGGTATCCGTGGAGTATCGTTGCCATGTGGTAATGACCTAAGAATTTCCTTCCCCCCTTTTTTCTCCTAGGTTTCGAAAGATGTGACTGAGGACATAAGCCTTAAAAATGTCATCGACCATCGATAGAGTGTGAAATATTTACCTCGAAAAATACCAAACACAATTTAATAGGCCGGTGATGGTTAGCAGCGTTTAGACGCTGATGGGAGGTGTCTCATACTGTGATCGCCAATCTGCTTACCAAGCGTGGCGATTGTGACAAATCCTCGCGTACAGAAGAGGCCTGCCCTGTGTATGTTCTGCAGAAAAGGACTTTTGCAGGCAGTTTTTAATGTATGTTTTAAGTAGAGAGGTTTATCCTGCCACGCATAGGATAAACCTCGTTACTGCCTATCTAGACTGCTGAACATCGGTTTCTCCCAAAGATTGCCACGCAGGATGGTCCTGACACATCTGCATCCAACAACTCTATGCAATATTCTGTGGGTCTTCGTTTCATCTTGTGAGGGTTGTCCTACATTGCATTTGCCTATATGAGGCTGACTCGAAAAGCTTTCTTACCAACGGTGGTCTGTTCTACGAGCTATGTGTTTGGCCTATTGCCACTTTAACAATACTGATTCTTGCGATTTAGCATATATTACGTTAACAATGGTTGACAAATTGTTGATATTTCAATGGTTGACTATTCCGTTTATGGCATACTAGGAGTGTTTTAATGCCATATTTGAGAGACATATTCCCCTAGATAAACTTCAGCAGTTCGCGATGGTGTGGTACATTCCGTTCGCACTGATCCTTGATTATCCTTGGTTACCATTATGTATCTTTATTAAATTAAATACATAAATATTTATTTACAGAAAAAATTATGTTAATATTTACAATACTTATTAACTAAAAACTATTATAATCGTAGAGCCCTACTCCTCGTGGCATGGTACCAAAAATTATTAAAAAACAAAAAATTATTTAAAAATTATTTAAAAAAATTATTTCATCTTTATTTAAAAACCGGATCCTTATTCGCTGAGAATATATTCAACTGAACTCTTCTGAACCAGTTCGATTCCTTTTTGGTAATCAGGTCTTTATAAATGAAATTGCGTTAAAATATGATATCTGTTTGGATTATTTTACTAAAAGGATGATGCCAGTCAGATTTTTATGAAAAAATAATAAAAATATGCTTGATCGAAAAAAAAAACAATCTGACGTCTAATATGTGTGAGAAATTAGTTAACTAAAATTACGTCTAATGAAAAATTTTGTTATTTTGTAATTTTAAACTGTTTGATATTTACTAAGTAATTTAAGAAAAGCTATTTATCTTAATATTTAAATGATGTAAATTATTTTTGAAATTGTTAATATTTATTTTAATATTATAATACAAAGTAAATGTTAAATATTATAAATTCAGAGGTTGTTATTCGAATCTTTAAAAGACGTTATAGCAAATTCACTTTAATGTCATAAAGTGGAAATGAAAGTAAAAGATAATGTTCATTTTGTCTTTTTTTTTAATTACATTAACCTATCGATTCTTTAGAAGCAATAGCTTTAAATTTGTCATTTTCATATTTCATATGTCATATGGCGGGGTAACCATTTTGAAAATACCATACCAAAAATAAACAGACTGGAGATGAGCAACAGCATCAAGCGACAGCACTGGTCCTAAATATAATATGTCATAATAGCCATATATAACAAGCAGACCAAAATCGCTGAACAAGACACCTTACTAGGCCTCAGTACCAGCATTGTTTAAGTGTGCTATATTTCTGTTTCATCTCACCATACTTACATACAATTTATAGACATTTTCCTTTTGTAGCGGCTGATGATATACAAAAACAACTAGCAAAAAAAGGTGATGACAGATTTCGCCAATACCATAAGGATATTAATATGTTCACGCATTTCCCAATACAAGGGTAGCCAGAAGTCCTTTAGGGTGAGAGACAGTAAGGGCGGAGAGACAGTCCATTCTGCCCACGTATCACCGGAGCTTGTGTTAGGACGGCGTGACAGGTGGTGAGTCTATCGCCGTTTTATACAACCCAATGATATGAATCTAAGTTTTGAAAAAAACTTATTGGTACGAGCCTACCTCAGGGGATCGATCTGGGTTTCTTGACTCGAATTCGGATCGATCAAACATTCGGCTCAGTCACTCCAAGGATATTAAATAAACGTTTATAATTATTACAGAGCCCACGTTCGTTGTGACGCCTCGCGGTGCAACCATGATAACAATGTGCGGCTACAGATTCAGTCGCCAACGCAGTTCAGGTGGGAAGACCCGATGGTTCTGTGCTTCACATCACAGCAAAGGATGCAAAGCCTTTATTTACACGATAGAAGATGAGATTGTGAAGTCTGCGAGTTATCATAATCATCCACCGCAGCTGGATCGCAATTCCTAATAAAGACAGGATGGCACTTTTGGGAATATGGCACTTTAGGGAACTAAAATAATTTTTATGCTGTTTGAAATTGCATATTAATAAAAACATAAGTAAAAACAAGACTTGAAAAGAAAGAACAGAACCAGAGTAAAGATGATCAATATCTCATCATTATTATTATCATTTGGTATTACAATATATATACCAAAGTGTAGATGAATGTAATAACAATAATTATATTAAATGTTTTGTTCCTATGACTTTAAATCGATAATGACGGTACAAATATAGGACTTCTTATTTACTGTATTTTATTTATTTCTATATTCATTGGATTCTTTCGTCAACCTGGGCATAAATTAAATTTAAATTAACTTAAATGAATTGCCTGTACTTAAAGTGCTTTATTGTTTCTGACCTATTACAATTAAAAATGTTTTCTTTACAGAGGCTATGTTTACGATGACGTCACGCGGTGCATATTCTATATTTATCAAACGATATAGATTCGTAAAACACCGTCTCATGACGAACAAGATACGATGGTACTGTGGCACTCATCACCACAAAGGTTGTCGCGCTAACGTCTACACTACATTCGACAATATGATCCTGAAGGTCACAAATGAACACAACCATCCCCCTAAATAGTTAAACGATGTAAAATTTAAACACATTAAAATTTACTTTTACATATTCCACATTTATTTTTATTAAAATACCTGACCGGTTTCGCCTTTATGGCATTATCAAAGGTTTCTTTTTACTGTTATAATTGTTTCTTATTACAATTGTAATTTAAGAAAGAATTTTAATGTGTTTAATGATGAAGTTCCACCAAGAGAAAACAATCGTGAGTATTTGATGTAAAATTTGTATGGGTTATACGGATAACCGGAGTAGTAAGATATTTCTATTTGAAACTTAGCTTTATTAATAGCTTAAGTTTAAAGTTTTAAACCAAAAACTTCGATATTTAATCTATAACTTAAGCTACTATAAGCTACAATTAAAGCTACTATACATTGACATACAAATAAGCTATAAGTAAAGTTGTTATAGAAAGAGATGTTTAAGTTGAATTATTTCATAATTATCGATAACCTGATTATTAAAGAACGTCCATTTTCGAATACATTTTGTTGCAAATGTTACTAATTGCACAAAATAGCTACATACGACTTTTTTTTCTGAACCTATTTACGAATCTGAACAACTATCTAGCTGTTTATGCAATCTAAGCAGTGAAATAAATGATTATAGTAACTACTATTGTAGCAGAAAACAAATTAAATATGCTATGTATCTACATAACGTTATCACAATTTTAGTATATATTTACTTTTTGAATATTACTATATTACTGATTTATTTTATGTATTATTAATAATAATTACATATATTACTAATTAATTTTAATTGATTATGAATATTATTAGGTATTCCTAAGTAGGTGGTGGTTATGGCATATATATAATACATTATACGACCTTTTTGGCATTTATTATCTTTTAAAACAGTTTCACTTACTATGATATTTATTTATTATTTCGTACATGTAACTTATTAATAATGATTGCTATATTTTTACATGTAACTTATTAATAATGATTGCTATATTTTGATAATATATTATTTGGCGAGAGCTGAAAATCAGTGTTTTGCTCTTTGGCAAAGGTATACACTGAGCTATGGCCTTTTTGTGTCACTGTAGATCACTTTATGTATGAAGCATTTTCAATTTTTATTTCTATTTTTTTTATTTTATTTTTATTTTTTTTTTATTTAAACAGCTATTTCACTTTCAATTGATTTTATTTGATTTAGTATTTTTGTTAGTTCTTAGTTTCACCATAATTTTGTGTCTGTAATGTTTGTTCAAGTTGCTAATTGTATGTGAGCTGTAGTGTCCAAATAAACAGTTTATCTATCTATCTATATGAGTTATAAGACGTTATTGTTATTGGTACAAATTAAGATATTATTTAACAATATTTAAATACACTTTTTGCTTTTGCAATAATATTAGATAGAAGCGTTTGAAATAAAAGAGAAATTGCTATATTTTATTTAATTCCATATTCACTTTCTTTATTCCTTCCTGATTTGTTTGGTGTTCGTTTATAACCAAAAAGCTCAACTGAGATTTGTGTTAACTTAAAGGAATTGACCTTAATTAATGCTTATCAACAAAGTTTCTATACTATTACAATTACAAACTTCTACTTTACAGGAGCCATTATTACGACGTCATCACGCGGTGCTCTGTCTTTAATCATCGGAAGATATAGATTTTTAAAACACCGTCTAATGACGAACAAGATACGGTGGTACTGCGGAACTCATCATCATAAAGGTTGTCGCGCTAACGTCTACACCACGTTCGACAATTGGATCTTGAAGGTCCGTAATGAACACAGCCATTTTCCCAATTCGTAAAAAATATAAGAATCATTCAAACTAAATAAAAAAATATCTTCACGCGATTCCCAATATAGGGGTAGACAGAGGTCTAATCTAGACAATTAAGTCCCTTCGACCCACCTTCCACCGAAGATATTTTCGGTGAGCCCGTTGCCGCCTTTATGTCCAAGCCAACGATAAAATTCGTACATAAGTTTTTAGAAAAACCCATTGGTACGAGCCTGCCACCTGGGGATCGAACTCGAAGTTCCGACCACCCAACCACTCGGCTATCGTGACTAAAATAGTTCACTAGTTCTTACTACTACTTTCTCACTTCAAACTAGTTATCTTTCTAAGGTTCTTGCTGTATACGAAAGTGACCCATGTTCGATCCCCGGGTGGTCACCAATAAAATTGAGAAATTGTAAAAATTTTAAGTGCTGAATGCTGCACATCTTGAATATATTGAAAAGAGTGTTATTTCTGGGACGTAAATAGTCCACCAATACGCACAGGATCGGTGGCGGACGTTCTCATGCTCTTATCTCTCTCAAATATTTAAGAGAAGGACTTTGCCCAGCAGTGGGCTTTTGATAGGC
Organism: Sericinus montela; assembly: GCA_029286605.1. NCBI lineage: Eukaryota > Metazoa > Arthropoda > Insecta > Lepidoptera > Papilionidae > Sericinus > Sericinus montela. The sequence goes on along the minus strand of JAGSMR010000015.1, from coordinate 4,552,770 downwards.
TGCTACTGTAATTTTTCTTTACTAATCGCTAGTTTGTACTTTTACTTAATAACGTTTTCTTTTAGTATGAAATATTTTTATAGATATGCTTTATATAATAAAAATAAATACTTTTATAAACTTTGTATTAGTTTTAAATTTTGGACAATAAATTTGTTATAAAACGATTTAAATTAATATGTCTCACGCTTTCCTCTCCTCTGACCACATGAAAAAATTAAATAACTCATATGTTATTTGTTTAATACCTTTTTTATCTTGACTAAAAATGCCATTAACGCCGCGGTGCAGATTTGGTCTCGAGTTTGAGCCCAAGTCGTTACAGAATTTTCTAAATCTCTAAATTATTTAATGACACTAGGAAAACGCTGAAACAGCAAGACCGGTTTCTATGGGAGTTTCATTGACAGGTAGATGATGTTGTAAGTAGTAACTTTTAGTTGGTAAGCGGTGTAGTGGCATTTACTTGGTAAGTGTAATAAGGGTTTCGCGTTTAGTAAAACCGCAAGCTAAGCTGCTGGGCTCTTGAGTTATATGCAAGAAAATCAGGTTCGATACCCGGGTGGCATCACTATAATTATTAGCCGTTTCAATTGCTGAATTTACCCTAAAGCTGACGGTGAAGACATAGTGAGGATGCGTGCATAAATTTAATGAATATGAGAAGTCGGCCAATCTGCACTGAAGGTACTTAAAAAATTCCCTGCTATTATCACTCTAAAACAACATTTGGAAGAAGTTTGGCTAGCACTGAACATTGACAGTCTTATTACTTACTTATCTTCACGCACAATCCCTGACGGGGTAGCCAGATAGAACAGATCGCCAAGTGTCACGATCCCTACATACCTCTTTCGCTTCTTTCAGATTCATCATCTTCTTCATACATGCACGTCGAGGTATCCGAGTTCTCTTGACCCTCCCCTCTTCGAGCAATTTGCTCACATGTCTTCGAAAGTTAGTCTCGGTCTACCTCGACTCCTTTTAATGTTAACTTTCGCGCTATATATTTTCTTCACCATTCGGTCTTTACTCATTCGCTCAACGTGCCGAAACCATCGAAGCAAGCCCTTATCAATTTTTGTGACAAGGTCATCTTTCAAACCTGCCATATTGCGAACCTCTTCATTTCGCTTTCGGTCAGCCATGGTAAGGCCGCACATTTTACGAAGAGATCGCATCTCCACTGCAACCAACCTGCTTTTATGCTTCTTCTGGCATACCCAGGTTTCGCTGCCATATAACAAAGTCGGTACCAACACTGCGTTATGTATTGCAAGGCGTGCACTTTTCACTACGCCTTGCCTTTTGATTAACGCAGGTAGGGCACCATTGACTTTGTTCCCAGCAGCGACACGATTGTCCACATCTAAATCACATCTTCCATCCCGGTCATTGACAGTCTGCTTTGCTTTTCACTAATATCTATTAACTAACCTCTCTTACCATTTATTAACCGTCATATTTCGACAGGTGCACTTTTTATGACGACGTCCCGTGGGACTCGAATCATCTGCTTAGGGGGCTACCGTTTCAGCAGACATCGCTCCTCCGGGATCAAAACGCGGTGGTACTGCTCCAGCCACCACAGTCGCGGCTGCCGCGCCGTTATTTTCACCGTCGACAACGACACAATTATCAAATGCAATAACATGCATAATCATAGTTATTAAATTGTTTCTTGTATCGTGCCCTCGAAGCAAAAGGCTGTGCTCGAATTCCGCAAGTAGCACTGTTTGTGATGTATTTGAACGTTTGAATTGTGTAACGGTTGTTTATATGTATATATGAATATTTATCTGTTTGAATATGCATGTATGTGTAAATATTGTACGTTAAAACTAAGACAGTGGTAGGCTCACTACCTGTCATGTTTTCTCTAATAGGCTTCGGAGAAAAGGAGGTCAAAAGAACTTTATTGTCTCTGTCTACCTGTAAATTAATAATTAAAATCTTGTGATCTTGTGTGATTTTGATAAGTTTTAGTTTTGTATACTTAATCTTTTGTACTTAAATGTTCATCTTCATTACAGCAGTTTGTATTAAAATTCGATCGATCATAGGTATTATAAACTTCAGATACTGTTTACATTTTTATACTACTTTATCTTTATTTACATCTTAATCTTTCACAATAGCCGAATAGTTGGTTGGTCGGAATTTCGAGTCAAGATATCGAGTTCGATTCCCAGGTGACGGACGTACCTATTGGTACGAACCTGTCACCTGGGTTTTTCAAAAACTTATGTACGAATTATATCGTTGGCTTGGACATAAAGACGGCGACGAGCTCACCACCTGTCACGTTGTCCCGAAAATATCTTCGGTGGAAGGTGGGTCAAAGGGACTTAATTGTCTAGACTAGACCTTTGTCTAATACAGGGGGTATTGGGAATTGCGTGAAGATGTTTATTTATTTATACTACTTTAAATGTATTTATGGCGATTTGAATACCATGTATATGAAGATGCATGCTGAGCTTGTTTTAGGTAAAAGTCATTAATTAATTTTACTAACGCAATCTTGTATTGTTATATTTAAGATTAAGAAAGAATTTGTATAATTTAAAATGATTATGTTACCAAGTAAATTATTTTTTTATAGTTGCGTTTTTTTTTTTAATTTTTTAAATTTTCTCATTATTTAAATAACCAAGATTCAAGCATTTACTAAAGTGTACATGCCCTTAAAATCACTAAAATGCATCATCTTTGTACTAGGGTCATTATTATTTTGTTGGAATTATACTTCGTTGCGCTGCTCAAATATGAAGTATTACTACTAGTTTTCATGTGTTTTGTCCTTCGATCTGCATTTGTAACACTACAGAACCTAACCAAAAACAACCACAGATTCAATCTTTGAAGACAAAATCAAAATTGGCACATAGCACAGTAAAAGAAAACTATGTTTTTTTCTTTTGATCATCCTCACTCAACATCGAAACTATGTAACGTATTCAATTAGATGAATTCCAGAGAGTAGTAATAACTACGATATCAAGTTATGTCTTCAAAAACGTCAAGCAGCGAGATAAGCGATTGGAATGGCTACCGGAAGTTTTTACAACTACACTGCGGGGCAGCGTGCCGAGCATACCGACTGAAACTTTCTAGTATTGGTTCGCATCCGGAAAACTACGAACTCGAAGGTTAGTGAAGTTCTTCATATTACTTATTATATATCCTGATAAACACATGGAAAAAGTAATTATTAATGATCACTAGTTAATACTATCATAATACTAATGATATTCTGTCGTACACTCGCACTGCTGTCTTTAAAAACATTTAGTATGATAAGTACTATCTAAACTTGCTTATTAGGTTTTCCGTTATTTTAATTCATATTAATCAACATATTCACTGTGAATAAATGTCTGTTTTGAATCTGAATAGCTTCCGCCCACGTGGTTTGTTGAAAAAATTTTGCCTAATCCTCGGTAAGGTCTCGGAGTACTAAAACTCATCTATACTAAATAATGAAAGCGACTAATATATAAATCGTAAAAAGGGACTCAATTCACGCTTGTCTTTAACTCAAATTAAGATAAATTGGTTTTCCCATAAAAGAGAGATAAATGCTCTCGCGGACTTTTATTCAGAACTGTTTAAGTTTAACGATCCCACGATACAATATTTTCGTTTCACTCCAACGGCCAAGTTTACTAAGAGCTATATCACTATAAATTTTGAACTATAAACTTCCGCATTTGGTATATTGGTTAGTAGTATGATTCAATAATGATATACAAGTAACCATAAGAGAAGTGTTATTAACTAAAGTGTTTTAACTAACACTTCAAGTGAAAGTTCAAGAAAAAGTTCAAGTATGATAGATACCATTACTTACTACTTGTTTTACCACTTAAATGAATAAATATGTACTTGTACCAAATAATTACATTATATCATTTTATTCTTTTCTCGAATCGGAAAGACTAAATCCTGATATTTGCCGCCTCACGGGCGAAACATTAATCAAATCAAATAAAAGTTTTTGAAAAACCCATTGCTACGAGCCTGCCACCTGAGGATCGAACTCGGGTCTCTTGACTCGAAATTCTGACCACCTAACCACTCGGCTATCGTGACAACAATTATTCTAAACTAATTTATTCCAGATTCTTCCTCCATTTTGCCTATATTTAAGCGGGTGGATGGCCCGAACTTTAGTTCAGTTCTATTTGAGCTACCGAGGTGATAACATGGACAAGCAGTATCTGTTTAATATGCGATATATGACTAAGTTCTGGGCATAATTAAAGTGCTATAAAGGTACGTAAAATAATGTGGTGTGCTAGTTCGCTGTTATTTCGAGGCAATCAATATTTTGTTACTACAGATATCATGTAGCAACATAGATGAAGCAACGTTCGGCGATCTTTTAACTGCATTAGTCTATGAAATTTGGAAGACTTTTTATATAAATAAATTTTTTCACGCAATTCCTTATACAAGGGTAGACAGAGGTCTAGTCTAGACTATTAAGTCCCTTCGACCCACCTACCACCGAAGATATTTTCGGGACAACGTGACAGGTGGTGAGCCCATCGCCGTCTTTATGTCCAAGCCAACGATGTAATTCGTACATAAGTGTTTGAAAAACCCATTGGTACGAGCCTGCCACCTGGGGATCGAACTCGGATATCTTGACTCGAAATTCCGACCGGTTTGGTGGTCGGAATTTTGACTCGGCTTTGAAGACTCTTTATATTATATTTTTTTATTTTATATAACTTGTTATTATCAAGGAGGGTCAAGAGTACTCGGATACCTCGACGTGCATGTATGAAGAAGATGATGAATCTGAAAGAAGCGAAAGAGGTATGTAGGCATCGTGACACTTGGCAATCTGTTCACTCTGGCTACCCCATCAGGGATTGTGCGTGAAGATAAGTAAGTAAGTTATTATGACTATTGCGCAGTATCAAAGTCCGTCGCATCTTTGTTCTAGGGTCATTGTTGTTTTGTGAGAGCTATACGTCGTTACGCTGTTCAAATATGAAGTATTACTACAAATTTTCAATTGTTTTATTTGTCATTCGATCTAAATCTGTAACAATAGATTAGATTTTGTACACAACGATGTTTTTAAATTTCACAGATATCACGTTTACAACTTCAAGTCGCGGCGCTCGTATCATCATCATGTCTGGCTACAAGTTCCGAAAGCACAGTGAGTACGGCGGGCGAGTACGTTGGAGATGCGGTGTCTATGGCTGCCGGGCTTATATCTTTACATATGGCTTCGATAAAATATATAAATATTCAAATATTCACACACATTCACCCCCAATCGCCTCAATCTGCAATTAGGAGTATTCTCAAAATGTAGTTTCTTTATTCCAATTTGTATACATATAAGCATACTAATTAGTACATATAATTAAAAAATAATGATAATTTTCTTATATACTGGTTGTTTGTTGTACTTTCATACCCTGTATATAAGCTACAGATCGGAATAGTAAATAATAGTATCAAGTTTTTAGCTGATATAATGCAAGGAGTTATTTTGTTTATGTTAATTTAAAAGGAACTTTTCGTTTTTAAATAAGAACCACAATTTTTTTTAATCGTATACTTCATCTTTGTCATGTGGTTACGGCGTAATAATATGTCACCCTCTTTCTTCCTGGAGTTTCGTAAGAGACTAAGGCAAAATCAACAGATGACATACAGACAGACATCTAAATGTGCGATGAGTCTGTTTATGCAATCGCCACAATGCAAGCGTGGCGATTTTGGAAATACTCCGTTTCGGGAGAGGGGCATGTCTATCGCGGTATACTTATATTGTTATGTATGTATAATTTATTTATAATAACAAACTGAAATTAAATTCGTTGGTAAATGTTATTTACTGAATAAAAAACCAGTATTTCTATTCAGAATCATCAAAATTATTTATAAATAAATAATAAATTCCCAATACAGGGTTAGACAGCGGTCTAGACAATTAAGTCGTTTCGACACACCTTCCACCGAAGATATTTTTGGGACAACTTGACAGTTGTTGAGCCCGTCGTCGTTTCAGAAAATAATTTATAGTATTACAAAAATTATAGAACGCGTGTGAATCTGGTGCCATCGCGCTGTTGTCGGTAATACACTGTACTGCTTGGAATCGAAACTTTAACATACGTAGCTATCATAGGGAAACCTCCATGAAATAAAAAAAGTAGCTTTCCGCCATAAGTTCTGAATTGCTAACAGTTGCTTTTTGGCTTTCACTATGATAACCTGCTATTGAACCACATAGTTAAGTAAACATAAGTTACCATCAGAGGTTTATAGTTTATTGTTACTTCACCCTTACGGCAGTGGTTCTTATTTTTTTGCCCTTAGATATAGGACCCACTAATTAAACATTTCGAGTATAACATAGATGTAACTGGTGATAAAAGTAAATTTTCGTCATTAACAGGAACCGTGTTTACGACGTCTTCTCGAGGCGCTCGTATTATCTGCGTCGCAGGGTACAAATTCCTAAAGCATAGTATAAGCGGACAGAAAATACGCTGGCGATGTGGAACGCATCATTTCCTTGGCTGCCGAGCCTCTCTCGTAACCTACGGATGTGACGATATACTCCGATGTAAAAACGAGCACAACCATCCCCCACCATTTGCTTCATAAATTACAATAGATTTAAATTACGAATATTACTAAACTGGTAAGCTGTTTAATTAAAAATAAAAATTATGGAAAGTGTAATGAAAAAGATTCGTAAAATAATAAAAAATTGTGTCATTAAAAAAATATTAAATCAAAATGATGATTCCAAAAATCTCTATTCAAGATCTTTTACAGATTCATTGTATTTAAATTACAATATGTAGATAAATATACATTGTTATAAGTATAAATATTTAAATGTACATTGTTATAAGTTTATATAGTATGTAAGATTATAAAACATTTATGTAATATTAATATTTTTACTGGTTTCCCAATGTATTGTTACACTAACACGATAAATATCATGCATTACATGAGGTGCATCAAGACACGGATTGCTTACAGTTTGTGTTAAATGGATTGGCGATAGCCATACCAGACTCCGAGCACGTCACCAGCCTGCTTCAATTTTATCTGGTAGTATTCTAAAGCCATCTTTTCCATGCTTCTCTCTTACTCTTACGACATCCACAGGAATAAAGAGGATGAATTGAAGAATGGCTGAGGCTATTAAGAGCAAAAAATCTAATAAACAAATAGCAGGCCCTGTACATAGGTGTTCACTTGTTGAGGATTTAATTTATGAGAGAATTATAAATAAATAAAATAACATAAATGAATATTTTCACGCAAAGTCCCAGACAGGGTAACAGAGAAAAGATCGCCAAATGCTAAAATCATTATATACCTCTTTCGTTTCTTGCAATTGTTCTTTTTTGACACGGTTTTATTTCATACCCGAAACTACTTACTCAAAAGTTGTGCACTTGGTATCCGAGTACTTTTGAGTTAGGTGTTTTCTCTGTGGCACGTTTTATTCTTACCCTACTATAAAAGAAGATCTTTTTCGATCGATTCAAAACTACTTATTTAATTATTTTGAAGAAGCCAAAATCACAAAGTCAACACCTGATCTGATCCCAAAACTCCTAAAGAAAATCCTAAAATCTTATTTTTCCCTAGCTTCGTAAAATGTGGACGATTTGTAAAATTATTTTTATTTTGAAAAGGTTTAGTCCCGCGGTGGTCACATTGTCACCAAGTCAGGATCTAATAATAATGTCCCAAGGGAATCGAGAAGATACCTTTAATTTTAAATACGTTTTAAGTGTTTAAAGTCTTCTGGTGTTATTTAGTTCTTTGCGTATGAGAGTTATCATAATGCTGCTAAACTAAATACAGAATTCACTGCAATCCTTAACGGCTATGTATTCAGTTCTCATTGTCTTCTTATTGTCATTCTCATCAGCATCATCCTGACTACTGAATTACCTACTTCCAAATTTGGGCCTGCCTAACTTTTGGGCTACTAAAGTATTAACGTACTCACTACGACATTTTTCTACGCTAACCATGGAACAATACGATTAAAAAAATTAAACCGTCATCAAAAACAACACAAAGTATGAATATCCCTTTTTTAGAACTTAAAACAGTTTTGCATTAATTTAAATTAAACATTCAGTACTACCCTTATAATGAGTTCAAAGTCGGTGTCAGGTTTGGATTAATTTGTATTCCTTATGAATTTTCGGTTTTAAAGACGGTTCAGTTTTTCGAAAAAATAAAATATTATGTACATAAGTATATGAAAGTTTAAGTGACTAACTGTAAAGACAGGAAGTAATGCTACTTAACCTGTAACATGTCGCCGTAAGCCGTAGAACCTGTGTTTATAAAAGATTTATCCATAATGACCACCAGTGGCAAAAGAAATCGCAGTGTGTGGCTCATAAAACCTAGACGTTACTGCACGTCATCTGTCTCTTTACTTACTTAAACTGTTTGGTTAGTAACAATTTTTACAACTTTTCAGACGACATCATATCTACTTCGTCTCGCGATGCCCGAATCATCAAACAAATTCCGGAAGCACCGGGAGTCCGGCGGGCGCGACCGTTTGCAATGTTCATCCAGCGGCTGCAGCGCTTCCATCTTCAGGCGTGGCTTCGATACTATCATCAAATATACTGATGTTCACAATCATTCTCCTCCAGAGAACCCTTTAACTTAAAAAGTGTACGTAGGTACACACCTACATTTTCAGCCTTTTAAAATGTTGAAAGACGGCCTTTTTGATATGCCATGATTATTTACATATCATTGTATTTTTATTACATTATTATTTAAGGTTTGTATACTACAACCTATTTGGCACCCTGGTTTTCTTTGTTAATATGTTAGCTAGAAATTACGTTCGTCAAATGTCGTCGAAATGTCGTCAAATATGTAAATATGAAAAATGTTCTTTATCTGAGCCCTGCTAATGTAGGATTTCGATTTGTTTAGTACGCAAATTCTAGCTATGAAATGTTAAAAAGCTAATTTAACTGTAGCTAATTTAACTTAAGGTAAATTAATATTTTTAACGAGTATATTACCCAACTTTTCTCTAAGTGCACATCTAACTTACTCGTAGTGTAAAGAAAAACGGTATTGAGACAGAATTGCGAATTTCAGTTCCACATACTGAAAATTACAGATATGAAAACATCTTCACGCCATTCCCCATACTGGGATAGACCGAGCTATAGACAATTCTTTCGACCCACCTTTCTCCGAAAGGAATTTTTTGGTACAACGTGACATTTGGTGAGCAACGTCTTTATGTCCAAGCCACATACGAGTATAAATCATACAAAGTTTTGAAATAACCCAGTGGTGCGAGCCTGAAAAAAAACTGAGGATCGAAGTCGGGTCTCTTGAGTCGAATTCCAATCACCCAACCCCTCGGCCATCGTGAATTTATTACATATTCAATACTGAATAATGTGTCACATTTGAGAAAAACCCGCTTTCACAAACCCGCTAGCCTAACGGAGACAAAACTCTTACGCTGGCTGATAAAGAAGTGTTATTTGGTAATTATTCTCGAGCATTTTAATTATTACTCTTTTGTGTATACAGTCAAAAACGGGCCGACCGTCAGCACTTGCTGATGGTAAGTGGCTACTGCCCATGGCCATTAACTGGACGGTCACTCTATTTCTTTCAAACTTGAACTCAAGTATTATTCTGCTGTTAACATTCTAGGGAACCCATTATAGATTAATTGTTTTGCTACTTCATATCAATGTCATTGCCTTTTGTTCATGTCAGACAAAAATAAATTCACAAGAAAAATCAATCAAAGGCTATTGGTAACAAAAACTTTTTTCCGAAACAGGTTCATCTTCAGGAGGCGATGGCATCTTTGAAATCAGGCATGAATTTATCAAGCACAGTGGAACCATAATGAAAATACCTTTGCAATGAAACATGAAACTTGCTGTTCAATCCTGTTCGTGAACCCCAAATATAACCAATATATCCTAAAAAAAATTCACATGATTTGCAATAAAATATCCCAATTCTTAGAAATATCCCAATATTTACTTTAAATGCTGCATTGTGCAAATTGTTAATTTTATTGTACAAAAGAATATTTAATAGCACCTATATTAATATTATCACAGATAATATTATTGCATAATTAAGACATGTTTTTGCTGCCAGGGCCAGTTTTCTCTACAACACCACGCGGTGCTCGAGTCATTTGCTTGGACGGATACAAGTTTTTACAACATCGAAGAACTTTCTTGAAAACAAGATGGCGTTGTGGAACTCATTTCAACAAGGGTTGCAGTGCTGTCATTTACACTATGGACGAGGGCGATATCATTAAATGTAACACGCACCATAATCATCCCCCAACAAAGTCTCCGTTTACAAAAATATTTAATGAAAAAAAACTGTTTTGATAAGCTGTTTACATTTGTGTCTAAGTTATTCTGAATCAGGTAAATCCTACGATTATTGTCTCTTAGCGGAACCGGAACTTTATATACAATAAAATTATTATTAATAATGTTTTGGATCTAAACAACAACGAACGCTACCCACTTTAAAATGTTTGTTAACACATTATATCTCACGTGACAAAATGATAAATGTTACAATGTTTTCCCTTTTTTATTTAAATTATTTTCCATTCCATTTAAACCATTGTTTTAGAATATATTTTTCCAGACTAGCCAATGACAAATAAAACTTGTGTTATGATTTTTTTTATTAAAAAATTTTAGACCATCGCCATGATTTTTTCGTATCCTCATTTGTTTGAAATTAAAAAAGAGTTCCACCATTTTGTTTTTAATTTTATACGTGTAAGTTTGCGAGTTGTAAACTAAAATTACAATTTAAATTTTGAATCAATTACTTAGATTTGCAAGTAATTCATTAGATACGTTTCAATACGTGTCTGTGTTTTGATTATTGAATAATTGTAGTATCTTCTAATTAAGAACTTTAAATTATAGAATGTTTCATAACAAATAAAAAATATATCTGTATGATGGGTTTCCATAGTTCATAATTTACTGTAACATTTACATATGAACGGATATTATTAAACAAAACTTAATGAACGCTAAATATTTTAATGTGGAAGAAAGGGTTAAAATTAGGGATACAGAGAAATGGATATAATTTACATATATCAACACCCTGTCTTCATGAAAAAATGAAGATGTTGCTTACTAAAGCCTGAGGTCAGTAGACTAGCACACTGGTTGATTGAATACATAGGGGACTATGCCTAGAAACGATCGTCTTCGTACCCTTTAGACCCCCAAATGCGTATTAATTTATCGAGGCTATGTAAATACCTTCCTACATTATACCTATTATTACTTTTGTGTGGTAACATTCAGTACTAAACTACAGTAACATTCGGGATATTATATTTACAGCTGGGCATTGGGAGCGTAAGGATCTGATTGCTTATTGATCGGTCAGATCAAGGCTAACACACGTGTACGTCTTACACGTGCCATATTACGAAGAAAGAGGTGCTTAGTTATTGACGTCAAAACAATATTTATTCTATTGTTATTTAACGGGTATGATATTTTCCTTCATCTTCAAGCTCATAATAATTACAGCACTAAGAATAGCTAATAATAATTTTTGTGACCCGCCTGTGTTAGGAGACACTCATTTAAAGCTGAACGTTGCGTATATGCATAAGCTGGAGTCACTAATAATAAAGAAGGCAGATAAATATTTTCACCCCACTCTTATATAAAAAAGGTATTCTATCTTTACTTTCTCTTTTGATGCGTTCTGCGAGACTCTGTCGACAGATCGACGATTGAATAGACAATAATGTTCCGGGCCCATTTTTACTTAAGCGGTAACTGCTTAATATTGTTACTGGAACTTGTTTACTGGAATATGTTTACTACTATTTTCTATATCATGTAACCTTATAATTTAACTTAATAACCTAAATCATAATCACTAATTTACCAACTTCTATGGCATCAGGATTTCTCATTGAGTCCGTCTGAAAAATGAGAAAACCTGAGTCCAAATTTGAATCGAGAAATCGTGATACCATAGCAGTTAGTATTTGGTATTTTTTCAAAGATTTCTCATGTTATTTACTGTTAATAACTCCTGACAGACATAGAGTTATGGCAGATGAAAGATAAACTTCTGCAGAAGGAAAAATAGTAGCTTCCCATAAGATCGAATGATCGTGACCTGGGGGAACCTTTTTGTTTCTAAATCTAAATCCTATCCTATTATATTTCATAACCAATTATCTAAGGCGAAATAATTTAATAACATTTTAAATTGTACTAATTTTAGTTTTAAAACTAAAAAAAGAAATATGAAAATATTTGTTTGTTAATTCTTTTTTCCCCTACAAGTAAGTTATTTATTGCACGTTACTTCTGGTTCTTGCATTAGTTTGTATATTTTGGAATTAAAACTAAATAACGATGTGTGTTGTACAGTAACATTATTAGTGTTTTTTTTTAATTAAATCTAATATTAATATGTATGTATTATTTGTTTCTAATAAATAGAATTAGTAAATCATATCATATTGAAACCTTTTCTTTTACCATTAATTTCTAAACTTATTTAATAAGTAATAACTTTTTTGAATTTAATAGCTCGAATATAATGAATATGAATTGTTTTCAGTCCGTCCTACGTTCTTCACGACTGAAATCGGTGCAAGGATCATGAAGCTTCGCGGCTATTGCTACACTCGTCACTCTGTCTGCTCGTCGCGAGTGAAATGGCTCTGCGTTGAGAACCGTAACAGCGACTGCCATGCCATAGTCGTCACCATAGGCTACACCATGGTCGACCGACAGAACAAACACACGCATCCACCCAATTTGACATAGAACGTTGAAAGTTTCTATCAGGCTGTGTACGTTGTTCCTGCTAAATGAAATTTACCAAAATTGCTTGATTTGTTGTTAAAATTGTGTCTAAATAAAAATCTACAATATTCTATTTGTATTTATTCCCGTATAGCACCCGCACAAGTTTCATTCTTTATAACGACCTGTAAAGTCCACTGCAGGACATAGGTATCTCCCATAAGGTAAGGTTTGCCATAATCGCCACGCTTGACAAGCGGCTTGGCGATTGCAGTACCCGACAACTTGCACCTTAGATGCTAGACCGTCACCGCATTACTGAATTTTGGCCTGGTCTTTTTCTTGACGATTATCCCGCCCTCTGTCGGTAGCCAATTGCATTTTCAGAGCTTTTTCCCTTACAATACTCACGGGAAAAGAGAGGGGGAAGGCATCATTCTTACACCGATACCGCACTGGGAGAGTTTCATTCAGCTATTATTTTTTTAAATGGTGTGTGTTTAAGGGTATTTGTGGCACCTTCGTTGTTTCTAGCAAAAGTCACGATAGCCGAGTGGTAGGGTGATCCGATTTAGAGTCAGGAGACCCGAGTTCGTATGACCGGCTCGTACCAATAGGTTTTTTCAAAAACTTATAAAAAAATAAAATAAAATATCTTCACGCAATTCCCAATACAGGGGTAGACAGAGGTCAAGTCTAGACAATTAAGTCCCTTTGACCCACCTTCCACCGAAGATATTTTCGGGACAACGTGACAGGTGGTGAGCCCGTCGCCGCCTTTATGTCCAAGCCAACGATGAAATTCGTACATAAGTTTTTGAAAAACTCATTGGTACTGCCACCTGGGGATCGAACTCGGGTCTCTCGACTCGAAATTCCGACCACCAAACTCGGCTATCATGACTTATAAAAAACTTATGTACGATTATATCGTTGGACATAAAGACGGCGACGGGTTCACCACCTCTCACGTTGACCTTAAAATTTCTTCGGTGGAAGATGTGTCAAAGGGACTGTCTAGAATAGACCTCTGTCTACTCCTGTATTGGGAATGGCGTTAAGATATTATTTTATTTTTATAAAACAGTTATGATGATTGACATCAAACCTATTTCTCTAATCAATTCGTTAAAGAGAGTCTAGTCTGCCCATTGCTGGCCAAATGTCCTCTGTAATGACTTCCAAATGATTTCGGAGGTTGTCTGATGTATGTTTGCAAAGGGGTAATTAGTTAATTTATTGACAATAACTAATCAAGTGAAACATTAATAAGACTTACGTAGATTAAATTAGTAGTTATAGAATTTATCTGTGAGTAACAAATTTCGTATTTTATTACTTTGTTTCAGAATATGAAATCATCGTTACGGAAAAAGGCACAAAACGGTTGTTAATCAACGGTTACAGTTACGGATGGCGACGACAATCCGGAATCAAGTCCTGGTGGCGTTGTGTGAGACACAGCTCCAAGTGTCGCTCCATGGCCGTCATGGTGGAAGACGAAGTGATTGAGATCAAAGAGCACAATCACAAACGTCAACAAGACATGGTAATGCGACACCTAAACTGTTAGTACTGTAATAAATTGTCTTACATTACAACACGGTTGTACCGTTTGAGCAGCCGTTTTTTTCTATTTCTGCTCTCTAAATAAAAAAAAATATTCAAAAAACAATAATTTATAAACAATCACATTAATAGGCACTATTATTCAAATAATTATAAGTGGTTTTAAGCAATATAATTTTATTTAAAATATTTTTGCTATAAAATTTTACTTAACAACGCAACACTGAATTGAGCCACGCGAAAGTAATCTTGAGCGCATCAAGCAGTACGTTTTAGGTGTTGTAAAATTGTTTTATAAATATTTTATAAAACTTTTAAAAGACGGTTAACGAGTGGGTTCATGTTAAATCAAACAACTCTACACAATAATCCAATTAGGATAAGCTTATACAGAGAACCCAGTAAATACATCATCATTCTTATATATGTAATTTTTGGTACCCATTTAATTATTTGACCCATTTTAATACTAATGAAATTCACATAGAAATATAAACAGAAAATGTAAGTAGTAAATTTAATAATAAATTAACTAAGCGCCTACAATTTGTTAAAGATATAGTAAAACGAAATAAAATTTACCATTGATGAAATGTATAACAAGCTACATGCTACATGTTACTTTAACAGCATCAATATTAATGCTATTCATAATGGTTCATTGTATTTTATTGTTAAAATTATATATTAATAAAGAATATAAACATGAAAGTAAATATGTTTTATTCTATGGCATTCAAAATGTAATACAACTATTATATGGAAAGTTTATGTTCACTATGACGATTTGACGGATTTCCTTAAAAGAGACTAAGGTAAATACAAGTTTTTTTTAATAAAATACTGATGATGAACCGACTAATTATTTAACCCAGAAAACATTTAAGAAGTCACGATACCTGAGTGGTTAAGTGATCGGGATTCGAGTCAAGAGACCATAGTTCACAGCCGCAGACCGTAGGTGGCAAGCTCGTACCTACGGGTTTTTTCAAAAACTTGTGTACGAATTATATCGTTGGCTTGGACATTAAGACGGCGACGGGTGCACCACGTTGTCCCAAAAATGTCTTAGGTGGAAGGCGGATCGAAAGGACTTAATTGTCTAGACCTTTGTCTACCCCTGTATTGGGAATGGAGTCAATATATTTTTTTTAGAAAAATTTACTCTAATCTGTAAGAATCCACAATGATAATAAAATAGTAAGTAATATCAACGCTCGAAGCGTCGAAAGAGGTATATTGAGTGTAGTAATAATGTGTTTAGAGTACTTAAATGTAAACGAAGTAGATTAAATGTTTCTAAGTATATGTTAATTAGCTAGTAAATAAGTTATCAAATTCCACTATATCCCAAGATTTAAAGATTTCCTTCCTGTAAGACAAAATTAAGTAATTGATGTGATACAAATCTAAGACTTTCTTTGTTTCACTTCTATAAAACCACATGTACTATTAGATGTTAAAACAATTATGTAATAAAACTGCAATCTAAATTTCTAACATAAGATCCTCTTATTTTATCCTTAAAAAATTATTAATATGTTTAAAAATTATCTTCAAAACGTTTTAGAGTTAATCAATATGGATGTATGATACCTTAGGCTGTGTGTGTGTTGTGCTAGACAATGGTTGTGCATTTTGTAGAAATAGTGTACTCCTCTGTGGGGGGACGGGTGATCTACTTCTTCTCTTTGAGTCAAAAAACGTATGCCGTTTAAAGTTTTAGCATACGGATATGTGCATGACAATTTTGTACTATCATCTGACAGTAAAAATAAATAGTAATATTTATAGTAATAATAATATATAGTAAATTAGAATATACATGTATAATAATGAAATTTCACAAAACGCCTGTGGCCTGTCAGTAAATTTATTAAATAAAAGTAAAGGTAAATAGATCTAACAAGAAAAAAAATTGTTTTAGATTTCGTGTTCCTCCCGAAAAGTAAATCCAGAACGAGGCAAATTGTGATGGACGGTTATAAATATAGTCTACACGTTGTTAACAAAGACAAGGGGAGATGGAGATGTGTGAAGCAGAGAAGAGGTTGCAAAGCTATTGTGGTCACTTTTAACGACACATTGGTGTACGCAAAAAATGAACACAACCATGACCCTGAACCAAGTGATATTTTCCTTGTTTGAACCTGTTTACTGATAGTCCCATAAATAAACAAATGAGGATCAGGAAACGGAGGAAGCTCGCGGAGCTGAATAGTGACAACCGTTCCAGATGCGTTCTACGTACGACTATGTCTGCCGACTGAGTAGTAAGTAAGTTGTACAGTCAGGCAAAGAGCGAAAAGAAGACGTTCGACAAAATGAAGTGAAGACCTTTACAGTGTTGTTGGGTTTTGGTCATAGTTAAACTTTTAATTGTTTAAAGCTAAATAAACATCGTATATAAACCCGTTCTTCTTTGTACCGAAATATTCTCCAAACCTAAAACTTTCCTGATTGTAGTTCACCTAGATGATTGCGAAACGCAGCTCTTAAGATCCTTGCATATCAAAGAAAGAACAAAACAGATTACGCATGGTCGCACCTAATAAAGAGAGAAGCAATTTTCTTTACAACTTTCGTTTTAAAACTCACGCTCCTTACCCAAAAAAAATGTATACAGAGATACATCAAAATATGACGCTACGGATTCTTAATTAATTCACATAATAGCGTATAGTAATGTAGCATTAGTAGCAATGTTCGTGAACATACAACACAATAATACAATATTAGTATTCAGTAAGTATTCAAGTCACGATAGCGAAATGGTCGGGTGGTTGGAAATTCGAGTCAAGAGACCCGAGTTCGATCTCCAGGTGGCAGGCTCGTACCAATGGGTTTTTAAAACCTTATGTACGAATTATATCGTTGGCTTGGACACAAAGGCGGCGACGGGCTCACCACATGTCACGTTTTCCCGAAAATATCTTGGGTGGAAGGTGGGTCGAAGGGACTTAATTGTCAGGACTAGACCTCTGTCTACCCCTGTATTGGAAATTGCGTGAAGGATTAAGTAGGACACAATTTGTAAGGGTAGCCTTATTTTTGTGTGAGATTTATGAGTGAAAGTGAGCTTATTTATGTCGTACTAGACACTAAGGGATACAATAAACAAATAGCACTTGTGTTATAAAATCGGAATCTAGGAAGGTACGCAGTAAAAGTAGTTCACCTACATTGTCCCGTCCGGGAATCGAACCCGGTCATCCGAGCTGGCGTCCAATCATGTCCAATCCGTGGTTACATCGCTTTTTATGTGATAAATAACATATCAAATAGGACATTGATACAATTAAGATGAAAAGTTGGAAATTTTTAATACAAATGAGATATGTTTTACGAAAAATCAATAAACTACGTAAATAAATTAATTAAATAAATAATAATCTAGATGAAATACACACCTATACTGAAAATATGGAGATCAATAATTATATTAGAAAATAGATTGAGTTAAAAGGGTTATATCTTTTTAAAAAATCTGATCTACAGATACTATACCCACTAAATACTCCTAGTATCAATATTACGACCTTGTGGAATGTAAAAGAAGCTCTTGTTTTTTTACGTTTCATTTGGTGAGTCAGGTAGTCAGAGGTCACTACTCCTTTACCTCTCCTTTGCCGCTATCCCTTTCCTTTTCCTTAAGTGAACGCCAGGAAAGTATACATCTAAGGCTTTTAACTTTAAAATTAATTACTATTAATTCATATCATAAAGTTACATACTTAAGAATTTTAGGGCCAATGAAATCGAATATATTGACTCTGTCTGGAAGTCCTGACAGGTTATCATATATAAATACAATGATACTGTTTACATACCAATTGATACTTTCCTTTTCATGAAGCTGTTTAAAAAAACACTAACGATTGCTTTTCGGGTCTCGACATATGGCGGTAGCAGTAGCAGTAAGAACAAAGAACTAATACGCCTAATTTCGAATCATTCGTAACGTTCTAATTACAAAAAATGTTCGATGGTGTTAAGTTTATTAAAACTCCACGAGATACCACACCAATCTGAGCCTTAGACATGCTATCATTTTCAACATCTTTCATTTATTATTGTTGCTGTTTTTGCTTACAGTAATCTTAAATCAGTAGCCCACATAGGAAATGTACTAATAATGAAAAAGCTGAGTTCCTAAGAAATTTGCGAATTTATTTAAGTGGCTACTGCAGTGCATGAGGCTCCAGGTTTTTTACCCCTGAGATATAAGCTAAAATATCTCATAGCCTGTGATTACACTGGCTTTCTATATCATTAAATCGAAACCTACATGTACTTTAGTATGTGTTTATATTCTTCAATTATATTTTTTTAATTGTTGTTTAATTATGTTTCGAAATTTTAATGATTTCTTTAATAAGTAGCCGTCAAAGTATTTGATTTGCCTTTATGTTATTTATTATCTGATTGCGTTTAAAGTAAAACAAAAAGACATGGCAAAATTAATACAAAAGTGTATGTGTTACCATAAATATATGAATATTTCATGTCAGATTTGACTTTTGTAAGTCAAATGTTTAATGATATCGGTTTCATTTATTTTTAATAATGTTTTAATGCTAAAGAATGTAATCCTGTACTTTATTATTATTATATTCTCTCAGAAAATATTCAAAAGAATATTAAAGTTGTTTATAATGTCGTACATTCCATTTTTTTACAGGTGTCAACTCTGTAAAATGACGTCTACATGAAAAAAGTGTTAAAGCGCCATCTATTGATGTAGAAGATTTCACACAAATTAAAAAAAAACTTATCGTTGTTATATCTTATTCTTTAATATACCTTTTGTGGTTAAACCTAACACGTGTTTTATTTCATTACTTTTCACCGATTGTAATATGAAATACTGTTTACTCCGCGTATCTTTATACCGTACCGGCGGTAGGCCTACGGTCTGCATTTGCTGAAGTTGTACTACTACACTACTGAACACGGGCTCGTTTAAGAATACGCTAGTAAAACTGGTTGTTTGCAGTACCATGCGTAGTTTTAAGGAACTGGGAAAAGAGGAGGAGAGAAGAGGGTCAGGGGGAATCATCACCCACTGGAATAACTAGAGGAAACTTAGACATAACTAAAACGCCAATATTTACCTATACTTCACTTGGTATTCTGCGAAACCGAGCGGTAAACTCGGTTTTTGGCAAAATTGATGCATGCAGATGTCAGAGTCCGCATTATTTCACTGAATTTAAATATTATCTGCGCACTTGCAAGTGACTATTGCTGCTTATGGTCACCTATAAGCAACTTCAAACTATCGTTTGAACCTTACAATATCTCCCCAGGATAAGACAGGTGAATTATTCGGTTTAAAATGAAAAGCACGCTCAATAAAATGCTGGCACTTATAAAACAGGCTGCTGTCTGGACTGGGCATAGGCCATACGTGTGATTTTGTGATCCCGACATCACAAAATCAGGGAAGGATATTTACTAGATTATTCATAAAATATTTAATTATAAGCGTAGCGCTTGGCAAACGAATTGCTGATCACAATACCACTCACTTAAACACACTACCACAGGAAAGCCTTAGACGCTAATACATGTCACTAGTCAGCTTAAATTTGGTCTGATAAATTTCAAAATGGTGTTTTATTTGTACTAGCATCTCATGACACTCGTGCAAAGAAGGGCTTTTATTCTTCTTACGTCTACTACGCGGAACCTTACCTTATTAGTAAATAGGAATCTCACACAAGTAGGCGATCGCTTGATTGTGTCCATGGCTTTTGATAGTAGTGGTTTCTTTTAGTTTTGGTCTCCTATCTCGCTCATCCAGACTTACCCAGACCAGACTTACCCAGCAAAAACTTTTATGGATTTTCCATAGCTTCGAATTTTTTAAATAAATAAGCAGCCTTTATTAGTTTCTACTACTGTTAAAATACCTAACTTAAAAGGATTTTTTTCAAAAGGTCAAACATGACTTATTAGACGGCTGTTTTTAGTCCCTGTTTTTGTTATTGTTATAAACAATGTTAGCTGAGAAGTTGTGACGACGTATATGTTAGAGACATATTATAAAGTAATAAGTCACGATAGCCGAATGGTTCGGTGGTCGGAATTTCGAGTCAAGAGACCAGAGTTCGATCCCCAGGTGGCTGGCTCGTAACAATGGGTTTTTCAAAAACTTATGTACGAATTATGTCGTTGGCTTGGACATAAAGACGGCCACGGGCTCACCACCTGTCACGTTGTCCCGAAAATATCTTCGGTGGAAGGTGGGTCAAAGGGACTTAATTGTCAAGACTAGACCTCTGTATACCCCTGTATTGGGAATTGCGTGAAGATATCTATTTTTATTTATTTTTATTTGTACCAGTGGACACCTATTCATATATTAGTAAGGCCAGACTATTCTGACAGTGACTCTAATAGAAACTGACAGGTGCAAGATTGAAGTAGGCTGATAGTAATCGTAGCAGTCATGATCATAGCGGAATATTGATCCAGCCGAACGGCTATTAACTCCAACTGCACTAGCTTACGATTTACTGCAGTGCTGCTACAGCCGCTACGTCTTCAACAGTCTGCTTGCCCATCTCGACAAATAATAATAATAATTATCTTTATTGTCATAAGATTTACCGAGGTCATTCATTTAACGAGGTCTTTCTGCAAACCAGCTTTTGCTAACGCTTTCTTCAAAAGGTCTGTGTTTAGTTATAGCCACATAATGTAGAATATTATATATACTTGTTTATACGTATATATATGTAGCGCTGCAGCATATAAGAATGTATCTTTCTTCAAACGAGTTTCGTAACTGTAGAAAAACTGATGGAAAGCCTAATACCGCAATGACCGGCAGATTGCAGCAGATAGAGTAAGGTTATGACACACATATTCTTTATGAGAGAGGCCAATATTCTTCAGCAAACCCTTCACAGCCAAATATAAAATAGAAATATATAATAATAGCGAGCCCCGCAGCCGAAATCGTATGTTGGAATTAATTAAAAATACGTGTTAAAATATACCATCTTAGGCATACCAGCAAAGCTAACATTTAAAAAACCGCAAAAATCTGAAGGATAGTTTCGGAGTGCATCGTGAGCAAAAACATGACCCATATAAAAGAAATATTTACTTAAAGAGTTAAAGGTGCTGTTTAAATAATGACAAGTTATTTCTCTTATGTATTTATTAAAATAGATTCGAATACAACTGTCCTGTCACATGTGATTTAAAGTTTTAGTACAATTCATTGTTATACAATTATTAAACCACAGTCTATTTCAATATTTGAGGTCACTTTAAAATCACATTCTTCAATCAATAACATATTAACAAAATATATCTAAAGAGGTCCATTCAATCTGTATACATATGTTCCGATATCATTAAAGACAAAAATACCTGTATTGCGTGAAATTCCTATAGAAGTTTAATAATAGGTAACTCTGTAACAAACTTCTTACAAAACTTAAACTTCTCTCTGCAACTTTATTTAGTTTTTTAAATACTGTACAGGTTGCGGCCCTTTTTTGAAGAACAAAATATTAATGATTTTTCGTATTTGTAAGAAGGGCTTACTAGTAATTTAGATAGTAGATAAAACAACCATACTTATACAACTGTGTCACACAATAGATGAATATTATATAACACTTTTGGTATATTATCCAACCCTGATGACGTTTACGCTATCCTTGGCGGGCTAAGGCACCTACTGCTCGAGCCGTCTTTCGTTATTATTTTTGATTCTAAGTTAAAGTAACAATTAAAATATTTGAGGGGCCTCTGATGTTTATGGATACTGATGTCACAAATATAACTTTTTTTAAATAAAGAATTAAAATTGTATAATTATACAATTTTAATTGGATTTCTGTAACTTGATTTTTTTTCCATATTTCATAACATTGATAACAAATAAAATACCAAAATATATATAACTGGATATATATAACTGGATAGTGTCCATAACGATAAATGGAATGTAGCATAACTGTTTACATATCATATAAACACGTATTTCGGTATCAATAAAAAAATCAATTCCTAATCTTAAAAGCACTCATAAAAACATTGGGCAACAATTGTAAAAGTTAAATTATTTTTTTAATTTTTTGAGCGATTATTTACAGTATTCTCTCACAAACCCTACTCAAGAAAGAGTATAATTCGGAGGGTAATACATTTTACTACAGTTATATTAAAGAAGTATAAATATCAATCGAGTTTTAAGTGCAGTTTTGAAGTAAAGAAAAAGTAAGTATTGAAGTACAAAAAATGAAACATACCAGCCCCATCTTATATAATTAAAGTGACCGCAAAAAATAAATATTTCCTAAAACTCATACAGCATACTGTTATAAAAGGCTCTGCCTATGTATCGTTTGGATTAGCTGTTTGGTTACCTCCTAAGGAAGTGTTTATTACTGTCAATTTTGTCTGCATTCTCACTGGATTAAGGTTATCTCTTACTACATATAGAATGACGTAAAATAAAAAACTTAGAGAGAATATAAAATAAATTATAAGTGAAATTGTACGTCGCATCTTTAAACTGTATTTACACAAACTTTATCTTCGATAATAGAGATTAAAGTATCGACACAGATCTACATGATACAGATACACATAGTTGGAAACATCTTATAGACAAAAGTAACACCAATTATTCTAATGCCGTTTACATATAAAGCACTTAAACTTAATTTTACCTCTGCCTACCTGCAAATGCAGAGAAGGGTAATATGGAGAAAAACGAATTACCAATTATGTTTCATAAGCATTGAACATTTGTACTTCTTTGTTTGCTTATAGTTAAACAAAAATATTAGATAAATATTAGAAAAATAAATGCTATAGTAACAATATGTAACAAAAATCGGTGATTCTACAAATGCATTCGTCAAATTACAAATTTAGAGTCCTTAATTATTATCCACTTCATAACTTATATATTCTTTATTTAATATGTCGTCGTAAATAAATAGAAAATTAAAATAATGATACCTTTGAACCTCAATACAACATAGGAATAAAAAAAGGAAAATTGTCTGTAACGTTGACGACAAACTTTAACTTAAAAGTGGTTTATAAATACAGTTATTTAAGGAGTAAATATATAAAAAGAATATGACAAAAAAAAAGGAAATTCGGGGGCAAAATAGAGTTTAATAAACATGAAGATAACACATACATTTCACATTTTTGGTCTAGTTACACTTATCTTACTGATAACAATAATTAAAAACAATCTGTGTCATCAAATGAATATCATTTAATTTTCCTTAAACCGTTATGGTCATGGACATTATAGATCTTGATGATGGCGTCATTCAGTGTGGTCAGCTTCGCCTTGCAGCCCTTGTCGCATTTGTTGCAAACCCAATGGATCTCCTGCTTTTGATTAATGTGACGAGATCTCTTCTTGAATCTGTATTCGCCGAGGAGTATTATAGCGTTGCCGGCGCGCGACCAGCTGTATTGCGGCACCAAGCCCTCTGTAAGCAATGTCTGTATTTAGAACAAAACCGGGATTGCTAACGTTTGCAAAGAAGACGAATAATAATATACGTGAAATAAGTTATTGAATAGTTGAATTCGCTGAATACGCTTGTGATAACCGAGAGTAAAACATTGTAGCTAAAATCAATCAATCTTTCCCAGATTTTGTTATTTGTGTTCCATACCACATAGACGTTAGTCGAAGACTTAGTAATCGATCTCAAATATTCATTGACTCCAACCGTCCTTAACATTGTATATAGCAATGCTTTCAACATTGTATATATTGTCAGGTAGCAATAGAATCACTTAAAACTGATGTAGGTGCAACACCTTCCCATACGACTATTTGAAAAAAAAAACTGTAGATATTATAATAAAACTGTAGATATTATAATATGTCATATTATTATATCTATCTATATGACATATGGATCCAAACATTAAGCGATAAGCATGGAAGCAGGTACATATTTAAATTAGCAAAGCCGGCTGTCCCGTGCGCAGTATTAATGTATTCGAGTACACATTTGCCTCCTTGCAGGTAACTAAAGGTATCATAGAAACAGATATCAACATTTTTTAACAACTGACTCACTCTAACGAACGTCATCTTTCGTTAGTTTGGACACTAAGATGGTGACAGGCGCACCAACGGTCACGTTGTCCTAAATGAAGTCTGATAAAATGTTGGTCGAAAGTTCTCAATTTTCGAGGTCTCTGATTATAAGTTTTGGGAATGCATGAAGATAAGGTTAGTTAATAATATAAATGATGATTACTATACATCCATCAATTCCTTGCGTATACAGTTGGAGAAGAGTGCTCTTGGCAAGCGAGAATCTTCCTCAATTAGTCGCCATTTCATTTCTCACCTTTCCTTGCTTTGCACATTCGATAAGACATTCACTCGTGTAGTCAATGATACCTTAAGTTCCCGCCTTACAACTATTTAGGTTTGATGCGTTGCTTACTAGACTCTTTAGTTATATTATTGTAAGGGTTCTTTTGCTCACGCTCATGCTGCATCGCGGGTAAAGGAATAGGACATTTGAATAATAAGTTATAATGCTATAATAAAACACTGCGATAATGTATATAACTTCAGTAATAATACAACTTGCAATTCGTTAATTTCCAGTATTTTTTTTTTATTTATCAATATTTGCTAATTAAGAGGATGAAAAAATACGCACAATTTACAAATAATTCTCTCAAATATCGTTAAGTAGCCTTTAGGCTTATACACGAATAGTTTGAAATTAACAGTTATCCTATATTTACAATCGCTAACCTGCCGTGTATTGTGTAATTACAATTTAAAATAGACACAATAATAACATTATAACACAAAAAACATTATTGATCTTTTCCATGAAAAGCTATAAATCAGAGACACAGAGAAAGAAAAAATACACATAACGCCTTCCTTGATACATTTTTTATTTTTATCTAGTTACCGACAACCAATTATATATATATATATATATATATATATATATATATATATATATATATATATATATATATATATATATATATATATATATATATATATATATATATATATATATATATATATATATATATATACATGTCGAATAAATATCTTCGATGCGTAAAGGCTTTTCTCTTATATATATAAACACGTTCTTTAGTATTAAGGTTATTATAACTTGATACTAAGTTGGTTTACATTTATTAATTATACTACATATCTTACATTTTTACATGAAACAATTTTTACTTATAAACGCACCATTAACTCTATTTACAATAAATACAATTGAATTAATTAAGGGCTTGGAAAGGAATTGAAGTATTTAAGGGTAAATTGTATAGGCCTTACGAAAATATAACTTCCAGTTTCAATTATTCAAATAAAATTTTACAAATAAAAACCATTGACAAACACAAAAAAATAGCTTTAACAATTTTATCGATGTATTGTAGAGGCGCCAGGCCTATTATCGATAAAGTATCGACACTAGCGAATTTAGCATGCCACATAATTTTCTTTTAGTTTCAAGTTCTCAAGGCGCATGGTTGTGAAACTTGTTACAGTACATAGGCATTCCTTCACGGGTGTGTATAACCGCTTTACATCCGAAGTAGCTCCGCCTGCTGCACTGCCAGCGAGCGCTATTTTTCCTCGCATAGTGAAGGGAGAATTTATAGCCGTCGACAATCAGCATTGTTCTATTATTCCTCGATAACGCGAATGTAACTGAAATCAAAGAAAAACACTATCATAAATATAGGCCAATTAAAATAAAGAATCATTCCTAATAATTAAATAGTGCATTATTGTGAAATGAAAGATCCGAAGCAATGTTTCGGTATTATATGTTAAATAAAATTAATTAAGAAGTCTCAACAAGAAGCTACGTTTATTTAAGTTTCCACGAACTGCTTTTGTATCCATTTTGTCGTGTAATTTGCCTCATAGAAGAGCTGAATCGAGACTCCATTATATCTATTTATCAATCAGCTAAACAAGCCAAAATTTCAGGTCAAACGACTTCATAAAATTGATTAACATCTAGGATAATATTATAAAATTCTATTCAATATTAGGAAATTCTAAGAAGTAATCAAGATACTATAAGAGCTTATTCGCGACTTCAGATAAATTTATAAATCATACAAACAAATTTAGAAATAGTTAAATAATTATAACCCTATCGGGAACCTCCATAGAGGTTATAGCACTGGTACATAATAGTATTGGTACCTAATGTTCATTTATGGTAGCAAACAAAAGAACCGGCAAGTACACAATGTTAAATGTTACTACAGTAGTGTACAGCAATGTATAAAGTTACAAATTATATAAAATGTCGATTAAGCGATCGAATCGATTATATTTGATAGTATCGCATTACCTCCATTTATAAGATCGAGGCTATATGACGTATACTGATAGTAGCGATGAATAGAACTTAATTTAAAGAAAAAACAGGTACAGATCACAATTCCATTTATTAAAACACATGTAATAATAAATATGAAAGTAATTTACAGATTTGTATAATTAACTATTTTACATGAAAATGTTTCACTCACTTTAGTTACAGAGAGCACAGAAAAAAAAACTTAAAAGTATTATTCACATAAAGACTGAATTGGTTTTGTTCTAAAAAAAAGATACAGAAATTTACAGTCTAAAGGTAAAAATACTACCCCTATCTTAATTTATTATTAACATTTAACGCTGCCAGTATGGTTATATTTAACATATAATAATCTTTAAAACTATGTCGACATTTACTACTCAGTTCTGAAATATGGAAACGCATTTTTCGATTTTTTAATTACAATTCAAAATTAATTTGTAAAATTTGTTTAGTTGTAAATACAACGTGAACTTCATTACAGTACCAGCACCTCGCCCTTTTCATATAAAGTATTTATTCAAAATTACATTAAATTAAATGATTTAGTAATGTAATGCTATCGTAATGCATTAATGTGTTAAAATTTAGACTCTTTCTTTAATGAAAAACATTTCTTCACGCCATTCCCAATACTGAGGTAGACAGAGGTCTAGACATAAGTCTTTTCGATCCACCTTTCACAGTAGACATATTTTGGAACAACGTGATAGGTGGAGAGGCTGTCGCCGTCTTTATGTCAAAGTCAGTGATATAAATCGAACATAAATTGAAAAAACATTTACTCTTTTTTTCTTATTTTATTTCTGTTAATTAACCACATGCGACAAAATATTTGGTACATTAGTTGATATTCCGTTATAGTTAACAAAATAACCATATCAACGTCTTAGTGACAACTAGTTCAATGTTTGAATGGATTCATAATGTATGTTATACCTTTCAAAACTATCGTCTTAAGTAATGCAGTGTGTTAACAGCTTATAATTTGTCATCACATCACTTCCCGGGGCTCACTTAAAATGCGATTAAGAAAAAGACTTTAAAATTATATTGGTCAACAAATGGTAGGATAACAGTCTTATAAAATTCCAGACCAAAAAAAAAGGACACGTGTAACACGTGAGAATTGGCTGGTACTATGATCAACCGCTTGTCAAACCAGGCGATTATCGCAATGGTGATATTACGGGAGAGGTAGGGGGATTTTACCGTAGAGTAAGTATTCTGAGATAAAACTACAAATCATATGTTTAAAACATTTCTTGAGAACTTTAAGATTTGGATTAAGTACTGAATACATTTAGCTTAGTTAGTCAACGTGGCTTATCTTTAATTTGTCTCATTAAGCCTTATCTAAAGAAAAATTCATAAATAAAAATACTCATAAACATTTGAATATATTCACTGCGTACCGTAAAGTTTTTATACCCATTTCGTGTATTTGACTGCGAACAGAATGAAGTCAAATCTGACTAGTAAATAATAAAATTACAATAAAAACATGTTAGAAATGATAGGCGTCAGAAAAAAAATGCTTTGCGTACATAACGCTGTGCTAGTGTTGAATTTGTTAAATGGCAGTGAAACCTGGGAATGACAGAAGAAACATAAAAGCAACTGAATCTGGTAATGCGATCTCTTCATAAAATGTGCGGTGTTACTTCGAGCCACCGAAAATGGAACTAAGAGATTCACAATATGGTGGGTTTGAAAGATCATGGCACTAAAATTGGATAAGGACGTGCTTCGAAAGTTCGGGTACATTGAAAGAAAAGGCACAAGAAATAGAAAACGAATAGTCAAGAAAGTATATGAAGCGAGAGTAAATAAAACAAGAGGTTAAAATAGACCGAGACTCACTTATGAAGACTATATGAGCAAGTTACTCGAAGAGAAAGTCAAGACATAAGAATATGAAGAACTTGATAAATCTGGTAGAAGCGAAAGTAAAGTTCGTAACAAATGGCGATCTTCTCTGTCTAGCTATCACGTGAGAGATGATGCATGAACATAAATATGTATAATTGGCGTATGGTATGGTATGTAACTTTACTTTCAGTCGGTATACAGAAAGTAAAAAACCAAACACTAAATCGGCGTATAAACATTAATCAAATGTAAAATTTATTCCAGTAAGTATTTATTATAACTTTCTACGTAAATATCACAACCAAAACAATATTGCCTTTATATTCTAGTTATAATTATAAACAATCTAGAACATGATTCAATAAAAAAAGCACAACCTCTACATAATTAAACTCTGTAATCTATGTATAATTTTAAATTAAAAAAAATATAATGTATAAAAAATCCAACTTTGGTAGTTTTTTTTAGTGCCGCAAGCCTTATGGCTTTCACAATTTCATCTAATTTGTGCTCACATTACTTAAACCGCAAACACGTTTGCCTGCCAATGCCCGGCCTTCGTAGTACATTGATAATTATTTAACGTTTAAAAAATTTAAAATATTTAAAAAAAAAACAAAGAATATCAATGATATAAAAAAACGTAATATAATATAAAAAAAAAATTCCCATAATTTGTTCATTGTCCATCACGTTTAAACTCATTTTTAGGTTTATCTATCTTTCTATTTATGTTCTTATATTATCGTTTCTATTTATGAGTAAAGGAAAACAATACGGGATCTTGCATAAAATACATAGCAATAATATATTTTATTTAAGATAAATTGGTAACAGGTTTCGGGTAATCGAAAATATATTTTTACACGATTTAATCCTGAAAACGGATATTTTCCTGTAGATTTTACCGAAAGAAGTCAGTATGATTAAGTATTTTTTTAGAATATAGTTTTTACAACTAAATTACATTTTGTAAAACACACATTGTAAAACACTTATTATACCTAATGAGTTCGACGATACACATTTTTAATATACACATATATAAAATTAAAAAATAATCACCTTAAATATGGTATAATAAAATAATTTAGCTACAAAACAATAATATTTTCGGAAGAAAACAGGATTTCAAGGATTTAATGTCACCCTTAATGATATATTTACACGTCTATAACAATATCGTTAAAATTTCACAAATATACATTACATTGTACCGTATCCGTATTTTCAATAAAATACATCTTATCGTATCTATTTGCTTACGTCTGTTTAATATGGCGATTTTATTTGTTCAGACAGTGACAAAGTAAAGTCAGGCTTTGATCGATTGATTAGAAGCTCGGAAGCGTCATGATTGTGAAAACCTTTTACTTCTATGATATGAGATCCGGCAGTTTTTACCACGGCTTTACAGCATTTATAAGAATGGGTGGAACAGGTCCATCTAGTGATTCCGTTGCGGAATGAGTGCCTGCAATAGGTGTACTTTTTGAACACAATTAAAGGTTTCCCCCTTAGAGACTGAATAAAAAAAGCTGGCTCTGGAAACCCTGAAATCAAAGCGTCATATTAGTTTCATTTTCGAGAGAATTTAATTCATATTTCTAAAACCAGTTATAAAATGTTTTATAGTTAAAAGCATACGAAATAAAACAAATAGTCAAGTTAAATAGTTAATATTTATAAACTATCTTTATTTAACACGCTTAAATGATACAAAAGTAAGATAATACTGAAGATACATTTATGCCACAATATTTGTACTAAGTTACAAATGTACAAAACCTTATAGATATAAAAAAACAAAAGGCAAGATTTACTAAATGGAGATCATGTATATCACAAATTGAGCACCTATTAGTATTAAACTAACAACAGAATTAGAACCGTAACAGTTTATTACAAAATCTTAATTCTAAATGTTTGTCCTTACGCTCTTATAACGTGCTCCGCTCTGCGGATTCGGCTATCTACATAACAAGATACCATTTTGATATTTCTTTTTAAGATCATGCACATAATAACGCCCATATTTCACATGTCACAAAATTTACTACCATAAAACTATTTTTAAAAAGTCGGTGTATTCTCTCCATTGAGAATTGGAAGTAAACGAAAAAATCGCTGATTTCTATTTTAAAATAACATTTGATGCAATTTTAATATTAAACAATGAAGATCTTTTAATGGTAGACAAAATCTTTTGTAAATTATGTTTAAATGGTAATCTTAATCAAGACAAGTTATGTTTTTAAAGTTAACAATACAAATATATATGAAAAATACTGCTAAATACAGTGGATTATTTTTAATTATCTGTTGCATTTGTACCCTGGTATACAGATATTCCTTTTATATTGTTAATACAAGTAATTGACTAACTTAAGCATTTAAATATTTTTCAACCAAATGTAACTCCATTTCATATTCATGTATAATAAGACTACAACACAGAACGTTGATTATCATAAACGACATGGACAAATCTAGATTAAGTGAATTCTGTAACTGTAAGCACAGATATTAATAGCACAGAGGGCCAACAAATTTAGGTAATTCTATTTAGGAAAAAAAAATATTCTTTTGTTTTCTTCAATTTTACAAATTTGTCGCCTTATGGTAATTCTCTAAAATAGAAGAGAGCACATACGGAATGATCTTACAATCATATGGGGGCAGGAACTCGTCGCTCGCCGCCTCCACGCCTCTGGCTTGTCTAGTTTTATGCCACAGTAATACCTGCCACAAGCAACAGTCTACAACAGCACGCTTCAAGTGCATATCATTAAGGCAGATACATAAAGCATTCCATCTAAAAGATTACTTCGAATATGTAACCTTCGAATGAAATAATACACAGGTAACAAAACATTTGACATATTCGCGATTGAAGAAAGTGAAAAGATGTCCATGGACTTATAATACCATCTAGAGTACAGTTAGCTAGCTTTTCACTCATGCGTGTATTATAAATATCTTCAAACACAAACTCTAGTTCCACCTTCTTTACCGTCATCAGTGCCCACTGCAATGTTTTCTAATGACATTGATATATAATGGGAGATTTTCAATAATTAAATATGGGTTTCCTTAAAGTAAATTACAGCCCGAAAAAATATAAAATGGAAATAATTGAATTTCACAAAAAACTAATATTTATATTCGATCGAGCTATTATATATATTTGACTTTGCAAATATATTTCATATATACCCAAAATCTTTAGATTCTCCTAATACTTGTATAATATATATTATCTCCTCATACGCTCCTCAACATTAGTATTTTTCCGCCACCAGAATCGGTCAACAATTACAATCTTTCCTTAATTAATTTCACAGTTTGGTCCCTTCAAACCAGACGAAGCTATATTTTATATTTACTGACACATCATACTCATTTCTTCATATCACACTTAAAAATAGATAAAAAAAATCATAAATACTTAAAGTAAAATACCGAAAGCGTCAAACGAAGAACTCTGTGGGAGGATGGTTGTGAAAATTCTTCGCGCAAACTAACTTGTCCCGATCTGTGTACACTCTAGCCGGACAGCCATGATTGTTGTGCGTATAGCAATACCAACAACTTCTGTCACCCGTGCACACTTCTCTCGTGAATGTAAAGTCGCCAAGTTTCATTAGACTCTCACCGTCACGTGAAAGCATGAACTTAACTGAAAAACAACATATTGGTAAGAATAACTTTAATACGTGAAACCAAAAAAACAAACTAATATGTGTTTGTTTTGCATACCTCTTCGTAAACGTTAGTCATTATTGTCCGAAGATACCTTTTTTATTAACTTTAATAAATGCTTCTAGCAAGGTAAGAAAAATCTTAGATATGATAAAATAAAATTTGGCTACTTATAAAAATTAACCATAAAAAACTAAACTTATTTGATAATAATAAATAATAAACTTATTTGATACATAAATTTAATTAAAAATTGTACATATTAAAATGTTCTTTTCGTAAACAGACCTTACTTTTTCATAATGACAACAAGAAACTAAAAATAATGATCATGATTGATGTTGATTAATTATATTTCGTTATTGCATCGTTGAACAGGAGAAAAACAAATAAAAGTACATTTTGGGTAAAATCTTTATTTATTTAATCAACTATGTCACAAACTTAACTAGTTTCATTAAGATAAGATTTTATTTGCATTAAACCATTGCATAAGCAGATGAGGAGTTCATAAAAATAATTCTACATAGACTTAAAACGTAAAATTAATATTTTCAGTCAAAATATTTTTAATCTTTAACTGGCAAAATTACGCGTCGGAAAATTCTCTCTGGCTACATTTTTTACAACAGCTAAGGTAAATTTTAATAACTTCTTTGGATATGTTACAATATTTACTCTTTAATTCAATGTCCATTGCATCTTTATCAGCATGGTTACACACTAAATGCATTGTGTGTAATACGCCAAACAACTCATCAGTTGCTACATAAAATTTTATGCAAGGATAAGATTCATCTTTTGGTTTTATTAGCCTTTCCTTGCCATTGACTTCCAATATTTCATAATTTGTTAACATTTTATAGTCTTCAAACGTTTTGTTGTATTTCTGCTTAGTTTCCCTAATTTCTCTAATAAAATCCTGATACCTTTCCCTGCTTATGAGATAGATGCTGTTACTACCTTTTCGATTTATAAGTCTATCTAGCTTCTCAGTAAATTCCTTTTTCATTGGTGTAACAACATCATGTGAGAACATTTTCAGACCTGAAACTCAAATAATAAAATTATCAATTTATTTAACAAACACATAGAATTCATAAAAATTGTGTAATGTAAAATAAAATAAAACGAATGAAGAATGTTCAAAATTTAATAGTTTAAAAAAGAGCTTATATGCTAGACTATGTTGAACATAATTTACAAAATACTTAGAAAGAATAACTTTCTAAAATAATATATTACATCACAACATTAGTCACAAATACATATTATAGCACAAATATAATATTAGTAGCAAATACCTTTTTAAAATAAAAAATCAGATACAGACAGGAATCGAAACTGCGACCTTCAATATATAGACATAATATGAAATGAAATGAATTTATTTGCGTAAGTATGGTAGATTTAGCTGACAATACAAAAGAAGTATCACAAGTATGATACTTCTTTTGTATTGTCAGTCAAGTATGACCATAGGCATGCAAATTTTTTTTTATTTGTATGACATACTATCATTAAGTTTGATTTTGTTGTCATAAACACCACTTATTTCATACATGTATTATAGTGTTTAGACATTACACACAGCACTGTTTTACACTATTTAAACACAGTTACCTAATTTTTTACATTATACAATTTCAATATCAATAGTTTCAAATAGTAATAATATAAAATTTAAATGATATTCTAAAATAATAATAATTCAACAAAAATAACAAATAATCAAATTAAGTCATTAGTTAAATAATTCAAAATGATTAGTTTCAATATATTCCTTAACTGAGTAAAAACATTTACGTATTAGCCATCAGAATAGTTTAATTTTAAATTTATTTAATGTCAGTTCTTTAAATTTTTCTGGCAAATGATTATAAATTCTTATACACATCCGATGGAAATTTCTTGAACACATTTCAGTTCTAGCTGGTGGCAAAAGCTTATTGGGGTACCTAGTATTGAAATTACATATAGCACCTATTTGCACAAACAAACACTTATGTTGTTTTACAAAAATACATGTCTCATAAATATAAATACAAGGTACTGTAAGTAAATTTAAATCCTTGAAAAGTGGTTTGCAGCTTGTTATTGGAGTCACATCACATATTGTGCGAACACATTGTTTCTGTGCTGTCAATGCTCGATTTATTTTTGCAGAGTTGCCCCATAAGAGAATTCCATATCTTAAGTTAGACGTTACATAGCCATGATAAGCTTTGAGAGCTGTTTTTATTACTTATTTTTGAGAGTTGCCATAAGATGTAAAGAAAACGATTGATTTTTGCACACAGTTTGTCTATATATCTTTTAGCCATTATATTATTTTTGCTATTGAGGTGTTAATCTCTTCATTGTGTAATTGTTTAAGCTTAGATGGAACAATTAATAATATATCATCAGCATATTGGCAACGATGGTGTTTTGTAATCATGGGTAAGTCATTTATATGATGAGGAACACCTAATTTACTGTATTTAAAGGGTGTAATAGGTACCTATGACTGGTATAATTGTTCTTCTAGATTTGAATTAATATTGGTTATTTGTACATACTGCTTCCTGTCACTCAAATAACTAGCGAGCCAATTTAATGGTTGTCCTCGTATGCCATAACATTCACATTTATATTCTAACTAGCTGACCCCGCAAATGTTGTTTTGCCATATAAAAATAGGGGTTGATGATAGAGGGGTAAAAATTTAGGGTTGTATGTATTTTTAATGCCACATTATAGAAAAATAAAAACAAAAAATTTTGTCCAAAAATTAAAAAAAAATGTTAAGGGTGAACAAGCCTTATCACTTAGGGGTATGAAAAATAGATAGTAGCCGATTCTCAGACCTGCTGAATACGCATACAAAATTTGTTAAAAATCGGTAAAGCCGTTTCGGAGGGGTACGGTAACTAACATTTTGACAGGGAAATTTTATATATAAAATAAATCATGCAAGACAAAATCGAAGGCGAAGGAATGACTAAATCATGTCGAAAAAGACGACGTTTTGAATGATTTCATTACAACAATAATACTCTTACTTAGCGAGCTAATGACTCCTCTAAAATTTTTAATAGTTTTCTAAGCCTTTAATAACTATTAATTTTTTCAGAAAAATAAGAAGCTTAGTAGCCTATCAGGATTCTCTTTTCGTCAATAGATATATAACGTTACGTTGTACGAATATTGTTTTCTTTGTAGGTATACAAATTATTAGACGACAGACATCTCCAGGCATTAATAGATGGTTGTGTAACATTTTAAATGAATAATATTTTTTAAGTAAAGAAATTATCACGGAAATAGCACCTATCCATGCAAACTTATCTATAAATATAAATGAAATTGGAGGGTGTTTGTTATATTGAAATTACTGTTTTTTACTACACGTATATGAATATATATAAGGTCCATACACAAAAATAAGATTTTTTTACAATTTTGTCTATCTGTCTGTTTGTTCTTTCACTGACAGGTAGCTAATGTTATAAGGAATAACATTGGCTACTTTTATTTTAGAAACATAATTTGTGCTCCGCGTTACGTGTTAAACTGAGGGTGAAGCCGCAGGGGCAGGTAGTAAGTAATAAAAATATTGTTAAAACAGAAAATATCCCAAATAGATAGTTTCTATATATATATATATATATATATATATATATATATATATATATATATATATATATATATATATATATATATATATGTATATATATATATATACATATATATATATACATATATATATACATATATATATATATATATATATATATATATATATACATATATATATATATATATATATATATATATATATATATATATATATATATATATATATATATATATATATGTATATATATATATATATATATATGTATATATATATATATATATATATATATATATATATATGTATGTATGTATATGTATGTATGTATATGTATGTATGTATGAGATGAGCTTCTTTAAAGTTACTCTTACTCCATTGCAGGGCATAAATCTTCCTCATAAGAGTTCCCTATAACTGCCACACTTAAAATTAATTGGCAATCTCTGTACCGGAAAACTCAAACCACTGTTCCACTAAATTATTATCTCCTATTCTTTAAAATGTTGGGAGTCAATAGTATTTTCAAGTTTTTCCTTTAGTAACCTCTTAGACTCACCTTCACATTTACTTTTGGAGGAAAGGGACTGTTCAGTCTGTTGATACCACAGCCCAATAATAACATGAGAATAAAACAAACTTAACATGGTTGTCATCTTAAAATTTCTCTATTAATATACATATAAGCTAACTACCTCACAGCCCCTTGATTTAAAAAAATAAATAATAAAAAAACATACAGAAGGCAAGTCATTTAGTAGGTATTTGAATCAAAACTAATTTTTAACTAAGTTTAAGTTCTAAGTGGCCCAAATTGTAATAATAATAGAATAACATAAAAATATCCACGTAACCTTTGTTAAGAATGTGATCAAATGGTTTGTATAACATCTAGGAATATCAGCATAATTTAAATCAGATTTAGTTGAAACAATGAAAATCAGCTAAGCTATTTTCAAATATACTTATTGGTTTTTAAGGACTGAAATTAAAATTTATTGAACATTAAGTTAACAATCAAAAATTATTAAATTAACAAAAAAATTTTGAAAAATACTCCAAAACTAAAAATTAAAAAAAAATGATTTTTAAAATTTTTAGTTTTGGAGAAGAAAGATTCACTATAGCTGGGTGGTTAGGTGAATGGGATTTGAGTCAAGAGACCCGAGTTCGATCCCCAGGTGACAGAACATCACATTTTTGAGTTAAAAATTACATTTAGAGTTATTGTGGTATACAAAACGACATTCAGAGCTTCGTAGGCAATACACCACACTAGGACACACACCAAATTATTAAAATAATAAGAAGCATTTTTTATAAGTACATACAATTTAACACTACAACAAATAAAACATAGTACTAGCTATAAAAAAATCAATTTACCTATAGAAAGTGCAAATTGCAAAACTGAATCTTAAAAAATAAAAGAAAACAACAATACCCATAATTCTGTGAAAGTTACTAATCAACAGTGTTCTGAGTATACACAAAAAGTAAGCAAAATAATATGCAAAAAATCTAGTTTTAATCCGCTATTGTTGACTATTGATCACTACAATTATTAATAGCTATTTTTGTACTTATCTATTTCTAGCTGCAAGAAAAACATTGTGAGATAACCTGCAAGTCTGAAAAATACCGTCTGCCAGTATTAATTATGTCTCCCAGTGCTAAGAGTCCTTCCATCTTAATCCTTAATTATTTATTTACAAAAATGTATTATTTTCCTCCTTGAAAGCATTATAAAAGTGTATGGAAGCATTATAAATCATCTACAGATGAGTGGTATACACACTGATTTACATGATGTTGCTAGCTCTGAGGTCCCGGGTTAGATTTCCAGATGTAGAATAGCACTTTTCCTACACAGTCACAGGTCTAGGTGTTTGTAGTATCTTCATTGTTTCCAATTCCATAACACAAGTGCCTTAGCTATTTACTTTTGGATCAAAGCAATGTATGTGATTTTGTCCCTGAATATATATTTATCTATCTATATAGTTATTAATTTTATTTATTGTAGAAAAATTTATTCTATTTGCTTAATCAAATATAAAGCTATTTATATTATATGTATATTTAGCTTTATTTATATAAAATAACAAGAAAAATAAAGTTAAGTTGTAAATTTTTTAGAATTTATTTACTTTTAAAAGACAAAATATACAAGACCCTGTTTGTCATATACATCATATTATGTCTATTATGGCTGTTTTTGTGCCTATACAAGCTGAACACAACTACTGTTAGACACAAACAAGAGAACTGCCTATTTCTTTAAAAGTGTTTTTTTTTTTCAACCTATTCCTACTTACAAACACTTCAATTCAAGAATGTTACACAGATGCATTCTTCTTTTGAAATGATAAATATCTTATTATAAATAACAAAAAAATGATGGCACTGTTTAGTAGAATAGTTTAAGAAATTGGTATAAAATTTAAGTGTTCCCATTTGGAAAAGGAATGGATTAGACAAGAGGGGAGAGAGAGAAAGGCAGTTATATATCAATAAATAAAAACTATTCATAAATCTTATAAGACTTTAAAATAAGAAGTTAAAATTGGACACTTGAAAACAGGTTTAAAGTGATTGGAGAAATTGTTTGAATAAATACTTCAGAAATATAATTGCCTCGTTAGTTGTTAAGCTAAATTCAATTAATCATTACCTTCTGACACGTGCAAAATAACAAAAACTGAATAGATAAGCGGCAACTTTGTGTCCTGTATAAAAACACAAACATAGATACAAGTTGTAAATATTAAATAACTTCTTTCTACATTACCATTTGCCAGGGGCGTTAGATGATTGGTATTATTTGTTGAAATAATTACATCTATCTCCACACTAAAATTAATCATTTGTGATCAATCACAAATACACAGGTTTTATAGGTTAAGTTACGTCAAAACAAACACAATGGACCACAGGTTTAATAAATGTTTTTAAACACTTGCGTTATTATTTTTGTAATTTTAACACATTTTTAAAACAGTTAAAGATGATACTAAATTTTTACTCGTATTTAGTTCATTGTCAGTATCAACACAACAACTGTCACATAAACATGAACAAATTTTTAACGTCATAAAAGTGTACCTCTATGGTCAGAAATCAGAATGTTATTTTTATGTGTGACTGTCATGATTGCCTATTGTAAATTTCGTTTCAATTCACGTTACATAAAATTTGGCACGTAACGAAAAGATTTGTTTTTTTTTTATATTAAGGTCATGAAAATATTCAATTAATATTTTCATGACATTTCAAATGAAAAAATTAAGAATTTAAAACGACTGCGAAGATCCTGCGGTTCTAGAAATGAGCCATATTCAAATATGGTTCTAATAATCACTTCAGAGGTTTGTTTAATCTAAATATCTAAATTACAATTAGTTAAGCCTTACGAATAGAAAATAAAATTATGTTATAATAAAACTTTTAATTGATTGCATGACATTTTTTGTATCCGTCACCTAAATACATAATAATGTATATTGGGATCCGTCCACTATACGTACTGTCCTTAGTGGTGGCTGTGAATGGTTACCAAAAGATAACATAATGTATCCCTTGGTCCTTAAGAATTTACGCCCGGCAAATGTCATCGTATTTAACTGCAGTATCAATATTTGTTGCTGCCGCTTTTGCCACTAAATGTGTAGCCATT
Source organism: Sericinus montela (assembly GCA_029286605.1). Taxonomy (NCBI): domain Eukaryota; kingdom Metazoa; phylum Arthropoda; class Insecta; order Lepidoptera; family Papilionidae; genus Sericinus; species Sericinus montela. The sequence continues at coordinate 4,513,107 of JAGSMR010000015.1, read as the reverse complement.
GTAAAACAACAAATCTTTTAGACGCCTACAATTTTTTAATGCAATACGGTATCATTTACAGGAACTTAATCCAGTACAATAATTTAGTGATGCAAATCATAGTATGTACAGGATGATTCTGAGTATTGTTTGGACATATTCTATCAACAAAATCATAGAAACGGGTTTCTTTGCAGTCAGCGCATTCCAAATGAAGTTAAATTATTTTTTTTCTTCCTATTTCTTGAAGATGACTTCGGACTATCTATCGTTACTTTGTGTAAGATAGTAAATCCTAAAACTAACCTGAGCAAATTTCATATTTTATGTTTTTTTATCAAGAACCTGATTTTTTTGGCAGAAGTTTCCGTTTCTGTAAATGTGAAAATGAAAACAGTGCGACCACATTTTAATTACCGCTATCTAAAGAAACAAACTATGATAAAATCTTCGGTCTTTCCAGAATATTTTATATACTTATTTTTGCTGCACAAAGATGCCGTCGATAACATAGGTGCTGACACCTTTTATCGGCTGTGTGGGCTTATATGTTAAAATATCGTTACAATTAGTTTAGGGATTTGCTTTTTTCAATAGTTTTATTTTATATCACAATTTAAAGGGGGATACAAGAATGAAGTCCAATTTTTTAATCAAAATATTTAATTAGGTGTAAAATATTCATTGTTTTAAAAACTAATATTTTGATAACAGATTCTCCTAAAGGAACAAAATTTGGTGATAAGTGTTTATGCTTATTATAAGCGAGCCCAACTGAAAATATTACACTGATTATAGATTTGCTTTTTTTATAACTTACATTTTTTACTTAAAAATCTAAAGTTTGGAGGTTTAGAGGAGATAATAATGAAGGCCAATTTCATGACAAAACATTTAATTAACATTAATTACTTCACAAACTTATATTTTGATAAGGGAACCGTCCCCTAAACGTACAATTTTGGGAGGTGGGTGTGAATGTGTATTATAAGAAAACACTATATATCCCGTTTTATCCATATGAATTTTCGCCTGGCAACCATTGTCGTATTTGCTGCAGTACCAATATTTCTTGCCACCTTTTGCGTGATATGTATAGTCTTTGTAAACTAACAAATCCTTTCCGCGATTAGATCTTGCCATTGAGTAGTTTCGATCTGTAATAATATTCCACTTGTAACAATTACTAATACGATGTCCTAATGCGACTACAGCGTATGGTATTATTTATATGAATTGAATTCAGTAAAATTATTTAGAGAACTATATTGATGCAGATAGCACTACATTGTCGACATCAGATATTGTATGCATTTACCCTGGTGTTGCTATATCAATATAGAGTAAGCAATAATCTAGCGTAGATAATCAACTAAATCTAAACTATAAAGACTGCATTTAATTAAACGGTTTATTTGTAACAATATATGTATTGGTATAAAATTTAAACTGAACAATATAACAAAATATTACTTGTGAAGCTCTTTAAGAAACTACTAAAAATATTTACAGGTATATGCCTCGAGTCTTGAACGCTGTTCAGCAATATTACTTTCAACAAATTAAACTTTTATCTACAGTTTCAACGGATTTGTATCCTAATATTATCCATGGAATGACTTATTTTAGGTGGATCGTGGACATGTAGATACTTTTGTAGGACTTCGTTAACTCCCTCTCTACATCTTAGAGTGATCCTTGCTGGGCATTTAAGTTTTGTTGCTCCCGAAGAACATCGCCAGCTAAATTTAGACGTTCTCCAGTATGTATATCCGTTGTACAAAATCAATAGATTGCCTTTGCGGGAACGAATAACCTCGTAGCCTAGTTCTATTGGAAAAAAGAAAATGTAATCACAATGATGTAGTGACTAATGTAATCAATACAAAAACTTACTTGTCTTGATTGAATGTTTCATCAATGTAGAACCTTCACATATATAATATCTTCATACATATAAAAGCAAAATAAATAAGTAATACAAAGTGTTAAGTGAGTAAAAAAGAAAGTAATTGACTCTTGATACGTAGGCAAACTTTAAACATCCTAATGTTAAATTTTTTGTTTGGGAATCGTTATATGAAACAGTATTGTATTCTCAAAAAAGGAGAGGACTATCTAGGGCAGCAGGCGATGATGGTATCCTCGATGTGGTCAAAAGCGTTCCTATAAACAACATGTAGTAAAGGTTGTTGTACCTTAGTCGCATGTCGGGTCGATTGTGAGGTTTATTGACAAAATTTGTACAATTTTCCCTTTAATTGTTAACTTTCGCGGTACATATTCTCCACCATTCGGTCACATATTTTCTTCACCATTCGGTCTTCACTCTTTCGTTTAACATACCACAACCACCGAAATTCTCACATATCCATTTTAGTGATCATCTTTCAAACCTGATATATTGCGAATCTCTTCATTTCGTTTTCGCTCGACAAAGGCAACACCGCACAATTTAAGAATAGATCGCATTTCTATTGCATTAATTTTTTATGAAATGTGGTGTTGGATACGAAATGAGGAGGTGCTGCGAAGAGTGAAAGAGAAAAGAATGATTTTGGATACTATTAGTAATAAACGTCACGCTAGCCGAGTGATCGGAATTCGAGTCAAGAAACTCGAGTTCGGTCCCTAGGTGGCTCATTCCAATGGGTTTTCTCAAAAACTTAAGTGAGAATTATATCGTTGGCTTGGATATAAAGACGGCGCCAGGCTCACCACTTCTCACGTTCTCATAAAAATGTCTTTGGTGGAAGGTGGGTCGTAAGGGCTTAATTGTCTAGACCTCTGTCTACCCCCGTATTGGGAATGACGTGATGATATTAGTTAGGTGATATTAGTTAGTAGGGTGAGGAGAAGACCTATGCTATGCTGAGAGTGTTGAACATAAAGCTCGACAGCCCCGTATAGAGAATACTACGTGCTTTTGCACGTATAGGCAAGTATTTAAATTAAAATTATAATTTAATCTTTTATTTTTATCATACTACAACAAGTATTTTTAAAGCTACGAACACTATTTAAATATATGTATGAAATAAAAATATATGTTACAATATGTATGTGGAATTAACACACTAAACATAATTTTTATGAAATATTATCAGTAAAAGGCACTAATATCTTAAAATGCTATTTAGAAAAGTTAAAGAACCTGAGATCATTTAACAATAGCATTTACTTTATTACGAATTATAATCCAAAAGAACATCAGAAACATTGAACATGTTGTCGCGACCCTCGGATGATCTTACAGTATAGTTAACTATTTATAAAATGTTGCATTATACATGTCATACACTAAATTGGATAAGAGAGTATTACAGCGGTACATGTATATTAAAAAGTATATAAAAAATTTACAGCGCAAAAAGTGAACAATATAAAAAATCGACGTAGGCCGAGAATTTTGAAGACCATGTGAAATAATTGTTCGAATGGAGTAAGTAATACACCCCAAAAAGTAATTTTTAAACATCTTAGGCAAAGGTTTCTTACAATTTTATAGTAGTTGGATGATTTTTCTACATATTTTATAAGTTATACAAATTCTGACTTCTCTATTTAATAGAGAAAAATATAGACTAAAAAAATAATAAATAAATATATATCTATACGCATAGTCCCAGACGGGGAGATCGGATCGCCAAGTGTCACGATCCTTACATACGTATTTAGTTTCTTTCAAATTCTCCCGTCTTCGAGCAATTCGCTCACAAGGTCTTCGAAAGTTAGTGTCAATCTACCGACGAGGTAAATGTTACTCCTTTTATGAAAATCTTAAAATAAATTTTATATAATTATACAGCCTAAAATTTGACTAAGCTTTTCTCAACCCACTCTATGCTTTAATAATATAGGCACGTATCACTAAAATTAAGGTATTTAGGTGGAAAATGGTTATGCTTGAAATGAGAGACAACTGTGTCAATCCTTTGATCTCTGACCGTGATCTTTGCCGGACATTTGACTTTGGTGGCAGCAGAAGAGCATCGCCAGCAGTATTTCGACCATTTGTGGTAAGTGTACTCTTGGAATAGTATCAGTTGTTTGCCTCGGCGGGAACGAACAATTTTGTAATTGATATCTATAAGGAATTTTTTATTATATTAAAAATAGATTACATTCGTTTATTAAAAATAGATTAGATTAACTGTGTCATAATAGCTGAGTTGTTAGGGGATCGGAATTAGAGTCAAGACCCGAGTTCGATTAATATCGTTGGCTTGGACATAAAGACGGCTACAACTATCCATCTGTTACGTTGTCCCATAAGCTCCGTTGTAATGTGTTTCTTAAAAACTAAACTGAAATCTTAAAAAAAGATTCATAATGCCATACGATGATAGTGTCCTCCGTTAAATGTTTAGTAACTTTATTTTGTTATATCGTTTAGTACTCCAAAGCTTACCGTGGTAAGTCTGAAATAAGGAAAAAAACCATAAATATTACAGAGACGATAACATAAAACTTCTTTGCACCACTCCGCACGTAAAAAACAATAAATGGCATATGTTAGCTGATGATTTTTAATTTTACAGAATGCACTACCAATACTTACAAAATACAACTATAACACTTAATAAAAAAACTATTAGGAGTACAAATAAGTTTCCGCCGTTTTTTAACACAAATTAAATATTTATTATAGAAGAACGGTAATATAAATTTAATTAAAATATTGCCCATCACTTGCAACCACTTTTTCCGATCTCTCAGGCAGCATTGGAATCCCACGTCTGAAGAACTCTTTGTCTTTTGAGGCTATCCACGAATCAACCCAATTTTTGGTATCCTCATAAGATGTGAACCGCTGCGCCGTCAGAGCATGTGCCATGGACCGGAACAGGTGATAATCGGACGGTGCAATGTCTGGTGAATACGGTGGGTGGGGTAACACTTCCCAATCAAGTGTTTCCAAGTACTTTTTCACGGGAGCCGCAACATGTGGACGAGCATTGTCATGCAGAAGAATAATTTTTTCGTGTCTAGAATAGTATTGAGGGCGTTTTTCCTTCAGAGCTCGGCTCAATCTCATCAATTGTGTTCGATATAGGGCTCCAGTAACTGTTTCGCTCGGATTAAGCAACTCATAATACACTACACCTAGCTGATCCCACCAAATACACAGCATAAGTTTTTTTCCGTGAATATTCGGTTTTGCTGTTGATGTTGACGCGTGGCCAGGTAATCCCCATGATTTTCTTCTTTTTGGATTGTCATAATGTATCCACTTCTCATCACCAGTTACGATACGATGTAAAACCCCTTTTATGTCTAGCTAGCAGCATTTCACTTAAGCATAATCGGCGAACTTAATTCAATATCTCTCGGCTTTAATTCGTATGGAACCCAATTTCCTTGTTTATAAATCATTCCTAATTATTTTAAACGATGTGAGACTGCGTGCTGAGTGACTTCTAATGTTAGAGCAAGTTCTTTTTGTGTTTGAGATGAATCTTCCTCCAATAATTCCTCCAATTCTGCATCCTCGTAAATTTTTGGCCTTCCTCTGCGATCTTTGTCTTCTACGTCGAAATCACCGTTTTTAAACTTCTGAAACCACTCTCGACACGTTCTCTCACTCAAAGCACTTTCACCATATGCTTCTACGAGCAATTGATGCGCCTCAGCAGCAGATTTCTTTAAATTAAAAAGAAAACTAATATTTCCTGCAAATGACGTTTACTTGGCTCAAATTTTGACATTTTCAACTTATAAAAATTATATTTTATCAATACAAAATCAATAATTTTAATAGGTTGTATTGTTCTTGAATGTCCAAACTATTTTTTAAGCCGGTTATCATCTGCAAAAGCTAACCGAAACTCCGTGCCGCACCATCTACAATAAAACGGCGGAAACTTATTTGTACTCCTAATATTTAATTGACTCACTCCTAATATTTAATTGACTCAGGCGTTACTTTGCGGAAATTCATTGTAAAATTGGGCATATGTTAGCTGATGATTTTAATTTTACAGAATGCACTACCAATACTTACAAAATACAACTATAACACTTAATAAAAACTATTTAATTGACTCAGGCGTTACTTTGCGGAAATTCATTGTAAAATTGTTATTAAGAGAAATTCATTGTTCTCTGCGGTCGCTCACCGTAGAGTCTACTCGCTTGATAATGCCTTGTTTTGAGGCGAAATACGTGTCGCGTTTTCGGTGGTGGTTTGAGTGTAGTGGTGGTGGTGCATACAGTGGAATTAGTTCACGCATCTGTGGGAGGGAGGGTGGTGCTCTTCTTCTCTTCGGACCAGGTAACATATACCTTTTTATGTTTGCATGCGGAGTGTTGCGAAGTAATTTTTTCAATAACAACCTAAAAAAACTATTAAAAAATATTAAAACATTTATATACTTTTTAAATATACACTTCCAATCAAGTGTTTCCAAGTACTTTTTCACGGGAGCCGCAACATGTGGACGAGCATTGTCATGCAGAAGAATAATTTTTTCGTGTCTAGAATAGTATTGAGGGAGTTTTTCCTTCAGAGCTCGGCTCAATCTCATCAATTGTGTTCGATATAGGGCTCCAGTAACTGTTTCGCTCGGATTAAGCAACTCATAATACACTACACCTAGCTGATCCCACCAAATACACAGCATAAGTTTTTTTCCGTGAATATTCGGTTTTGCTGTTGATGTTGACGCGTGGCCTGGTAATCCCCATGATTTTCTTCTTTTTGGATTGTCATAATGTATCCACTTATCATCACCAGTTACGATACGATGTAAAAAACCCCTTTTTTATGTCTAGCTAGCAGCATTTCACTTAAGCATAATCGGCGTTCAATATCTCTCGGCTTTAATTCGTATGGAACCCAATTTCCTTGTTTATAAATCATTCCTAATTATTTTAAACGATGTGAGACTGCGTGCTGAGTGACTTCTAATGTTAGAGCAAGTTCTTTTTGTGTTTGAGATGAATCTTCCTCCAATAATTCCTCCAATTCTGCATCCTCGTAAATTTTTGGCCTTCCTCTGCGATCTTTGTCTTCTACGTCGAAATCACCGTTTTTAAACTTCTGAAACCACTCTCGACACGTTCTCTCACTCAAAGCACTTTTTCACGGGAGCCGCAACATGTGGACGAGCATTGTCATGCAGAAGAATAATTTTTCGTGTCTAGAATAGTATTGAGGAGTTTTTCCTTCAGAGCTCGGCTCAATCTCATCAATTGTGTTCGATAGAGGGCTCCAGTAACTGTTTCGCTCGGATTAAGCAACTCATAATACACTACACCTAGCTGATCCCACCAAATACACAGCATAAGTTTTTTTCCGTGAATATTCGGTTTTGCTGTTGATGTTGACGCGTGGCCTGGTAATCCCCATGATTTTCTTTTTTTTTGGATTGTCATAATGTATCCACTTATCATCACCAGTTACGATACGATGTAAAAAACCCCTTTTTTATGTCTAGCTAGCAGCATTTCACTTAAGCATAATCGGCGTTCAATATCTCTCGGCTTTAATTCGTATGGAACCCAATTTCCTTGTTTATAAATCATTCCTAATTATTTTAAACGATGTGAGACTGCGTGCTGAGTGACTTCTAATGTTAGAGCAAGTTCTTTTTGTGTTTGAGATGAATCTTCCTCCAATAATTCCTCCAATTCTGCATCCTCGTAAATTTTTGGCCTTCCTCTGCGATCTTTGTCTTCTACGTCGAAATCACCGTTTTTAAACTTCTGAAACCACTCTCGACACGTTCTCTCACTCAAAGCACTTTCACCATATGCTTCTACGAGCAATTGATGCGCCTCAGCAGCAGATTTCTTTAAATTAAAAAAGAAAACTAATATCTCCCGCAAATGACGCTTACTTGGCTCAAATTTTGACATTTTCAACTTATAAAAATTATATTTTATCAATACAAAATCAATAATTTTAATAGGTTGTATTGTTCTTGAATGTCCAAACTATTTTTTAAGCCGGTTATCATCTGCAAAAGCTAACCGAAACTCCGTGCCGCACCATCTACAATAAAACGGCGGAAACTTATTTGTACTCCTAATATTTAATTGACTCAGGCGTTACTTTGCGGAAATTCATTGTAAAATTGGGCATATGTTAGCTGATGATTTTTAATTTTACAGAATGCACTACCGATACTTACAAAATACAACTATAACACTTAATAAAAAACTATTTAATTGACTCAGGCGTTACTTTGCGGAAATTCATTGTAAAATTGTTATTAAGAGAAATTCATTGTTCTCTGCGGTCGCTCACCGTAGAGTCTACTCGCTTGATAATGCCTTGTTTTGAGGCGAAATACGTGTCGCGTTTTCGGTGGTGGTATATGTTACCTGGTTTGAGTGTAGTGGTGGTGGTGCATACAGTGGAATTAGTGCACGCATCTGTGGGAGGGAGGGTGGTGCTCTTCTTCTCTTCGGACCAGGTAACATATACCTTTTTATGTTTGCATGCGGAGTGTTGCGAAGTAATTTTTTCAATAACAACCTAAAAAAACTATTAAAAAATATTAAAACATTTATATACTTTTTAAAAATACACTTTAACAAAATAACATAAGTTTGTGGAAAGTTTTATGGAAAGCTTTGGGGGAGGCCTATGTTCAGCAGAGGACTCTCGATGGGCTGTAAAGAAGAATAAGAAGAACATAAGCCAATCATTTTTCTAAGAGATCAAGGTAAGTAATCGTATTGACATTGAAACTAAGTTTTTATTGCTTTTCATTTATTTACAAATTTAATTACGTACTTAATTTTTGTAGTGAATGTAAGATTTTTTTATTGAAAAAAATTTAATGTACAATAAAGTACACTTCACATATCGATTTCGTTTAAATGTCATATTGTACAAAATAATATTTTACTAAAAAAATATATTGTATTACAGCTTCACATAACGTCCTTGGCTTGTCTTTATGTAATTGGGAGGTGGATGATTGTGATCCAGATAATAACTTATTATTTCATTCCTTGCGTTCAGTTTGACCCTGGCCTTACATGTGCTTGATATCTAGGACCGAAAAAGTAGTTATATGCTTACGTTAATTTCGTTAAATATATAATTACATATAAATTACTTATTATCATGATTTGAAACAGGCTAAATCTCGAATAATACGAAAATATATTTTAGGCTTTCTGCATTTTTTTTTATAGAAAAGGCCGGCAAACGAGCAGGCGGCTCACGGGATGGTAAGTGATTACCGCCGCCCATGAACACCCGCAATACCAGAGGCATAGTAGATGCGAGGAGGGAGGGGGTGGGCCTCCGGTTACCTGCACTCACCAGACGAAACGCAAAAGTTTGTTAGACTTCTACTTTACGCCGGCATTCTGTGAGGTCGTGGTACTTCCCCGGTACTATGTATGTATACCGGGTTATAATTTAAAAGTTATAATTTAAAGTGATAGTTTAATTTAAACTTTTACACAATTTTAAAGCCAAAAACTAATGCATGTACACGAAAGAACATAATTAATCACTCATTTACTGATACAAAATCACTAATTTAACGCTTATTGGACTTAGATCCCTCTAGTAAAAAAGGTTTGGCGTAAAAGCTCGACAAGCGGATTGACAGCCGCCGTTAGAAACCTGACATCGGTTTACTTAATTCTATTCTAGTATTATTTGAAATATTTGGTTAACACAAAGACAGCTACGAGCTGGCCACCTGTCACGTTGTCCCAAAAAATGTCTTCGGCGGAAAGGACTTAATTGTCTAGACCTCTGTCTTCTTCTGTATTGGGAATGGCATAAAGACATTTTTAATATATAAACATCTTAAATAATATTATACATATAGTATTAGTATTATTTGAGATATTTATCTCGTTGACAGATGTCCCCTTTACCGATACCGTCGAGAAGAAACCTTGTTTCTGTTTTAACTCGCAATCCCAGACATTCATACCAATTTGACAAGATAAATGTACTAGGCTGTCAAGACTCAGATCATTAATGATTAAAAAGTATTAGGCCTTCTGTAAAACAATTGTACAATGTAAGAATCTGCCAATCATAACCATGTAAGTAATTTGGTTCTCGGAATAGACATTTAGAGAAAAGGCTTGCAACACATAACCAGAACACAAAAATACTAGATCAAAATCATGGAATAATACTATTTGCCACGGTACGGCAAAGGTCGCGGGTTCGAATCACGCGCGTGTCAGTTGAAATATCTAAAATTTTCTCTTTAATTTAATGAGAAAGTGTTCAGCATAATTTATATGCTTTAAAAATCAATAAAAATTAAATAACACTAGTTCACTTTTAATGGCAGCAGACTCCTCAGTGGTGGTCGTCCTCAGCAACAACGTCTGGTGTTTTCTGGTTTGAAGGTGTAAAGAGAGCCCACTACGCATCCTTTCTTATTTGGAAATGGTTTGCAATTATCATGTGCTGCAGAAATCAACTGCTGTCAGGGGAACTGATAGCTCGTTAGTATCCAAACTACAGTACATAAAAAACAACTGGCTCGAAGAGTTTGAAGCAACGCAAAGGAAAGAAAGTCGATTACGTAACACATTCACAAGAGAGAGGGCATAGTCTCTGCAATAGACAATTTACATGATCACAGTAATGTAAGAGAGAGGGCATACCTTGCTGGAGCAGAACCAATTCCAAGAGGTCTTATTAGCTCTTGAGAAAGTGTAACCATTTATCATTAAGAGACAGCCTCCGCGCGCCGACTCTAACACCTCATACGTGATACCTTGAAAAAAACTACAGTATCAAATTTTGTTAATTAGTAAGTTATGACTTACACACACACACACACACATATATATATATATATATATATATATATATATATATATATATATATATATATATATATATATATATATATATATATATATATACATATATATATATATCCCAAATACAGGGATAGACAGAGGTCTAGTATAGTCCTTCAAGTCCATTCGACCTACCTTCTACCGAAGATATTTTCGGGACAACGTGACAGGTGCTCACCACCTGTCGCCCTCTTTATGTCCAAGCCAACCATATAATTCGCACACACACAAGTTTTTGAAAACCCCATTGGTACGAACCTGCCACCAGGGGATCGAACTCGGGTCTCTTGACTCGAAATTCCGACCTTCACAACGACAGCCACTCGGCTATATTGACATACTTAATGTTCATTTTAACAATGAATGTTTAATTCAGTAAATTCTTTTTTTTTATTTTAATTATAAAACAAAATAAACAGCTTTTAAATAATAACAGCTGATCAAATGCAATAACCTTAATAGTTAATACTAATCAAATTGATTGTTGATACTGATAAAACTTCCGGCTTTTCCGTAGAACAATTTCCTTACCATACAAACCGTGTCCTAGTAATAAAACAAAACATTATCTGAATCGGTTCTGCTGTTCTCAAGTGATGCTCAGTGAAACATTTGGTTATTGATTTTAATTTATCCTTTTATTTTCACCTTAATTTCACAGATAACAATAGTTATACATTTTTTATTTACGTCAATAACAATCTGCAGAGTAATTATTAATTTTTATTGCGTACAAATGTTGTGGAGAGACACAGAAAATATAATATTACTCGATGTTTTAAATGTATTTCTATAACCATCACTTATTTTATTATGCATATTGTATGTATTCTCGTATATTCCTTTACATCCACTATAGATATTAGGAGAGAGAATTACATTTACAAAAACTCATAACGATTATTTTGTTTAAAATTATGTATCTATTATATATCATAAGAAACGTTTTTGGATCTTATTTACTTAAAATAGTGTACAATCAAACATTTGCGACAAATTTCTGTAAAGAAGTAATGATAAAATAGACTCAAGAATATATTGCAAATATACTTCGAGTCAGAATGTTCTGGTACTGCTTTTAAACATATATTTTATGTCTATAAGAATAAGGCATATATACCAGAATAAGGCAAATATACATAAGAATAATAAAATTATGCGGCTAATTACGTTTCGCTTTCATTTATATTACTCCTACAGTTATGATTTCGTGCATTTTCATTAATACTACACCTTTTAGTTACACTATTTATTATTTAGGAATATATTGCTTTACATTTTTGTGCTTTAAACTTCGTATGCTTTACACGGAGGAACCGATTTATCTTCTATTAAAACCCAATAAATCCCTAGATAATAGTTTTAATTAATTACTAAATAAACTGTAGTAATTTTAGATTAATGGAGTAAATTAAACATATCACATCTCCGTAAGCCTGTCTATCCCTGTGAGATCGCTGTTAGAAAATGCATTTAAAAATGATTCCATAACAGAGTCTGTAGACTTTGCCACAGTCGAATGAATGTTCCGTCAGCTCTCAATTCAGAGTAAACCAGAGCTTTGTCTTCGGTCTACAAGTAACCTTTACACAAAATTTAGGTCGAAATTTAAAACTAAAATACCTGAGGGAATGTAGAAATCTTATAACACTAATTTTTTTTACTTGCTATTATATATATTATACGTGCTATTATATAATAGATAAACTATATTCGGTAGCCAATACGATAACACTCAACGATATTAAAGCTTTAAAATTATTGATTAATATAGATATGCAAGGCTAAGGCCTTCAGTTGTCGGTATTATTTTATCTATTTAGCTAAAACACTTCGAAAACACATACAATAAAGGAAATATTACCTTAAATTTAGGGATAAAGTCAAAATCTTTAATCTGTTTTAAAATAAAATGATATTACGCCCTTCTCCTTAAATATATTTTACAAAGCGCGGTATTATTATGTCTAATAATTTATGAGATAATCGTTTCAGTCATTTCCTATGTTATTACCAGTTTTCATATATTAAACCTTAAAATGCATATTCACTTAAAAAAATCAAAATTACTTTGATGTCTTATCGTGTCATAGATATTTTAAAACAAAAAAGTGCTGTATACTAATTATGTATTTTAAGTGCTTATATTTTTAATATAACCAATAAGTATAACATTAACAAAAATAAAATTAACTTCTAATAATAATAATACTCCTCGTAGAAACATATTAAATAAACAGATTCTGATTGAAGCCTATCCGCTACAAAACGAGCAGTTGCGCATCGCGCCTTAATTTCACAGCTTTTAGAAATGATCTCACAAAACCGTTTACAATTTTATATACCTACCAGCACTGTCTTTATAAAATTGTGGGGGTAAATGATTATGTTTAAGTTCATAGTGTACAAGCTTGCCGCTGGAATTGAATCTAATTTTCGCCGGACATTTGTTGGACAGTTTCTTGCTACAATTCCAGTATCTTCCATCATTCGTTGTTTGGGCAAATAAATACCTTTGAACGATCAGCATGCGCTTCTTGCAATTCGACGGCGTTATAAATTCGAAATGGAACCCTGTAGAACAGCGTGAAATATAGCAAATGAAGATTAAAAATATACATTAATTAAGGATTACAAGCAAGGAGATAAGGTATTGGACCCTTGGCTTGGATACTAAGACGACTAATTGTCTAGACTTCTTTTTATCTCAACGTTCGGAATATGTGTGATATTTATTTGTTATTCACAGTAATGGCAAATATACATTTACATACTCATTTCTCGGTAATTCTTCTTGTATTTTAGTTAATCTTGTATGGGTAATGTGTAGGATGAAATAATGACACAGTCAGTGCTGCGGGACAGAATAAAAGATGAAAATAATCTGAAGTCGAAGAATGCAGTTAACTATAGGGGAGAAAAATGCATTAGAGGACTTGTAACTAATGTGTTGAATGGCAAGATAGGATTTCATATACATCAATAGTCTTTCAGTTCGAATTTTCTAATAAGAATATTATTTATAAGCTCTGGCTCTGGTGCAATGAGGGCACTGTTGGGAAATTTATAAATATACTGGTATCCCCAAATGTTAATACATTTCAAAAGGGACTATTATAAGAGAGATTGTCAAACTTTTCTAAGCTTCTTAATAGAATCGGTAACAATGTATCATATATCGGGACTGATCACCATCTTTATCTAATCCAAGTAAAGTTAGTCAAAGTCAAGGTTTGTATAACCTGGTTAGAAAGATAGCTGTGTGTTGGACTATTGGTTTATATAGTTCTATTATTGTTTTTTTTTGTCAAATTACAAGTTGATTTACCTATATTCTTACTCTGACACTACAAAACAGGCACTGAACAATAGTAAAAAAGTGAGAGGCCCATCTTTCATGGGCGTCATGAATGACGATTAAGTTTGAAACCGTTGGACTATAGACGGGTGGTAGAATAAACACCTAGAAAAATACCAGACCCAAGCAAATAAAGCAGATTACTGTCTAGCCGCATCGTCTAAGGTGCAAGATACTGCCTTTCCCAATGCGCTTAACAAGCGTGGCGATTTTGACAAACCCTACTTACCTATGACACCTATGTCCTGCTTTGCATTTTCACGAGAAGTTATGCATATATGTTTACATAATTTAGGATATCGTACAAAAATAAATACACAATATTCGTATTTTATTTTAATGAGTACTATAATTAACACAGTAATACTGTAAATACATACCCCGTCACAATTAGCGGAGAGATGACAGAACTGCAAAACGAATCACTTGAAGAGGGGCAGAGCTTGATATAGATAACATAATTCGAAGCATTCTCAGAAGAATAGAAGTGTTGTACGGCGGAGGAACACACGTTATTAGTTTTTCATTTAATTAATGACAAAATCTTAGAAATCATGAATTTGCAATATTGTGAGTGCTCACACAAAGAGAGAAGTGTTTCTTTATTTCGATCATTTTTAATAAAATTTCATTAAAAACAAATTCTTAGGATAGATGTTGTAATATATTTCCTTCATGCCTGATTATTATTTGTTATTATTTTTATAATCTGCCCTTTAAAATGTTCCACTACTTGTGCCGGTGTATATATAATTTCACTACTAAATCGCAACAAATGTTATGCAACAATTGATATGCTCATATAATTACTAGAAAACTAATAATCTGATATAACCTGATTCAATAATAATAATAATAAAAAAACATACCTCGATTTTAATTTAAATATTACGATGGCATGAAATTACTATATGTCTAACCCACCATCAAAATTATATTCAGTAAATGTACCTAACTACTCACCAATAACAAATTTTGAAATAAATAAAAATAAATCTATATCCCTCCTATAAATTAAAAAGTACGTACTGAATAAAAAGTTCTCTTTCTACCATAAGTCCAGGGTAAACATTTCTACATGTTATAATCAACGTCTATTACTATATATGTAACAAAATTCAGTATAACAACGTCACATTTTAAAATAAATTCCATTGTTTCCTTTGTGATATTTGGGTGCACTATGGTTGTGATCCAACCGATAGGAGATAAGTTTTCCGAGACTATTAAATTTAAGTTTCGCCGGACATTTCGAAGCATATTTTGAACTACAATTCCAGTATCTCCCGTCGCATGTTGTTTGTGCAAACGTATAGCCGTTAATGTACGCTAAATATTTTCTGCAGGTAGCCGTTTTGATAAACTCATAAGTGATACCTGAAAATATATGGAACCTTAAGCAGAATAAGCATTTATAAATAATGACGTATTCCTGAGCAATTTTCGAAAAACCTTTGTCCGTATATGAGAGGGAGAGAATTTCCTGGCCGCTGAAAAACGCAACAAAGAGATTTGAAATAACACATAAACGCAACATGAATAGATATGTGAAAAAGATATTTGACCCCACTATGACTTAATTGACTTGATTTATGCGATTCAGTTCTTTAACTTAAACATTGTAGTATCAAGACCGCATGATTAACAAGAGTAAAAGGGGGAGAGTATGTAAGGACTAACATACTTTGTGACCTTCTCTTCTTGCTACATGATGTCAAAAGAAGAAATCAAGAATAAGGATAGGTGATGATGTGTATGTATGTCTAAGGTGAGATGTCTGGTACTATAATCGCCAATACGCTCGTGGCGATTATAGCATTAATACTTTATATACCGTTGTGGATTTTCACAGTCAGTTAAGTAAGTTTGAGGGTAATGCAATAATTTTTATGATATTTTTTGGAGTAATGATAAGTGGTAACGAATCTTCAAATAGACTTAGTTCAAATCTTTATGGCGTTGCTAATAATGTAGTCTTAAAGTATATACAATTTGTACTTTTAGTCTCGGAATCTACTCTAACATAATAAAAAGACAATCATCAGTACTGTCAATTCTGGAATCAATTTTGGAAGGCTGACAAAATATATCAAAACAAGTGTTATTTCGGGGAACTTAATTATATTTAATTATAAATTTAAAATAAAATTAGTACTTTGAAAAAAAAATAAAAACAATTTGTATTCGCGAATATCGCCTCAGAGAGAAAAAATTATAATTTCCGACAACCGGTCGGAAGATTTTTTTCAAAGATTTGATTTCGCCGAAGTGCTTGTCAATTCTACGTCGAAGTCGGCGTACTCAAGCTTAAAGACTACATTAAAAACATATTCTCCATCCAGTCTCGTTACAATCATTGTGCGGAGTCCTTACCGAATGTTTTAAAAAATCGTCATTAAACATCGTCCATCGTACACTAACATCTTTACAAATTGTCTAATACAGACTTGGCACTTTCAAGGTTCTGTAGAATTTAGGAAGGTATCTAGTTGAAGCGAGCGAAAGTCGAATAGAAGTGTTGCAGGAATCTTAAGCGTAGACATATTGGTTGCCTATCCTTACAAATTATCTAAAATAGAGCTGCTTCATTCACGAACCGGTTGTACTCGTATTTAGGTCTCACCGTGTATCAGTGTTATTGGAATCCCTAAAATATACAGAGCGCGGACATATTCATTACAGTGGCGCAAATTTAAAAAAAAATTGTTTTAAAATTGTTCTATTAATAACTTGTGATGCATAGAGTAGTATTTTTTTAGGTATAATCAAAAAAAGTTATAAAACTTTTAAAAATTCAATGCTAGTAACATTCTGAACAATTATTTTAGCCCGGGGTGCATTATTTTTTAATTTACTTTAAAGATAGTTCCATCTGCAGCTCTATGTAATGTTGGAGGTGGATGATTATGAATTAATTCCCAGAAAATAATAACTTCATCCCTCAACTTGAGTCTCGCCTTGCATCCTGCGGTAAGCTTCTTGGAGCAGTAGTACATTTGGGGATTCCTTCCTTTCACTGCGAAGGTGTGTCCTTGTAGTACAATTAAATGCTTGCCCCTTCTCGTAGGTAAAGTTTGATACGTCATGTTATCTGAAATATCAGATAATTTAGACTTAGTTCTACATAGGTTTAAAGTAGTTTCTTACTTGAATACAAGAAGCGTGGTAGCCAAATTATGCATTTACAGCTACTCTGAATTTCTTGCACGTATGGGCGTTGATAATCACTTGCCAGCTGATTAGCCAAAATAACAGAAAATTTCTACATCTAAATTGACGAAAGAAACTGCTTACCTAAATACTTTTTATGTACCTTTTCTTATTTGTTACATTATGATTAATGCCGAATGATGTGAAAATTATCTTCGAACTTAAAGCCGTATATGGAAAAAGCCTTATATGAGAGATCTTATGTCAACTGAGTTTTCGATACAACTTGAAAAAAAAATCAAAAATAAAGTATTGTCAATGTTTATTTCACAACTTTTAATGTTGAGCTTTTAAACAATTTTGAGGGCATAATATTTCATTTATATAATAATTACTTAGGCTATAGGTGACATTTCATCAAATCAGAATTTTTACTTCCGGTTGGTTTCGCCTTACATCAAGTTAATTGAAAATAAAATAAATAAATATCTTCACTCAATTCCCAATACAGGGGGTAGGCAGAGGTCTAGTCTAGACAAAAAGTCCCTTCAACCCACCTTGCACCGAAGATATTTTCGGGACAACGTGACAGGTGGTGAGCCCGTCGCCATCTTTATGTCCAAGCCAACGACATAGTTCGTACATAAGTTTTTGAAAAACCCATTGGTACGAGCCTTCCACCTGGGGATCGAACTCGGGTCTCTTGACTCGAAATTCCGACCACCCAACCACTCGGCTATCGCTATTTTTTTAATAAAATTTATGAGAAACTGGGTAGGCTCTCATTTTCAATCAAATTATTTTATCTTCAGGCACAGTCCCTGACGGGATAGCCTGAGAGAACAGCCGCCAAGTGTAACGATGCTTACATACCTCTTTCCCTTCTTTCAGATTCATCTTTTTCTTAATACATGCATGTCTAGGTATTCAAGTACTCTCGACCATCGAGCAGTTTGCCTCCCCTCTTCGAGCAGTTTGGTCACATAGTCTTCGAAAGTTAGTCTCGGCCTACCTCGACACCTTTTAATATCAACTTTCGCGCAGTATATTTTCTTCACCATTCGGTCTTCACTCATTCGCTCACCGTTCCCAAACCATCGAAGCATGCCCTTATAAATTTTAGTAAATTATACGTTTTCGGTCGGCCAAGATAACGCCGCACATTTTACGAAGAAACCGCATCTCCACTGCATTCAACTTGCTTTTATGCTTCCTTTGGTATACCCAGGATTCACTGCCATATAACAAATTCGGTACCAGCACTGCGTTATGTATTGCAAGGCGTGCGCCTTGTACGCCTTGCCTTTTGACTAACCCAGACAGGGCACCGTTAACTTTGTTTCCGGCAGCCACACATGTCTGTCCACATGAAAATTACATCTTCCATCCCGGCTAAAATTTTATTCATCTGTTCTAGACATATTATAATAATAATAAAAAAGTACAAAATATTTATCGTCTAAGTCACTTTCAATTTTAATTTACTCTAAAGAGTGTACCGTCTGCAGCTTTATGTAATATTGGAGGTGGATGATTGTGACACAATTCCCAGAAAACAATAGCTTCATTGCTCAACTTGAATCTAGCCTGGCATCCTTTTGTGAGCTTCTTAGAGCAGTAGTACATTTCGGGATTACTTCCTTTCACTGTGAAGGTGTGACCTTGTAGTACAATTAAGTTTTTTCCCCTTTTTGTCGCGAAAGTTTGATATGTCAAATTATCTGAAAATTATGATGATTTAGTCTTAATTGTGCAGCATTTACAGAACGGTTAATTTTCAGATGTCTAACTGCGAAGCGAAGGCATATTTACACAGAGTACCAGTAAACAGTCGTCGGGAATGGCGCTGAGAACTGACCACACTGTAAACAATGCAGTCAGTGATGGAGGCAATTTCTTTAGTGTATACGCACGTTATTGAAATCATGCCATTCAATGAGTCCACAGGAACGGTAGTATTTGAAAGGAATTATCATTTTGAAACAACTTTTCTATCAGCTGTTGGAACAATTGGGATTTTAATTTTTTAATATAACGCCATATTTAACTAACATTTGTCTTTTATTTCACGTCACCCTAAAATGCTGTTCCAATGACTAACAAAGAATTAATTCAGTCGCTTAGACAAGGTCAGTACCGTTAGCTCAAGGGGCCAGTGGATTAGAATGTCTTCAAAATTGTCAAGCTTGTTTATTAAAGTCAACACTATAATGTATAAACATGTCACGTTAACAAATTTTCTGCAATCACAAACATAAACGGTTTCGTATAGACATGCCAAATATAACATGTTCACATAATTGTGCAATTTTATTGATTTTTAAAGCATATTTATGCTGAACTTTTATGTGATTAAATTAAAGAGAAAAAAGTTAAAATTTCAACTTCATCCCGCCCGTGTCATTTGAAATTTTAACTTTTTTCTCTTTAATTTAATCACATGTTAAAATAATGATTAAAAATGTATACATTTCTTTTTTCTATTTAGCACTCAAACAATAGCCTCTACTGAGCCCGAATCAATACAAATCATTATCTGATTTTGTTGTATATTTGAACCAGTAACTGACCCTGTGTATATTTCTATAAATGTAATGAACATAAAGTACCTGGAAGCTTTACTACAGCTTGATTGTTCTTATATCGACGTCT
This sequence comes from Sericinus montela, assembly GCA_029286605.1. Lineage (NCBI taxonomy): Eukaryota > Metazoa > Arthropoda > Insecta > Lepidoptera > Papilionidae > Sericinus > Sericinus montela. Next base: position 4,493,168 of record JAGSMR010000015.1, on the reverse strand, counting down.
AATTCAAAATGTATTTTCTACTTTAGTTCCAAGGTAAGTGAGTATAAAATGTATGTAAGTTTTGAAAACAGTCATTGGCACTCATTCCCTTTCTCCTTGCAATCGAACTCTTGAAGAGACCCGCTCTTGACTCGAACTCCGATTCCCCGCTCATTCGGCTATAGTGCCTTTTATTTTAAATTAAATCACAGGACTAATTTTCTATTACATTGTTATTTTTGAGAGGTCAATCCAATCATTAAAATAATAAAATACATTTCTCTATATACACATACCTGTAAGTGTACAATGTACACTACATTGTACACTTACAGGTATGTGTATATGTAGCCTGCTACATACACTGTATGACATTATTGTATGACTGATGATAGCAGTGGTTTTAATTTTTTTTATTGCAAAAGATGACAGTAACCTCACCGGAAAGTAATTGAATATCGGCGCCCGAATAATTTCGCAAAAAATTATACTAACACATTTGGATGTTCTTCGCTCAAAAGACGAAGGGGCCATAGGCTCATTTTCTCGCCGATATCCTCCGAGGTCGTGGTTGTACGTGATAGAGCCGCCCCATTCGTACAGCATCCACTAAATTGCCTCTACCACTTTAAAATACTATTAAGCGCCTACTATAACGCCAATAAAAATTAACTACTTTTTTTTGTAAATATATCTTCACGCATAGTCCCTGATTGGGTAGCTAGAGAGGATTGTCAAGTGCCACGATCCTTGCTTACCTCTTTCGCTTCTATCACATTCACCATTTTGTCACATGCACGTCTGATCACGGCAATTGTGAGTGAGTTTGTATTCGACGAAGTTACCTCTCCTGTCGAAACGGATCTTCATCGGGCATTTCAAAGAGGATTTCTTGATGCAGTTCCAATATTCAAAGTCGCTTGCTGTTTATAATAAGATGTAATTCTTTACCTACCTACTTAAAGGGTTAAGTAAATTACTTTATTGTAACATAAATTAATATATATATATATATATATATATATATATATATATATATATATATACCGTGTTTATTGTATTTACGAAAAAATATAAAAGTCCATTACGCCTCTCGCTATGTATTGATAGCCAATTTTATTTCCAAGGCATGTCCCTTATAGAAAGAGGCAGGCCATATTAAGAAGCGATCTCTTAACATACTCAAGGGCAGACAGGTTATAAGGATCGGTATATTCTTACACGACACCACTAAGAGTACCTAAGGTCGACATAAGGCGAATTAAAAAACTTCATAGACGTATTAAAAAACTTCATATGAAAAATAATACTTTATATTCTAATTTTAATAGAAAAACAGTCACAAATAGTTATGATCATTGAGTCGGTCCACTATCTGGATACTAAATAAATATAACAATAAATATCTGTCATTAAATTTTTATAACAAAGCCGTTTACAGTTCTGTGTAATACAGGGGGAGGGTGATTGTGTGATGGATCGTAGGAGACGATGTTCTCTTCTCTGATTCGAACACGTGCCCTGCATCCGGTTTTCTTCTTGGAACAGTAGAAGGTGAAGGGGTTACCGCCTTGTACTGAATACGTGTAACCTTCCACTAGAATTATATTGTTCTTTCCTTTACACGAGACAAGGTACTCGAATGTCAAACCGCCTGAAATAAGGAATCAGATTGTTTAGTCTTATATATAGTAGATGGTGGATTATAAGATTTAGAGCCGCCCACGGGACAGTCAATGTTTATAAATGACTACCACGTGTTGATGATGACTTTGAACCTTACTTACAAGACAGCTAGTATTTAATAACAAGATATTTCATATAACGCTGAAGGTGACTGATAAGATAACTGCCTGTAGTGTGAAGTAACCACTGCAATTGCAAGTGCAGAGTTCATGTAGCTCTGAAAACTACAATTCTGCTGTCCGTGATCTAATAAATACCTTATATCTCGTAATACCTAGATATTTAACTGAAACAGGTAATAGAGTGCTTCTAGATTCTAGTCCAGACAATTCCTAGGCAGAAAAGTAAGATACTTGTGAGTTTTCACGTTAGCGTATACGTTTCTAAAACTTTGAAATAGAGCTAAAAAAAATCTTCACGCAATTTCCAATACAGGGGTAGACAGAGGTCGAGTCTAGACAATTAAGTCCCTTCGACCCACCTTTCACCGAAGATATTTTCGGGACAACGTGACAGGTGGTGAGCCCGTCGCCGCCTTTATGTCCAAGCCAACGATATTCGTACATAAGTTTTTTTAAAACCCATTGGTACGAGCCTACCAACTGGGAATCGAACTCGGGTCTATTGACTCGAAATTCCAACCACCCAACCACTCGGCTATCGTAACTATATAGAAATAGAGCTAATTGAAATAATTTGAAACAACATTTATTTTTCATTACATTTTTATTTATTTATTTATTTATTTACTGGAAAACTAACAGCTTAATCTTAACAAAATATAACATGCATGTAAATTACAATCTAAGCCAATAAAAAGTTTTCACATATAGATAAACAATAGTCATACATAAAAAAAAAAAACAAATAACACTCTGCTGCCGGTTCAAACTAATTTTCTAAAATTATTGATTGCTATTTAATTGTTGACTGTTGCTGAAATTAGAGGTGATTAATTTACAAATGGCAGAACTGTTGGTACAGAAAAGGTCCACCTTATCATAGTCTTTAGATAGTCTGTTAAATGAATTAGATGCTCTTATAAAGTAGGAATTGCGTCTGTAGTTTGTGCTGTAAGAAGGTATGTGTAAGAGATTGTTACAACGTAGTGAACGAGTGGGGGTTGAGATGATATATTAAAAAAAAAAAAAAAAAAAAAAAAAACAAATAACACTCTGCTGCCGGTTCAAACTAATTTTCTAAAATTATTGATAGCCAATTTTATTTCCAAGGCATGTCCCTTATAGAAAGAGGCAGGCCATATTAAGAAGCGATCTCTTAACATACTCAAGGGCAGACAGGTTATAAGGATCGGTATATTCTTACACGACACCACTAAGAGTATAATTACCTAAGGTCGACGTAAGGCGAATTAAAAACCTCATAGACGTATTAAAAACTTCATAGACGTATTAAAAACTTCATAGACGTATTAAAAACTTCATAGACGTATTAAAAACTTCATAGACGTATTAAAAACTTCATAGACGTATTAAAAACTTC